>JANZLQ010000002.1:6307340-6320176 GCA_026212715.1 Elanus axillaris
CTGGTGGCTGGTGACAGGACGAGAGGAAATGGCCTCAAGTTGCGGCAAGGGAGGTTTAGGTTGGACATTAGGAAAAAATTCTTTACTGAGGGGCTTGTGAGACATTGGAACAGGCTGCCCAGGGAAGTGGTGGAGTCACCATCCCTGGAGGTGTTCAAAAACACATAGATGTGGCACTTCAGGATATGGTTTAGTGGGCACGGATGATGGTTGGACTCAATGATCTTAAAGGTCTTTTCTAACCTAAATGATTCTATGATTCTGTGATGATACTCTAAATTATCTTACAATATTAATTTCTGTGCTTGCATCTTACAGCAGTATCTACAACTAAAGTTGATTAATCTCCAGCTGTTCTATACTATATTTGCAGTTAATATGGGGAAAATATTTCAAGAATTACCTACTATAAGCAGTAGGGGGCAACGTTTCCACAAAATTTGTAGAGATTTGACCTTTTTACTTCCAGTCTGCAAAGATGAAAATATATTTTTTTTTTTCTGCAGTTGTTGTCAAACTGTCTGAATCAAATACTGGCTTCACCATGTTAATCTAAAATGCATATTAAATTTTCTGCATTCTGCTAGGTGAGGAACAATATTTGACCAAAAACGCTGTACCTTTGTTTTGACAACGTATATTTTATGAACTGCAGAAAATATTATAAGCAGCTTATAACCAGTAAGTGCTATCAGTTTTCAATAATTCAGTGCCATGATGTTTGGGTGATTTCTTCAGGTTTCTTTGCCCCTTGGCTTTGCTGGAATGAATACTTAGGCAAAGTCCTTAAGGGTTCTAGTACAGAAAATTAAATTCCTTGATTGGTTGTCAGAGGAGCAGCAGTGACCTGCACCAGGCTGAGGATCCCACCCAGTCCCTCAACAGCTTTTCCTTTTTTTTTCCTGATGAAATGGTAGCAAATTGCTGGCTTTAATTAAAGCTAAGAGTGTTTTTCTCTTAGTTTCTTGCTGTTGATGAATGATAGACACTGTAGTATCAGAGTGTAGTCCCTGCATGCTGAGTATAAAGCAGAGTCATTAAGATACGTGTCAGAAGGCAGAGCCCTAGCAGAGGGCAGAAAGGACAGAAAAGCCAAAAGAGCTAGGCAATAATGCTGGGATATAACAGCAGTAATGGTCATTTCACTACACTCAAGACAGGCGTTAAACTGACCTCTTAACCCATATATATGTTGATCTATGCTCCTCAATTATGTTAATTCACAGTTTGAGTCCAAAATTGCTGTAATTGCATTTTGCTTTGTTTCTTAATGCTGTTATCAATATATTTTTGTTTCTTTGACAGTGGAAAACAAAAAGGTACTAAATGAAAAGATGAAATAATTAACAAGTATGTGCACCTATGTGAGACAGGCAGGAATATTTCAACTTCTTATTGTTTCTGCTATTCTAATGGCTCTGTCTCCAGGAAATTTTTATTGTGCGTTACAAAATGGCAACTTGTTCTCCCAGAGGTCTCCCCTCCTCCACAGGTGACTGTCTTTCACTTCATGAGCAATCAGTGTATTAACCTCTCCCTCTCCTTTTCTATTGCACAGACATCAAAAGAGAGAAATGAAGCCCAGTATAAATCATTTGTGGTGCTCTGGATGAGACAGTTGCAACACACTCAAATTCTGCCCTTCTTTAACTAGTTATGCTGCTTTTCACAACTGAATCTTTTTTTTTTTTCGTCATTTTTGTTCCCCTACCAAAATCCTTTTTTCTTCTCTACTTCAGCCGTGATCCCTCTGACTGACTCTGAACACAAGTTACTGCCTTTGCACTTTGCGGTCGATCCTGGGAAAGACTGGGAGTGGGGAAAAGATGACAACGATAACACCAGACTGGCCAAGTAAGACCTTTCTGTAACTTTAGCGTTAAGCAGTAAAATGTCTTGAGCCATACCTGATTGCTCACAGAGAGGGCTTTGTTCGCGTTCTCTGGTTACATGGGAGAAGATGTGGGTGGGTCTCCAGCTGATGGTCACAAGTCAGGCTGCTGTTACATCTCTCCCTATTAAGAAGTATTGCTTTTTCTTTCAGGCTTCTTGACTGTTTGTTCCCTTCTTTTTTTCATCCTTAGTTTGATTCTGTCTCTTGAGGCAAAGCTTAATCTTCTACACAGCTATATGAATGTAACATGGATACGCATACCATCTGAGACACGGGTAAGGTGAACTTCCACCTCGGTCTAAACAAGCTGAGAGATACAAGGCACAACAGGGTGTTGTGCAGGGACTGGCCAGCTGCCTGGAAACACCTCAGTGTCCTTGCAGCAGGGACCAGTCACTCATGGCTCGTTGTCATTGCAGTCAGGCTTATAGATCTGTCTGGCTGTTTTAATAACAGAGTTGCTTTTATATCTTTTGCAACTTGTACTCTGTTCTGAAATGTATTTTCTAGCTTAATCTTTCTGTTACTTATTTCAGTAGTGCATGTAGTTCAGAAAAACCTTAAAAGAGACCTTTTCTCACGATTGTTTTCTCAGAACTTTGGCTTGCTTTCCTAATGCCACTGTTAGGTCACCAATCCCAAGTCCTTTTTCTTTCTGAGAATACATTTGCACCCCTGGACAGCTCCCAGTTTAGAGTGGCTGACAAAAGTCCACAGACTGGCACTGAACTGGAGCCTGGTTCTTTCAGAAAGCTATTTTAGAACCATGCCCAGCTGGCATCTAGTCAGCTGCAAATTTCTCTGCAAATTACATTGAATAGATTGAGGGGTTAGTCTGGAGGCAAAAGGTTGCTAGGAGAGGATGGAGGTGATTTAGAAGCCTACACAGATGGGATTTGAAAGGAGGAACAGAACACAAAAGGAGAGAGCATTTAACATGCTGCAAGGGGGGAAAAAATCCATTTTTCTACAGTTTCTACAGTGGTAGCTACCACATCAGAAAAAGGAGAGGCAGAATGGTCCTGTAGTTGTAAGCTGTGAGCCTAAAAGTTGTGGGACCTGGGTTACCTCCCCCTGCTTCACACGAGCCCCATGAGCATGGTCAGGTCACTTTAGCACTCATTTTCTCATTTGCCAAGTGGGGATAACAGCTCTGCTCCCGACTGGGTGGTGTAGTGCTCAGGGATTCCAGAGAGAGAGAGGACATTTAAGTACCCAGGGACAAGAAGTAGGCGTGCATTTCTATACTGGAAGTACATACGTCTCCAGAGCTTTTTTTTTTCCCCCTCTTTCTCTGAATCATTATGGTTAGTTAAATGTTTTGTATTTATCTTTAGCAGATTTTAGCTTCATGGTGCCTGAAAGCAAGACTAAGTTCTGCAGGAGGAAATGAACAGAGCCACATTTTCAAGTATCCCAGGATCCTCATTATAGCATTTTCAAGAAAGGTGTTTTATCACCTTACCTAAAATATAAATTGGAACTCAGACTTCTGACACCAGTTTTATCTGCATTGTATTTCCAATAAGAATGAATACACCTCATTGTATTCCTCAGTCTGCTTGCTGAAGTTTAATATTTCAGGCAAGCTGTTTAGCTCTGGTGCATCATACCTTTGATTTTCATGCACCAGAGACCTGAGCAATGAAGAAATCAATGTAAATAAGCTGGTTGTTGAACATAATGAAGTTTGAAGTATCGCTACATACAGGTTTGTGTGCTGCATCCCCCTCACAGCTTTCAGCAGAACCTCATTTCCCTTCCATCATGATATTATCAGTTTCTCTCCATGCTCTCTGTCTCCCCCCTGGTTGAGAGGCAGCCTGTATTGTAGATGCTTCCTACTGAATGGCCAATCTCTGTATGCTGGCCAGCCACTCAGCTGGTCAACGCAAGCAGGGAGGTTGAGCTGCAGCCTTCCCCTCGACAGGAGCACTAACTCGCATGGCTCCATTATTCAGACACTAATTTTCACAGAACCTCTGAATGACCGACCTCTGTTCTACAAATCTGCTTGAAATGAGCCAAAAGCTACTGTAGGAACAAGCAAGGTGCAGTCAGCACAGCCAAATAAGCTTAATTTGTTGAAGAAACAAGTCTAAAATGTCAGTGCATAAATTTAAAAGTACATTTAAAATCAATGTTAAAATCTATGTTGGATTTGGGGTTGGTTTTGCACCAAGTCCCTGTATGAAGCTGATTTTGCTGTATCTAATTATAATTACTTTTCCATAGCAGGCCCCTTTGGCTCAACCAGAATCCCCTACAGCTTCAGCCGGGGAAGACGTTCAGTCTCTGGCTGACTCAATGGACTCGGACCGAGACTCCATCTGTAGTAATTCTAATGGCAATAATGGCAAAAACAGTAAAGAAAAAGAAAAGGACAAACAGAGGAAAGATAAAGACAAAACCAGGACGGATTCAGTTGCCAACAAAATAGGAAGCCTCAGTAAAACCCTGGGAATTAAACTGAAGAAGAATATGGGTGGTCTTGGAGGCCTGGTGCATGGCAAAATGAGCAGAGCCAATTCAGGGAATGGAAAAAATGGTGATGCCGTAGAGAAAGTCAAAGAGAAGAAGTCTAAGTCTCGAAAAGGGAGCAAAGAGGAATCCGGACAGTCTGCGAGCACTTCTCCATCTGAAAAGACCACTCCATCTCCAACTGACAGAGCTAGCAACTCACCCATTGAAAAGATGAACACTAAATCCTTTTCTGACAAGCAGTCTGACCCATGGAAGTACAGCACTGACGTGAAACTCAGCCTAAATATTTTGAGAGCTGCCATGCAGGGTGAACGAAAGTTTATTTTTGCTGGCCTTCTTTTGACCAGTCATAGGCATCAGTTCCACGAGGAGATGATAGGCTATTACCTGACCAGTGCACAGGAGCGTTTCAATGCAGAACAAGAACAGAAAAGAAAGGATGCTGAGAAAAAGGCTGCACTGAATGGGTCATCTAGTAGGAAACTGGAGCCAGAAGCATATTCAAAAGAAAAATTAGAAACGTCTCCTCAGGATAGGGCATCACCCGTCTTGCCTCAAAGCCATACAACTCAACTGGTTTTAAAATTTAAAGATCGCACTAGTCCCACTCCTGGGTCATTTTCTTCACCTAGTAATGGTGCTAAGAAAAGTGGACCCATTCCGGTATCTGCCCACTATAGCCATACACCACCTGTTCAAAGACAAAGTGTCATCCATTTGCATGATGTCAACTCCAAGCCATCGAGCTTCCAAGATGATACCTACAAGCCAGTGGTTGGCACCTTAAAAACCTGTGCCACCTATCCCCAACAAAACAGATCACTGTCTTCTCAAAGCTATAGCCCAGCCCGGATATCCGGTATCCGTACAGTGAACACAGTGGAATCGCTGAGCTATGCCATGCCTACTGAACACAAGTCTCAGACATACACAAATGGATTCAATACTGGCGATATTAGAGACTGCTTAGAATATGCTGATGAGGATGCTCCTCAGACCTGGTTGAACCATGATAAAAATCAAGGCAGAAGCACAGTTTGCCCATTATATTCCATCCAGCAGAACCGCTGTAAGAAGGAGAACTGTTCCTTTTATGGTCGTCCTGAGACTGAAAATTACTGTTCATACTGCTACAAAGAAGAGTTAAAGCGCAGGGAGAGAGAAAGCAAGGGACACAGGCATTGAGGATTCTTCCCTGACTACTTAGTTTTACCATTTTCTTACTTACAAAGTAAACAGTGTTGAATTGCAGTAAAAGGAATCCTTAAAAAAAGAATAAAGGATTGATGAGTAAATAGTGTCTAGCTTTTCGCTTTTCTGGGGCAATGAGGAAATAATAAGATTAATTTATCATAAAAAAATATTATTTTCCATTTGTCAGTGTCTTTTTTACATATACTGGTAAGCTGAAGGGTTGTTTACTCCTTTGTCAGTGCTGTGTATATGTTTGGTCAAAAATTTACTAATGGTGCCTGAATTTACACTGACATCACTCAGGTAGTAGAATGATAGAGAAAAGTCATAATACCGGAGATGTGGTGTTGTAGTAAGGTAGTATCTGCCTTGCAGAGATTTGAAATTCTGTAGCTATTATGAGAGTATTTTTTCCTCAGTAAAACCTAAATTTTTCATAGCCTTTTTTTTCAGGAGGGTAGTGATTTTGCATACTGCACATTTTTAACATGGCAGCATATTGCATTACTCCTAATGTTTGTACTCATGTCAGTCTGAATGATTCTGGGAAAATGGGAGTGAAAGGTCTGAATTCATGAGGGCTGTAGCTCTTCCTAATTTTAAGTTCTTACCGGTTACTTCTACGTTTCCATAAAAAAAGTAGATTGGAGCCACTTTTATTTGTACTGAATTTTTAAACAAGTTTTATAAAAAATGCATTATGACTTGCGAGACTTCACGTCGCAAAACCCACACAGTATGGTTTTGGGCACCTGAATTTCAGTAGTATTTTCATTGCTGTTAAAATTGAGAGAAATTTTTAAACCAAATTAAAATACAAAAATTTTATTAGATGTGGGAAATTTATGAACCACTAGGAAATTAGGATCATTTTAGAGCTGAACAAACTGCTTGTCAAAACAAATGTATTGCATCAATTGATTCCCTTAGCCATTGCATGGATTTTGACATTATATATTTATTTCTTTCTCAGCACTATCAAGTGATAGTTACTGCAAACATAACTACTTCTGGGCCTTTCTTGAAGACTGTTGGCTCCACCTATTTTTGAGTCTTCTCCTAGAGTGAGTTTTATGTACCTACCAGGAGGTTCCAAGGTGGCTATAAAATACCTCCAGTATGAATGGCAACTCCTAGCACAGATTTGCACAAGTCTGATATCCAAATATTTACATAAGTGTTTGCAATATTTTTGAAAATAAAACTTTTCTCATAGAAACATTTCTGTAAAGCAGACACCACAAATACTGTTACAGTAGATGCATGACCTTATAATGTTTTCTTGAATATAGCACTTGCTGGTTTTGCACCCCTCCAGCATCAACTGGCATAATGTAGTAAGAGTAGATATTTAGTGTTACACTTGTAAGCAATGGCTCATTACTGTCTACCCGCTTTTTTTTAAAAAAAGAGCTCTTTTTCCACGAATAGGTGAAGTACTGCCTTCAAGACTGCTTACTCTGCCACCTAAAGGTGCGGAACATGAGTTCTGCCTCACTCGTTATGGAACAGCACTTTTCTGGCCCGCACAGGAAAGATTCCTTGCCAATTAATGTTTGTTTCTGATTCTTTTCTGCTGTACCCCAATTTTTACTCTTGACATGGGTGGCACCATTTCACTTGTGTACAGTTAATCCTAGTTAGCCTTGAAACAAAGCCTGAAATAGTCTGTGAAACAAGATCCACAAACTTACACTGACATGTACTGGCTTTCAGGAAAAGCACATAAGTTTTTGCTAATGTCCCACTGAAATTTGTGGAACTGAGCACATACTTAAAATTGACCATATCTTTAGGTTTTCTGCTGAACGGGAGGTTAAAAGAATAGTTTCAAAATAAGTCCTTTAGCCACTCCTAAAAAGGCATGGTCTTTGCCATGTTAGCTGTTCCATGAATCCAGACCTGTACTTCGTATTTCTTGCTGTATACTGAGCATACACTGAATGTTACTGAATTTGCATTCCTTCATAAAAGGGAGTTATTGGTACGCCTAATGAGAGGTTAAAACTCCATGTGACTTCTGTCCTTAAGGTAAGCACGTTCTAAAACCCATGTCTCTGGTTGCGTACACTGGAAAGCAGTGCCCTTTTTTTGTTAACTGTTGTGATTACATGCAAGTTGTCAGTGCCAAAGAAATCTGTGACTGCAGATTATGCCAAAACAAGCCAGATCATGTTAAAAAGAAATCAGATATCATACTTGATTGTATTTGTTGCTGAGACTAAGAAAACTGATAGGATAAAACTTTATGAAAAAAAAAAAAAGAAATATTCAAGAATTCTTAGAGCCTTAGAGTAGCAGTAGCATTTGATACTCTGAGAATTGCTTCTATGTAAAGTTGTGCTTAAGGAATATTACATTAGCAGCAAATTACACCAGCCCCTGTATTTAAGTCAGTTGTATCCTTTCTGAACGAGGAAAAAAGTAACAGCACATATGTAAAAATAAGCAATTGCCATGAGAATTTGCGGTTTCCCATTTTTCAAAGGAGTTGTTTCTATAATATGTTTTTAAGATCTACTGCTCACAAAAGAAAGAGGTTTACAGCTGGTCAATCTTTAGATAAATCACACTCTTCTAAATTATTGAATAGATTGTACCTGTATGTTAGATTATTTTGAAAAAGTAATTGGTCTTCTGAATAGTAATGGGCTTGTCTGTATAGGATACCAAACTTCAGTGTTCACTATCATCCTCGAGTCACTCAGATTTTTCCATAAATATTTACCAGTATTGCATTGCTCATTTTTAAATATCTGTTATACGAAATACTGACAGAATGCTTTTTAGTTGTGCCTGTTTCCTCAGAATCCTTTTCTTGGTATTTCTTGAATAATTTGCTTAATATCGCTGTTTTCTTTTAGAACTCTTCAAATATCCCACTATTCTCTTGTCCCTTAACATTTAATATTGAAAGCAAGTTGCAGGCCTACAACATGATTTGCCAGTTAAAATCTACCCGTCTTCCTAGTAGTTGTTCTTTTTTTTTCTGGATAAGTAATACAGTGATTTTTTTTCTTTTTTTTATTTCTGAGCTGTTTGTGGCAGTTCTCTAAAGGGGATATCATAGTTGGTTTTAAACAGTCCAACCAATGGAGAAACAGCGCCTCTTCCTGAAGAAGTGATTATCCCATTAAAAGAAAAGTCTAGTTGTAAGAGAAAATTTTCTACCTTTTTTTTTTTCAGAGAGAATTCCCAACTGCTCATGAGTTGCATCCACCAGCACTGAAAGAAGTTGTGTCATTCCTTAGCTAGGTGCGCGAGGGAATAGTCTTCAGATGTATTTTTCTGTTGCACTGAGTGGCTGACCTTTGACTGCTCTTTTGGTTTATTTTTCCCTACGTTGAAAGCAGATGTAGCCCACAGGCCAGCAAGTCCTTTGCTGTGCCTGATCTGCCCTCTCTAAACCTTCCAGAGTTTGTTCATGTTACCACTTAGTCCCAGCTGTACAGAAAACAGTTTGGGTTTTGGAGGACCCTATTCCTTTCTTCTGTTAGCTCAGGTGGCTGCAATATCCACGCATATTTTTGCATTTGTATGTGCTTTTTTCCCCTCTCTCCTTGATAGTGATTCAACAGTTATCACTGCTGTCCAGATTTCAAAAGTACAGAGTAAATCCTGGGTAGGCTGCACCTTCCCAGAACAGATCCAAAACCATCAGGAGATATTTAGGTTGGAGGAAGCTGGAATTTTTTTAATGTGTGAATGTGCGATTTTTCTAATTTAAAAGGCTTAAACCTATTATGCTATTTTTTTTACTTTTGTTCATAAACTCTGATACAAAGGTCTGTTTGTAACAGAGGACGCCTGTAATACATAATGGGTTTCAGTCACACTTTATATTAAAGTTCCATTTAAAATGCTTTATAAAGAGTTAATAAACTATTGCTAGACTTTACAAGTATTTTTTCAGATGTGGGTATCGGTAGTAGCGTATGGCTAACAAGCAGCTCATTCAGAAGAAGGTGGTGTAGATTATCAAAAGCAATGATATATTTTGGATTTTAAAACAATGATTAACCTTTTCTTATTATGGTTCGTTAAGCTTTATAAATGCAATGGAAATACGGCGTATGACCCAGCTTTCTTTAGCAATTGGTTCCTTCTTCCCAAGTCAAAGTAACATTAAGGGGATCAATGAAAGACAGATGCTGTACTTGGGAAGTTTTGTGTTGCTCATTTCTTAAGTCTAAACAGGCCAAGTGAAGTCTTCAGGGTCATCTTTTCTAAAACTGTAAAACTCATGATGTGAGCAGTATTACTTGATACATAAAGCATCAAGAGACGTTTAACGTGGATTTGCGCACCATTTGACTGCGGCTCAAAGCAGTCTGTTGAGGCAATATCAGTCCTTGTACATATAGGCATATTCAGGGTAATCTACTTCTCGTGTGATGAATGTGTAGATATCAAAAAATGCACAGCACAGATCTGACAAAATACTGCCCTCTAACTCTCTGATTCTGCAAACAGTTACACTGGTGCTCAACTTCACCAATATGAATAGTCTCCCTGACATCAAGGAGACTACTTATTTTCAGAAACTTAACTGTTAAGAAAAGCATAAATGTTTGTGGGATCAAGGCCTGAGCCTTTAGCCAGTGTTTGTTCCCCTCAGGCTGCCTGACGTTACTCTTCCAGTGAGAGAATCGATGAGAATGTTGCCTGAGGAGTACAGGGAAGCCTTAGGCCTCTTTGGGCTAAATCTGCTGTCCCCCGAAGTCTGTGGACAGAATCCCATTAGTGGTGGGGGCCTTAAATCAGGTGCTTCATGGACACACAAAATACTTGCAAGCTGGACGTGAAAGTAAAGCATGAGCTAGTAAGGGAGTAAGGTCTTCATAACACTGGTAATGTTTTGCACAGGTAAAAAACCCATATGTTAATAGAAACCACAATAATCTCAAATAAGCATAGGTCCAGAGAAGCAAAATAACTGATGCTGATTGTAGATGGCTTTTCAGCTTAGTGTATTCTAAGTCTCTGTCAGTGTATTTGAAGAGTATTTGTTTTAGGGTATGGCAGCTTACGCAGAGGATCACCAAACAGTATAGCATAGAGTTTAAATTATTTCAGTAACAGACAGTAGTATCTATTTTATTTTGCACATTTATTTCCAGTGTATATGACTAAAATACTATATTGTTAAAAATGAGAAGAAAACAACACAAAGGTGTTTGTAAGTATGTTCTGTTTGTAGACTTAAGGCTGTATTGTGTTGGAATTTTACAAGCCAAGTTAAATTGTAATATAGAAATTATTTTTATATTATTTTCAAAATATGCTACAGAGCAATATTTTGCGCCTTTATTATAAACAGGGTCATCATTTTAGTAGGTTACCTTCAGAAATGCTGGTAGAAATTAATGATGAAAAGAAAGCTTTGTAAATGTACTTGTTGTTTCTAACTGCTCTGTCTGTTGTGCACATCTATGTCTAATGCGAGTTGAATATACACTTTTTTTTTTAATTGAAAAGCTTTAAATTTTTCTTTATATATTTTGGTACAACACTATCGCTCCCTATTTAATTCCACTCTTCCTTCCATTTCCTACCAATAGCCACTTTTATAAGCAGCTTCTGAATAAACATTCATCTGGAAAGTTTTCTTACCAAATGAAACATTTCTGCGCAGATATTGATTGACTTGGGACATTCATAATAAACCCTGAATCCACTGGAGTAGGATTACTTTGCATTTTAAAAAAACAGAATCAAGGGTTCATTATTCCTTCAAAATGAAAATCAAGAATTAATAGTGCAATCATTTAGCATCTGTGGGAAGAAAGTCGCTCTAGATGATAGAAATGTCATCCTCTAACTGACAGATACATTGTCTCTCTATATCAAATATGCATTAGCTTCTTGCAGATTAAGGTGTTCATATTTTATTTCTTCATAGTTTTTTGTACTCTGCATATCAGTTACTGACGAACGGTGCAAAAGAGGCTTCGCAAACTAATGCATGTTGTTAGGAGTCAGCGTAGTTCTTAAAATTCCACAACTTTCATGGTTTAGTTTGTTGAGGTTTGTTTGTTCGTTCAGGAATTACTACCAAGGTATGTACTACCACCAAAAATTTCAAATCTGGATAGCTGACATTAAGATTCTGCATCTAGGTTTCTCCTGATAAATAGACTGGATTTAAGATGTACTAACCATCGATTTCAGTGGGAGCAAAAGCTCTTTCTTGGTTTCAGAAAATCAAGTGAGCATTACTCCAACACATATTCAGGGCTTTTGCTTATTAGTCCACAATGGAATTTACATTTTCTCTTCAGCGATTTTTCCATGTTTGAACAAATAATTGAGCTTATTCATAAAGTGAATGCTTGAGTATGGAGAGACTTGCCTTGTACCAAAACACCATATAATTGTCCATTTAACTGTTGTGTTCTTAATGGAGCTAGTGTATTCCACTGATTTCTGGGAGAATATAAGACCTTTTTTCCTTGGATATCATGATCACTCTGTTTTGTTTGTTTGTTTTTCCTCTCAAGTGAATATGCTGTTCTGATTGCTGTTTTATCTCCCATTACCTGAATGCATGTACTGTACAAAAAAGAATTGAAGTGGCTGATGCACTTCTGCACTGTGGAACACACGATATGGGTAAAAGCCACCATGTTCCAAACAGCCTTAAAAGTGTGACTCTCTGGGACTGAGAGTCATTTAACTGGATGCAGCGTCTGTCCCACTTCCTCATTTAACCGTGACTGTAAAACACTCTAGCCTGCTGCAGTCTATGTAACTGTATGCATATTCATCTGAAATACCTGCAATCTTAAAAGAAGTTTTTCTTTTAAAAACATAATTCTTTGATAAGTTTTAGTGTGTCAGGAAGCCTTAGTCAAAAGAGGAGATGGGGTAAAAATAGAGAGATAGTGGTAGCTAGTGGAGTAATCATGGCACCAAAATACTAAAAAGAGGGAAAGTAGTTAAGATGTGTCAAAAACTATTCCCTATTAAGTCTGGAGATTCTGTAGGTCTTCCTGTGCTCTGGGAAAACAGAGAAATGTTGTTTTGCCATTCATCTCTGCATTTCATGTAGTCTCTTACTTTGTTGCAGAGGTTTGCTGTTGGGGAAGGGAGAGAAAAATTGCAGGTTTTCTTCCCTTCTTAAACAAAACAAATTCTACTGTAGTGGCAGAATCACCTGAGATTGCAAAAATATGATCCAATGTTAGAACTAAACAGTGCCTAACTCCTGGCTGTGAGTTGTGTATTTCATTTTCATTTTGCCCCTTCCAAATGCTTTTTTTAA
>JANZLQ010000002.1:6320183-6338451 GCA_026212715.1 Elanus axillaris
GGAGGGAGGGCAGAGTTTAAAGAATAAGCTTGTATGATACTGAGATACTGACCCGGTTCAATTCTTTTATCATGTGTGAAATCAATATAAACATGAAAATTGAATTACAGTGGATTTGCACTTTCCCCCTCAGGCAAGCTGAGAGGTAAAAGCCACCTTTTTAGGTAAAGCCCATGTAACTGCTTTGCCACACAATAAAGTTAGAACCCCTTGGCACGGAAACTTTGCCTGATGAAGTCTGACAGTATGTCGGGAGCCTGAGAGCCATGGCCAACCTAGCCAAAATGGAGCAAGTCTGGTCATTCTTGCCTTTAAAAAAAATATAGTTCATTCTGGCCCATGGTGTCTGAAGAGTATCTTTGCAGTAAAGATGAAGTGGAACGCTGCCTTGTTGTCATTTGCCTCCAGGTTTAAGTAACACAAAGCCTCTTCCCCATGCTATTGGTTAAAATACGCAGGAGATGTGGCAGCAAAACATGGCCCCTCAGGCTCAGAGAATGCCCTACATCTCCTTTTAATGGGCTTGCAGTCAGGTATGAATTGAAACGCAGCCATGTGGGTGTGCTAGAAGCGCTCTCATCTCTAAACTTTGCAAATTATGTGCACTTATGTTTTAATACTAACAGAAATAAAGCAATGATTTTATTGTTTATTTGCTCAAGATTCTGAGTACTGTAAATACAGTCTTTGTATAATGCGCATAGTGAGTGTACAGTACAAAAAAATGCTTTTCCCTTGGAGACGCTCAAAGAGCTTTGCATGCACGATAGCAGTCTCTGTTCAGTCACCATAAGCCAAGGAGAACAAACAGGATTTAAGCCTAGATTAAATAATGAATGGAATTAGCCACATAGACCAGAGTTCCCAACCATAGTATTGCGGGCCAGCATTGACAGTTTTGTATAAAACTCTACCCCAATGATCTAGATTAGTTTTGTGCTCTTTCCTGGGGAGGAGCAATTACTACTGTGTCTTTTCTAAGCCCATTGCTCTTCCCTTGTTAACTCCATGTTACATTTGTAATGTGCCAGTCTTACCATGATTCAGCTATGAATCAGTTTTTCAAATCTCGTAGAGCTCCTGTTTTCTTGCTGGATTCTGTCTAGAGCTTTATTTTGCATTCAATTTTAAGACATAAAATACCATTAGAAACTTTTCATAATACCTTGAGGTTGACTGTTGTGTGGCTGAAAGACTTTGTTCTCCTTGGAAGGCCTCGTTCTTCCTCATTGATTCTTGTAGTTGTATGAAACATTGAAAACATAAGTGCTGTTTACATGTATTTCTGCCATTCAGTGTACTTTGCCTTTTTTGTTACACAATTCTATGTTGTTAAAACCCAGTGCCTCAGATACAGGCAAATCTTGAAGGACAGTCTAAATTATTATACACCAAAGGTGTATGTAGCTAATTCATCGTAACTTTACTATTGTATAATATGCCCTCCCAAAATTGTTTGTAAATCTTTTTCTATTCCTAAGATTTTTTTCTTTCATCTTCTACTTCCTTAGACAAATTCTAAGGCTCTTTGTCCTTAAAGCCTGTGGTAGGTTTTCCAGTAAAGAAGATTTGGCTTTCTCAGTTCAGTTTGCATATAGAGTGGCTTGTCTCCCAAAAACAATTAAAAGAACACAAATGTCACACCCTTAGTTTATAGAAGTTCATTTACTCATTAACTGAGTGTCTCTGTTCAATTATAACCAAAGCTAATTATATGAAGTTTAAAAAATCAGGACAGGTAATAAGACTCTTTCTAATAACCTAGCAAACTCAGCATTTTTAAAACAGTACAAATGTACAATAAATGTATTTGTACTTGAAGTCCATATTTCAAAGAAAGATAGTAGTTGGCTGTCACCAGGGCTTAAGTAAATGTTAATAAGGAATAAAGCAAGTCTCACTGATTTTTGTTGGCTAAGAATTCAGCTTCTTGGTAGTCATACCATCCTCATTTTTCAGAGTCTGAGTTTGGGTTTCTTGTTGCCTTCTATAAATTCATACTATTTTAGCAAAGATTGATTTAGGATTTCAAAAAACAATATAATAGATATGTCAGAAAATTATTTAAAGCTGAAGTGACTTTTCAGGTTTCTCTGTGTGTGACCATTTTCATGCAAAACTGTTATCCCATATGAAAGGAGTAAATTTATCTTTTCCCCTTCCTTTCCCTCTTCATAATTTAGAGACCCAATTGGTTGCAGTCACTTTTGTCTGCAAACAAAACAGTTGGTTGTTTTTAAGCTGACTGCCATATCATGTTTAAATCCATTGTTTAAAAGAAACAGGAGCATTAATTAACATTAAAGGATAATGAATATTTCTTCCCGTGAAAAGTATGAGTTCTTGAGAACCTTTTCTACATGCAGTTTTCATTCAAATTCAATTTAAATGTCATTTTTAATCAGATCCATACTTTGACAAAGATGATGTGTAAGAGCTGTTTTTAGCAGTTGGATTGTTACTTTGTAAAGTATTAAAGCACTAAACCAATTTTTGCAATAGGTAGTAAAACTTGCTTTTGTTTTGAAAAACTTCCAGTTATAACTGTCGCACTTTTTATAGCAGAACTGTATTTAATTTCTTTCTTTTATGAAAGATTACTCAAAGTAACTGATAGCTCTGTAATCTGTGTGGATTGGCTTCTCCATTATTTGAAACTGAGAGAAGCTATAATGCCTATTCAATAAAATTAACTTATTTCTAAAGTATCCGTTTGCTTGAATTCTTGTTTATGGTTTTTGTGCACTCTCCTCAGTGTTACGCTGGGGAAACACTGACGCCTGGAAAAGAAGCGAGGGGCATGCTGCAAACCGGGGGCAGGGGTTAATTGGCTCATCACAGGCTTTCAGTCTGCTGCCACAAAGTTCACTCAGTTTGATTTTGAGGTTTGTTTGCGTAAATTGGATAACTCTGACAACCTGAGGCAAAAGCCAGAAATCAGGCACTACCAGGCCTGTTCAGCTTCTGTTTTTAGAGCGTATTCCCAGTTCCTAGGCTCCAAAGGCACAAGGCCTCTCCGTGCAAGGAGGGGCAGGGCTGCCATGCCGCTGTGCTCCTGCTGTGCTTGTGGCTGTTACCGTCCTCAGGAAATCTGTGCCTGTGTAATCAGGCAGCAGCCAGGGTATGTGTCAAACAACTGGTTTTGAACTACGGTGTTTCTTCAGAGAAATCCCAAGTGCTGAAGAAGTCATATTAACATGTGGTAAGTCGTTCCAACAGTTAATTAGCCATTCTTTAAAAAAACTTTTGTTTCTAACCTGAATTTGCCTAACTCCAGTTTCTGCCTTTGGATCTCGTTTCAGTCCTGTCTGATTGAGGAGTTGTCTGTTGCCCTTGAATTGCTTGTACCCTCTGATGGGGCTGTTCCTTAACCTTCTCTGCGTCAGGCTAAGCAGACTGTGCTTTCCAAGGCTGTTGCAAAGGCCCATTTCCAGTTTCTGGAATGTAATCTTTCTCGTGCCTTTTAGCATCTCTCTTGATCTGTAGATATCTGAATTAGACTGAAAGCTTTTTGTGAAACGCGCTCCAGCTCCATCAAGGATTAATTCAGGCAGAGTCCGTTGCAGAGTGTGTTAGACAGCCTCTCTTCTGAATTAGTCTCTGATTCTATGTAAGAAGTGATAGCCTTTGCATTGCTGTGCAAGTTTCTTTCCTAACTGAAATGATTGTATATTTATTCACAAAGATGCCTTTAGTCTTTCTGGCCATAAGATGTACAAGGAACTCTCGTTCAGCTGTTTCTTGACCTAGCATTTTTCAGAGTCCTTGCTTCCTGAGCTAGAGTCCTCCATCTGGTGAGTATAGCCAAGTTGTTGGTTTTTTTCCTAAATGTCTGAGTTAATTTTGATTCTGTCAAACACACTTTGTTTGTACCCAGTTTACTGAGCATTCCAGATTACTCTGTATTAGCATCTAGTCATTTAATCTCCTAATATTATTAGTAATTCTTTTAAGCACTTTCCCCTGTTAATTGATAAAACTATTAGTGTAGGGCTTGCCTTCTCCTGAGACAGTGGATTGGGGATAAACTATTTATTAGTTAAACTTCTAATCTTTTCAAGTAATCTAAAAAGGTTTGAAAGGGCCTGGTTTTCATAATACTTTTTCTTTTTTTACCTTTCTTTCATTCTTGATTCAAGTTCCATATTAACCTTTTTATATTAACCTTTTTATTGTTGTGCCTGTGTTTCCAGCACATGTTTACCTTCAATAGTTCGTGTTTAACCTAATCTTGAATTTGAATTGAGGATAAATCAGATAGTTAAATGGGGGAGGGGGGGGGAGTGTTTAAAAAAAATCTTTGAACATGTCTACCTGTTCAAAGATCTCAAATGTTTCCACCTACTAATATGTCAGCCTGCCATTAGGATTTCCTTTCTTCCTGGTGCAAACATACTGTACCGACAGACAGAAGAGAAGCTAAGGGTCAGCATACCTAACTCAGTAGAGGTTATGGACTTGCTCAAATCTGTGCATTTGCTGAAGAGTTTTCTTAACTGGCATGACTAGTTCCTAGGAAAATGGTTCTTAAATATAAGGACATTGTAATACTAAACTTATGTGCCTGGCTGATTGATACTGGAATTATTTTATCTTTATTGCAATGGTACATGAAATAATTCTTGTGTACCCTTTTTATATTCATTCAAAGGCCACAATCATGCAATTTTTTCAATACTATATAATATTAATCCTTCTAGAGCTTTATCAGCTCCAAGAGGGCTTCAGGAAAATGCAGGGCAGACTTGCTTGCAGAACTGGAATTTACAATCAAGAAACACTTTAAGACTTCCCTGGGGGAAGGACATCAAAGCCACGTAAGGCTTTACTTGTTGAAATCTAGCGTTGGTTGGCCTTCCTGATTGTCATCCTGGCCAAAATCCAATCATTCAGATTCCCTCAGCTTGTTTTGGAGATTTGTTTCCTTTTCACTGTGTGCTCGAACTATCATGGATGAGTGTTCAGTCAATCCAGAAGTTTAGAAAGTAGCATTTTAATTTATGTTGCTTGTTGCTAATCTCTCTTATAAAGAGTTGTCAAATGGCTCTGTTTGGGGTGAAACTCCTTCTCTGAACGCTTGCCCACTGCACTAACCTGCACTGCAGGTGCCACGGGACAACTGTTACCAGTTAACCATCTACTGATCTCCTGCTGTGGGGATGCAGGAGAAGCAGTGTTGGTATCACATACAACTGCACAGAAAACTAGTGATAGATGCTTCTTTTTGATAGCATATAGTGAAAATTTGATTTCTTAATGAAAAGAG
This sequence comes from Elanus axillaris, assembly GCA_026212715.1. Classification (NCBI taxonomy): domain Eukaryota; kingdom Metazoa; phylum Chordata; class Aves; order Accipitriformes; family Accipitridae; genus Elanus; species Elanus axillaris. The sequence goes on from JANZLQ010000002.1 coordinate 6,325,450, forward strand.
AGGGAAGAGCCCACATCTGCAGCGTGCTGATAAGAAGGAATTCTCCCCAGCCTGTCAGCTTTGTCGTAAGTGATACCAAGTTTTCTTCTGTGGCATTTTTTTTTTCCTCACCAAACTTATACTTGATTTCTGGTAACTTCAAATCCTATCAAAAAAGTTACGTAATTTCTCCTAATGTTGTTTTAGAAAGCATCTTTGCCCAAGGAATTATTTTTTTTCATTTGTTTGATTTCTATGCAGATGGCTCAGTTAAACTCAATGCGTAACTAGAAAACATTCCTAGAAAGCAGTGGGTTTTGGAGCCCCCATGTGAGTCAGATTTCTGAACCTTGCCATTAGAAGAGCTATAAATTTCAAGAAAGATGACTGACTGGGTAAAATTTCCCCCTACAACTAGAGAGCAGCTCTGTAGCCAGAACTGTTAAAATGTGTATCATATATGGGTTGTCTGATTGGATTTTAATACTTAGAATACTTCAGTAAACAACTACCTTGAAAACAAAAAGGTTTTACAAAATTAACCATATGTAAGCACATATTTTATTTTACTTTATAGAATTGCATTCAAAACCAGAGCTTTCTTCATAATATCAGGCTGTACTTTGCAGCTAAACCCTTCTCCAGTGAAACTGTTACTGACTGTTCCACCTCACAGTGAGCCTCTTCACCCTATGTTATTCCCTCTTAGTATTTTCCCAATCATTTCTGAATTATTCTTCAATACTTATATTTCAGGAATTCAGTATTTACGTGTACCCTCGTGTTCTACTTTCTGCGGCCTCCTTAAATAAACCTATGTATCACTGAGTTGACACCACATTTGAAAGACTCTCTCCACTTATAACACAATCACAATGTTTTGCTTCATGTAACCACATTTGCAGGAAAAAAGTGTATTATAAAGAAAAAATTGAGTAGCTTTCCCCAAAACTCCACCTAACTTGGATGCCCAGCCGAAATAAAGCCGTTAACAATATTAACTGAAAGGAAGCAAAATTAAAGTAGTTCAAACAACCTAACAGAGCTATGAAACTCAGATCAAGAGCAAGCACCGGTCATGTTGTAGCAGCTGATTCTCCCTTGTCTAATTTCAGCGTACATCAAAAACAGTGACAATGGAATTGCACCATTGCAAAGCATCTGTATCACAGTTACCGCATGGGAAGAACAAGTCACAGATCAGGGACATGCTGTAAATGGAGAGTGCATTACTGATGTCAGGGTCAATAATCTAAAAAAAAAAAAAAAAAAAAAAAAAAAAAAAAAAAAGGCTGGAGGTAGGTAGAGTAGAGAACTCAGAGGGGCATAAGGATCCTAAAGCCCAAGTGGAAACTGTCTGACATGCTGGCTGGGTGTCTCCTAGGAAGGACGATGAAGACTTTAAGGAGAAAGCAGACTTTACTGGGCTCCACTGGGAGTTGATAATAACGGTTTACAAGACTGCTAGATGGCTAATCTAAACTCACAAAGTGCCATGAATCTAAGACAAAAAATGAGCAAAAATATTATTATTACTGTATATAGTCATAGCACTTGCCCAGATGTCTAGCTACATGCAGCATAAGAACTAAGAAAAATCTGATTGATGAAGCAAAGGCCAAGGTGGTTACCTGAGCTCCTGGGGCTGGAGAGATTCCTAAAGGATTCCTGGCCTCCCTCTGTTGTGCCCCATTTTACACTTGCAAGGTGAAAATACTGTCTTTCTACACAGAAAAATGTTAAGTCACTCGGTTCACTCAAGGTCACAGAACCCTCTGAATAGAAAAGCCATGTGTCTCAGTGCTGTGCAGAATAATACTGAATTTACTTTCTTCATTCTGTAGGAAATCATCCTCAGGATGCCTACAAAGGTTCAAAACTGTTGGAGTGACTGGAATGAAAGCAAGGCAGACCCAAGCATCCATACCTCTTACACAAGATTCAACAGCATGTAAGTCATGGCATTTTGATTTTTTTTTTAATTGTAAAATACCACACATTAGACTTCACCTGCCAATTATAATAAAAAAACCTGATCATTGAATTGAAGTGAGTAGGAAGGAGGTGGAGCAAATAGCAGTAGCTAGTGTAGGGCCCAGTTATTAATACATTTTAATTAGCAAGTACGTGAGTATATCAACCATAGGTAGACCAGAGAAAGCTGCCTATGGAAGGCCCTGCCTGTGTAGGATGGGTAGAAGCAGCAAGTAAGCTCTTTGGCACAGTTACAGAGAGAGCAAGCATCCAGTCTGGCCCCATGAAATCTGTTGTTGAACTTCACAGATGATCCTTACTTCCACAAGGCAGTGTCCGTGCTGTTTGGGATTGCATTAGATCAAACCTCATTCCTCCCGAGGCAGACACTGCCGTCAGCTCAGTATTTGTCATCTGCTCTATGCCGGCTGCCTCTTCTGTTGTGTGAGCCGCCCCAAAAGGTCACCAGGCACTCCTGCCCCATAGCGAATGCTGATAGATCTTCACAACTGCCATTTTATAGGCACTTTCTGTTGCTTGTATGTGTCCCCAGAGCAGGAGTTTTGGCGTACTGATAAACATAATAACAAAAGAGTCCCATTAGATTTGAAGTCCGATTTCCTGCCTAGGCAATTGGGAGGAGTTTCAATTTCTCTGCTCCAGAACTGAACTTGATTTGAAGGTAAATACCAAACATTGGACTTGGTAAGTGCTGGGAATGTAACTGCAGGGGAAAATTCCTCTATATCTTTTTGCGGTGCTTATGGGTAACATTCTCCAAATGACACAATTTATGTGAACAGAGGAGAATCATGAGTTTAATTTGGTATCAGAGTCAGTTGTAAAATCTGTTATTGACTTCTTGTCTTCTGCACAGTATTCCGGCAAAACATAAAACTGGCAAATGTACTATCTAGGGGGTTTAGATGTTGCCAGAAGGTTCATGTGAAAAATGTTGCTTTTTTAATACATTTTTTTAACTTAAGAAATTACAAAGAAAAAAGGAAGTTGTTTCCGGATAGGAACTCAAGTTATGAATGTGTGACTACATAAAATAACCAACTACTCCCTGGCTTTTTCAACAAAGTTTAAACAGCTGCATAGCCCCTTCTTTTCAAACAGCTGACACCTCACTTGTGTCGATAACTTTCCAGAATTTTCAGGTTCTAGCTGGGATTTAATATAGAAACCAACACTTTGCAGAAGGCTGGTTAATATGTTACCAACCATGTTATCAATTTGCCATCACAACTAAAGAATTTGTAGGGTTGAGGGAGTGGGACACAACCATGAAGGAAGGCAGCTCTAAGGTAGAGCTGTGCTTATAGGCAGACCACTAATTCTGCTCCAGCATCCAGGTCTTTTATCTGGAGCAGGATCTGGCTAAGGAGGAAAGTGCCCACCCCGAGTTCATGCCTGCTGCATGCATGTGTCTCTGTGAGGTACCCACAGATGTTGGTGGCAGTGGCTGTTGTTGGGTACTTCTCACCCGAGAGCTGGATGAACTCACTGAGCTCATTTCCCATGTGGCAATTAAATCTGTTGCTGTCTGATGGCCTTTGAGGTATTTGCTGTGCCTCTGGCTTAGATTTGGACAGTCATCTTTATAACTGATGAAATGTGTGCTGCAGCCCGTCTGCTTTGTATTTGGCTTTTGCTGTTCATACCACGACTCTTGTTTTTTGAGGAAATTATTGGAGAAGCTAGGAGCTCATTGGCTGTAGCAGAAATACCGCATGAATCTGGGCTTCTAAGATTTGTGGACAACACTGCTGTAACATTTTATTTTCAAAAGTAATTGAAACCAAATACAAAATATAAATGTTTCAGCATCACTTTTACTGTATAGTGCTTCCTATCATTAAAGTGTGGCTAGCACCAAGTAGTTCAAATGCTCACTATCCTGTCACATCTGCAAACCTTTTTGAAATTAGAAATACTGTTCATTAGAAAAGACACTCTTTAGCATGTCCTTATTCTTCCAATTGTTTCATCATTCATGGGAGATGACATTTACCTCCCTGAGCTTAGAAATAAACCTCATCCAGCAGGTTTGCAAAGAGGTTCTGTGTAACTGGAGACCCAGAAGCAAGTGTTTACCAGGCAGGAAAGGTATGATTAGGAAATTGTACTGAATAATATCCAGGGATTTTTCCTAGCAGCAACCTTCCCAGACTGCAGTCACGCTTGCAGGAAATGGCAGTTCTAAGTTAAAAAAGATAATTTTTGTGTGATGCTCCCCAAAGCAGAGAGGCAACTCTTCTTAGAGGCACCTAAAAGGGAGGTACTGATTTAGATAATTGACTGCTGCCCTCTGACATGTTCTGCTTCTGTTAGGTATTTCACGCAAATACACCCTGTGGTGTCAGGAATCTAAAAGCTGGGCTGGGTCTAAGATGAGGTGACCCCTAGAGTACAAAAATTTGTGTGTGTAACAGTGAATGTGGATTGTGGTTGGATAGTAGGGAGCTAGAGTATTTTTCCTTGGAGGAGGGCAAAGATGCCATTCGTGTGTGTGTTGATTGCAAGGTGCTGTGCAGAAGATGCTGAGCAGGCAAGCATGGAGGCTCTGCTTTGAAACAGCTGCAGTTTGGAGTGAGATGGGATGTGAACACACAAGCAGATGACTAAGGAAAGGCTTTCTTCTTCTACAGGCAATAGTAACGTTAACACTGATAGAAGACTGTGCCGTAAGGCTGAGGGATATCAATCTAAACCATTGCTATCAGTAAAACAATAGCTGAATTTTGAAAGCATTGCACACATTGTTTCATCATGTTTCAGCTCCCGTATTCAAAAGGGCAGGTTTTTTTCCTGAGAACCTCCCATCTTAGTTCATAAAACAGATTTTCTAGCCTTATAATAGCCCTGTACTTCAGGCAGATTATTTTAAGGACCTGGTGAGGGTGCTACATAACTTGGCTGTGATTTTTCTTACTGCGTAACTTCATGCACAGAACTGGGCAGAGCCTGCGCCAGTTGTTCTTGAGGTCTCAGCCAGCCCCTCCCAAAGCCAGATCACAACACGCAGAGAAGCTGGGAGCCTCAGCACAGATGACAGCTATACATAAACACAGCCAGAGTACAGCTGCATTTTAAAGCTCAGCATTCAGCTGTGCCTTCACTCCTATTTAATAACAGTTAAGTGGTGAAGTGCTGTCCTCTTGAGATGCTTCCCCTCTCTTAGCAAACACCATGTAACATACAACTTTTACAGTGACTTGTAGCATATATTTACTCCTTTAATGTAATGCTTCCTTTTTAGTCCTCCTTAATCATAGTGATTTTGTGGAGAATAACAAATTTTCCATTCTTAGACTTAAAGCTTTATTTTTTTCGTTATTTCCTTTGGCATTAATTATCCCTCCTAAAAACAGACAGGTGGAGTCCAAAAATATCCAGTGGAACTCTAATAGAAGGTTTCTCACAGGGAAGCCAACAGCCAGGCCTCATTTTTTCACCCAGTCTTGTTTGTGCACTCCCACCCTCCACAAGGTTCTGTTTCCTGGGCTTGCCTCTTGTTCGCTCACCCAGGTTATTCAGTACAGCTGCTTGCGAGGGCACCTCAAGGGGACACCATACCTTACCCGGTCTTCAGGGAAAGTTGCAAAAGCTGGGGAGTGCTCTGGCTGCTTTCAAACCCTCAGCCCCTGAGAGTGACTCCTCTCCTGCAGGGAGGAAGGCGGATGTAGGTCCTTAGTTTTGAGGGATCTACCAGCCTGCTCTGTGAGGCTGGGCTCGCTTGGAGGCAGGGCTCGTTGCAGCGGTGGAGGAGGGACTCGCGATCCTGAGCAAAATATTCTTCCTTCTTGTCAAGTCATCCTATTCCTGCCAGCAGGCTGCAAATGGCAGTTTGTGTGGCAGCCCCAGAGTTGGAAAGCTTGGGATTTGTTTTACGACTTCCAAAGTCAACAAAAAGGTTGCATGTGAAACCAAATATGTAAGGCCTTGCAACTTCATGGGACCTTATTGTCTCTAATAACAAAGGGTTTGAGATAGTTCTCAGCACAGTAATAGAGACTAAAGGAAGAAGCAGAAAACGGACTCGTCTCGAGTCTGATCAGTGGTGGTATCTGTGTTTTGTTGTAGAAGTCTTGATACAGCCTGGGTTTGGGAGCAGCCACTTGTGAGGGTGCCCATCTCATTACTCCCCTCTGGGAAGATCATAGCTGTAATGTTCTTTTTTAGATGTATGTGAGCTTCCAAATGTAGCATTTTGAGACAGAGTCCCAAACTGACATCTTTTTTGCAGTGGGTGGGGCATGAGGCTTGAGAGAAAAATTGCAGGGTCTTTGAAGTACGAAGCTTTGAAGTTTAAAAAAGCTAGCAAATTCCTGTTGCAGTTCACTGTCTGTGGAAAATCTGGACAGTAAGACTTTTAACCAAAGAGACTGGATAACAAAAGTAACAGACTGGGGAAATGTGGCTTTCAGGTTTTAACTGTTTATGCAGTGGTAGAGAAGGTGAACTTGATTCAAGAAGTGTGCACCAAACAACATTGTCAGTTTGTGCCTTGTTTCTCTTCCACTCTGAGGCTTTGAGTACATTCAGATTGCTGACATAAAATGTGTCTGTGGTGGAAGGGGGAGGGAGGAATTTCTCTCTTCCCGTTGCTATTGTGTTTTGTTATGTTTTGTGTCTGTTCACTTTGTCTCCAGGATCAGAGAAATTACTCAGAAAGTTATTTCCACAACAGGAGAGCATGGGAAAACACAAACATTAGTCTCTTAAAGACACACAGTCCTGTTTATTACGCACTTACATGCCTTACCTTCCAATCTGTTGGAAATGCTACCACATGAGCTATCTTACTCATTCTTCTAGACTACCTTTTGGATTTTTCACCTTAGGCCTTTCACCTTCGTACCTTTTCTCTAGAAAATGACAGAAAATTGCCCTACCCTATACTCCTTGCTCATTTTTCTATACTTATCTTCTTCCTTTTTTCCTCGCCCTCCCCATTTATTGCACCTTTCATCTGTTTTCCACATTTTTAAATCTCATTCCTCTTACTATGCTGCCATACACCTGGAACTCTCTCTCTAATTAGCCCCATCTCTCTTGTCCTTCAAATGGGTCTTTTTTCTCAATGGTGTTCTCTCACCCACCCACTTGGCATATTGTACCTTCCACCTGGGAGATGTCCCAGTTGTACTGGGTAGGCCTTGGGAGGAACACTGGGGGTAGCTCTGAACAAGCCAGCTTGGGCAGTGTAAGTCTTTGTGACCCTTTGGAGTGTGCCTTACAAGTACTCGTGCAGCAGGCTCAGACCTGCTGCAGTGTGCTCAGGCAGGCACGTTTATCCAGTGACGCAGAGGAGAAATGTCAGCTCAGCACAGACCTGCCAGCAACAGCATCTCTGGGCCTCTCTTAGCCCAACCCCTCGTGCTAACCCCTCTTTTCCTGTTGAACATTTGTTCCATCCAGTGGGAGCCAAAGATTTAATCTAACTCCTGCTAGTGCCAACCAGGTAGGACAGCTTGATCCTTTATTTACAGTTATGATGAGGCAGCAGTTCTACTCCAGAGCTGTTTCTCTTGGTGAGGTAGAGTTATTACTAAGCTCGGTGTTTAGGTTGTGTTAGCAGACCTCCGTGGCCTGTTCTTGCCTAAAACCCCACTCGGGTTTTCTCAGATCTCTTTTCTTCACTTTTTTTTCTCGAGGCTTGTTTAATGTTAATCTTGTTCTCCAAGTTGCACAAAGCACAAATCTGGCTCCCAAAGCCGGTGTTCATTCATGCCTTCCTCTTTCCCTCTTGCTGCTCAGATGTCTGGGCATCCAGACTCCCCCTTGCCTAGTGCATCTATTGAAATAATCCTTTCTTCTCTCTTTATACTCTTAGCTGTGCCAGCAACGCATTTTAACTAGCTAGACACATGTGCTTGCCTGCTTGAATAACTGTTTTAACTTAGCTCCCTCCTCTAAAGCTCTAGAAAAGATGATGTGATCTCTGGTCATCTTTGGAGGTGCTGCCAAGCTTGCTTGCCCTGAAATTCTTTAGGAAACCCCACGCATATTCTGATGCTGTATGAGCCTTTCTGTTCAGCTGCTGGAAACACTCGTCTTGTCTCATTGCCCTCACCTTTTTTATTTCAAGCTACATCTTCTCTTGCTTCTCTTGTTTCTATTGACTGCATATTTATATTTATGTCACTGTAATCTCCTGCAGTCAACTAGCAAAGCATGCCATGGATCTGCTTCCTTGAAAAGCTGGGGCAATGAACCTTAAGGTGGATTACTTTGAAGCCAGATATGATACGCGAGTAAATGTAAATAGGAAAATCCCATCCTAATTCTAGTAGTATTATCGCTTCTCTTCTGAACTGATGGACTACTGCCAAGTCTATGAACATTTCATGGCAAATGCTGAGTCACAGGCAAGACAGAAACCAATACATTTAGCAACCCAAGAGAAGTTTCTTTTGCAGGTGAGAATGTGTTAACATACACGTTTCAGAGTGTGTGTGTCTTGGTGGGCAGGCACATTACAATATGAAGGAAACAACTGCATACTTCAAATGAAAAGGCATATCCTTTTAGAAGGATTTGTTTCTCTTTTCATTCTTCTACAAAGTTTAGAAAACAATCTTTGACTGCTCTTCTGTTACCAAATAGGAGGCGGATCCTTCAGGTAGGAAGACATCAGAAATGCTTGCTACTCTTCAGGACGAATTTTCACAGACAAACAGTGCCTAGAAGTGTTGTGTAACCTGTATTTTCACGAAACTCCAGACTCATGCCTTCACAGAAAAGAGGCACAGCAGTCTGTGTCAACTTTCTCTAGCATGAGTGAAAAAAGACCTTCACCACCTTCCGCCCTAGTACAAAGAGTGAATTCAGATAGAGCGAGTGGCCAAAAGAACGGGTAGCGGCAGAGGTTAGTCATGTCACACCCTTTCCACAGGAACCAACTAGCAAAAAGCAACTGGACTTCTAAAGCAGCTGCCTAGCCTGTCTGTTTAAGGGCAAAAATTGAATTAAGAATTGTCAATGGGATGAGAGGATATCTGAGGAAGCATTAAGGGAAAGATCGCCAGGGGTGGGGTGAGGTTAGTTACTTAAGTGGATCTGAAATGGAAGTGCAACAGACAGATACACAAGGTCCACAAGGGAACTTCAACTCACTCAGGTATTAGATGGTTTACCAGGATTTTTGCCTGAGGATTCTCACAACCTGAATGCTTCAGAGAGTCTTCTGCCTGGGATTTCCCAGTTATAACAGATGTTGAGAATAAGGAGTGAGAGGCCGCATCGTGCTAATGTTAGAAGAGAATGAAACAAACCTGTGGTTTTCTGCTGGACAGAAGCAGTTTGTCTTCTGTTCCAGTCAGAGTGCATTAATAAAGAGTCAGGGCTATCCACTGCATGTGCAAAGAGTATGTTATTCTCAGATAATGACCCCTAAATACTGTATTAACATTGTTAACCATTTATGTGATTTAGCCAGTTTCTCTATGTAAATTATAGCAGCTGATCATAGACACATACAGATGTACAAGCTAACTGGCACATGGTCAGAGATAATGAATAGCACTGACAGTTCAACACTGTAATGAATACGTGGGGAAACTTGCTATTAAAGATAATGGTTCTCCAAGTTATTTGCTCTGAACAGTTTTCGTGTCCCCTCACAAGAAAATGTACTAATTTTAAAGTAATTCCCAGAACTGCTCCTAGCTTAGGAAGGGTGTTTTAGCTTTCATCTCTCAACAGTAGCCCACTGTTTAAAATTATTTTTGCAATCAGTTATAATGTTCCATAGACAGATATTCATTATAGGGCACAAAATTGTTTTCCTGTGGTGTGGCATTACTTTCAAAGGAGGACAAAGGCATGTATCTGCCATTGCCTCACGTCTTTGAGAAAGTTGCTCAAATCTCTTGTGTTTCAATTTCCTCATCTTTAAAATTAGGAGAGAGCATTTCAGGGTTCTATGAGATTAAAATATCAGAAATTTGCAAAGAAATAGGCTTTGAAAGAAAGGATAGTTGACAAATGATTTTTTAATAGCACCGGATGAAATTTAAACAAAGATACCAAACAAGATATCAAGTCTCAAATGAACAGCAGAAATATTATAAATTTGATGCTTTCTAACTGATACATAGAGAAGGAAATTAAGAGAAAACCAATATTTCATAGTTATAAGTTTTATTTTAGAAAATGTAAACATCACTAACCATGCATACAAGTTAAGACAGTATTTTACAGTTGTTAATTTTCTTCCTTTTTCTTTTTTTTTTTTCCTGTTTTATTGTTGTTGCATAGGACATTATCACAATATATAATCTATGCAGTAAAAAATACATAAAAAGTTACAGCAGAGCAAGAATAGATGAACATATAACTGTACAACTGTAATACTTCAATGTAGTGATTCAAAGAGTTGAAAAGTGACCCATGGACGCATACATGTGCTGCTGATAAAACTGTACAAGTGAAGATGACACCAGTAACATTATAGTTGACCAAAGCTGGAAGTATATATATAAACACATGCACACTTATTGGCACACACATTCTCTGTCACCCACACAGGCATGCGCTTGTCAAAAAGCACATGTACGCATACACACACGTCCCCCAGAATGCATATATACACAAGTAACTGCAGCTGTAATCAGAAAGCAAACTCAACCACAAATCTCAAAGAACAGGTTCAAACTTTCCAAATGCAGTGGTGTTCGGATCTAGGATTTTGGTTCAGACGCGTCACTAGTTATAATGAAATGGACACCTATTTTTGCTCTGTAGACATCCCTTCATTATTTGGTGTGTAGCATCTAGAGTACACGCTGCTATGTGTACTAAACAACATACACATATATATGTATTTGTATATATGTGCATATGCTTATATAAATCCATATATATAAATATTTTCATATATATATATAACACCTCTACCAGTGGATGGGTTTTTGCATTCTATAGTCTGGCTTATGGGGTAAACAAGTATAATTTGGTTATTTTCTTCTGCCTAAGGCTATAGCTTTATCCCCAAAAGAGTTAAAAATACAGGCGTTCATTATACCCTCCACTGACATAGACTCTATGTTAGCACCCAATGCACAAACAGATGGTGTGATGGAGTAAAAGTGCACCTGAAAGTCAGTTTGTAGGCATCACCTGCTGAAATTAGTAAATCAAATGGCAATGAAAAGGCAAGCTTTAAGTATACAGAGTTCATTTTCCGTATTCTTTCTTCGCAAAACATGTTCCCCAAAACAACAATGCACTTCACACAGTACAACTTTTAGAACTCATGGCAAAGAACTGTAGAAAAGCAGTTGTGAATGTGAATAGCTAGAAACAGGTAAGCTCCTCACACAGCCTTTTACTGCCTGGCTACATGAAACACGGAAAGTGCTGAACATCTGGATAGAAGGTAATGAGGTTTAAAAGGTGTACGGAGGCCATCATAGCTAGAAGTTATTGTAAGGGTTAATGCAGTAAAGAGGGTAGGATACATACAGGAATTAGGCGTTACCATCAAACAGAGGCTTCTGATGACTTGTTACAAACATACACCTTTGCAGTTATGTAATGTAAACAGATACTATGCATATATTATAAAAGCAAGGAACAACTAATTTGCAGGTATAAACAATTCTCACAATAAAATCTAGCTGCCAGGAGTTTACCAGGACTGCTTTGTAAGAAGCAGGATGAAAACTGAATTCATGTGGCTCTTAATGCACTCCAGGCCTTTGCACAGGATGAGGTTAATGGAAGGGGTGAATGAGTTTCTAAGAATGTCTTTAGTTTCAGTTGAGTGGTGGTAGTAAAGTGGTGACTTTAACTTGCACCCATTTCCCACAGCAATGCAGTTAAGCTCAACTCTTAGACAGGAAACTAGAATCATGGCTGGAGAAAAACAAACAAACTTTCACGGATTTCTTAATAATAATAAACCTGTTGTTATATTCTGAAATTAAAAGAAAAAAAAATAGGGCAATTTTGTCATTTGTGGGGATTCACCTCAACAGGTTGCATGGGGAAAGGAGGAGGCAGGAGGAGAGATGCACACTCCTCCAAAGGGCGGACTGTGAAGAAATCTGCACCTTGCCAGAGCAGCGTTTCCTGAGTGTCCACTGTTGGTTGCTATGCCAGGGGACTGTTTTAGGTTACACCACTGGGTGAAACAACAAAAGGGTAAAAAGCTGAGGTTAGTTTGGATAAGCGCCCAGATTTCAAAACATAATTTGAGCTGTTCAGACTTCTCATGTCTGCAAAACTGAGGAGGAACCATCATGAGAACGGAGTCTTATGACCTTGCTGGTGCTTCTGCTTCTTTTCTAGCATCTAGCAGATGCTAGAAAACCCCAAACACTCTCTTTCCATACAAAAATATTAAGAGAAGTTTAATTCACATTCAGTTTTGGAAACTACTAGTGGTTTGGAATTAATCATTTTACCCTAAAGCTATCATGTATTAAACATTTAATGGAGATATTTGAAACTCTAGCTAGGATTTTAAAATGCAGTAATTTGACTGTCAGCCTAACATGTTCTGAGGTGTTTAAAGCTAAGATGTGAAAAAGAAGTTTTAATCAAAAATTTCAGAGAGTTTCCTGAAAGTGTAGCTATGTTGGCTATATATAGTCTTATAGCCTTCTCATTAGAAGAACTGGCTGAACTGGAAATTTGAACCTTTGTTTTTTTTCTGCTTAAACTTGGAGTTGAGTAATATCTATAAGGAATATACATAAAATGCTTAGTTTACTGTTTGAGTTAAAGATCACACAGTTCTTGTATCACTCAGAATAGGTTATCCCATAATCTCAGTGCTAATAAAACCTGGTGCGAATATTCTTTCTCCAGGCTATCAAAACAACTTGTTTGTAATGCACCTACTGATTCACGTTGAATTACTATGCCCTAAATAAATGGACTTGGAGTAGTTCCTCCTTTGCTGAAGATTAAATGATGCTCTCATTGGAAAAGATGATTTTACAACAAACTGAACTTAGAACATGAAGCCTATGATTTTTGCTGACACTGAGTTCTCCTTTTGTTTTTGTCCTGTGTGTCGTGTGTCCCGTGTCC
>JANZLQ010000002.1:6338551-6372309 GCA_026212715.1 Elanus axillaris
AATCTCTCTGTTAAGGTATAAGGATAATGAGAAAAGTGTTTATGACTTGTTTTGAAGTATGTGCACAAGACACAGCTGACCTGTAGAATTCCTTTAGCTATATAGCTTAAATGCCTCTACTAACTACAGCACAAGAGCACTTTTAGCAGTCATAGAAATGATTGGAATGTGAATTCCTGTTACCTGAATTGTATCAAGCTGTTAAAACTATGTATCTCAGTAGATCAAGTCTTAAAAAAAAAAAAAAAAAAAAAAAAGAGCGGAAATCTATGGAGGCAAACAGATCTGGCTTTCCCCTAACTCACAGTGGTTAGGCAACTCATCACACAAACGCAACAATATTCACCATCTTGCAAAAAAAAACTTACGATGTTCTTTCATTTTCTGTGAAACGAAACAGTAGAATTGTGCCTCACATGACTTCCAATTCAAAAGGGGAAAATTGTGATTTTATAGAGGTGAAATCTGAGGCAAATGAACATGAAAAAAATACTGAAATATCTGCACTTTGAACTGTCTTTAAGTATTTATCCATACAACTAATAGAATGCATAATATTAGGAATAATGTAAATGTTATGGAAGTACCTATGAAACTACTTGGAAATCTATATTAGCCCCTCACAGTTAATATACAGTACAATAAAAACTTGCAAAATTGGATCAATGCAAAGCAGCAAGATACAGGTTCATTTGGAATCTGGAGGCATTCACTTGGTATCAAACAGCAGGTTTGGCATAGAGAGTTTCTTTTCACCATGCTACACTTATCTGTATTTATACCCTACAGTAAAAACAAGAAAAACCCCACATTTCCTGAATCAAAAAGACCTGTATTTATACTATGCACCATCAGACCCAGCCAAACCAAGGAGAGTGTATTTGTTGCCAGTGAGGTCTCCAGAAAATCACAATGCTCCTGGTCTTTTGCTGTATTTTTTACCATATAAAACATAAAAATCTACCTCCTAGTGGTCTATCTAGTGTCAGAGATTTGAAAGTTATTGAAAACTAGCAAAGATTGCCTTTTTGTTATTAAGCAGTTATTCAGAAATGACAGCATCTTACTTTATGCTGGTATGTATATTTTTGAGAAGCTTGTAGTAGTGCTGAGCTAAAATGTTATTTTATTTTAAAACTTAAAAATGTGTATTTTGTTTTTCCAGTCAGAAGATACCTTATGATTTTTGCTTCCTTTTATCAATGACCACAATTGTGATGCAACAGGATACAGAAACTATGTCTTAGCCAATTTGTCTTGCTAAGATACAGCTGTACAGTAGGTAAGTACCCTGACAAAAGTTTTGGTGGACAGTGGTTCAGCTATGCTATTTCCATAGTTCATTTTAAAAAAAGGAAAAAAAGGATAAAGAAAATTGTTCAAGTCAGTGTGGTTTGATTTGAATATTCTGTTGGTCCCATACTGAACAGGCAGTGCAGAGAGCTTAATAAGTTGGAGTGACAACAGAATGCCTCTGAGATTCCATGCCACCTTGCAATAAAATGTTACCCAGTGTAAATATGTTTCCTCGTGATTTAGGTTATTTACTTAAGGCATCTTGTTTAGGATTTTTTCTCATAATTTTATCTAGCATGAAACAAATAAGCAAACAAGTTTATCAACCTCACAGAGATTTTTGCAATAGGAAGTTGATTTTGGAGCATCTTCAGCACGAAGTGAAAAGACGGCTTGCTACAAAAAGCAGAGGGCAGCTTGAAGAAAGACAAGACTCCTGTTTGGACACTCCCCAATGTAGGTATATAATCAGGAAAACAAACAGTGGAAGAGTCTGGTACTACATTCCAGTACTGGTTTGATTTTTGTATTGTTTGGTGGTTGTTGTTGTTGTTGTTGTTGTTTTTTCCCCAGTGTGTGAAAGAACCTAACAAAAAGCTTCTGAGTGCAAATATATTTACAGAATAAGGCTGCAGTTAGGGTGTGTCTTCATTGTAGTTATTGTGTAACATAAATATCCATCCCTGAGAAAGAAGGGGGACGCAATCCGACACAGTTGATTTGTAAGTGTATGTATGCTCATGTTGTGCAATCCGGACTTACAAAACTACTTTGACACCTGAGGTGACTTAAGTGGGGTTTTTTTCTCTTTTTAGATTTTCTCATTTTCTTACAAAGAATAATCAAGAGGATCTCGAAATGGTTGCAAAATGTATGAAATATTGAGACAGCAGGAGTCACTAAGTATACCATGTAAGTCTGTCTGTCCATGAGGTTAGAATAGCCACTTGCGTGGTTGGGTAAAGAAAATTTAGAAATTGCAGTGGGAGGCAGCTATTTACTGATTTAAAAAAAAAGGGGGGGAGTGGGGAACAGAGGAGGGGAAGCGATAAATTTTTTTACATGTGTGCAACACAAACAAAACTCCACGTTAGGTATTGGAGGCAAAGTGCTGACATCCAGTGCAGGTAGGTCTATGGGGAACTGGCGGGACTAATAGTCGGGCTTGAGGCATCTGAGCGGCTGTAGTCACTGACAGAGCCTGTTCTTGAGCTGCTTCCACTTCGCCTCTTGAGCATGCTTGGGTGGAAATTGGCATGGCGACGGGCATGCTTTGTCAGATGGTCGCTGCGCATGAAGCGTTTCTCACAGAGAGGACAGCTGAACTTCTTTTCTCCGGTGTGAGTGCGGTAATGGCGGGCCAGCTCATCGGAGCGAGCAAACTTCTTGTTACATCCTTGCCAGCTGCATTCAAAAGGCCGCTCACCTGCAGAAGGCAAACATGGCATGATTAGAAGGAACTGCAATGTCCTCCATGGGACTTTTTGTACGCAAAAGTTAGAATAAAAAGGTTGGGAGCAAGGTAGATGCCACATAGCACTAATTGGATGGAGAAGGTGTTACTCTCTGCCAGAGAGGCCACTGTGGTATTCCAACCCATTAAAAAGTACTGTAAAAATCAAACTAGTGATACCTTATTTGATAACTGGATCTTCAGGGATGCTGGGCTCCTGATCCTTTCATGGATGTTACATTTCATATCTCTTGTAGTCCGTTGGACTTTACTTCTGGACTTTGACAATATCTGTACTGAGCTCTATAGAATATTCATTTATTCCTCCAAGCTGTCCCTCTGTCTGTCTGACTCAGTGTTGAGGTTCAGGAGGCGTGAAGTCTCTCTCTTCAGCTATTTAAAAACAATTATGGTGAAAATGCAAAATGGCAGTTTTGAGGCACTGGATGTTAGGCTCTCACCTTGTATTCTCCACAGCCATGCCTGTGTTTTCTGCATTTGCTACCAGGTACTATGGTTTCTCTTGTTCACTGCCTTAGGTCTCATTTAGAAGTGAGGCAGGACGCACTGTATTTCAACTAGGTATATGTGCCACATTGAAGGTAGTAGGCTTCTATCAGTAGCTAACCTAAAATCCATGGCCTGTTACGCTTATGGTAGGACCAGTGAGCTCAACGAAATAGCAGTCTGGTGACATGATGCACTTCTCAACAGATCTCAGACATGGGAAACATCTCTTACAGGGCCAGACGCCCATGCCATTGCATGGCTGTGCTGGAGGTCTGCACTTGGGCACTGAGGGAAATGTGCAGCCTGAGAAGCTCCAGTACTGTAGGCGAGCACAGGTCGCAGACCAAAGTAGCGTTGTGGGATAGATGGGTATCTGGAATATATTCCCAGCTTCATCATTGATGTGCTGCATAGCCTTGGGCAACTTGTACTATTTGTTTCCATCCTTAGTTTCTCCATTTGTTAAAAAAGAAAATACCAAATCATGAAATGTGCTGTCTACTACTTCTGTATATTGGTTTGGTTCTTACTGTCACAAAGTCTGAACATCACATACTCTTTATTTGTTATTAATCTGGAACATCTTATTCTTCTGTGAGTACATGGACTTAGCATTTTTTGTAGTTGTAATTTTTGTAACTTCCTATTTGCACTAATCTTAATCTTTCTAATGCTGACAAGTCAGTTCAGGAGGCCCAGAGACCTATAAAAATTCTGTGCCAAAATAAGAAATAAAAGTTCTCCACACACTACACCAAATAGGAAATAAATAAATTAGCCTCCTGGAGAAATTCAATACACCTTAATTAAAATTGTCTGATAGCAAAATTGACCCCAGCCAGCCTTCAATCTAAGCAGCCAATAATCTGTTTTAAATTCACAGATTTGGCCATAACATTTATCTCCAAGATCTACTTAGGAGGCTCCTGCTCAGAAAAAGAGATTTGTAGGTTCTTTTTCCCTCCATTTATGAAGCCTCCAAGATACTTCAGCCAAATCTCAAATAGTGTCTCAATGAACAGACAGGCAATTCTTTTTTTAAATAGGATTTTGTTCAAGAGCATGGAGAAAGTCTCTGTCCCTGATGTGTTCTTGATTATTTAGGAGAAAGACCAAGGCTCATCAGACCAATTGTTCTTAAGCACATTTTGTGGATTTCATTAATTACATCTACAACTACAATGCATAATGAAATCGTTGTATCTGTACAGTACACAAGGGAGATTTTCATATGGAGATCCATGAACACCACCTCCTAAGTGCTCTGCAAAAGGCAGCCAAGATGAACAGGACTGTTTTCTGTTGGCTTCCCCTGAACTAAAGCCTAAAAAAACTTACAGCCCCACAAACTTTTTTAAGAATAAAACCTCTACCAACTGGTTTAATGGATATAGTTTTGTCACTTAAAAAACCACATGCAAATCCATTCAATGTCCTCCTCAGCCTTCTCTTGCATACTGTTAGGGACTCATCTCTCAGTCTGCTGATAGAAATGTGAAGCAAATGGGAAACAAATATGTTTTGGCTGTGTTTGTCATGTATCCAGTCATCTGTTGCTAGATACGCTCCTACCTGTGGTGGGACACGCCAGTCATCCCTGTTGTGTGACCAGATTCACTAGTCTTCTCCCTATGTTTTGGTCATAAAACAGATATACTTCTGTAAGGACTTTGGGACCCTTGGGAAGAAGGGCAATGAGACATGGTCAGACAGCTGGATGTGGCCTGCAGAATCAAAGTATCTCATCCCTAAGCTATGGCAACATTTTTTGGTAAGGCAATGGCCTTTGGATGTTTCTGTTGCCCAAGTTAATTTTCTTTGTGTTTGTTTTCATTACAAATGGTGTTAGCTAATGTTCTTCACTAGGACTGCCCCATGAAATGACTGCTTTCAGACAAGGAAGACAAGAATTAGTAATTTTGACACCATGAAGCACAAAGAAAATGGACCCTTTTCTTCTGATTAGTTAGCATGGCTTCAGCTGCTCTTATCTATGTCTAGCATTTGGTAGCCAGCCAGGAGGCACAACAGTCCAGTTCCTAATGAGAGAAGAGGTTCTGGAGCGGGATTGTGCAAGATCTGTGCTATCCAGTACTAACAGTCAGGTGATGAAGGTATTGCACAACTTATCTCCCCTTCTCCTCACTGCACATCAGATCTGGATGAGAATGTTCAGGTTCCTACTCACCTACCTGATTTGATGTTGTTGATGATGGTGATGATTTGGGTGCTGAGCCAAAGAAAATGTGGCCTTTCTTCTACTATTTCTCTACTATTCCCTGTTCTCCTCCTTCCTAGGAACTACTTTTTCCCCCTCAGTCCTCTCTAGTCTTGATTTGATATCTTCTTGGTAGCTGTCTTTAGGTTTCTTGGCCAAGTAGTTTTCCCCTCCATGCACTCTCTCACAGCTGGCATCACTCTAGTAGTGGTAGTAAATTCTCTAGGGAGCTTCCCAACTTTGCTGAGGTTTAGCAATACCTCCTCGAAGAAAAGCTGTATTGTGACGAAATGCTGGATGTCTTGTGTGAAGATACGAGACTCGTTATTGCTCATAAAAAATTAGTGCACAGTCTGAAACAAAGTTGCTGCCAGGTATCAATTAAGACCTAGCTACTGCCCCAAAACCATACATGGAAATTTACAGTCTGTCATCAGTCTCATCTCTCAAACAGAAGGGATGAGGTTTTCTGTGCAGGTAAGTTATATAAATGTCCTTTTACTGGCAGTAAAGCAGTCAACAGAATGAGAGATTATATGAATTGATTGCGTAATCACATTAGGGAACATGCAACCACAATACAACTTTCTTGCATAAGCAGTAACCCATGGACACTTTGTATTCCACAAAGAGCTTTCACCATTAAAGTGGCTCTAAACAACACAATAAAGATTTTGAGCTTCATCTTAGGCAATGCTGAAGTCAAAATTTTACCTTTATACAATGACTGCAGAATTTGATCCTATAAATTAATGTGGAAATGTTATCAAATATCTTAAATACAGCAAGAAACATGTAAAGCATGTGAATGTGTACACTGAGAGTCTTAACACTATGCCTTGGCTGCAGCAGTATTTTTGTGCTTTATAAGCATTACTAGCAGGTCTCAAGGAGAGGTAAGTCTCCAAAACATCGCTTGAAAATAAAGGAATCAAAAAGCAGCTCAGGCTTCTTTACTCTTCAGAGAGGCAGGCAAGAGATGCCTTTAAAAGGTAAGAAATATTGTAAAATTTTGGGGTTTTTTTACAATTTTAAATAGGTTTGCATTTCCATGTTCTAAATCCCACTAAACTGTAACCTTTCTAGCTCCTCTACCAGAGCACATGACATCACATAACTTCTGTTTAGAGTTACACAAACTGATGGAAAAATATCACATTCAGGAATTAAATTCAACTTGATCTTAACTGAAAATTAGACAAGCAAGAACATTTTTGGCTTCTCCCTGAACTCCACCCAGTCCAAAGAAAAAAATGTGTGTAAAGTTGCATTAAGAAACTTGCAGTGCTCACTGCGTAAAAGTATGTGAGATCTGCAGGTGCACTGACTTCTGAATTCATTTCAGTAGCACAGAACTAGCTACTCACACTGCTTATATTTTCTGCCAGAGCTGACTGCCAAAGGAACTGTAGAGTTGCCTGGGCTATAGAAACAGCATTAAAAAAAAATGCACCTCTCTCCTCTCTTGCTGGAAGGGAATCAGAAGCAAGTAGAGCCAGCCTGTTCTTATTGTATTATATAAGGGTCCTTTGTGTTATTCTGTATTTGTCAATCATTATATATATTGAGACAACTAGATGCAGTTATGGGAAACAAGAACTAGAGATGGTGGACTCAGATCTGATGTCTACTGAGCTTGATTTGTATCATACTTTCAGCACACTCTTGACTTTACCCCATCCACATATAGTTTTAAGGACTCATTTCCTATATAGTGACACTCCTGTACAGGCCCTGGAGTAATCTGCTTCCTGTTTCACCAATACATCTGTATGATATCCAGCATTTGAATAGCAATTAAAAATTATACGAAGTACTGTGTAGGCCTGAACATGCTTAAAATATAACCTACTAATAACTGAAATGCCAAAACAGGTTGAGACACCTGTGATACCAACCATTTTCAGAATGAAAATGCAAAGATTAGGCAATCGTATCTGAATGATTTTAAATGTGATATTCACTGCCCTACAGATTAGAGTATTATTAAGACAAACCACGTATCAGGAGCTATTTTTTCAATTAACTCATGTCGTAGCTCTGCACATTATGTTAGCATTCAAGCATGTGCCAAGGCCATGCAGTAACAAAGAAATTTGTATCCTGGGAATTCCATGAGAGCCTGCAAAACCAGAAACAGTAAGCCAGAAACAATTTTCTGTGATCTTTAATCTGTTCTGCTGCTTTGCAGAACAGCATTGTATGCTGTTATGAAAACAGACTAGAAACCTGAACATGCCACTGTGTGCTATTCTTATATTTCTACATTTTCATATACATAATTAAGGGTGTATTTGGAAACACAGATCAGTAGGCTGGGTGGGGAGGATGAGGCGCAGACAGTTAAATAGAGATGTGACTGAAGCAGCCTTCCTTCAGGAGAGGAAATGCTATCCTGGGAAAAAAAATCAGCCAAGCAGATTATATTTCTTGAGACTGGCTGTTATTTAAAAAAAAAAGAGAAAAGGTCATCCTTCAATAGCACTGATATGTATTTATGAATACTTTCATTTCTTTTATTCTCTTGTTTATAAAAAGCCCTTTTGCATAGCCAAAAACCAAGCCCTTAACCTTCTGAGTGTGAGAGAGAGAATAATACATAGCTTTGGTGTTAGACAAATGGTGGTTTCTTTATCAAGTTTCTTTATCAAGGGATCAAAAAATTCCAAAGCCTCACAATTCCAAATTCCTATTAACTGAAACCAGTCAGTTTTAAATTAGTTATTTTGGGGGTGGCATTTCATAACCAAACAAACCAAATTCAATCATGTTTTTTGCATTTGCTTTTGTGTGTCTGTCCAACAGCTTTTGAATGTCTTGGCTACTTTCAACCATTTCTAACAAAGGTAGCGAATTCAGCAGTATTAAGCTTGACTAGTTCGAGGAAAATGAGGACGTTTTAGTAATGTTCTCTGTGAAAAGAAAAGTTATAGGGTGAATTTGACTGCCACTATATACCAGAAACCCAATATGGGAGTGTGGTATGAATGCCCAAATCCAAAAAAAACTTCAGTCAGAGATCACACATTATTAGACACAGGGACGTAACACTCCCCCAGGCCCCTAGGACACACAGCAACAACGAGCTAGGCTGCATTAATACCTGCTGACAGAAGCATGCATATTCCTGCTATTTCCATTATCTGTGATGTGACCTTTTTTTAGGAACTGGAGTTCTCAGATTTCCAGCAGGCACAGACCCAGGCATCAAATACACCCTCACTTTAAAGTGTGGGCGTCTTTATTTTAATCTTAATAAATCTAGTCATTAAATTGGTAAAGTATTGGATCTTATGTTTTCTGCGTGCCCAGGAAACTACTACTGAGCAGGAGCTGCAACAGCTATCATAACAGCCATTATTTAAACCCTTGGTTTACTTTCTGTACCTTAACATTTTCATTGAGATATTTACACGTATATGATTATTTCTTGAAAGGGCAATTTCCAAGCAGCAAGTTTACATTTTAAGTGAACGTGTGTTACTGTTTGCTCTGGAAGTGCTTGTATTGTTCCACCTTGGAGTACAGATTACGCCATGTGATTTATCTGTATAACCACAGCTAACTAGAACAACTCAAATAGCAAATGACGAACACATGCTCAGATACCATAATGATAATGGCTACAATGCCAGAGAAATACAAGTACTGCAGAATTCCTCCCCCAGCTTTAACCACAGTCAGGTCTGCCCAAGAACCAAAATAACTGATTTGGTATGTTCCATGCAGCTATCTGGCCCTTCTTAAAAATATTACCACTCACTTTCACCATAATAGAAACAATTATTTTTTTAACAGATTATAAGTTATATTCTAGGCCTTTATTTCAAATTTGTTCAATAATAATGTCCTAAATCTCATTTTATAAAAATTTTAGCTACTTTACTGTATTTTTATCAGCCACATTTCCTTCTCTTTTTTCAAGACAAAATCATTCTGGCCTTTTTAGGCTCCCCCCCCCCTCAGGACACTCCATCACATACTCTTTCTGTTGTCTAAAATATACATTCCATGGCTTTACTGAATCCCTTTTCAAATTGGGATGCCCAAGCTGAACTGCTCTGTCTGTGTGAGTATCTATAGCTTAGCACTTTTAAAATACCCATGGTTTTTACCCTGCATTTTTGCACAGTGAATTAAGAATCTGCAATTTGAACCTGTTATCTTTACCAAGTCATTTTCTGCCTACCATGTTAACTCCTGTTTGACTCCTGTTTAGTTCTCACTTTATCTCTGCTGAAGTGCATCACTGTGTGTACAGTACATTACGCTAAGCCTAGTTCCAGACCGCTTCACACAACCAAGGAGTAAGTAGCTGAAATTTATGTTCCAGGATCTGGAAAATAAATCTTACAGCAAATTGGCTTTAAAATGAAATGGCCATAAATTTAATAAAAAGAAATATTGCTACATCCTTTGATAAGGTTTTGAATGAAAGAGCAAAATAAAGGCTATAGCTATGTGGATAACTTATTTTCTGCTCAACTGAAAAATGAAAAAAACTTTGAACTGCAGAAGAACTCAGCAAACCAAGAAGCCCATAGTAATTTTATTTTTGGTTGACCAAAATGTTATACTTCTTTTGGGGTGTTTTTCGTAACACTATTTTTAATTCCTTTAGCTTTGGGGACAATTTTCAACACAATGACGATGTTTATCTGAAATGAGTTAATGAAACGCACTATCACAACCTTTCTGAAATTAAAAAAATCAGCCTAAGCTATTTGCTGAGTTTAACTGACATATAGTTCTGTTCTTCATAAAAGACTACTTGTCAGTGAACAACTGTTTGCCAAAAATAGTATCGTTTCTATAGTTCTCACTAATAAGGAAATGCAAAGTTATTAATATTCTTCATTAACATTTCTTGGCAGCTTTTCCTCCATGAAGATTAACTGACATTTTTATTAGGTGACTAACTGGAGATCTGATCTTCTAAGGGAACAATTTCATTTGTGTTTTCAACTTCCACTGGACTCCCCATGTTTATAAGCACAAGGGATTTTCAAAGACAGCCAACAAGGGAAGGCTAACTAGCCAAGTGCAAGGACGATGAAAGTCTATCCTCCCCTTGACAGAGAAATCTTGCAATAGAATTTAGAGCCATGCTGAGAATGTGACTGAAAACATGCCCTCTAGCATTGCAGTGTGGCCCAAGGAGTCTTAGGTGATTCCCTACAGCATCTTAAGTACAAGATACTTATTTTCCAATGTTATGCTAGGCTGCTTTGGTTTCCTAGTATGTTTGTCCTCACGAGTCATTTTGCACACTGTTGGGAAGTGATGCAGCCCTTCAAAATGCTGTGTCTGTTTTGAAATCTCCCTTCAAAAAATACAGATATACTATTGGCATGGCAAAGAAGCAACCAACCCAAAGTCCATGCTAGAAAGACCAAAAATATTTTCCAAACATGTATTTTTATGATCTGCTCTGGACTGATATGGAGTGTTACGGTTGCATGCATACATAGTGAATTGTATTTGGTTTTCTTCTCTCTAGCTACATTTACATTGTAGTGTCTCTGTCTCTTCCTCTGCTAGAGTACTCCAAAAATTAGGTAATCCTGCTGGGCAATTGAGAAATTACATTCTTTCCCATCGATTGAAGACCATTAAAAAGCCATTAAAAACTCTTCAGGAATTCCCCAGTTTAAAATTCATCTCTCTGTCTGTAGACCTGAGCACTGAGAGTCTGATGCTACTTGTTTTACTGCACCCTTGTTACGAAGATACGTAATACTTGTCATCGCTAATATTAGGCTTCCTCCTGTGCAGTTTGTTACTTCCTGGTTTCTGAGGAGTTCGCACTTTATCTCTTCTCCCTTCCTTACACAACCCTTCCCCGACTTGTATGCTCCTTCCTCTTTTGAAACTACAAAAAATCAGTTGCACTGGGCCAGGGGCTTGCGAAGCTCTGAAGTCAATTATACAGACTATATCAAAACTAGTACTGTGTAAACATAGTTACATTTGTGTGTGTTAAATATGTTAAAGAGTTTTTCTCTTTAAACACAATCAGATACAAAATCACTAAGGTGAGTTTAGACTTCAAGATTCCTTCCTTTTGTGATGGGGTCTAGATACATAGACCCAAATCTTTGAAATACATCTTCTCTATTAGAAGTAACAGAACTATTTAAAGCTCCTTTAGCTAAGAGGCTGAATTAGCTGAATAAAGCATTGAACCAAAGCTGATTTTATAACTTTCTGAATAATTAATTAACCTAGTCGTTCTTCTAACCAATGGTCACAGGCTATCTGCAACTACTAGCAAAATGGTGTTCATTTAGAAAAGAGAGATGAAGGCATCCTTGTCTTTGCTGTCCTCCCCAGCTCCTCATCATAAAACTGCTAGTAGCCATGACAAGAAGGTAAAGAAACAATATTCTTGTTGGTATCTAAAGCATTGAAATTTAGCAAACAAGCTCTAAATAATATTTTTCTATGGATACGGCTGAGATTCTGTGAAAGTATTTGATGTGTCGTACCCAATTGTCTCCTTTCTTTCCTTTCTAAGTTATTTATAACAGTAAGACATGGGTCAAGCCTTTGAATATGCTAATCAACTGTCAAACAGCAAGGCTGTATGTCAGCATTGTTTACTTATTTGAAAAATACATATTACGTGAACTATTCCGCACATCCACCACAGCACTCTGCATGATGGAGTTTCACAGCAAGGCTACCTCTGCTCCATGCCAGTCTTCCTTGCCTAAAACTCCAAACTGTTTCTTTCACAGGTAGTGAGGTTATATTCTTGCCTCTCCAAGCAGCTAATGATTGTATAATCCACATATATCTTCATTTGCTTTGTGCCCAAGCTTGTAGAGAAGACTCTTATTTTAAAAAGTTATTAATGTATTGCTTGCTTTAGTCAGAGCTGCGTTGTGTTTGAGGTTGTAGATAAGGTTAGTTGCAAACTAGAGAGGAAATAGATGGTGGTAGAGTATGGTGTCAGGCAAGTGTCACCATTCAGTCATCTTTTTTCTCACTAGTCTGAAAAGTGGCACAGTTAAAAGGAACAGGAGAGTAACAGAGAAGAGTGAAAGAGACAAAAGGAAAGGGCTTGCAGGTGAAATTCTGCAGCCTTACAGTGAGATCAGCTGATGTGGTTGCAAAGTGTGCCCCTGGCCACTTCTAGAACCATAAATCATAGCAGTCTCAATGAAAACTCTCCTGAAGCAAAGACTCTAAGTTTAAACTAGGAACTCGGTATCACTTGTACCATTTATATGATGTCTTTAGTATGCATTGATTAGCTGCTGTAAGTGCCACTTGGCTTCACAGCTCTTACTGGAGAGATGAAAGGAAGGAAGAATCCTCTCCAGCCTAGGTCAGTGAACAAAACTAGTTTCCATGTCTTCCATTTCCTGGCCCTATGTAGCACTGTATGTTGTACACTTTGAAGGCCAGGATGCCTCACTAAGCTGGACATTGGGTATGGTATTTTCCTCTTCACTTTTTGAGATGTTCCTAGCAAAGTCTTTCCAGGGGAGTTACTGATCATACACAAATGAAGTAAGAGCAATTCTTTTCAGATGTAAATTTGCTCATTAATACTTTGGGTATTCAGGTTAGCCATGTCAGGTAAGAAAGAGATGTATATGTATGTTTTCCCCTCGCAGAAGTATAATGAGCATGAAAGATGTTCCCCATGCCTCAGAGGGCAGGTAAAGTTTTCTTTTTATGGCTAGAAAAAACAATGCACAACTTTGTGGTAGCAAGTGCATTACTAGCATATCTTCTAGCTGGCCTTGTCAAAATCTATATACATAGTATTTCTCTTGACTCTTTTATGTCATATTTGCCATAGTCTTGCTACATGACTGCACTGATAGCATGTACACTTTAAATGAACTACCCGTACAGCAGTACCTCATAGTCCATAAAACTGGGAGTAACCAAAACTTCAGCTACCTCTTAAAAGGCAGGAATCCATCAGCCAGAAAATGGTAATGTTACATGATTATATGAGATGGTGTTTACAAGACATGCAATTTCAAAGCTAAGGTATACATCTCCTTACAGTTCTATATGGATTTATCTTTGTTATCTTACGCTGCTCTTGTTGATTGTCTTAACTCTAAAGCTTAATGTTCACCATTTCACTCTTTCCCAAAAGTTCTGATGCACAACCAAAATGGAGACCTCCCATCTAAGAGAAGAGGAACATCTGACCCATTAGGATACCCATGAGGACGGAAACTCATCCTACCTAGTGGGGACAACTCCCGTGTCTAGGTGAGTGTGCAGACTAGAATGGACCCTGTCTGCTCCACAGGAATAACTTCTATCGATCATGTTTCCATTAAGGGCAGTGCCTTTGTTTACATGGACTTTTGCCACATCCTATTAGAAAAGCAGCATTTTTGTCCTTCTGCTGCTGGAATCTATGAGTAAACAATGCTCTTTTACTGACTACCAATGACAGGCCTAACTCTTGAAAAAGGAAAGGTAACCTCAGTGTCAAAGAGCTTACATCCTAAAACAATGCAAACTAAATGTTGGGGTTTCTGTCAAAGTTAAGCACCTGTAATTGCAGTATGTAATTTCTGTTTAGTAAACCTAAAATTCTTACTGGGTTTCCTTATCTCTGAGGCATTAAATCCTAGACTAGTGCTCAGGAAAACAGCTGAAATGCCACTAATTTAAAAGAGCAGCAACTTCCACTTGATTTTGTCTCTCCTGTGGCTTGTTCCAAGAATGGAGATCAATAGCTGACCCTTTGACTTTGCTCTTAAATGCAAGATAATTAAATTGTGTTATGCTGAAACGATGAAGTGATGAATTCTGAGGAGAGGAAGATGTGTCTTAGCTATGTGTCATTTCCAAACCACACTGAAGTATCAGACTTTTTGCAAAGAGGGGGGCTCTGGGGCTTAGTACAGCAGCCCTTTGCTGTATTTCTCTAATTTGTTCTACTCAGATCTGTGAATGTAAGAAAAGAGAATGTTTATTAAAATCTCTAATGTGAATAGAAAATAAATGAAAAAAACAATATAAGCAGAGCCTCTAAACACATTTGGGTATTACTGAATGACAAAACTAAAAGATGGGGGATTTTTTTCCTTTTCCATTGGTCAATTATACTTTTTAATAAATATACTTCAAAAGAATACTGGGGTTGCAAAACCAAAAAACACAAGTGCTAATCAGAAAATCTGACTTATTGCATCACCCCAGGAAAGGAATTTCAGCCTAGAATTCTTGCCTTGAGCCAAAAACTTGTTGTTTAAGGGGCTTTCTTCATTCCTTACGCACAAAGGTTGTGTCTTCAGCATAGGTCAGAGAAGTCTGGCCTCTTAAAACATAACAGCGACTAACATCAGTGAAGGTATGTGGGATTTTGTTCTTTTTCTGTCATGTTGACAAGCCAATTTAAAGCTTTTAAAGTGACAAGGGACTAGAGGAGGGCTCCCCAAATGTGTATAATAATAAAACCAGTGTTTTTTATCAAATTAGTCCAGTTGAAACTTGAAAAGGAGAGTAATAATATGGACCTTGATAAATATATATGCTGGACTGAGATCTTGTTTAGTCATTTGCAGTCTCGTGTTACTTCTGTTCTAGCATGCTAGCATGCCGATTTGTTGTCTGCTACAAGATGGTGATTTCGGCTGTACCACTCACCCTCTGTTAGAGCAAATAAGGTGATTAATGAAAATGTTATGCAGACAGCAACAGAAGCCAAGAGAAAAAACTCCCCAGGCTTGATTCTCCCTCCTCCAGGAGGGAAAAAAATCTTACCCAGAGCTGACACAACTGAATCAAATGTGCCTACAGGGAATGGGTAGTTAAGGTACCAACAGAAACACAAGGTTTCCATTACAAACTGCTGTCTGGATCTTTCCTGTGCTACCTCAGAATTGCTCACTCCATTACCCAGCCCACTCTGCAAACTCAAAACAGCTCCAGATCAGACATCTGCCTGTTAGCAGCTCCATGGGACCTCTAAAGAGTATTACACTCGTTGGCATCCTGTCCTTCTCCAGCCCACTCTTACAGTGGGAAAAAAGATTACATGCTCACTATAGGACACCTCCCCTTCTTCCAATCTGTGCTACCTCTTCTGGAAACCTAGGATTATGTCCCAACAGAGTTGACAGGCTAACTGTTACGCCATTCATTCTCAACGATGTGGTCTTTATACAGAGAAATTATACCTGTAGCAGAATTAACCAGTAGGTATTCATAGGTCAAATGGCAAGAACGGAAAATGCAACATAGTGACTTCTAAATGTTGTAACTGCTTCTTTGGAGACTCTCTTGCGAATGTATCTCCCCGGATAACTGTGCTCCTTTTTTTGATCAATGTGATGACCTATCTTTCTTCAGCCTTTAGTGTGGGAAGCAGGTTATTCCTTGCTCTTCTAACCCAAGGGTCTTCTCTCTCTCTACCTGCAAATGCTGTTATCTAGTCCTTGTTGGAAAATTCTAATTAGCTTGCTTAGATGGTCTTAAGCTTTAATTTATCTGAGTTCTGAACTTAGAAGTTAGATCAAACCTAAAAACTAGAACCTGAAGATGCTAGTATTGCAAGAATGTTTGAAATCAAACTGAAACATCACAAACCATCCCTGTCTGTACAGTGAACACAGAAACAACCTCTGTAGTGGTTTAGACTGCTTTAAATGAAAGTCTACCTCACAAATAATTTTTGTGGTGGCTTTCATAAAGATTTGCATGGTAATGTTCCTGATCTCTGGTATGACAATTGAAATGTTTAAAGTGGAAGAGCAGTTAAATAGGTAATGACAAATTATGTTCATCTGGTGTGAATTGTGGGTGAATTTATGCTTTAATTGTGAAACTGGCTCCATGAGCTTTACCCAGCACTTGTGTGAATAACTGCAAAGAAGGAATCGTATGACCCCATGAATCAGTCTTTTCTCTGTTGATATATCAATGATTTTTTTATTATTCTATTCTACTAAAAACAGAAAAGTGCTTGTAAAAGCAAAGCCTATCAAATTAATGAAAGGTTGTCCTGCTATGCAGAATAACAGACTAAAGGATTATTCATCTCAACTTAAACCTGTGCTTTATTTATCTGAATTCTGGGAGATGTTGAATGTCATCTGCCTCCAACTGAAGTCCACGTACTTTGGCATGAATAGACATTGCTCTTAAGTTATGACATTTTATGTGCACAGCATCTCCCAGGATTTGGGGACAGTATGAGATTTCATTTTGCTAGAAGCCAAGCAAACAGAAGTTAGTAAAGTTGTCTTTGGCTGTAACTGTGAAATGTCTCTTTCTGAACTTTTGAACTGTTTAACCAACAACCCCACAGTAAAACAGCATGCATGAAACATGGGACTTCAGCATATATAAGTAGAGCTAGCTGTAAAGCTGAGTGAAAAATCTGGGACTGAGAGTTTATTCCAACTGTATGGAGGAGAGAGGGAGTGGGAATTTCCTTTTATTTTTATTCTCATTCTGAATGGCTTGTGCTAGAGAGCAAGGTGGTGCTGAAGTAGTTTATGAGCAGCATCAGCCAATGCCCATATGAAGCATCCAGCTTCAGGGAACAGGCAGCTCTGGAAAATAGTTTTATGGACTGATAATCAAACTGTAAGTTTGTTGCTTGGCACCAGGCAGCTACCATTCAAGGTATGCATAAACCTTTTGCATACACTTCAGAAAATCTTCTGCCCAGATTGTAAAGCCACACCTCCTGTTTAAACCAGGATTCAGGGTTTTGTTTTTAATAAAGGAATCGGATTCTATGATAACAGTTGTACTCATATTCTAATGTGCTCACTTTTAAAGCAGGTCAGCTTTTTAGAAAAGACAATATTTACAGTTCAACGTTCAACTCTTGCAAGTCTCATTTATATGCTCTATTCTGACAATAGCTTCCCTGTTTATTTTGCATCTCCCCATCTAGCAGTCTCCTTCAACCACAGCTGTACAAAAAGAAAGACCGAGCACCAGTTACCTGCTCCCTTCTAGTTTCAGCTTGTTTTTCAGTCTTTTTTCTTTAAAACTACAAATGTGTGTAAGCACGCACACATTGAGGCCTCATTCTCATAAATAAGCAGAAAATAAATAAGAGAAGGTTTTGTCACTGATTAGGTTGTCTTTTAATTTTGGATGTCTTAATGTTTTAATCCCTGGAGTGAACCTGTAGGGATGTACACCTAGTTCTCTGAAAAATCAGGCCCCTATCCAGTGTCTCAAGCTGTTTCTGAAAGCATGCGTTACCACCTTGGCCATATTCTATACAAAATAGAAATAAATGGTTATTAATGAGATGTTGCAATGAGATTGCCTTAGCATTCCTCCTTAGACAAGACTTGCCAAGCAACTTCTCTCTAAGCCTGCAAGACTACAAGCATCAACAAGTCACATGGAGTGGGGTACATCATGTGAGAGAAGACAGGCTGTTTCATTAGACTGCAACAGATCAGCATGACTGCTAGGGCACCATATCTCTGAGCATTAACACCCACAGTATAACACGCCCCTAGGTGCAGCTCAGCTCCCGCTATCTCTCCATGTTTTAGTTTTATGATCATTTTGCAGGACAGCTGGCTGCAGCATCACCAGGGAGACTAGCCTCACCAGCTGTGTCTGACACGTGGGGTCATGGCGTAGGAGAGAGGCCATGGTGAGTGCTCGAAATGAATGAATGAAGTATGTGGCTGTGGAGGAGTACAAGTCAGGAGCCAATTATCTAAGTATGACTCTGGATATGAAACATAACTGAAAAGCTAAGGTCTTAAGTAGAGCATGGACACATTTCAAAGACAGCTTTGTGAAGGACATCTTGGTACATATAACTTTGAAAACACTTCTCTGCTTTTGAAGTGACTGTCTCATCATGTACTCACATACAGAAATCAACTGGATTCCTTTTTTCAAAAGGAAGTACTACCTTAAATACTTTCCTTTTTCAAATTAGTATTGAAAGAAAGGTCTTCACTGGTTTGAAATTTACCAAATTATACATATATACAAGCATGGCCTCTTTATCAGCTATAACTGTTTTCCCTTGCATGCTGCGCCTATGTCTTCATTGCTTGCCTTTACAGAGCAGTGTAGCATTAAAACCAGTTATGTCTCACTACAGAATGTGGTTTATACATATGAATCATGCTAGAAGGGTTGCCCAGCTGCCACCATTTTCTCTGTAAGCACTTTAAAAGCCTCTTTACATGGAAACCGTTTTATTATGTGAGTGATTCCTTAGCAGAGATTCTGAATTGTACAGGTCATACATAAGTAAAAATGCAGTTGCTGTAAAGGTAGACAAGTTGCAGTAGAAAGATACCTATTACTGTCCAAAACATAAATCACTAGTGCCTCAGGCACTTTTATTCATCCTCTGCTATACTTCTTTGTTTAAGAAGTGAGCAGATCTACTTTATAACAGGCCTGCTCTTTTGGGTGAGGAGAGGAAACCTGCTGGCCTTTCTGGCTTTTTGAGATGGTACACCTGTTCCTTGCGTATGCAGTAAAATTAGTTGACTACACTTTGCATGCCCAAAGCAGAGGGGCTAATGAGATACTCTGCAAAATACAGGATTTTACTATGGCTAAAGATTTTTGCAGGAGAAGGTTCCTGTGATGGAAAAGTTCTGTGAAATAGAACAGGAAATGCTCATTATGTTAAAGTACTATTATGAAATTCTAAAAGATACTCCTGCGGTGTAAGTCGCCAGGCTAGCTCCAAAACCCTATGCAGAGGACATACTTTTTACTTTGAAAAAGATCACAGAAGTTCCCAGCTGTTCTTATTTCCATTTGGATTCTTGGTCAATCTAGTCTTAAATCTGGGAACTACAAAATTATTTGAACCTGACTTCCTGTTCATATTCCTAGCTCCTGCTAAGCACAACTCTGGCAGCCATGAGGGGTCTCTGGCTGGGATCCAGGAATTGCAGTACGCAGAGCTGCAAGGTTCATAAACTTGAGTAATTTGGTTTACAACACACTGACTGGAAATAAAACCAAAGAAAATAGGAATTGCAGCTTCATGAGTTGTGTTGTATCCTGACTTAGCTTTGGGGGATTGAGATGATCCAACTATTGCTGTTGCAGCTTGACAGTGCCAAACAGGACAGTTTATAATTTCCACAAAAGATGTGATGCACAAAGTATTTTGACCTTGAATTTCAGCCAGATTTTTGAAACTTCTTTCTACTTTCTTTGAAAAGAAAAGTTTTTACAGCTCAAGTTTAGGATTGTTACCCTTTGTGAATAATGGACAAGTAAGAGAAAATCTTAGTCTTAGGAAAAATGTTACATCATTAAACTGCATTCAAACAGGTATGCATTTACCATTTTTTGCAGAAGATACATAACCTCGCACTGTAAAGTTGTATACACAATGCTGTCTGCATGCTCCTAGATGCACATCTGTAAATCACCTTTTCAGTGTACACCTTGGTTCTATTACTCAAGGCTGTAAATGCTGTTAAGAGAATAAATTAATCACTGGGTGAGGCAGCTAAGGCCTGTTCCCATGCCTTAATATAAGGGAGAAGGAACTAGACACAAGGAATGTCCACGCAGAAACTAACACAGAAGCTGGAAAGATTAGAGTTGATTATTCACCAAGTACTGCTGTGTCAGTGGAGCTCTGTACAGGTGTTAAGGAGCTGCAACTGTGCTTTATAACCAGAAGAGGTGAACACAAGGTTGACTTAGGAACTTAGAACAGTTTATCTATTTAAAAAAAATCAAATATTAGAAAACCCAAAGGTGGTCTGATTTCCCAGTCAAAAACAGCTGTGCAGTGGAAGTTACTGTTGTTCTTACTGTGTTTGTACTTGAAACTACAACAAATGTACTCAAAAGTGTGCTAGCACAGTCACTTCTTCATAAAGCGAATACCACAGAACTTGCAGAGCACCCATGAGAATGTTACAACCTCTTTATAACTACTTAGTTGAGAAAAGAGTTATGTGGTAACTTGGATTCCTTTGCAAATGAGTGGAGCTCAGTTCCTCCAAAGCATTCAAGGAAGAAAAAATATCAAGTGTACTAATCACAGCAGTTCCTTGCCTTTCTGCAAGAAATTCATGTAAACATCTAAGAAACTATTTTTCATGCTAACACCAGAAAAATGTAGCTTATACCAAATGAGTCTCTTGCAAACAACAGTGGTCGTATCCAGTTTATGGTGTATATGTATAATACAGAAATGTAAGTGTAACTTGGATGTGTCCAAGGGTACACTATATATAAGACTAGAGTTGGCTCATGGAAAGAAGGTTTAAGCAAACATATGCACAGAAGTTCAGCACAGGTGTCATTTGCTTTTCTAAAATAATTAGTCTGTAACTCACCCACAAGTGCTAACCTTAGCAGCACAAAGCAGAGTATTGATGCTATGTCCTCAGAAAGTATAGCTGCTTTTCCAAGAATTCATTACAAAAGCAAAGCACCAGCCAGATAGCATTCTCTCAGACCTTTTTTGTAACCTATTACATTTTTAGTGTCAAAAAATAAATTTTTGTCATTTTTGCCTTAGTGAAAAAAATAATCTAGTGATTTGTATGTTCAAAAGGAAGTAGTCTATCGCACACAAAAATTGAATTATGTTCCTGTAAACAGTCCAGAAGAACACCAGTCAAAATAAGGACAAAAGAAGAGAAGGATTGTTTCACTGAGAAGTTTGGTGTTAGACTGAGAGGGGGGAAAGTACTCAAATCTTTATTGTTATCCTATCAAGCATAGTGAAAGAGCTGAACTATTACTTTTCTTTTTTTGTGTTTCAGAGCCCTAAAACTTCAAGGAATTAACAGCAACCTATTAAACAATCTCCATTTAAATGATGGGGAAGAAAAATGGAAGTATCAATTGAAAGATTAGGTTTTCACCAGTAAGAAAGGTTAGCAAAAAAGTCTCTATAATTGAAAAGCCCTTCACCATCTAGGATCTCATGGTATGAGTCAGGTGAGAGTTTACACTTACATGTTTGCTTAGTCCACACTGCTTACCAGAAACATTGGCCAATTCCATGTACCGAATTAGGATAAGAAAGGGAATGACAAAATGTTCTGTTCTTTTTTGTTTTTTAAAAAAAAAAAAAAAAACAAAAACACCCCTTTGTGGACTGCCTGAAACTTTGCTTACAAGACAGCAGTGCTGAACATCTGTACTTTGACAAGCAGTATTTAAAAGCTGTTTCTCACTACAGCTTTGTCTCTACGTTATTTAATGAGACCTTCATAAATTATCATCTTAGACAGTACAAGTTATCTAACAATCATGTTCCTAAACACATTTCATCTGTACATTTCACAGTTGTACAAGTCTGCGACAAGGTTCATCGTAAAGCATTTGTGCCAGCTGTTGTACAGTATTTGTCTACTTGAATGAGCACAGCAAAGATGACGTTGTAACCTCCCCAACAATCTCATCTTCTGAAAGCTACCAATGAGACTTGTTGATTGAAATAGCTCCCCAGGAGCTAAGACTTCTACATTTAAACTCCAAGCTCCAAGAGATGCTGGCTTAAATCATGGCTGATTTGGTCAATGAGATGGTGCCATTAATGATACTGTCCCACAGACTGGAAGGAGACGCCAACACAACAAAACTCACTCAAGCTGGAAGGAAGACAGAAAAGTGGTGAAAGGGTCTTTCAGCATGGATAAGTACCCTGATCTTGTGTGATATCTGAACTCACTTGCAGATGAAATGTTAAGAAAGCTGTGGAATATAACCACAGTAGAATGAATCGTGAGTACCATTATGTTCCCGCAACTTTCAGCTATGTTCCCACTAGTATATCTGTGCTTCTACAGGTCTTTTGTAAGTCATCACATCAGGATTACAGAGTTGTGATACATGTGTACAGTTTCCTTTAACAGTTTTAAATAGATTTTTATGGTGTAAATATCACAATTCTCCTCAGTTGTTCTTTGGGCTTAAGAATTTGATAGCATAGATAGATGCCAAACCTCTAAAATACCTTCAGTAGCATCTGTTAAAACTCTCTTGTTATAAATTGAGACATTTCTCTTCTTACAGTTACTGTTTCAGGCCCTCTACAAACTCTGGCAGCTATCATACCTGTCTGCCATTTGAAAACTTACCTTTTCAATAGTATCAGCTATTCTGCAGAGCAGGTAAGAGCCGGAGGCAGTGGGGAGAGGGAGAATCCTCCCTCCAAGGCAGCATGTCCCAATGCTGAGTTAATCTACCTAGCTGCAACAGCCCTATTCCCCCTTCAAAGCCTCACCAGTGCATGAAGGAGGGACAGAATCAGAGTTAGGGTTTACCGTAAGTAAGTGATATTTAACTGTGTGCAAAAACATTTTTATGTATATTATCAATGCAATGTTTACTATATGTGCAGGTGGTGGTTTCTTCCCAAATGAAACACAAATTCTGTGCTTAAAAAAAATAATCTGTGTTTCCTTATTAGGATTATTTTTTTTAAGAGACAGGGTAGGTGATGAGCTAGAGACAGTCATGCCTCTCATATCATATAGCTTGAAGTAAAACTGATTCTATTAAATCCATGCCATAGCATCTGTTAAACTCATGGTATAGAGTTACTTTGTCCCATGACCAAATTCTACATCTTTTCAGATGTTTGTTGAAAAAAATGAGCTTTTTATTCCATTTCTTATAGGTTTATTATGCTAATAATCCTGTGTAGGGGCATTATAAATTCCAAAGCATTTGCTTTTCTGGTTGCTCATAATTTTGGTCATACATTTCTATTTAAGCTAGAATTTGGTGCACATGCTGCCAATCTGAAACAGACTAGTTCTAAAACGTTAGTGAGAAGAATTCAGTTGTTTCCAAGGATGATGAAAGTTGGGGGAAATGGGAGGTGAAAATCAATGAGAATCATGGTAGAGATGTAATCCTTTGGGGTATCTAAGAAATTCAGTTTTGTTTTGGCCATCTTCTGAGAATTTAAAGAACATACTTTGCAAATACAGCCTGGATTTATTGTACAATAAGACTAGCCATCTGCCAATGTTCTATTGGCATTGCTTGTATGGACATACATACACCAAATGGAAAATTTCCATTGACTTAGAGGGGCTTTCAGTGGTCTGTTAAGAGTTTCACATCCACACATAAGAAAGCTGCATACAATTCATATTAGTTTTGGAAAACATATCAATTGCCAGAAAAATCAAAAACTGCCAAGGCAATCATATATTAATGCTAGTCTGCAATCCTTCTGCTGGCATTTAAAAGAAATTGCAAATTTAAATTCAGTAAGCCTCTACAATATATAACAAGAATTAGCCTGTGGTTCAGTGAGCTTTTAGCAGCATCCCTGTTCATGTTTGTTATAGCAGGTTTCTAAACTACCAGATTAAGAATGCAGGAAAGCTCCAAATACACTGTGACGCTTCGCAAGAACCTATAAAGCCTCAGTCCAGTATCTAAATTTGTACCAATGTCATTTCATTTATTTTCTCCCAAATTGCAAAACAGTATTTCTCAGTTCTATTAACAAACAGCTCACCATTTCAGCAAAATTTTGCAGGAAATTATGGACTAGGCTGTCATGTTCTAACCTTTCTCAGCTGTCTCCGTTGTTACGTTCCTCTAGTGGAAACACTGACAGCTGTTTAGTTTAAAAAGCTGAATACATTCTTTTTGGCTGCTGTACCTCAGCTGGTCTTACTCTGGAACTAAGTAGTTAGCGTTTCTGCCTCTCTCACTGACCAGTTTTAAAAGCTACTGTTGAAGGCAGTAAAGGCTACATAAGCAGCATACCTGTTCTGCTTGTGCATTTGCTGTCCAGGGATACTCTAGCTGGCTGCAGGACCAAAGCAGACAGAAAGCTGCAAAATACATAGCAGTAACACAATGCTCTCTCATGTGGATATTTCAGGTGCCTTTATTCCAAAACCTCATATAACTCATAACTGAAGAGAGCAGTCTGATAGAAATATAATGTGCAGTAAATCTAAGATAGCTTATTGATCATTGACTGCAATGTCAACACATACCCAGTCACAAATATTTTGCCTATAATTCCTGAGAGCACTACAAGAGTGCTGTAACTGATTACAGAAAATCTTTTCCTTGCACTAGAGGTCATTTCAGGATATGCTTAGTTTAATACCATTTGACTTGTGCCAAGTTCCTGGTTAGTAAATGCTTTTTATGTTACGGCTGCAAAAAAGCTTCTGAGGTCATTTTTCTACCAGTAACTACAACGGAGGCACCCACTTTTAAAAACTTTTCTTTTATATTAAGTGGAGGCCCTGTAAGATCTACTGAATCTGCGAGACCAGAAAAATACAGGATATCTGTGTCTGACTTCAGTGCCTGCACTTAAATAACCCACATTGTCTAGCTATTGTTAAACTGAACACAGCAAGATAATGATCTCACTGGCCAGGCGAATCTACCTAATAAAAGCCAAGTGGGTAACAAAGGAGAAAAGTATACCTATAGAAATTCTACAGAAAGGACTGTTCAAAGTTTGTCCTGCATTGGAACAGCAGAGTATTTTTTTTTTTTGCCTCTATCAGCATTGTCTTCCAAACAGCTGATCCAAGACTGGAAGGGGGCAGGGGGGAAAGTTGGAACATGCTTAACTTATAAAAAAGAACTAGAAACCACATGTCCAGTCTAAACAAGTTCCAGGTTTCTGCTCTTCGATGTGCCATAACCATGTTCAGCCACACAATAACACAATGCAACAGTTGTATTTTAAATGGTTAAAGGTGCTTTCTTTTCAGATGAAATCCAATTGTGTTTGTTTCATGAAGAACTCCAGTTTAGCAAAAGACTTTTTGTTTATGCACCACTCATGTCACATACAAATACTTTCCAGTGTCCTGCAAAGAAGTATGTGCTACTGCAGAAAAATCTTCTACAGATCATTCAGAACACTTTTTCCATAAGGCTATGATTAATTTCTAATACAAACACAGCCGTCAATTGCAATCATCCATTCATTAAAAAGATTGTTTGCTGGTTTACTCCAGACTATATGTAAGACTTCAGTCTTGCTACTGAGAAGGGAAGTGCTGCTACTGGTGTCTAGGATGTGGAAGGCAATCCATCCTCACCACTTCCAGTATTAATAGATCTCATTACACTGGACCTGAGCACCACCTCCATGCTAAAAGGACGATGGGTTGTGGGAAGAGAATTCTGTGAAGTTTCTGATCTTCCACTTGTTACCCAAAGTTTTCACCCTGTAGAAAAGTCAGTCCCTGAACACTGTATTCTGTGAATGATGTTGACTGCAACAGCCATACTGTAGTTTGGATATTTTTTGTTAATTATGCTCTGCTCAACTACAGTAAGATCACAGGTTGCACAGGTTGGCAACTCACTGCCTGAGCTAGATTTGTCTCAGTAACTGTCTTGGTCTCAGCAAAACGTGATTTCCAAAGAATTGTGGAAGTCACAAATTGATTCATTTGTGTGCGTTTTTTTCCTGGTTTATTGAGCATGTTTCAGTGCAACACAACCATGTGTGTCCCCTCAGATTCAAAGCAATACCCATTTGTCTTTTAAACAGATTGTCATCTTCCTCTTCCCTCTTCACTCAGCAAAAGCAAAGAGAGGAAAAGTGGGGGGAAATTATGGAGAAAGAGTACTTAGCTGTGCTGATTATACCTGTTTCAAAGACAATGGTGAAGAGAGAAAAAGAAGATAAGAGTGCTTTTCATAGTACACCCTTTCTCCATCACAGTTATGGCAATAGTAAGTACAGCTTTGCTTTAAAGCCTTTTTAGATACAATGCCTAAACTCTGTTAATTATCAGAAGCTTTACTTCTGCATGATTAATATCACCATAAAGACTGGGGAGAAAAAGGAGGGAAAAGAAGGGAAGGGAAGCCTTTAACAGAAAAACCTGTGTGACGATCAGAAGATTTAGTCCTCTCTAGTACCTAATAATACTCAAGTGTGTGGTAAATACAGTTGTCAGCCAGTTGGATTCTCCATGCAACCAATTTAACCCTAACTCTTTTGCAGCTGAATTAACTGAATCCTATTATTCAATCCTGAACCAGTCAGTTAAAAGGAGTGAGTAGGAGTAGTTCTGCTCTTCTTCCTGACTTCAGCTCCTTTTGGAAAATATAAGTTCTAAAACTTGTTTACTCTTTTAAGAAATTTATGCCTTGTGCTTATTTCAAAGATTTTTAATGTTAGGATACTTATAGCACATATACTGCTTATTTATTATCTTCAGGGAACATAGACTGTTTGATCCAGGCTTAGGATCAATACTTTATTGTTTGGAATTGTATGTAAGAGTGAGGACAAGGCAGGGCTGTAAATGAAGTTGGTTTATGTTTTCAATTGACTTTTTTTAAATGTGTTGAAACCTTCTTAGAGGGAGTAAGAAAGGAGTTGCAGAGCTCTTTCAAAGCAAAGAAAAACAATGCTTTGCAGTTTTGTATTGTTTTTAAAAATACAGGCTTATTAAAAGACACTTAAGACCATCAGTTTTCAGAAAAATGCAGGAGCAGGCTGCTGAACTATTTAACACTGAGAAAGAATGCTTATGGCTTAGGCTGGAAAAACAACTGTTTCGTGAAGCTGGCATTTGAAGCTGTCCTGAAGCTAAGAACTGTCTCAAAGAAAAACCTTACAGAAAATTTTGATATGCTAGGCAAAGAGAGGAGGTGGAAGGTATTAGAAGAGCATTATGGGATACAGCGGCCTAGAGGCACCCTGGAGCTTTTCAATAATCTGGGTGTATGCTAATGTTGGTGAGTTAGGCATGCAGAGCCAACTAGCTGTTTCTAACTTTTAACGCAAGAATTCAAAACCAAGAGGCCCAGCTACTAAAACTGAAATTGCTGAGCAACGTGCAGAGGGCCGAATTCAGTTAAGTCTGTACTCCTGCCTGTGGGAGATTAGCATTGGGGAAAGGCCTTTCCAATTTCCTCTGGCATCCTGTTCAGAGGGATTGTAGCTTCCCCTTCAGTCCTGACATCCAGAGCAGCCCAACTGGCAGCTCAGAGGATAGGTTGAACCAGTGGTACCCACTCATTTCATCCTGCTCTACACAAGAGCAGTCTACAGCCCTATTTTCCTCTGCTCTCTTGAGTGGCACAGGGGCATTAGATTAAGCTTCTCCTCTTGTAACCTTTTCCTGCAAACGCTTGGGTCTTCACAAACACTGCCTGCTTGCCACACACATGCATATATATATGTATACCCCTTCTAGAGTCACTGTGTGCCTACAGGTAAGCTAAAGGAAACGGAGCCAAGTCTAGTCCACATTTTTTAGCTAACTGGCTAACTTTCTGGTAATTGCCAGGTGCTAAGATGGAAGATAAAACTTTATTTCACTGATATGTGAACTTGCTTCTCCTTACACTGGTTAATCAATTTCTTCACATGCTCACAGGCAGCATCTCGATTCAGACCAACTTCAAAGATGTAATGCTTTACTGCTGTGTTTAGAATTAATGTAGTTGGACCAAATCAGACATACTAGAACTGAAAGTGAAAACCAACTTCC
Source organism: Elanus axillaris (assembly GCA_026212715.1). Lineage (NCBI taxonomy): Eukaryota > Metazoa > Chordata > Aves > Accipitriformes > Accipitridae > Elanus > Elanus axillaris. The sequence goes on from JANZLQ010000002.1 coordinate 6,366,453, forward strand.
TGTTTAAAACATATTATCCACACTTTATATAAAGCCTCTTTACCAACCTAATACTACTCCAGTTTCTCCAGCCTAATTGGTATGCTGTTGTCACACTTGTCACCATGAGGTCTGATTGCTTTGTTTCTCAGATTGCTTTCGAATAAGAAATACATTATGAATTTCTCCACCTTCACATACCCCACTTACAAAGTAATCAGAAAAAATTTGCTTAGGGAAACAAGATATAATAAGTGTGTGTGGGGGGAAGGTACATAAGTTAGTTTTTAACTTTTTTCATATGGGTTCATTAGTGTTGTCCTCAAAAATGTGATTATAGAGATTTTATGTAAAGAAATGGAAATTATTCAGTCTTTTCTACCCATCTCAATTCAGCTAATATTTCATGAATAAGGGTTAGACTAAAAAGAAAAACAGATACCAAGTAACATATCCTCCATAACTGCAAGGTTAACCAGGCTGAATACATAGCTGCCCAAGCTCACTCTGCCAGCTAGAGACCAACAAAGGTCTTGACCACTTTCTCTTGGATGAGTCCTAACATGACATCTATGAGCAAGGATAACATAATTACGATGGCCTTCTCTTCTTCTTGTGCCCCAACAGCCATACAGAAGTCAGCTAGTTTAGCAGTAGTATTCTATACTGTTAAGCTACCTGGCCCCCAAGTTTGTTTCACTGCAAGACTCTATCATAGTAAGACTCCAGACTTGAGACTGGTGTCCACATCTCCTTAGCTTATGCTAATTTGTGCAAACACATTTAGTTCTGACAACTGAAAAGCTGTTTCTGTGTTATGATGTACTGCTCAGTAAGTAGAACTAGTTAAGTTTAGAAGGACATTTCAATGCCATTAAATGAAGGTTTATGTTATGCTTTCTCTGCATTCATGATAGCATGCTAATGAAGATGGCTAAAAGCTTGAGGGGTCACAGTGATTTGGTGGAGGGGGGGTGCAACACATAGGATTCTTGTGATCTCTGCCCAAAATCCAGTTTTTCTCTACATATAAGTACATAGTATCATGCCATAAGTTGGGGCTCTTCTACAGCCTCTTGGAACATAGCGGTCCTGGACAATGCTTTATGAGGTTGTAGCCTGTAGATGGCTATTGGGCTCTGCACTGTCTCCCTTATCCCAGTGGTGTACCAAGAGAGACAAACTGGTTTCCAGCAATTCCAGAGAATTTCCAAACCCTCCTAGTGACCCAGTGCTGAAAACCTGTTTAGAGGAAGTAGAACTTTGTCATGTAAATGGTTTATCTGATTTTCTGAAAATCCTTTATGTTTAGGAATTTTCTCAGGAGTGGAGAGGATTTTTAAAACTGGTGTGCCAGTGAAATTTTTATATCAATGAGATCCATATAGCTTGGGATAAACAGGGTGCTACATCTGTGCATCACAACACAGCTTCTAAGGTCCACAGGAACCTCAGTGGAAAAGAATTCAGACTTGACATCTACCCACTGACACTAAATATAACCTTCTGGTAAACATGAAAACTTCAAGGGCTTTGTGGCTGATGATCATGTTGAACTCCAGGACATCCAGTGAGAGAGTAGGGTGGAAAACATAAACATAGAAAAAAATGTAGGGCAGGGAAGGGTTTGAAAGCTGGTGGAGAGAACGGCAAAGATTCTGGTGACTAATGTTTTCTGCCCGGTGCAAATGTTTGTGGATTTAATAAAGACAAAGCATTCACAAGGCTGAGATAGCTTAACTGCTAGGGTACGAAACACAAGAAACTATGGATTGTTCTAGCGTATTTTTTTCTAATAGAGAACTTCTTACTCGGAACACGGGCCTAAGGACAAAAGGCAGATGTTGCTTCCTTGGCTGTTCCATTTGTTTCTTCTGCTTTAAATAGGATAATTAGCATCCTCTGCACTATGGTTTTGCTTTGGACATTTGAGCACTGAAATCTGGATTATAACTATCAGAAGGATTTCACACAGGGCACCAAATAGCTGGAAAATAGTATCAGCTTTCAGTCCCTACCAATGTGGGCTGGATTTGACCCGAAAGTACTTGGAAGGCTCTATATCTCTTTGCCACATCATAAGCTCAACGATCTAATCTATCCTTCCTCCAAGCATGGAGAGCAAAGCCTTTAGTTTCTGAGCACAGCAGCAGACAAGGACAAGCAAATTTCTAAGGCAGGTCATAAACTGCTCTATTCAAATATCTCTAGCACTATCATCGCTATCTTCTAGCCTGCAGTATTGTTCTTAGCCTTCAGTTCTCCCCTAAATACCAGCTTATCTAGTCATACAGCACATGGAAGAAATTCCACTCCATAGCAGAAGTTTTTGACTGCTTCTTAGTAAACAGGTTGAGGAGTTACTGAGGTAGCTGTTTAAAGCACCCTGCATGTGCAGTTGGTGTACTTTCACCACTGCTTGGTGTGGTGGATAGCCATCACCCTAACCATTTGACAGAAGGGCTGACTGACATGTGCATGTTACTTAACTAGTTCAGGACCACTGGAACGCAGAGGACACCCAAACCCTGTGTTCTAAAACAGTAAAACCCATTATGAGTTTTGTAGAAACAAACATTTGCCCATTTGCCAGTCCTGGTAGTCATCGCTTGTTCTGTTAGCTTAACTCCTAGTGTCACAAACTTTTTTCAAGTCTGTCACAATTTGTTGTAAAGAAAAAAAAAAAATCAAACATCTTAGGAAACATTCAGCAAGAGGAGTAAGAGGTATTTAAGCCTGTTTAAAACTCAATACAGAGACAGACCTGGTGCCAGTGAGGAGGGAAACTTGGCAGCTTTGTTTAAAGCTTCCCACACAGACAGTGGAGACGGGAAAACAAAGAAGCTGTAGTCCCCGAGGGTCCTGCCACTCCCAGGGCAAAACCAGTCCCTTCCCTGCTCTTCCTCTAGCTCTCACAGACACGCACACGCTCTTCTCTCAGTGCCGTTAGCTACAGCAATAACCAATTAAGCCCTACAGACCTGGAAAAAATACAGGAAATGAAGAGTTAAAAACGAGAAGAAAAAAAAACCCGGAGAACTTGGAGGCGAGCCAGCGTCCCCGAATGACTCGGCTCAGCCGGCCCTCCGGAGCAACACTCCCCAACGGCTCTGCCCTCCCTCCCCTCTCCCCGCAGGGTGGGCACAGCCCAGCCCTGCTCTCGTTATCGGAGGCAGGAGTTCCCTTTCTTGGTCTCCAGTTGGTTTGGGAGCCCGGAAACATTGCTAAATTTATCCTTCAATTTTAGGACAACGGCAAATACCAGAAATAAAAAAGCAAAAGAACTGAAAATTAATGGAGACGATTCCCTGCAAACCAAGTGGAAGCACCTTTTCTGCCTAACTCCCAAGGAGGCAAAAGCAGTTACACAGTGCAAAGCAGGGCAAGCTGCCTGGGGTGCCAGGAACACACTGTTCCTTTGGCTGTGCGGCACAGGGAATTGTCCATCTGTACGCTTAAACTCGATGGGGCTTTCTTGTCTCCTGTGGAAAGCAAAACATACCCTCAATTTAGAAGGGCTCTTGCTGTATCTCAGGAAGGCAGCAGGAAACGCTGAAGGCATGCTTAAGTGGTACGGCTGGTGTGGGTGAGGCTGCCACCTCTGAGCTAAAACTTCGAGAGGCATTAAGTCATGTGTAGTTCTGAGGATCTTTTTCTTAATGCTCTTTATAAATGAACTGACCATAGATCTTAGTAAACTAATTTGTTGTCTGAAATTGCTCAGTGGAACAGCTTGCACAAGCCTCCTGTGGTCAGTGTGGTGCCTCACCATATGCACTGTGATCAATGCCTTCAGCAGAGATCAGTCTCCTCAATTTTTGGTGCTCCCTCTCTGACTGGAAGCCTCCTGTTCCCCAGCACCAGGTAGAAGCATGAGGTCTGGCAAGTCATGGGGCCGGTTTCAAGATGGCCCTCCTATATTTCCAGTGCATAACTTTCACAGTGCTCACAAGACTTCCACTTTTTCTATGTGTGTGTCTCATAAATTACAAGAGCAACAAAAATGCGGTCAGATAAGTCTTTGCCAAGAAGTAAACACTGAATACTGATCAGAACAAGTTAGTGTTTGCATTCAAATGTTGGTGGTGTTTTTTTTTTTGTTTTGGAATCGATTTCACCCAGCTGCCAAAAGCTTTTTTGAGACTGCCCATGTCCCCCCTCTCTATGCTTAGATAAATGTCTCCTTGTGACTCATGTTCAGACTCTCATCTGCCTTCCTGCCTACTCTAGCTTTCACACAAGCATCTGCTAAAGAAAGAAACAGACACACAGTCATTCAGGTGCCTCTAGAACATTTAATTTTAAAATATCAAAAGGATTGATGCTTGCATGGGAAGTGATAAGCTGGTATAAATGTAGTGACAGCAGCATGGGGTCGGAAAAAGTAGATGGGGGAGGGTAAGAAGCATTGGAAAGGGAAGTAGAAGACGCACCGAACAAGAAGGCTAGCAGCTAAAAATTACAGCTTGGTACAATCCACACAGATGACCCACAAGCCATTCCCTGTGACATTAAGTAATAAAAAAGGGTAACATTAGCTTTGAATCTATGCCCAGTAAGGGTTTATTCCCAGAGGGGATTTTTGTTGTTGTTGTTTGGTTTTCCTGAGCTTGAGTTCTGAGAGGTAAACCCCTAATGGTGGCCAAATACAAGTTTGTTTGGTTTTGGGTTTTCAACATTCATTTTAATTACCAAGCTGTAACAAATAAATCTCTGGCTGGATTGTAACTAACCTGTGTGGGTCCTTAGATGAGCTTTAAGATGGGAAGATTTGCCATAAACTTTTTCACACCCCACATAGTGGCATTTGTGCTTTTTCTGGGGTGATCCAGGGTCAGTCCAGCTTCTCATGCGTTTGTTCTTTTGTCTGGGGCTTGGCTCAGTTACTGCAGCCAGGCTAGTAGGTGTGGCTGCTCTTCCTCCTCCACGCTTACCAGCCGAAGACACACTTTCTTCCCCAAACTCCTTAGGAGCAATAGAAATGTGAAATGGTTCTGTGATATCAAAGGTCTCTGTCTTTTCCATCCTCAGAGCAGGTGAGTTTGGGACGTGCTGGTTCAGATCTGCTAAAATGCTAGCTACAACAAGTAATGATGATCCATTGTCTTTCCCGGTTTCTCTGAGTTCCCGCTTATCTTCCCCATTTGACGAAGGAGGTATTGCTGCACCAGGTTGGGGATCAGGCTCCCCTTTGGGACTATGGATAATAGCACGACTGGACATAGAAACAAGGCACTCTGCTGCAAAATGATCCACATATGCTGCTGTTGCCATTTTTCATAAGTTTAAAAAGAAATCCAAACAGAAGAGGAAAAAAAAAAAAACAAAAAACCAAACAAAACAACCACCACCACAGCGCTGCTCTTTCCCTTTTTAAAAAGATTATGCGAGCAGACTTTTCCCTCTCTTATTTCTTAGGATCTCCTTGTAGAAGTAAAGGCGGATTTCACAGCCATCAAAACCACACTTTGTTCATGACGATCACACACCCAGCTCGTCCCTAAATCAAAAAAGCGTTGGAAGTCCAATGGGAGCGAAAATAAAGAGCAGATAGATCCTGGCACTGGCAGCTTGTTGCATGGGGTATGAATTAATGCTGTTTTTTCGAGAACGCAATAAAATAAAGATGCGGTTTCCCCTGCCCTTCCATTGCGTTGTGACAGTAGAATAAGCTTTCCCCGTTATCGCTCCTCGGAGTCGCCCGGACCCCTGCGGGGGCGTGGCCTGGGAAAACATCTGGGCCTGACGTCACCGCGAAGCCACATCCTGCGCCGATGAGGTCGGCGGCGCGCGAGCAGGGCTGTGCCCGCCCGCGCGGCCTGCGCGCGGGGCAGCACTCCGCAAATGAAAGGAAGCGGCCGATTGGCTGGTGGGGGCG
>JANZLQ010000002.1:6378720-6391718 GCA_026212715.1 Elanus axillaris
CCCCCCCCCCCCCCTCGTTCGTCCCCCAGCTTTATAAGCTGAGCATGACATCACATGGTATGGAATATCCCGTTGGCCAGTTTGGGTCAGCTGTCCTGGCTGTGTCCCCTCCCAAGTGCTTGTGCCCCTCCAGCCTTCTTGCTGGCTGGGCATGAGAAGCTGAAAAATCCTTGACATGGTATAAAAATTACTTAGCAACAACTGAAAACATCAGTGTGTTATCAACATTCTTCTCATGCTGAATACAACACTATACCAGCTACTAGAAAGAAAATTAACTCTATCCCAGCTGAAACCGGGACACAGGTACATGGCCTGTCCATCATCCACACAGCCTTCTGTGTAAACGAAGTCAGCTCCCTGAGTTTTGTGTAAAATAAGTAAATCTGTCTCTTAATGATTCATTAAAGCAGAATGAGGGACCCAAGCCTGAATTCCGTTCCACTGGAAACCATTACTCAGGTGCAGTTGGGGGCTGAAGGTGCTGTGGGATAGTGACTGTTGACAGGGTTCATTCAGCTTTAATGATCTGCAAGTGGGTCTGTACTGGGTCTGCCTGAGATGGAGTTGATGTACTTCATAGCAGCTGTACGGTGCTATGCTTTGGATTTGTGAACAAAACAGCGTTGATGTTGATACCACACGGATTTTTTTTAGCTATTGCTGAACAGTGTTTATGCAGTGTCAAGGCTTTCTTTGTTTCTCATTCTGCCCCCCCAGTGAGTACGCTGGGGGTGGGCAAGAGGCTGGGAAGGGACACAGCCAGGACAGCTGACCCCAACTGACTGAAGGGATATTCCATACTGTACAACATCATGTTCACCAGTAAGACTGGGGTGATTTTTTTCCAGGGATTGCCGTTGCTTGAGGACTGGCTGGGTATTAGTGTATGTGGTGGTGAGTGATTGCTTTTGTATCATTTGTTTTTCTTCATTTTGTTTTGGTTTCCCCTCTCCTTATTAACTGTCTTTTTCTCAACCCACAGGTTTTCTCACTTTTGCCCTTCCAAATCTCTCTCCCATCCCACTGCAGGGGAGTGAGGGAGCATCTGTGTGGGACTTAGTTGTCTTCTGGTGTTAACCCAAACCAGTCCCTTTTCTTGATCCTCTATCCCCTGGGCAGCGTGCTGGTACTCTGGTTTGGCTGGTCCAGCCCAGGGCTTTTGGTGACTCCTGCTGTGCTGTGGATTTTTTGGCAGCAATGGGAGATTTGCCTGACTTTATGAGATTTGATTCCCCCTCACCTTTGGCACCACTATCAGTTGTTCTCCAGCCAAGAACTTTTATTGCCACTTCTGCAAAGGAGATTTATCCAGCAGATAATCCTGCTCCCTGAAACAGGGCCTGAGAAGCTAAGCTGACCTTTCTTTCTTATCTGTGAAGGTATGCTGCTTCACTGCCTTATATTACTGTAACCTCTGTGATTCATTGTCTCCTATGTATTTAATGCATGTACTTTCTTAAATGCAGTGTCTGTTTGATTCCTTATGAACAGAAACCATTTATGAAGCTGAGTCATGCTTTTCTTTCCTTTTCTTTTTTATTGCCCATGTTTGTGCTATATCCAGACTATCAGTGCAAGACTTCATCTGGTCCATGTCTCATGCTCCTCAGCCACTGTGCTGGCACCTCTCACTTTCATGACAGTGTTATGACTTCATCTTTACAATAACCCTGATACGTACATACTGAAGTCTGAGTACCAGCCCTACAGATGCCTAAAACCCAGATTATTTTGACTGAGATTGTATGAGTTACCCCATAGCAATTCACAGATGCCCAAACTTAATCCATGTGGGATGCTAATATAAACTAGAAAAAGGTGCCCTGAAGCCCAGCCATTATTGTTCTAGGATGAGAACCATGATACCTTTGTGTATTTGTTGAGAATCTGATTCTTCCATTTTCAGAAATGCCCAGTCACAGGGCACAGGTTTTGCTGACACCTGAAAAGCAAATACCATTATGCCATTAAATGGATGAAGTGCTAGACACACAATTTAAATATTATGTGTCATATGCAGACAGACTACAGAGAGTCCTCTTGTTTGTTTCAGGGACACTAGGTGACAATGACATCATTTAAGACAACAATATTTTCTCCTCTCCTGAGTCAGTTCCTGAGGTGGAAGATAGATCATATCTCTAAAGCAGAGAAAGACAGTTGCAGAAATGTGTCATCAAACTACCAAAAGGCTCAGTTTGTAGTGTGAAGTACAGAAATGATCACTCAATCTCACTAAGTACTGTGCAAAAACTTAGACATATTTCCAGGAAACCCAATCAGTGGGGGAAGGATGTGCATTTCATATGACACAGGAGCATGAGCTATACCAGCTGGCACTAAGGGAAGTGGCCCAGAAGTTTCCCCATCCCCCCTTATATGCATAGGCATATAAATGCTATGCATTTCTGAGAGGAAGGGGCACACGGACATTTTGAAAACTGGGTTCTTTATTTTAGGTACTTTTCATGTACTTTTGGAGACCTTGGACATCCATTTTGTAAATTTCTGGCTGTGATTTCTTCCTTGTAAACTAACAGTAGTTTAACTTGTTCTGAAGCAGGCCTATGTGCTACATTGAGCTATATGAGAGTAATTCCCTTTGGGAGCGCTGGAACTGTTCCTTTCCCTGGAATGAATGTACTGAGAGAAGACTTGTGCACAAATTGTGTACAGTGTCCTGTACTTGGCATTGGTGAGGCTGCACCTCACATATATACTGTGCTCAGTTTTGGGCCCCTTGCTACAAGCAAGACATTGAGGTGCTGGAGCATGTCCAGAGAAGAGCAACCAAGTTGGTGAGGGGCCTGGAGCACAAGTCTTATGAGGAGTGGCTGAGGGAACTGGGGTTTTTTAGCCTGGAGAAAAGGAGGCTGAGAGGAGGCCTTATTGCTCTCTACAACTACCTGAAAGGAGATAGTAGTGAGGTGGGTGTTGGTCTCTTCTCCCAAGTAGCAAGTGATAGGACAAGAGGAAATGGCCTCAAGTTGCACCAGAGGAAGTTTAGGTTGGATATTAGGAAGAATTTCTTTACCGAAAGGGTTATCAAGCGTTGGAACAGGCTGCGCAGGGAAGTGGTTGAGTCACCATCCCTGGAGGTATTTAAAAGTCATGTAGATGCGGTGCTTAGGGCCATGGTTTAGTGGCAGACTTGACAGTGTTAGGTTTATGGCTGGACTTGATGATCTTAAAGGTCTTTTCCAACCTAAACAATTCTATGACTTCTTGTACACTTACTGGTCCATATACTGTAAACATCTGAAATCACATAATATCCTTCAGGAAAGGCTTACCATAGCCAGTGATTTTCTCACTGGCTCAGGCTTAAATAGGCTTTGCTGGGATCAGGGAGTGACTTTTCACAGTAATGGTTTTCCCTAGGAGTTATCTTAAGTTTCCAGCATTTGTTGTTCAAGCTGATCATCCCACCTTTGAGGAAGAACATGTGCCATCTCTCTGTAAAGTAGATTTACCAAATAGCTTCTTGGTGCAAATGGCAATGTACAGTAGAGGTGAACCCTAAAACTTCTTTCTCTCTTTCCTTAAATGATTAGTGAGATTGTTGCTGTAGTTCTTACAAATCTTTAGTGTCCTTAGTGTGCCATCTTGTTTCTTATACAGCTGAAATCAAAGGCACCTGGCCTGTAAGACTTCAGACTTTGCACTGAGTATTCAAGGACATGTTTTGAATAAAAGGAAAGAAAATCTGGACCTCGTTAGAAGACAGAGGAACCACTGCAGTCACCACACAAATTTTTCTCAAGGAAAAATGTATAAAAATCCAGAGCCAGATTCCTGGAGTCTCCTTTGCATGGTCCCACTTCCTTTTAGTTGGTTGGGTTTTTTTGTTATGGAATCCAGGCTTACTCAATTCCATGTCTGCTTCCTACTTAATATGTTTTCAGCTTGTTCTGTGAGTTCAAGCAATAAAACCAATTTTATATGTCCTTTGAAAACAGGTAAGTGGCTAAAGGACAGGTCCCTGTCCATGCTGATGGGAAGTTGCAGCAGAATTTTCCCCTTTTTGGGCATCAGTGACTCCACACTGATGTCCCTAGCAAATAGTTTTTCTTTAATTCAGCTGCCTGTGGATCTGTTTGCTTATTGTCGAGCTGCCTGTGGATATATCATAAAACATCGTTTGCTGTTTAACACTATTCACACATTATACTAAGGAGTTCTTGGTATGCAGATGGTTTACAGACAGGTGTCTGAAAATCTGCAGTTTGTTTTACTGGTTAGTTTCCCAGTTCATGCAGTAGTTCCATTTCCTGAATGTAACTGCCATAGGAAATCACTGGCAACATAGATTTCCAATGCACAATTTGCATTGTTGCAGAGTAATTGTCTAATCCAGAATTTACTTTAAGCACATGTTAAAAAAATAGATGTGGACCTAAACTTAGCTCTTCAGAGGATTTATCATTCATCAGAATCAAATGCATTCACTCAGATTTAAGGAAACCAAACAGAAAAGGGCTCAAATAGCACTAACTTGAATGTGTTTAGAATACAGATACTGATCGTTTTCTAAGTGCATTAGTTGATTTACTCTTAGCCCAGATTATTTACTCGGGTAATGAATCTGACCTTTGTTTTGTGCATTCATCTGTTTTCAAGAATAAAAATGTAGTGGGAAATGTGGTCTGGCTAGATCTGTGAGGCAATTGGCTTGTATTCTCAGCAGTTAAGTGGCTGAATATATTCTACAGTGGGAATATTCATTGCCTGCCTGAGAAGCTTGGTTTCCTTTTTGGTCGTTTGTATATTAAAAAAAGGAAAAACTTGGTCAGCGAGGAGACAAGTTCAGTGACATTCAGCAGACTATAAAACATGCTGGTAGTCATTTGGATTTAGGACAAAGCCTTATCTGTGAACTCCAACTGGACAATGAACTTAGGGACCTCTGCTGGAGCCGGAAGGGGTGAAAGGTATAATGGTCTATATAATAGCAAATATGTTGGGTTTTGGGTGCAATCTGTGAGTAGCTATTCTACAAACCCTCTCATGTCTTCCTCTGCCAAACACCTGCAGTGGAACCCCACAGTGTCTCTGCATTTAGTTCTGTCTGTACCTGTAAGGAAAGATAGATCTTCCCTTAGTAACATTTACATTTATTTTCTGGGTTTTAGTGTGCGTGACTAGTAATACCTAGACACTGCAACAGTTCCTTGTCTAATTTGTAATGTTCTCTCCAGTGTGGTTATTCTGTCTTTAGTAGCCTCCTTATTTATCAACTTAATGTTGTCAATGAGGGTTGCAAGTGCCTCTGCATGGCAGGTGCTGGCTAATTGCATGTGTTTGTCTCACAGATGCCAGTGTTCTTCTGTCCAGCTGAGCACATCAGGGTTCATCTGAACCATGATTGTGGTCAACAACAGCCCAGAACAAGGGACTGTTTGTCCTGCTGTGATGACAGCAAAACACCATGGGGCAGTGCTGGCTGTTTAACAGTTTTTGATGATTTTGTGTAGCACAAGGGCTGAACAAAGCACAGTGAATGAGTGACATGATGTAATGCATTTTCCAAGAAACCTAGATAAAAGAAAATCATAATAAATCTCTTCAGTGAGTGGGATGCTTTTTGGGGAAGTAAGTGGGCTGTACTCTGCAGCCTCCAGCAGCAAGGGTGCTGCCTTCCTGATAACAATGTACTTATTCCATGGTGCAGAACTGCCATGCTGTGTCTCAGAATAAGAGAAATAACATCATTGTATAATCACTTTCAGTCACGATATGTTTCTGTCCTCCCGTAAGTGCCTAGTTTTTGAGTTGCACTATGAAGGCTGATGCTTGGAGGAGAAATCTTGTACAGGCAAAATAAAGATGCAGGCTTAATTATTTGTTGCACTAATTAGTACACTGCACCTGTTTGTAAATTAGAAACCTGCATTTAATAGCCAAGTTAAATTTTATTTCCATTTTGTTTGAATGTTGTAACTTGCAATAACTTTCAGAAATAATCCCATACACGCAGTTCAGATTAGAATGTGGTGATACTTAACACATGGAAATGCTTTAGTGATTATATGATGAAAATATTAAGTAAGACAATATCATTGTTTGGGTGAAAAGTGTTAATGCGTGTATTATGAGTCAGAGCGCACACCCTTTGGCTGGAGCTCACAGCACCGGCAGAAGCAGAGAAGATGCCTTTGTATTTGAAAGTAGCTGCATAAGAGTGGGTTGACTCCCTAGCTCATCTTTGAACAACAGATTTTCTTTGGGCTAGGGGATTTCCCAGGTGAGAAACCCTGCAGATCAGGAAGCAACAGGCATGATGATGCAGAGGCAGAGGCAGTTATCTGCAGATGACCCTTAGTGAAAGGGCATGTAAGCTGTAGTTTAATCTGTTCAGGAGGCAGTCAAGGTTCAGCATCTGACAGCTTCTGATCAAACAACAGGACATGGATGCCTTCAGAGAAAGGAAAGAGCCAAGCTGCATCCTTGATTTCTCTTTCAGTGGGAAACTAATTTTGCCAGTTGGCAGAGACAACCTGCATCTGTTTTTAACAAAGAAGTAAGGAAAATAACCATCCTGGATTTCTCCTCTTCATTCCAGGCTATCCTTTTTGACTAGGTGTTTGTCTTAAATGGGGCCCTGTTTTCCAACTCTTTTGCCTGCCACCAGTGAGGGTTTTTTTACTCCTCGCATCTGACTTTGTTCCTTGAAGCTGTCGTCCTAGCAGTGTCCCTGGTTTGGCAAGACAGCTGTATTCAGTAAGGGCTCCCTAATAGTGTCCTTAAGGTCCACCAAAATCAACAGTGTTCTTCTGAACTAGAACCTTGGAGTTTATCACCCAAGCAGGGAGTAGACCCAATGACGTGACTCTGCACTGCACAGGTACAGATCAAATAGCAAGCATCACATATGCACAGAGAGCATTCAGAGAACAAAAATGTTTAATAAGAAAAACTGAGGCAAATAAATTCAAATAGGGAGAAAATACAAGGAAACAACGGGGGAGGAGAAGGCTAAGTATGTAAAAAATAACAGCAGCAGCAAATAGTCACTTTGAGATACTCAGTCCAAGCACTGTCTTGAATTTGGAGAACGTTCTTCTATCCCAGATCTCTGAATTTTCCAAAGCTGTCTTCAGGGGGTAGATCATATATGTTAGGTACTTTGCTCCATCTTTTATGGAGATTACTAGAAGGACTTTTTGCAAGCAGTGAATGACACCATCAAAAACGCAACAAGCGTTTTTAATGTGTGTGAACCACGGGGCAAAGATGCAGGGTTCTAAGGGGGCCTTTTCCCAACCCTTGAGCTCACTGCTCATAACCCAAAGGATTAGCTCCAAGATACAAACGGCCTATTGTATTCTGCCCACATACTGTTCATGTATATTTCAAGACATGTAATGCACTGTGGTAGGTAAATGGCACAATTACAGACAAAGCCTATGGAGTATATCTCATAGTGGATTTGAGCAATAAAACGTCACGCTGTTAACTAGCATGTTCCATGTTGTAAATAAAAATGCTTTGACACTCAAGAGAGGGAGGGCTGTGAAAGCTTGGCTGTAAATTTTGCTTAAGCAAATACTGCAGTTTACCTTGTAGGAGTATTTCCTGTGCATAGTTTGTGCAGTACTGAGAATAGGGAAGTCTTACTCTTTTGCATTCAGGGGCAAAACTGTTAGAAGAGTCTCCTCTCTATTGATACAAGACATTTTTTCTGATGTATTTCTGAATATAATGGTCATGCTATTTTTTACCCCATTATTTGCTGGCTGGTAGTAGATAAGGGTTCTGTACGCTGCACTGTGTAAGAGATACCAAAGGAAAAACACTGCTTTTGGATGGCCTTGCGGTGTCTGGAGAACTACGTCATTAAGGTAGACATAGATAATAGAGGCACTAACAAGCATTCTTTAGGATAACATGTATCAAAACATGTAGAAGATCACACTGCGCAGAATCATCCGAGAAGGGTCAAACAGTGGACAAGTGAGGAAGACTGTGGAAGACCACCAGCGACCTCAAGTACACCTGTGTGAACTGTGAATGACATTTACATATGATAATGAGTTCTTGGAAAGTTAATGAATATGCAAAACTTTTCTCAGAAATCTAATGAATATGCGTATAGAACTTGTATATAAACTATGCAATTAACCTGGTCAGGTGCACACAGTAGGAGGAGAGATCCCCTGTGTGCCCAGCGCTGCAATAAAGGATGCCTGCTTAATAGTCTGCTGACTATTGAGTCCTGATTTCGGCTTTTCACAGCATCACTATCCTTTCCTGTCATCTAGAATAGGCTCACCATGTCACCTTTCCTTAATTCTCCAATTTATTTTTTTAACATCCCCCTTGCCATTCTGCTGTAACTCTGTTTAATTTAGGTTTGATAAATATTTGCAGAAGTGCACCTTTCCAGCAAGCTAGTGCAAAACCCAGAGCTGTTGGTCAGAGACAGAAGAGGAACACTTAGCACAGTGGAGTTTTATCATTCTGTTGCATCTGCTGTATAGGATATCCACAAATAACCTGTCAACTAAGACTGCCTATTTAATTCTCTGATAAAGGTGTTGAGAAAATATTTCAGTAATGTCCATCAAGGACCCATTTAAAAATTCCGAGTGTCTCCTTTCTCTACTATGCCATGTGATTTGGTGTCTCTAGGTCTTTGCAACTACCATGAGTTAACGCTTCCTCTGCATCTAGGTCTTTGTGAGTTCATTCAAGTTATGCTGCTATACAGTAGTATAGTCTCTTTCAAGAGATATATTAATTTTTCTTCTACTGCATTTAGTTAACATAGTTGTGCCTAATGGAAGTAACCAATTCATTACTATCCCTCTACAGTATTGCTCTACTTCATAAGATGCTGGGCTTTGACAGATTTCAGGGTCTTTGCAGACACTTACAGTTCTGCAAGTGCTATCATCCCCCAGGAAGGATGGGTCTTCTGGGGCTGGAAGCAGTGCAGTGCTGGTAGTCTTTGTGTTCTGGGAGGAAGTCCCACCTGCTACAGATCTTGCTATTAAAATGAGCAGGAGACAGGCATTTCCCTGTTCAGCAGGTGCTAGCTAATGCAGAGCCTGAGAGACAGACAGGAGTGAAGGTAGTGGAAAACATTTGTCTCATAAAGAGCTGGGTGTGACTGTGGTGGGTGTGGAGCAGCAGGAAGAAGAAGGGGTTTAGCTTTCCATTGAGGTAAATGTAGTAGTCTGGCTGGCTGTGTGAATGCTGGAGTAGAAGAAGGTTTGTTGCTTTCAGGGCAGGGCTCTTTGTCAAGAGAGGAGGGAGAGCATCTGGTACTTTGCTTATCTACAGCAAGAGGTGGGGGTGAGGCAAAGGCTCAGAAAGGCTGAACAAATGTCCTTGATTTTTATAAACCTTCTAGAAGTTGCCCATTACCTAATTTAGCTGGTAGCTCTCTCTGTCAGTGAGGGGAAAATGGCCATTTCCTAGCACAGCAGAAGGGGAAATCACTTTGTTGTGAGTGCTGGTTGCCATGACACCTCACCCCAAAGTATTTTAGGAAACAAACATTAAAATGTTGAAATGAATGTGAGTGGTGAGGGGCAAAACTTACCATCTTCAGGTAAAAGCTTGCTGTTTCCCTTTACTAAATCAAGTAGATTGCTGTGTAGTCTTCAGCTGTTTTTGAATATGTTTGCTAGAAATTAAAGTTCACTAACAACAGCCAGTTGAGCCCTTGCTCCTGCGATAAGGTGTGTGTTGATACAAAGCCTTATTGTCTGGGGTCTTGTGTGATCTTCTGCAGTTACTTGAATGTGTAACAGTACAAAAAAACAAATAACTGTCACTGAGGCAAGTAGGTAGAGGCAAGACCACTGTGCTCCTTAGCCTGTATGTAGTTCTCCGTATTTTTCCCAGGGTGAAGAAATGCCCCTTCAAGAGATCACTGTCATTGTGTAAAATATGTTTATAAAGAAATAGCCTTGGGATGTGATGTTGAAATGAGCTAGCGTAGCCGGAAGACTGGCCAGCCTCTTTACATCCACATCTTACTCATGCAAATGGTGCACCTTGCTAAAAAGTGCAATCTTATCCGTTATTTTGTGCTTGTCTCTACAGGGCCTGCATTTCTTGCCCCTTAGGAAGTCTGGAAGCACAAGGTCTACATAATTGGGCCTTTTCTCTCATTTTTTTTTTTATGTAGGAGAGAAGTTTCAAAACCGTCCAAGTAATTTAAGTATTTACTTTCTGTTTTCAAAAGTGGCATAAGTTCTTGGGACTTCCACTGAGATGTGGGTGTTTCAGCACTTTCCACAGACTCGAACCCTCAAGTTGTCAGTTAAATGTTCTCTATTCTAGACTAATAGAGGTTTGCAAGGAAGGATATTTTTCTTGCACACAGTTTTCTGTCTTGGAGCAGAAAGGACATAGCCACAATTGGTGATCCTGAGGCCATACATAAGGTAAAAGAGCAACTTCTAGAAAATGAATTTATGTACAGCATTGCTGGAGATGCCAGGGCAGTGGTGCTGCATAGCAGAATCCTTTTTTTCCTAAGGCACTGTTCTGTCCATATACTCAAAATATTTGTATGTTTTTGCCTTCAGTGTGAACAGCAAAGAGTCACTTTCTATTGCTATAGGTGCAAATAAGTATTCTTCTATATTACAGGAAACTACTTACAAAATTTCCAGCAACCAGCAACTTGAGGTGAAGAATTTTCTTCTTTTTCTTTTTTCTTTATTTTTTATTTCTCCTTCGTTCCCATGCCAGCTCCCAGCTGTAGGTGATAGAAAGGGCAGGTCTGTAATTTATGGCAGGGTTAAAATCTGAAAACTGTCATTCTGTAAGATTTTAGGGCCCTGGAGGAAGCTGAGGAGCTACTCTGCTGACTGCACCTGGCAGCTGAACGTGTGGGTCTCTGTATCTTCTGTACAGGTATACAAAAATGTTAACCTGGTTTTGGAGGGGGAAAGGGGGGAGCCTGTCACCTTAGGACAAGATTTGTACTCAGACATCCCTCTGGTGGCCCTGCCTTAAAACCTGGTGACTCCATTTCTGCCCAGTTGTGTGTGTAGTGCCTAGGCTGTCCATAGGCAGGGAATGCTTACAGCTAGCCATTTGCCTAATGAAAGGAAAACATGCTTTCTAGGATCCATAGACTTCAGAGAAACAATAAGCCAAGAACAGTTACCTCTGAATAACTTCCTACCTACAAGTTGCGATACATTTTGTTTCCCTTGCTACAAGTGAAAAGCAGCATACGCAGTGAGATGACAAGCAGCATACGCAGTGAGAAGAGAAAGGGGGATGAGACATTCTGAGAGGGGCTGGCGGTCAGACTAGTACAGCAGCTTTGTGCAATGCCTTTCGGGCCACCTGGTCATGAAGAGCTGTGCTGTCACCTGTGACATGCTTCACCAGGAGCAGGTTTGGCTCTTGTAGTCAGTATGAGTGCAGACAGGCCAGTATGAGTGCAGTTTGCCAGGTTACTGTTCAGTGAAGGGCTTTCTGGGTGGAGGAGGTTAAAGGAAAAAAATAAACGTTGCATGAAGAACTGAGAGTATATGTAACACATCAAAGGCAAGACATAAGGTGCAGGAAATGGCATGCAAAGTGAAGGATTTGGGATATTATTGCTTGAGTTTTTCAGTATTCAGAGAAAATATTGTCCTTTCTTTCTCCTTCTGTCCCTCAAGTGGATAGCAGTAGGCAGCAAATGCCTCTAGTAACAAATATCTAATGGGGGTGTAAAAGAAGCAAAATGAGCTTCAAATCCTTGATTTCAAGTTTGTAATTGAATCAGATGTTCAGATACATGGCTCTGACTCTGTGTAACACTGAATTAGTTCTATCAAGTATTTGCATTCTTCTCCCCCATCTCCTACTTCCACTCCCAGCACAGTCTAATTTAGGAAATTGTGAAATCTTGTGTGAAATCCTCTTGTGTAACGCTGCTCAGCGAGACTATAGCAACAGCATATCAAGTAAGCTCTGGATCATACATGAATATTTTTATATAGTTTAAGGATGCTTAGCCAGTGGAAAGAAATAGTAGGTTGACCTTAGTAACTAGAAAGTGGATTAGATCGTGCAGTGGATATCCAGTATTGCCAATTGTCTGCTGGTAGAAAGCAGCTTTAAACCAGAACTTGTTCTTCCAAGGGGTGCTGACATTAGGAGGTCTACAGGCTACAAAAGCCTTTTCTCATTACACACATTGTAGCACAGCTAGAAACTGAAGAATGAAAACATAACCCACAGGTGCGGCAAACCCCAGCTTTAAGGAGTGTTATCTTCTATAGCGTGTGCTATTTTGGGTGTGTGACCTGGAGCTGAGGGTTTGTTTAAGGAGCAACTGAAAACTTTGGCCAAAGTCCTGGCATTTTGATAAAACAAGAGTGTTCAGCTGGCAGTGCTGTGACAGGCAGGGCAGCAAGCCCATTCATGGCCAAGGCAGTGTGCTGTTGCAGGGGCCCAGGATGGCTGCTGGAAGCACATGAGGGGTATTGTTGGAAAGCACACTCTGCTTGAAAAGCATCAGCATTACCTGGAGGAAGGCCAGTGTCTACAGAAATAGGTGAATAAAATAGCCAGTCATGATTGCAGTCAGGCTTGGATGAATATTATACTTGCCAAGGCCTTGAAGTATGGAAATCTCTCTCCCTCACCCCCCTGCCCCCTGAAGCCCATCAAAGGGCTTTGTAATGTGTTTTCCCTGTGTTTACTACACTATGCAGTTTAGTCTAATGCTGGCATTGGAGAACCATAGAAGGCATTCTGGACTGAATGCTTTGGAAGTAAGTGGTATCCATGACATGGGGAGGGGGTGCTTTTCAATCTCTGCCAGGTTTCTTTGTTTCTCATGGATCAGAAGTGATGGTGCTGCAGTTCATCCTCATGCAAGCACTGGTTCTCCAAGAGTACTAGTCTATACATCCCCACCACTTCTGACTCAGTGCAATGAAACTGTACACCAAACCCATTGTCTAATTGTTTATCCACTCCTTGTTTCTAAAGCTGAGACACTGAATAGAGGCAATTCTTTTAGTTCTGGCTTC
>JANZLQ010000002.1:6405394-6426246 GCA_026212715.1 Elanus axillaris
ATGTGCCTGGCATTCATCAGTGCATTGAACATTGCAGCTGTAAGACATGATGATAATAGGTATAGCTGTGAGTGTAGTTAAAGCTGCTTTTTGTGTTCTGCAAAATTTCCATTCTTAATTTAGATCCTGTTGTAGTCTGTAACTCTTCCTTCATTTTTGCTTATGTAAATCAAGACTAATCTTGTTTTTTTAACTGAGGTTTTATATTGTTGCAAGGCTCTGACCTAAAGTAACTGAAAAGGCTTCTGCTGTTTTCAGTGAGTCATGAACAAGTAGTCATATAATGAGAAAGTGGAGAATCAAGCTTGCAAGTTGTGACAAAAACAATTTTCCAAGTATGAGCTTTAAGAGTTTAAGGTTCCCATTAAGTCATTAAATAAATGCCTTTTCAAGTACCAGATTTGTTCAAGAAAAATGTAAGCAGTTTTGTTGAGACCCTTAAGAAAAATAAATAACTGATGAAAGTGAATATGTGGGCTACAAAATAATCCGCTCACGTGCACTTTGTTACCTGTCAAATACGCTGTTTTCTGCTCTTGAAGATAAAACATTTAGTTCACTCTGGCCTCTTGCATTTTCAGAATTCTATAGATAGCAATCTTTGAAAAACACATTGCAGGAAAGACTGGTATATAGTATTGTCTCATTTAACAAGGAAATTATGATGGAGAAGTAAAATGATTTTACCCAGGTCTAAAATAATTTAGTAGCAGTACTGGCTTTGTAAGTGGGCATGTCTTTTTGACAGCTAAAGCTTATTCTCTTCCTGACTTTTTTTTTAAGGTCTGCATGGACACACAGCCAATCAGAACCTGGGTGAATTTTGTGAACACAAAAGTCTCCTCACTCCAGTGTGTCTTCCAATGAAGCAAGTTGCTTTTCTCCATGCTGTATTGAGGAAACACAGGCTGCCCCAGTAACTGAGGTCAGAACTGTTAAATATTAACTTTCCAAATAAATGGGTAGGCCTGTTTGTGTTTGGGAATGTAGGCTTGGGGACTGTTCTCTGGAAGTGACTCAGGCAATGTTCTGTTGGCACTAGGCAGTATTAGATCTGGGTAAGCCTGTATTTTCCTATGCTGACTGGAGTTTGGTCTGATTTCTGTATTCAGAGAGTAAGAGCAGACATGCTCAGAATTCGAAGATTTTTTTCTTCTGATCTTTCCCAACAGTACACCAGTTTAACAATAGCTGTGCAGAGGATAGATTATTTTTAGCCTAGATTCCTCAGTCATGGAGACCTAATGCAATCTTACTGTTTGTCTGTCTACTGCTGATTCCTCTGGCTAATTTTGGCTAGCTTTAACAGCAAAGCAGTGTCTGAAACCAGGCTAAATAGGTTAATAGGATGGAAGAGACCAAATAATTGTATGAGAGGGAGACTGTATCATGAGCTTGTGTATTATTATGCAGCCGTGAGGCTGTAAGACACAAATCTATAGAGAACTGACTTCATTCGTGTCGGTGCTCATGGAATTCATTGATTGGTTTAGATGTTATTTGGTGGCAGTCATGTGGAGCACTGCTTTCTTGAATATGCTCAGTGCTGCAAGAACTAGGAAGCACATCTGCCATGGAAATTAGAGATTTTCTTGTGGAATTTGAAGTGTACTTGAACTACTCTTAGAAAAGCAACGTTTTGTATCTACGAGTTAAAATTTAAACTTGACTGTTGGTCTAATTCCCCTCAGTGAGTCCAACAGAAACTGCAGTTATTGACTAATGACTCATTCCAATTAGTGATAAGGCACATGGGCAGGACTCTGTGTCACCAACCCTTGCTAACTGGACTGTAGTTGTAGTCTCTAGAAAGTTCCCATACAAGGGAATATCCTTTGGTGCTATAGGGCTTCCAGGGACATAATTTTTGACAGTCTGTGAGCTGTTGCTGTTTGTTATGTACATAAATCCTGGCTCTGTCCTGTGATCTGTTATATTCTTCTCAGATATGGGAGTTATGTTCTAGCATCTGAGTTTTAATGCTTATTTATAACATGGCATGTGCAACCGTAAAGAGTGTGATCAGGATGAGATTCCCTGCTCATTACATCACAGGGTCTCAGTATACCTTAGCTCCTAATGGAGTTCATAAAATCCTCTTCTGGCCTAAACACAGGGTGAATTTCATGCATGAATGCATTTCTTCAAAGCTATTTAAGCTCTTAGAAATTCAGATAATATTTAGTGGGATTTTCAGAGCTGCAAATCTCACTTGTCTTCAGCAAAGCAAATGGGATTAAGGCATACAGTGACATATTTTAATGTATTGTCTGCATTGTAAAGCATCTGTTGAAAAAATACTTGATCAAATCCAGCTCCAAGTCTCCATTTATACTTGCCTTGGAAGTTTGCCTTTGACTTCAGTGGGAATGGACTGTAAAAAGAGTCAGTAATTGGCATCTGACTTTATTACTGCACGATGTTATTTCGTGATTTATTGAATAGTTGCCTACAATAAGTGGCCTGTTTATTTGGTATTAGGAAAAACATTTAGATCATTCTGTTACGAATTGTGGAACAGTCCTTTTGTGAAGGGATGTGTTTGTCTGCTCTACAGGCCTTCCTTGTCTTTGGTGTTCAGACTACATTTTCTGGGAAACTACCATGGAAAGAAATATCAGACCTCTCCTCTTCTCCTTTCCTATCCCTGGAAAGAATATTCTATTGTTTGTGAAAGGTAAGTGCTTTGGGTAACAACTGCAATCAACAATGTGATAGATGATGAATATTAACGGTGGTATTTTAGAGCATAAGCCAAATTCTAACCAACTGAAAATGAAATTAGAGTTCTGTTGGGCCTCACGCTGTCCTACTGCTGACCACTGAAGATTTGCTAAGCCATCTTTGGTAGCATGTCTGAGAAGCTTTTGGTGGGGGCAGCAGACTAAACCTCAGGCTGATCCCCATACTGCAGTTTCCTTCTAGTCCCAGCATGGACCTTCAGATGTACCTCATTCTTAGGTGAAACAGCTTGTATTTCAGGCACCAGGGCTGAGGAGTGCAGCTTTGGATGTCACTGTGTTTATGTACCAAGATTACTGAGAAACCAAGTAAGAATGCAGCTGTGAGCCTTTGAGCAGCATGCCATGCAAAAATAAAACACAAAGAGTATATGTGCAGAAGGGAATGTACCTAGTGTTTTGCACATTCCAGCAGAGGCCTCAGTAAAGACTAGAATTTTAATTCTCATCTGACAAGATTCCACAAAGACAAGTTACATTCCCTTCCTGCTTCCCCCTCCCAATAAGTTAATTTAAAAAAATAATTTTGGCTTATTATTTATTCTGTCTTGGCTATCAAATAACTGTTGGAGTGCCAGCACTCAGAAGAGATTAGCTGGGGTACTTTTGTTTAGTTCCTAATTTGGATTCTCTGGGATTCATTAGTATTATCTATTTTCCTTCTTATTGTTGTTATTAGCAATGCAACTTCTTATGTATTGTCATTCTAAATCAAGATTAGAAACAGCACCAGCTGCACTGGTATCTCTGCAGGGACTCTTCAAGTTTCATTTTACTACACCCATCGTCCCCTCACACGCATGCCTGTTGGTGTAGTACAAGCCCATTAGAAAGGCAGGAAAGAGGAGAGGCAGTGACTCATGTAAACTTCTTAACAGCACAATTAAAGTACAAACCCCCACCTATCCTGGTAGGAACAAAGATCTTGATCTGCACAACACCTGCTGTACAGTATTTCTGTGTTTGTTCCAGTTTTTTACTTCTGAATACAAATTTGGAAAATAAGCTGGTGTTTAAGGAATTTGAATGAAAGAAATGTTGGGTTTGGAGCTGACATCAGTGTGAGATCAGGAGAACCAGACTTTGCACACAGTCATCTGTTCATTTCTGGATTACAAGCTATATATTAAAAGGTGCAGAAGCCTGTTTTCTCTATGTAAGTGGGCCTGCCAGCATTCACAATATCCCATTTAAGCCACAGCTGATGGCTAAAATCATCAGTTAGCTAGTTGTGTAGCTGAAATCATAAAACAATGAGACTAACCACTTCAAATGAGGATGCTTTTTTTCCCTCTTGTTCTAATTTTAGTAATTCCAGTAGTAGTCACAGTAAAACTTTTTATTGCAGTAGCTTCTGTTTGAACAAATAGCACTGTTGAACAAATGTGTCTGCTTAGGAATCCAGCTTCCAGTATTTTCTTTCTTTCTCTTTTTTTTAAGAATTAGCTTGCCTTTTAGTTGATTGTCATGTTTTTTAGAATGTTGGGTTTGGCCCATACTGTGACATAGCTGTAAGAAGCAGAGCACAAGACTGGCAACCGAGCAAGGGAGAAGACTGCTTAAATTACTTTTCTACTTTTATGATTCTAGACAGCTTCAGCAGCTAGGAAGATTTACAGTACATAGAAAGTATCTCACGTCTGATGTAGGTCAACAACACTGTGCCCTGTGGTCTTGTTCCTGGCAGACGTCTTATACCTGAACTGTCAGTGGGGTCCTCAGAAGATGCCAGCATTTTCTGCTCTACCTGACTTCAGGTTTCTCAGGCCCCTTTTCCTTGGGCAAATGTGCTAAGGTATGGGTGAGAATCTTTCTTTATAACTTTAATTAGTTCCTAACAGAGATTAAGACCGCTGGAGATGTCAAAACAGATGCGCTGCAGAGATTTGAAAGCTAATTAATGTGTAGGAGGCAGAGCTATTTTTAACTCTCTGCTTTATACTACTACTATTGAACTCAGCCATGAGCTGTCTACTAGAGGGAATGAGGACAAGCATCGCATCATACATCCCACATATGACTTACCTGTGTCACTGAACTGTGCTCAGGATGGGAGAGAAAGCTGCCCTGCAACAGTGTGACTGGGAGGGATCTTCCAGGGAGGAAAAGGAGCAAACAATGTGTTGGCTATGTCCCTGTTTCTTGTGTCAGCCATTTTAGATGGCCCGGCTGCCTCACTGCAGTAGGGACCCCCCTGGGGCTATTCAAATTCACTGTTAAGAAATGGCTCTCAGAGCTTATGAAAAACACCTCAGTCATTGCCCAAGCCCCCCCCAAACCCTTCAAGACATCTCAGACTCCTCACCCCATCGCATTTCCAGCAGAGACGTCACATAGTTGAAAATGCTTGTGAGATTAGCTTTCCTTTGATAACGTTGTCCTGCTGTACCATGTTGGCAGCATAAAAGGATAGGCAAGTGGAAGCTGTCCCTTAGGAAGACTCTTTCCAGAAGGAAAGCATGTATTTTCCTTTGTCTGATTGTTCCTTGGACCCTTTTAGAAAAGACGATGGCTGTGTGCCAGTGTATCTGCCAGACTGCACTGCAACATGGGCCACAGTGGAGGTGTTATGAACACTGTGTGCTCTGACTGCCTTCTGCTTGGAACACCAAGAACCTGTGCAGACGCAGAAGGGTCTGCGTACATCAGATAGAAGCCAAACTGTCCCTGCAGATGAGGAAAACAGTGACTCAAAAATACTTCTGCCTTGTGCAAGCTTAAGAACAAAAGCACTGAGCAGTAGAGGTGGTATGTGGGCTAGCTGCCTAAAAGGTAGACCTGGGTTTCAGAAATAAGATCATATGGTTGTGCCATTGAGGTTTTCTCACACAGGTGTCTTTGGCTTAGAAACTGCCCGATTCCTTCTCTAGTCTGCATCCAAATGCAGTGAAGTACCTGCTTCCCTTCTGGTAAGGAGGAAGAATAGTTGGGGGGAGATTGATGGGCCAGAATGGGAACTGGAACAGTCTGAATGCCTTTACTGGGAACTGGCAAATGCTCTGGGAGAAGGCTGGGGGCCTGGGGATCTTAACCTATTTAATTACCTTTTTGTCCAGCATCCTGGACATCCAGTACAGTGATGTCCAGTGGGTGGGCATACGAATCTGTGAACACTAAGAAAAATGAAAAATGAACATTCATCTCTCTCTTTCTATCCTTCTTTAAAAAAAAAATAAAAAATTGAGCTACTTAAAAGGAGAGCTTCAATCAAAATCTTGAATTTCTTAGATTAGTTCTAGTTCAACGTTATTTAGTGCCTGGGTTTGATACTGCTTACAATAGCAGTGAAGCAATCATCTTTTATGGTAGCTATAAATCTTCTTATGTATTTTCCAGAAGTTAATGCAATATTATTAACAGTTTTAAGAGTCTCTTATTACCAGCTGTAAGTCTAATTTTCTAACAAGATACTGCTAATGATATTATTCTGGCTTCAGCAGTTTTCTTTGTCTCAGAGCCCCTTAGAGGGGCAGTGGATTCTTAGCCAGAAGTCTTGTTTGGGTCCTGTAAAATACTTACCTGCTTTCTTCATTTATTATTGTCTAGATTTTGCTACATCAATTACTCTTACAGTGCTGACAGCCTAACAGCATACAGTTAAAATACCTCAGTATCCACAGTCTGTCTCAACTGATCATAATTACCCTCATTTCAGTTAGTGCAGTGTTTCCTTTGCCAGCTGATAAAATTTTGATTGTATAAAAATAAAGTTCTTAAAACATTAAATTACTTGAAAATTAATTTGAAAAAATATCTCCAGGAGTCTCTTTCACTGTCTGCTGGGAAAAATAAACTTACTTGTCAGAATCTGCCTTTATCTGTATGTAGCCGTAAGAGTTATTGAGGCAAGTAATGTGTTGGCCACATACTCATGCTCTGGACCTTCCAGCCTTTATTGGTATAATTGCACTTTGGCAGTTGCTGTCTAGGTGTATGGCCCAATAGATCAAAAAAAGGGGAGTAAGATTAAACGGTATGAAGAGCAGGGCTATAGTCAGTTCTGTATAGGGAGATGGAAATATGTCTTTCTGGATCATGTTATCTGATTGAACCTAATACACAATCTCAACTTTACTTCAGTTGAGGGAAATAATATTTTGGAATGCTGGTAGCTCCCATTTTCAGAGACTCACTTTAAAGACCAGTGTTTCAGCAGGATTTTTTTTTTTTCAGTTGATGATCTTTAATAAAGGTTCTGTGGAAGAGCAGATTAGATATTACCATTGCTTTGGGACATATTGCACTGTTAGCCAGCATCCTAAGAAAATGATTACTGTAGCTGAGGATGCAGCCAAGGAACAAGAACTTTCAGAGAACTCTTCAGTGTTGGGAGCTCCGTCTTAATCTGCAATAGAAAGACCAGGCTCCTCTGCAAATTCAGTTTATTAATCCCTTTCTCTCTCCCATAATTTTCATGTCCTTCTTGTCTTGCTTCTGGGCTGCCAGCAAGATGCGTTCTGACCTATGCCTTTTTCTTTTTGAGTTGCTGCCAGATGGGTCTAAATGAAATGTGTCACTTCACCTTCCTTTTAAGGTGAAGATAGATCCATGCTTTTGCAGTTTAGTAACATCTGGGGCTTTGAATTGCTTAAGTAGGGAATTCATATCCTTGGTGAACTGTGACTTTGACCATAAAAAGAAAAAATGACTGAAGTACAGAGCCACATTGCCTTTTCCATGTTGGCCTTTATCTTCCGTGCTTCTGTGGAGAAGGGATAAGCAAAGTACTGATATGAGATCAATGATTGAAAGTAGGAGAGCAGAGAAGAAACTGCCCATCATTTTGCTTCAGGAAGAACAAATAGCGGAGGGATATTTGATTTGCACAAGAGAAGTTCTTGCCAGCTAGTACTGTTAATAGCGGTCTAGTCCAATGACTAGATGTCTGTTTTTCTTTCCCGTGTATCTAAGCCAAACAAGTAGCTTGCGAGCTCCATCTGCTGGAGGCTGACTATGTAAATGATGTAGGGAAGCTTGGCGGGACACACAGGAAAGCGGTAAGAAAAAAAGAAACGTGCCTAAACCAGAAGGACTCAGTGTGCGTCATCGAGACTGAGAGACAATATGGGAGCATCCATCTCCAGAACGCATAAAATGTAAAGAATAATTAAAGATTATATTGCGGTTGCATTAATTATGACTTTTCTAGTTGCTTTAGGACACACAAAACAACTGAAACCAATCACATTTAGAAGAGTATACAAATCTGTATAATGGTGGTTTTTACTTTGGTATGCACTGCTGTGCAGAAAATGAGACTCTGAAGGTAGTTTATTCGAGGCTGATAATTACAAAGTAGATTATTTTAACATGGTTTCCCAGTTATGGAAACAAAAGCTTTGTTTCAAAAGTAGCAGACCACAGAGTAATTTCAGTTATAGGAAGTGTGCTATTTTGTGCATTTCAGACAAGAACTCAATGGCTACTGACAGTAATGCCTGATAGACTTTGAGAACCTTTCCTACAACTGTCTTGTCACCTCTGTGGAAACTCATCTGCCCATTAAATTACTCTTTTTTTTGTCACAAAAAAAGCAAAAGGAAAGGTTAATTCGCAAGGCAGCTTCTTATCGGGCACTCTGTCCTGCAAAGAGTGCTTTGTTTAAGTAATCACATACCTACAGTTAAAATGTGATGTTTCTGGCACAGGTGCTCAATAAGTTTAAAAAAGTTCTTGTTCTTGACTAAATTCTCACAAGACATCCTTTGGGGGAAAAGAAGCAAAAAAGGGAATGGTGGCTCATGGACGTGGTGGTACTTCCCACTGAAAAAAGCCTTAGCTGCTGTTATGACACAGATGTCTCCATATCCGAGAGCTCTGCAGTGTTCTAAAACCAGAAAGGAGGAAGTGAGAAGCCATGGAAAGAATGGCTAAGATGAGAACAGATTTTCTTTCCATTTTCTCTCTTTTGTCATCGTTGCACAGATTCCTGCTTGGAATAGCTGGAAGAAAACTTCTAAAGAATTTATTCGTGATTCCAGGTTTCTCCATGGCACAGCTGTATTCTCTAATGGAACCCTAAGGAATTTGAGTGTCAGGGGAGTTTCTAAAGATTAACATCAGTACATAAAATTGCTGCACATTCTGATAGTTTTATGTTTGTAAAGTAAATAGTTGAGTGCTACAGACTGACTGAAGGTGGTTAATTGCAAGTTACAGGTTTTGCTGTATGGGCTCCCTTAATCTTTTAATTTTCTGGAAGATGTTGATACACCAAACTTACTGAAGTTAAGGAGAAATTTGAAGTTGATCAAAATGGGATTACTAGTTTATGTATGTGTTTTCTAAATGGAATTCTTTGTCTGCAGTCTGTAATATTTAAATTATTTCTCATTTGTAATGAGATATTAGCCAAAAGCATCGGGGGGGACTAAGGTCTCATTAAATATCAAAGACAATCTGTCTGGACTGTATACTAGAAAATGGAAATAAAAACTGTTCCGTCGATTATGAAAGGATGAGGGGAAAAGACCAGAGAACTGTTAAGACTTGAACTAGCTGAAAGCATTTTGATCCCCAAACAGCCTATTAAGATTTGAACTTAAGCAGGAGTGTAAAGCCTTGTAAATGGATGGTTCAAGAAATCATTTTGTAGGGTCTCAAAGTTAAAATAGTGAAGTTAGAGATGAAGTGGAAATCTTTACATGCTGCTTCTCTCCAGGGCTAGTTTCACTGGTAACTCATGTCACATTGTGTTCTTGTGGCTTCCAGAAGACATCCTATCAATTCAGCCAGGTGAGGTACTTAGCACAGGCCACCAAGGGGAATAGGCAGATAGGCAGCCAGCTGCACATCCTATAATAAAATGGAGTAGTTCAGGTGAGCACAGATTATTTAACATTACCTGAAGCTAAATGCCACAATATAGTTTGTTTAAACAACATACTCCAGGGTGGTAGAAGTCAACCTAAACCAAAAATGTCTCATTTAGATTTTTGCCAAAATTTACATATAAAACAAAATTTCCCTTACAGAAATACAAACAAGTTGTGATACACAAATCTCATTAAATTCCATATCTGTGCTCAGATATGCCTTGGAGAATGCCTTACTGAATAATGAAATTTTCAGCTGTTTGATGAGAGTTTCATTATGATTACAGCTAGGTTGCTAGGTATTTGTTTCTTTTCAAAGCAGCAAGAAATATCAAACAACATGTGTCCAATCAATACCATTGTTCTTGTTCCTGATGTAGATGGCAGTTACAGGTGTTAACTCCTCCTAGGATTTATTCTATTGTTTGGTAATCAGCATGGTTCTAAGTTACATGATTAGAAAAGATTAATTGGCCTACACCCAAAATTGAAAAATGAACACAAACACTCCTTTTTCCGACATGGCTTGACCTTCTCTTTTTCTAATTGCTGCCATGTGGGGAGTAGTATCAGCCTGCTCCAATCTGCTGTCACTGATTCTTCAAGTGGCAGTTTGGCTTCTGAATGGAAAGGGTATGTGATGTTATTGCGTATCAGCTAATACTGGAAAAGTAGAACATAACTACCTGCTTGGTTTTTTAGGCTTAAATGGCTATGGACTTAATTATTTGATCTTTTTACTCAAAGCTAATTTTTAGAAACCCTTTACCGTATCACTTTCATGATTACCTGTGACACAGCACTGTCACCTTGGGCAACCAATAAGTCTCTAATAGGAATAAAGCCTGTAGTAGTCCATAGCAGCAAGCAGGCTTAGTCGAGGGAATTAGGAATTAGCATTTTCTAATACCCTGAGTAGACGCTTGCACATTCTCTAGCAGAGCTAAAAGAACCTCTGCATGCTAAGGGCTATGGGGAATACTTTGTTTTTAAAATAAGCATTATCTTACTTTATCTAACTAACATACATACCAAGGATACAGTGATTTCTTCAAGTCTGACAAGGTAGGTGCTTCTTGTTTTTCTATTTTAAGGAAAACAGTAAGGTAAGTGAACAGATTGGGTGCAACTGAGAGAAGAAATCTTTTCTACCATTGCTTGAGTGGCCGTTAGCTTGGGTCAAAGGTGTTTTGCAAAGCAAGATGCTAAAAAGGCTTATTCTACCTTTAGTGAGATGAGAGCTGCCTGGGTTTTTTCTCACAAATGGTAGTTATCTGTTCCGGTATGTCTTCTGACACTTGAACTTGAATTCATCTTCAGTAGTTTAAATCTGAGCTATTCTTTTAATAATACAATAGCATTTTTATATACCTGGAATATGTTATCTAAGCAAAGACATTCTCTATATTTCTTGTATTTAAAAGAAGAGAGGGATTCTTTGTATCTTCAGAATGAATAATGAAAGTAAATTTTTAGCCATCTGAAACATGCTTGAGGAAAATGTACAGAGGTACATACATATCTTTTGATATGTACTTGTTAAATGCTCTATCAAAGTTCAGGTTTCTTTAGTATGCATCATACTTGTAGGAGAAAACATTGCTGATACATAGAATAGTAAAAGAAATAGATGATGAATGAAAAATGGCTGATGCTGTAAGCAAGATGCAAGGCAAAGATTTGAAGTTAACTTTTTTTATCTAATTGGTGTTATTTTTGTTGCACTGTTATGATTATTTCTTCAGTCCTCCGTGATCTGAAGCAAAGGGATAGATTTCTGAACATTGGCAGTTCATGTCACTTTACCAACCACACTATAATCTAATATGGTCACACTTATTTTGAGATAAACACATAACAAAATCAAATTAGATCGATACAGTAGCTTTCCTTGTATCTGTTTTGATTATGTGGCTGCTGAAATGCAGCTGATAGTGGGCTCAGTCACCAGCCAGGCCTTGACTGGCTCAGATGAGAAACTGCCTACACCTCATTGTTACTGAGAGGAGAGCTTGGGAGTTCGGCAGGACTGAATCAGTGCAGAGCAGCAGTAGTGAAGATGGATGTAGCAACTCCCTATTTATCAGCCAAACCAAAGAGAGCTTGATGGCAGAAGTAAAACCTCAGTCTATCGTGGTTATATCTGGTTTAGTTTGTAAGGATTCTGTTGCTGGGTATTTATGCAACCACGTGTGTCATAAGTATAAACACACAGCTCGGACATTCTCTTTACAGCCTACCAGTTTCAGGGGTGTCAATGGGAAATTCTTCAAAGTGCCTTTCTACTTGAAACCTCTTGTTAATCTTGCTGCAGAAATCTTGCTTGACATACAGTTTTCTGCTAGTAATACCACTTTGAATGATATCAACATGTGCCTCCACCCTTTCCTCAGACTGCACAAGTTTGGAAATTGGAAGTTCAAAAGTAAGTTGTGGGCAAATGTAGTTCTTCCAAGAATCCATCTTGCAAGGACATTGTGGATAAAATGTGGGTTAAGCTAAGGAAGGAAGAGTCACTCATCCTCAGGAAAAGTGTCTGCAAATGGAGTCAGTCAGGCATATAGTCATCAGGAGTAATTGCATATGTATGTGTTCAAAGCTACAAATGGTTGCTTTCAGTCTTGTTCCTATTTCAAGCCAGTTGTCAGACTTCCATCACAACTAATAAAAAACCTTTCACATCAAGCTGAGGCAAAGTTTTCATCTTAAAAATACTATTGGTTCAAGTTGCCATATCACCATGTTTCTTCCTCGTTCAGTTTGGGATTTTTTTTTAATTCACAGTTACAACTAGATGTGTCCTGATAAAATAGGCCTTTGGTGTTCAGTTTCCTGAATTTTATTAGGGAATAATAATCCTGTTAATGGATGCAAAAATATTACTGCTTTGAATGTGTTTTCTCCTTTTAATACTATTATTTTTAGCAGAATCTTGTGGGAGTAGTGGATAGTGAGAAGGTAGTGTATACCTTCCCAATGGATTTGATTAAAAACAAAAACCCTTACGCATGTGGTGGTACTGTGTTAATTATTTTTTGTATGATCCCAGAAAGCTAAGGCACGGACCCTGTTGAGCTAGATACTGTACGAACACAGAACAAAGAGGTGATTAATGCCTGCACATGCAAAGGGCTAAATGGAATAATTTGACTGGATTTACATCACCGGTATACAACATTGTGGTAATTGCATTATTTTGTCCTTTTGGTTGATTCCTGTTGTATCTGCTTATTCCCTACTAAAGCAAATGTTAAAGTTCTGATTAAAATCTGTGTATGCTGAGAATTACTTGGCTTCAGTGAAACAATATAACAGTTTTCTAGTTTAACAGTAGGCCTGATTGTGCAGATCCTGGAAAAGCCTAGTTCATATCGGCTTCATTAAAGGTGGAATTCAGCCTACTGCTGAGGGCTGGCATAAAGTCAATATATGCTTAACTCTCTCCTAAGACCTAAAATGTGCACTGCTTTTGTTTCTCAACTATGGTAAATTTTATGTGGAGAATTCAACACCTGTAAGGTATGTATGATTGGTCCCAGAGAGATGTAGTAATTACTAAGGAAAAAAGAACAAAAGCAACAAATTCTATCGCATAGCACAAAATACAGTAGCTCTTAATGAACTAAAATTTTTTTTTCATCTTCTGTCAAATTAGTCTTGGACTTCATTATTTATGAATTTGCTCTCAAGACAACTTGATCTACTGATAAAATATTTCTTGAAGATTTCATTTCATTGCACTTCTGTTGTCCTGTAGCACATGAAAAAGAAATTTCTTGAGGACATGTGGGGAAAGCTTCTTCGGGTAGCCTAATAAGCAGGAATAATATAGTGACTCAGATATATGTGTATATATGTTTGCAAGCACTAAGTGGATATGTTCATTTTAAATTTTGCGCTTTTAGCTCTGTTGAGCTAGGAACTCTTTAAAAAACAAGTATCAAAATAGACCAGCTTGGTAAGTTAGGCAGCAGTAGTAGGATGGTGACATCGAGACAGGTTACTTTCCCATGGGGACCTTGCTTTTCTGGTGCTTCTGTAGTGGTGACTATCTAGAGGTTTGTACAACCTGGTTTTGGTGCCACTTATACTATGCCTTTAGTAAAACAATATCTTTGATGTCAGCTCAGCATCTTGGATATTGTGTTTTCACAGGTACAACTGTTAGCATTGTTATCTGGAGATACTGGGCTGTGATTGTTGTCATGAGCAGAAAACCAAAGGCATGTGAGAAAACAGTGCCAAAATGTGTTTTATTTCTGTGTTAATTCTCCCAGTCCCCCTCTTTCATTCAGATGTTGATATTTTGATGAAAATTCAAAATAGAGATCCTGGAATACATTTTAATTAAAAAGGTGAAAGAGAGAAGGAAGTGTACAAAAGGTTTGATTGCGAACGACCTGGACTGAGATGGTAGAATAGACAGCTCCTAAAGAT
Source organism: Elanus axillaris (assembly GCA_026212715.1). Classification (NCBI taxonomy): domain Eukaryota; kingdom Metazoa; phylum Chordata; class Aves; order Accipitriformes; family Accipitridae; genus Elanus; species Elanus axillaris. Next base: position 6,419,388 of record JANZLQ010000002.1, read on the forward strand.
GTGGAGACTGGTAAATATATTTTCTAGAGAAGAAGTGTGATGTATGTACTAGAAAGAAATTTCCTGTAAGGAAGAAAATGACCCCAGATGTACCTTATTCCCCAGGTGCAGATGGACAAATGCCATTACTCTTACTGATTGGGCAAGTAGTAGTTTGATGGTACTCAGCAGGGAACAAACACCCATTTTGTAGTGTGGTGCTCTGGTGATTGCTGTGCAAAGGGACTGATGGCAGGACAGAAGAGGGCTAGTACATTTGCAGCTAAGCAGAGTCACCAGCTGCTGTATTCATGGGCAGAGAAGCACAGTGGTTATGCTGTTCCTTCTCAGAGCTGCCACAGCTCAGAGCTTCCTGTTCCTTGCAGTCTGAATGGAATATTTCTCTGCCAGCCTAAGGAAGGCTGTCCTGCTGCCTGCAAGGCATCTTTGTGCTGATGTGCAGAATTCCTCTCTTCTGGAAGCTGTCTGCACAGCTTTGCTCAGACAAAAAAGTTGACTGCCCAAATGTGAATTAGTAGAGTCTGTAAGAGATTTTTAGTGTAGCAGTGCTCTGCTGACTTGAATATATATGTTTTTTTTTCATCAGTCACACAGTATATTTTAAAGAGCTTTTCCTTTCTGAAGCCATCACCTTAAGGTCACTGGTGCAGCAGTAAGTGCACTAAACGTTCATGTAGCTGCAGTGTAGATGGCCTATTTCAGCAGATACAGATTTTACACTCCTGAGTTTTTCCCAGCTTAGTGAGTAAACATATAGTCTTAGCTGACTGCAGAAAGATTAGTTTACTTCAGTGGGCTTAATCTATGACATGGACTAATCTTGATGTGATCCTATTACTGCAAGGTCAGGTGGGATTGTAGTTTTTTTATTGTCTTGCTTTGCTCATTTGACTCTAGTGTGTGTGGTTTTGAGCAGTTTTTGTCTTTATTGGTGTCACTGAGACTTTATAGTCAGGAGAGAGAGGTGGCCAACTATTGCAATCCCAACTACATAAATGTTAGGAGATTGACTATGAAAGAGGAAAAAAAAGAAGTCCTCAACCCATTATATATCTCCTTATCAATGTTACTTGTTGAAATTTAGGAAGTAGCAAAGCAAATAGCCCATCATTTGCCAGATCTCTGGACATGGAGTGACATGAGTTGGTCAGCTGGAATGTATTAGTATGATAAATGTTCCTAGCAGAAACAGAGAACCTGTAACTGAAGGAGCTGGTAAAGGTGGGAATTCTCTGTATAACTGCTTCTGATCAGAGACCTGAGTGATGGGTCTGTCACAGCTAACTTTCATTTGCCTCTTACCGTAAAAGGGCATGGCAGGCTGGTGGCTGTTATGTCTAGATACTGCTGCTAGAGTAATGATCTATAGCTGCCCAGAAGCTTTTTCTTTCTAATGATTAACTTGGCATGCTCACCATTGAGCGTGAACTGATGCTAATGTCATAATCAACAGGTAAAAGGGATGAGGTGCTCCTGTCAGTCTGTGAGTGAGAGTGCATGGTATTGTCTTTCTCTAGCATGAGCTTTAACAGCAACTCCTGTTGGCAATCCCCAGGAAATCAAGAAAAACCTTACAGGCTTGCCGTATTCTTCTACATAGATTGTCAGCAAAAAGCACAGTTACGTTTTTATCTGGTGCTTGGTAGGCAGATGATAGCAATGTGTTTTTCTCCAAATTGGCTTCTTAAAATCTGCCTCAGTTTAATTAGGTTTCACTACTTTGATGCACATTGCTTTTCTTTACAAATATCTGTCAACAAGAAGGTAAAACACTACAATCAGAAAACATCCAGCATAATACTAAATCTCACTGGAATGTCACAGGAGTCAGTGAGTTAAGCAATGTGAATAAATAGGGACCAGCAATCATTGAGATTTGCTAAACTCTGCCAGACGAGACCATGTAGGAGATGCTGATTCATTGCTCGCTGATGTGGGCTAGATTAGAGAGCTGTGTTTCCTGACTGCATCATCTGTGATTTGGTAAATTTAACTGAAAACAAGAGACCTTTAAGTGCTAGAGTTGTAGACAGAGAAGGGGGATCAATGCTATTATATTTGTATTTCTCCTCCCTTGTTTTTCTTACTTCTGGTGATGTGTGAACTCTGAAATGAGATGTTTGGTTTGTGTAGTGACCCTTGTAAATGAACACCCTTGAAAGTTCAGCTGAGGTTTCCCTTTCTTTCTCTTTGGGTAAGTTTCATCAATGCTGGCAAAGTACTTTGAACATCTTGCAAAATTTTGAACTCGTTACTGTGAAGAGCTGGAGGCTTGTCAATACAGTTAAGAATGTTCTTGTAAAATACAGGGATTGTTTGCTGAACCACTTTGGAGGTAATAATCATACTGACATCTGTCCAAGGACTCTAAATGATTTTACAAATATCAGGGAATTAAGAGTCTTTGCATGGGTTTATATGATTGCTTCTTTTGTTCAGATAGAGAAACCAAGGTATTAAAGGTATGGGATGACTTGTGCATGGTCCCATAGAAAATCAGGGCTGGGGCCAGGAAGACATCTGGTTCTCAGTTCCTTACTTTACTTCTAAACCTGTTCTACACCTTATGTTTACTTTTATCTTGCTGCTAACTCATACCTCATATTGTCTTGTTCTTGCATCAAAATGTATTGTATATGCACATTTCTAGGTCTTTTCTGTTGCAGGTGCTGTTATTAGTAACTGGTCCAAATTTATTTTATGTATTTTATTTATATTTTTTACTTGAAAAGCAATTTTCACAATGAGAGCCAACATGACTGTGTACAATACTAGTACATTATGGTTTAGGAAAGGGCACTGGCCAATTAAACTCCTTTTCTTACGGAAAGGTTTTTAAACGTCTCCTGGACAATTAATTGCGACTGAAGATGGAGATTTCAGCATATTTGACCTTTCCCACATGCTAATGTCATGTAAAAAGAATTAAATTTTAGACATTTTAATGCTTATATTTCCAAAGGGCGGATAAGCAAAATGTATTAGAAAATCCTATTCTTTCCCTTCAAGAAAATACATGCTGCAGAATATCCACCAGATGGAGCTGGTGATAATAAAAAAAAGTGGCGTGTGTGAAAACCAAGTTGTCAACTGATGTAGGTAAGAAGTATTTACTTATCATTGAAGATACCAAACGGATGTGGCGCTAGTAACTATGTGTTTGGAATTTCACAATGGAACTCAGTGCTATGAGTAAGAGAACTGATACATTAACAAAGCATCCAATGGAAATCTGTCTTCCCCCTTTTTAGAACTGATAGCAATTCAATTATCTCCCAACAAGAAGCAGTTGCTTCCTCTATATTGGGAATGATGGAGCACAGTAGGAAGCCTTGTTTCATTATTTACTGTGTTGAACATGAAGAGAGTTCCAGCGTACCTGCTGCTCAGACCTTCCTTGTTTACCCAAGCAAGGAGCGGGCTTTTGTCACCAGTTGTAGATGTTGTCTTGTGGTGAGAAGCAGAAATAGGCTACTTCCACAGTTACACAGGCTCATTGTTTCAATTAGCAGATCAGTGGAGTTTTGTGGGCTAGTATCTAGTGGTGCAGGTACAAGGCTTCAATGCTTGTCTTTAAATCACAAACAAAATGAGTAATTTAATTCTTCAGTGCTCTCTTTTTCTTCACTATCCTTTCAAGTCCTCTGTTATTAGCTAGGTAAGAGACATTCTTTCAGCCTTTATCTTAGTTGCTGGTAGATATGGGAATGTTCTGGATTTATTAAACTAGCTTTGTTTGAGACCACTGTATTGCATTGAAAAAAAGTGGTGTACTGAATACTGAAATGATGATGATTTTTTTGCTTAGCTGAAATGAATAAGAAAACTTTTGTTACTGTCATGAGAGTCTATCCTCACTGAAATCTATGTCAAACCCCTCTTTGTTTTTAAGATTGTGATGCTGAAGCTGATTGCTGTCTATGTTTATACAATATACATTAAAGTCACCTGGCATCAATCTCATTTTCAATGGGAGGCCACCACCAGTAGCAATGGTTCTACTTGTAAAATTAGTCTTTTTGCATTTTGGATCTAGAGTCATCCTGCTCACACCTGCAAAGCCCCCAGCATCTTTCCAGTCTGCCCAGCACAATGGACTCTTGGTGCTCCCCTCTAGCTCCAGTTTGCTGTTGCAATAACAGGGCTAGCATTCCATTTTTATTACAGAGCAAAAATTAACTGTATTAATGTGCAGACAGTTTCAGCCATGCTTTAGGCATAGGAGAAAAACACTTAAAAATGTATTTAACAGGGAATGTTTACCATTTTATTTACTACATCTAATTGTTTGCATATAAACAGGGTGCTTGGAGATAATGAAAATATAGGGAAAAATGAAGAAAAATGTTAATCTGATTATTTAGGCAAACTGATTGTAATGGTCATCCAGGAGTGACTACTCTTAGTACTTTTTATCATTTGTCAGTCTAGGCTGATAGGTATTTTAATTAACTACAAGGAAGTGCTTTGTCACATAGACAAGTCTGAGTCCAGTGAGAAGTGTTTGCTCCAGGTTGATGATGCAGAGGAAATGGAGAAGGTTGCAGCAAAGCTGGCGTGTAAAATAATTGCATAAAGTGCAGTGTAATCCTTTGTCATCTAATTTACTGTATTACTATGACTGTGAAGACTGGAAAGAGTTCTGTTTTTCTGTCTATCTAAAAGGAAAGTTACTTATAAGTGTACTGAGACTGAATTAACATCATTGTAATTAATTTGTTGTCATTCTCCTTAAAGTAGATGTGAAATCCTAGACTGTTTTTAAAGACTCAGCTTTGTATCCGGAGTGACTTAGGACAATATGACTGACCTGCTGGCACACATACGTTGTTCCATACCAATTAGTGAGGATCTCCAGCTTCCCATGGCCTGTGTTCTCTGAAGTGCTGGACTGAATTCAGGTTTTTATAATTCTCTTCTAAGCTGCTTCTCCTTAATTTTTTGCATACCACTAAAGGCAAGGGGACTAGAAATTCACCTAGTCCAAGGATGACAGGCTACCTGTGCTTTCAAAGAAACCGGGCAGATACAGGTCCCAAATTCATCAATTCCAGAGCTAAATTCTACACATAGGAGATGGAGGAGGTTTTTACTCCTATTACAATAATTCAGTCATTTCCAATTGTAATCCATGCTAAATTATTTTGCACGTTAGGTTGCTATCCAAGACCTGTGACATTTCTCATCTGTTTCCATCAGTATCTGTTACAGACAACTTAATATTGTGTTGAATTGGGCTTTGAAGACAAATAAAATAAATGACAAATTGCTTTGCTGCTTACAACGAATGAGAGCCCATGAACTATCTACTTGTTCACCTAGATAAGTTTTTAACCCACTAGTTATGCCATTGGCTAAAGAAATATTGTTCATAAGTACAACTTTTTATCTCTACAGAAGTAGCTGTAGGATGAGACAAAGAAGTGATTTATCAAAGTGCTCCCAAGCTGATTGTAGCTCTTTCAGCTTGGTTGGGAATTGAACACGTGGTGCAATAGTGGAGAGATGCACTGTCTGCTTTTAGCTCTGCCTCTTTGAGAGCAGCAGTAAGATGTCACTAGCACTCTAATTATATTAGTAGGCAATTTGCATGTGACGTAAATTACTGTACATGGGAACATGGCATACAATATGCTATCAAGGCCTGAGTTTTCAAAAATACCCATTAACCATGGTCTAGATCCTCACAAATGCCCACTGAGATTAATTTAGATAGTCTTATATGCTGAATAAGAGCCTTGATCTGCTTCAGTTTTTGAAAAGTCATTTGAGGCAAGAAGAATCTGAATTGAAGAAAGGTGGCAGCTCCCATTTGCTATTATAGGAGCTGTTGTTTGTTCAGCATTTTTCAGAATAAGGTCAATAACTGTCTGAGCTCGAGCAATCAAAATTACGGAGTTTCTTATCAATATTTGAACCTTTAACCATCTTATGTGTAAAATGATGAGTTGGATTTCTGTTGTTAGTTATCTGGGTAATATTTATATATATATAAAAAAAAAGAGAGCCCAAGCAGAAAATTATATTGATGTGCAAAGTATGGGTCTATTACTGTTTTCATGGAAGGCATTATCTAATGCCTTCTTGACATGTGGTGCATATCCACTACTACCAGTACATGTGTAATAAATGGATAAGGAAATGTGCAGTCCAGTCAAGCTGGGATCTGTGACTGGTTTCTCCTGGTAGTCACCACTGCCATCGGTGATACCTGGCGGAGGGGGAACAAAAACCTAACAAAAAAAAAAGGTGATGGAGGTGATGGAGGAAGCACCTGGAGGTCCTTCTTATTTTCTGCATCACACATATATAAACAAGTAATTCAGCTTTCCTGTGCCTCAGCTGCTCCCTTATTTGTTAGAGATGAGAATGCTTCCTTGCTTCCCAAGGGTATTGAAGTTTAGGTTCTTAATGTTCAAGTCACTTGAATCTTAAGATGGAAGGTGCTTTGGGAATAGCTACTAGGTTCTAGGTAATACAATCTAAACATAATACACTCTGTATCAGTCAGGAACAGATGAGTGCACATAACATTTTGTGCTGTCCTCGGCCATCCTTTTCTTGTATTGCTATTTCTTCCATCCCAGGGAGTTTCAAACCGCAGAAAGAAACCAAGTAACTCATTGTCCTGGTTTTGGCTGGGATAGAGTTAATTTTCTTTGTAGTAGTTGGTATAGTGTTATGTTTTGGATTCAGCATGAGACGAATGTTGATAACACGCTGATGTTTTCAGTTGTTGCTAAGTTGTGTTTATACCAAGTCAAGGATTTTTTCAGCTTCTGATGCCCAGCCAGCAAGAAGGCTGGAGGGGCACAAGCAGTTGGGAGGGGACACAGCCAGGGCAGCTGACCCAAACTGG
>JANZLQ010000002.1:6437971-6488574 GCA_026212715.1 Elanus axillaris
CCACGGGCTGCAGGGGAATCTCTGCTCCGGCGCCTGGAGCATGTCCTCCCCCTCCTTCTGCACTGACCTTGGGGTCTGCAGAGTTGTTTCTCTTGCATGTTCTCACTCCCTGGCTGCTGTTTCTCTCTGTTCCCCAACTTTTTTTTCCCTTCTTAAAATGCTATCACAGAGGCATTACCACTATCACTGGTTGGCTCAGCCTTGGCTGGTGGTGGGTCCATCTTGGAGCTGGCTGGTATTGGCTCTGTCGGACACGGGGGAAGCTTCCAGCAGCTTCTCACAGAAGCCGCCCCTGTAACCACCCCCCCCCCACTACCAAAACCTTGCCACAGAAACCCAATACAAATGGTTAAAGCCATGTGATGTAGGTAAGCATAGAGATTTATAATGAAATTTTCACCTGCAACTCTATTAATGTTTCCCTTTTACCACTCTCACAGACCTTCTTCTGAGGAATCTGTAACAGCATGTGGCCCTGGTCCATTATTTTGACTCCCAATTTTTACTGCAGTAGCGCTGAATAGCAAGAGTAACTAAAATGGCCAAGTAGCTCTACTCAGCTCTCTCCTCTGCTTAGCTTTCCCATGTATTCCCCTGATTTTGACAGCAGCGCTTTAGAGGAAGATGACATTTTACTTCTTGAGCAGTTTTACAAAAACACCTGTTGCTACCTGCTCTGCAGTTAAAGGTGTTATTCTCTACCTCAGCAGAGAATGACGTAAATAAAATGTGAAACCAGTAGTGTGTAAGAAGAGGAGTATTCTTGTGTGTGTGCACACTTACATCTCTGTTTTGGTTTTGCTTCTTGTAAACATCTCAGTTTATTAAAAAAGGAAGCAGCTTATCTAGATGTACATCACTGGTCTGTCATTCCCACTAATGGGAATTAATTCAAATTACTTTTGTAGTACTAAACAATGCTTTCATCTCTGCTTACTATCTCCATTGACTTGATCTAAATGTCTTTAAAATGTACCTACTGTGACTCATTTTCTGTTCCTCTGAAGAGAAAAGCATGTTACTGAAACAGCTTTTCTCTACATGTTATTTGTTTGCCTATAATTCTTCCATGCTTGTAAATTCTCTGCAATTATCTACATAAGGATATACTCAGTACAAGCCTTTCAGATGCTCGGATTTAAGCTTTTATAGAGACATTAATATATTTTTAATTGCTTCATTGCTCACATCACTGTCTCCTTCCTGGCTATCAAATGTGCTGTGAGAAATAACAGTAATATCTAAAAACAATTTTTTTAGAATATTAAAAAATATTTTAAAGAATATTTTATTTAAATACATTACACAACTTCAAAAATCTCAACAGCACTACTATACAGAAAGTACAATGGATCTTTGTAATTATTTTTTTTAAGGTAGTACAGTATTATCCAGTGATTCATTAGAAAAGCTTTCATGGATTACAAAGGTCGAAAAATTATTAGACCTTCAGAGTAAGGCAAGTAACTTGTCCTATGTTTTGTAAATGACCAGACAAACCATAGGAAAGATGGAAAAGGATGAATACATTCTCTTGTATCAGAGAGAATTTATCTTTTAGACAGAAAAATGATTTTGTTTCCCCTTTAAGTCACTGTTTTGATCTGTTTTACAATTTGTTAATGAAGCTTGAAAATTAGTATAAAATCCCTTTAAGTTAGTTGCAGTTGTTAATCTTGAATTGCATGCTTTGTATGCTTGCTTATGGTAATACTAAATTTCAAACAGGGAAAAAAAGATTAATGGGATGAATTTACTTTCTGCTCCTGAACTATTTGTCAAGAAGCTGTGATTTCCTTCAAATTACCTTACCTTTTAATACTTTATAAAATATTAGCTCATAGGTTTATTTGGAAGTTATCTGCAACTAGTTAATATTACAGTTGTGATTAGATAGATCGCTTAGTAACAGTGAAATAATTTTCATACACATTCCTTTTGAGAGTTACAAATATCTTTTTTCTTTTTTTTCCCAGAATTTATGTTGTGATTAAGAAATAATTTTTTTGTGCAAACATTTTGGCTATTGTCTCAGTGGCTCAAGAGATAACACTACTGTGTTTTTTCCAGTCTGGGGAGTAAGTTGAGTGATGGAAGTGAGAAAATAAGTTAGGTATAATAATTTATTTCTCTCTAAGTACAGCAGAGCAGGTTCTTACCTTCCTTAAAACTCAAAAAATATTGGGGCAATAATCAAACTGTTATTACAGGTAGACTTTCATGGCCCTAAAGAAAAACAGAGGCAGACTTGTTTCTGGAGAATAGGCCATCAGGTTATCAGTTGCCCCTTTTCAAACAAACAAAACCTGTACTTAGCAGCATGTGATCTCTGGTACAGACTCACAAACTTAAGATGCAGCAGCACAGCCTGTATTCTTCTGTTTAATGAAAGAAGGGAATGTCAAATTAGAATAATCTATAACTATCACAGCAGAACCAGTGCTGTAGCTGCCTTCTTAAAAGATACTGAAAAACATTGTAGTTGGGTATATAAATTTGTGCAGTTTTGACAAATCTTTATTCCACTTAAGTATGCTGTTTTACAAAGAGCATTCTACTGGCTCTTACTGAACTGCCTTGTTGAATCAACACCAAATCAGTTTAGTGTTGATTTGGTATCTTAACGTCCTTCAACAAACTGGATAAGAGCATTGAAAAAAACAGTCTGTAACAGAGTATGTGTTAGTACCAGCTGATCTGAATAGGAATTGGAAATAAATCCTTTAACCCCCCTAAGCAGGAGGCACAATTGGCCAAGTGAATTATAAGGCTTTTGTTTTGCTGTGACACGCCATCCAAAGAAAGAATGTCAGTATAGTAGAGGATTTATCCAGTTTGAAATGTAGAACTAAGTGGTTCTCCTTGGCACGTCCATGACATTCTTCTTGACATCCTGCAAGTTTCTTCTCAAGACAGACATTTTAAGGTATGGCTTTTAAGAATCTTTTTGTTGTCAGGAATTGTTCATAAAGAATTGAGTCTGTATTCCACAGGTATCAGTCACCCAGCATAGCTAGGAATGCAGCATTGCGCTAAGCCCCTTCTCTACAAGTAAACATGCTGCAGACATCCAACAGGAGCAGATGATGTGTATGCACGGCGAGTGACATGCGATCTGTAGCATGAAGTAAAGGTTGCCACAAAGGCGTGGAAGATTACTTCAAGTGTTCAAGATAAGCTGTAAGCATGGAATTAGAGACAAGAGTTCTTGCAGTGTAGAGTTGTTAAAGCCTCATGTACCTCTAAGCAAACCACTGCCTATGTACAACTGTTATGTCATGATGGCTTCCAGCAATGAGTGTCATGAGTTTTGTGGGAGCTTTTTGACATTCTTAGTGTGTTTGAGCCTGAATGTTTAGCAAATTTTTAAAACTGATGATAGCTGTTACTTATAATGAACGTGCATGTATCTCATAGAACATCTGTATGTCTGGGCAAATACTGCCTAAACCCCACAATTTACAGCAAATACAGACTGTCCAGCAGGGTAAGTCTGTGTATTATGAGGTGCAAGTATCATGGTAGGCTTGGCCTGGTGACCAGCATATCAGTCATGTACATATCTAACACCTTCCATCCCCTGCATAAATATGAACACTATACAAATTACATACATAGAGGTGCTACTCTGAAATGCAGCATCTTAACCTATTACAGGAGTCTAGGGCCAGAAGGAGAGAGGAGGTTTTTTTTAGATGAAGTTGCTGAGCCACTGCAGGTCTTCAGCTTGTAATTGCAGGGGTAATAGGAAGCATTTCTGGACTCTCTTGTGCTAGCCGTATCGGTGAAAGCATGGTTTTAGTACCAAGATTCTGTAGTGTTAGAAAAAGGTGAAGCTGACAATGGGAACAGCAGGAGAACTGTCCTTTTTTCATACTGCATGTGAGCAGAGCCTTCAGTTTTAAGGGTTGATATATTTGAAATGTTCCCTAATGCTTGTCTTGGGCCTGTGATAATGATGAAACCATGAGTGGCACAGCAGCAGATGTGGAGACAACAAAATCCTTCCCCAGAACTCATGTCCTGTACTGAATGTGAGAATCGCTCTGTAAGTTACAGAATAATGGTTTTTTACCTTTCAGCAATTTGATGCTATTCTGTCCAGCTGTTCATATTCACTCCTGGCAACTGTAGGATTCGCATGCATCTGTGTCTTTGGTAACTGTGCTTCACTGCCTGTTTCCCAACACAAATTACTCCCAGTCTCATTCAAAAAAAACCTGCCATAGAAGCTTGGTTCATGCAGCAACTCTTGCCAGTTCTTGCTTACCACCATCTCTCCACTGAAGGTTTGACAACAAGCCTTATGCAGTTCAGAGTAGGGAAAAATCAGAGCAGGAAGCCTTGAGCAATTTTCCCTTTGAATGGAGTTTTATAGAAGGAATCTGTCAAGGGTGGCTACCTGTTAAAAACTGAAGTAAATGCTCATAGATATTGCAAACCTCTCCCTGACTTTCAAACAGAGAGAGCAACAAATAGTTGTGTAAGAGTGCTTCTGAGGCTGATGAGGATTTTACAGTAGCAGGAGACATACAGAATGTGACTGTAAATGGTGCCATGCTCCAAATGGTTGCCCCTTTGTTTTGCCTAGAAAACACACGTGTGGATAAACAAAGGAAAAACAATTTTGCTGGAAAGCGATACTAGTTTGTGTCTCGCGTAGTGATAGTTGATCTTGCAGTGAAGGATTTAGATTGGGGTACTTACTGTTCTCCGCTCCTAAGTTTGAAGAATCAACTGTTACCTTAATGAATAGAACCTTTCTGGTGCTTTTTAATTTCAGACTCTGCATTTGTGGAATCTACCACAAGCAATTAAGGTTCTCTTTACTTTAGTCAGTCCTTAAAAATGAGGTGAAAAACATAGGTAGCAGAGTAAAGGAAGAGTTAGAAAGCATTGAAAAAGAGCCATTTTGTAGGCAGTGTAGTGGATTGGATCAGCAGTTTAACTTCACAGTTTTGTTACTAGCTGTGCAACTCACCCTACTTCGTGAATTTGGACAACTCGCTTTCCCTCTGTTTCCCTTTCTGTTACAAGTCTTGTCCACTTCACAGAAATAGTTTTCTGTTGTATGTGTGCCCCAATCTCTAGTGCAACTTCTGCGAGCTATGCTAACAGAAAAGTTAGAAAAGCTGGAGCTGGTTAAAATGAACTTTTTTTTTTTCCTGAAAACTGATTTAATGTTCCCCCGATCATATAACCCCCCTTCAAGCCTCCAGTTAACTAATCTGTGATGTAGTACTTGCTCATGCAAACCCTCCTCAGGGTTGCCATAAACCAATTTTTTTTTGGTGTAGATTCCTGCAATAGACTTACTTTGAAGGATGAAAGATAAGTCAAACCTTGGCTATCCAAAGGACTGGCAATGGAGAATCAAAATCTATCAGATGCAGACAAGCATTGAAACAGAAAATTGACAAACATCAGCAAAGAGAAAGGAGAAGAAAGCCATTCATTACTAGAATGCAGCTTGCAAAACGGCAAACTTCCACATACTGAGAAGGTGCAAGGGCACATTTTACTCCTATTTTATAGCTTTTCCAAATTTTCATGAAAATTGTGCAAAAAACTCTCCAAAATTCTAAATAGAGTTGAAATACCCAAGAAAAGATGAGCTGATGTATTTCCAAGTAATTCACTAATACATAAATAAAGAGAAGAGTAATTGAGGATCGTTAAAGTACGTTCATAACGTATGTAGCTTAAGGATTCACTGCAACAGCCTTTCACAGCTGGGTGGCAGAGGTATATAAAGGCTGGCTAACTGTCTGATTCCTGATTAAATGTAAAAACGGTTGATTGTTCTTATATTTTATCCTTTATGATTTCAGAGCTAGCTGGGGGCAGGGGGGAGGAGAGATACAAGAAAAAAAAAAAGCCCAAACTCTGTTAATTTAAATAAAAATTATGTAATGTGATAAACTGCTTAAAGGCTTACATTTGGACCCCAGTTTTACCTCCTAATATGTACCTTATCTTTTGTCTTGTGAGTACCTCTGTCTGCTCTGTACATTTGCCAGTTGTTAGCAGGCAAGTTATTCACATTAAGCAGTGGAAGTGTCATTGTAGAGTTGGCTCCCTATCCAGTTTGGAGATGGGAAGAGTCCTGCAGGGAGACTTTTGCGGGGTGGAATGGGGAAGCCAGTTTGTCCTGGGAAGCAGCATGAAGAGGAGGGTGAAATAGCAGAATTTTAAGGTACTGATTTGAGAGGAGAGGAAAAGGCATCGAAACCAGTTATATAAATAACAGCTGGTTCATCAGCAGATGAAGATGAGGGTAGGGAAGATTAAAGACAGGTAGCAGAGACTGTGAAAGGCAGTTGTACATGCCAGATTGTCAAAAGATAGAGGCAGGTTCAGGCAGTGCTGTGGAGGGAGCAGCTGGCCAGCTGAAGCAGATCAGGTTGCCCAGACAGAATATGCGCAGACTGAGAAAAGGGAGCCACTGAAGGACTTCTGCAAATTTTGGGAGTGTGAAAGCGTAGTGACTGCTGAGGAGCTACTGTGCAAATTGCAAAGAAGAGTGGGAGAACAGTGAATCATATGACCCCAGACTACAGAGCTGCTTCTTCACCATTTAGGCTGTGCTATAAAACTAATACACATGTAATCTGTAAAATCAATCTAAAGTCCAAATGAGTAAAACCCAAAGGTACCCTGATGAAAAACAGCAACATAATTAAAGAATCTTGCATTTACAAAATGAGGAGACAGCAGGTATAGAGAATGTAGATTTTCTGTAACTATGACAACTGATTTCCCTAGTGCAGCTGGTACAGTCTCATCCAAAATGCAAGAAACTGATTAGAAGCTTATTTTTAATGGTAATCCCATAATCTTTAATGGATAATGCCTTTTCTGCCAGTAATTGTACTTTTTCAGAACAGTGTGATACTTTTTGTGATTTTAATAGCATTCCACCAACATGTGATCTAATAGGAGTTTCTCTATAGTGTGCAGATGCAGTCATCTATGAAGTGTATCCAACAGTAAAAGCAATTGGTCCTCTAAAGCCTGGCTCACCTAACAGGGTTTTTATACTTCATTAGAAAATACTATGCTCACAGTGTTGATTCTGTTCTGTTAAAATTCTGTTACAATCCTAAATAGTCCTCATTAAGGCTCCATCAACTAGATCATATTAGAAGTTTTTAACTGGATTTATTCCCTGCTACTGAAGATAGGAAATTACATGGCCTCAGACTTTCCATAAGAGAACATTCAGTATCACTAAAAGAATATCCTTTTTCTTTTGATGTAAATAGCAAGCTATAAATGCAATTTTTTACAGTCATAATAAAAAATGAAATAAGCAACTGATAACAGTGACAGTGTCTCTTCTAAACAGAAGCACCTTAGATTTGAAGGGTGAATTTGAATGTAATTTCACAATGTAGTTGTTATCTCCTACCTTCTTCAACCACTTTTATGAAGACATGTTGTAAAACAGTATCAGCTTGTATGATGTCCTCTTGGAAATGCCATGAAAAGGCAGCCTTGTTCTGTAAAGATTAAACTCTAATAATAGCAGAGTAAAAGATGTAACAGCTGGTATGGATTAATATTCCTTAATATCTACTTTCATGTGATTAATAGCTGAATGGCTTAAGCCTCTACCATTGGAAAGCAAGTAATGGTTACTAAGCTCTACTAAATGTACAGTTTGTAATTTTTTTAACAGAATAGACATTTTAACGTTTTTCCTTTCTTATTTCCAGAGTTCCTAGTGGACTTCAATTTCCCTCCTTCCCAATTTTTCTATTGCAGGTCATGTATTACAAATCTTTTTTCACAAAAAAGGGGAGAGATAAGTTGTTCAGGGGTTCATCCTCTGTTTTTTTCTGATACATAGTACCCACAGCTATTGCTAATACAATTCAGCAGTAAAAAGTTAACTTCTATGTTAGTTTATTACTATGTTTTACAGAGACTGATGGGTGAAGAGGGATGCATTAGGTTTTTGTCTTGATGTTCACATTAAGTAGTAAATATCTTTGTCCAGTTCTACACTGTTGGTAGTGATTTTTATATTATATTTTTACAAAAGCAAAATCTCCCTCAGTTTGGAACTGAAGAGCAAAGGGTAAATTCCAAAGCTTTTAAAAAGATTTAATCAGCATGTGATTAGCTTGATCAGTGCTCATAGCCCAGGGTGTGCTGTTTTGAAATTACATCTTAATCACTTAATAATTTACCTAGGTTTTATTGAAGTTTGAATCCCCTCAATATTTTTCAATTATGGAGATGAATTTGCTCGTAAAACTGAAGACTCAAAATCCAGGTGGGAATCGGGCATACTGCTCATGAGCTGACAAGCTTTTTCCATTTAATGTCCTATTAAATTCAGAGGTAAGGCATGAGAATACAAGAGCAGCTGTGCTGGATCAGACCAGAAATCTGTGTTGTCCAGTACTGTAACAGCACGGTCTAGGGAGTGCTGGGTAGGGGGGGAGTTTGCTCTTGTGCAGTGATACTTAAGGTAGGGATTGTCTGGACCAGAGGTAATACTGAAGGGTTTTTATATGAAATTATATTGTTTCCTTTTAGTCTCCACAGTATCCTTCACCAAGGAGTTCTACAGCTTAGCTGCAAGTTGTATGAAAGCATGGAAGCCAGCTTGAGCTCATTAGTTGTGGAAAAGAGTCTTTTATGTTTGGGTGAGATTTCTTTAGCCTGATACTTAGTATCCCAAGTTGAGACTCTTTTAATTTTGCTGTTGAATTTTGTTCCCATTTTGGTGCTTGGTTCTAAATTCACTTCACAATTTTGTTGAGCCTTCCTTAGAAAAATCTATTCTTCTCACTCCCAGAAGTCCATCAGATGTTTTCATCTGTGTTTGTCAGGCCTAAGTTTGAACAGAGGGCTTAAAAGGTGAAAAGTCAGTGTGTTTTCCTAAGTTACTAGCTCTGAGTGTTGAAAGGCTGACATGACATGACATGCCTTCACCAAACACTAGTAAGTCTGGCTGTTTAGCAGTGTCTTTCATCCTAGAGAATCTTAAATTCTTGTATGAGCCTTCTGTCTTCAGAATAGCGAATTTACCTCCACGTTCTCAGAAGGATCTTGGCATTAACACTACTTTTTATTCTTCTGTAATGGTAGCTCTGCTGTTAACTAGTTGCTGCTTGTAGATGGTCTGGTAAACCAAAAGGCTGGGAGGAGGATACTTGTAGGACTCAGGGGCGGTCAGGCTCTGTACCACACTAATCTCATCTGAAAGTATTTTTTGGTTTTGGTTTCCCCCCACATGCACACAACCACAGTGGTGATCCCCATGGCCCAGAATGCCTTATCTCTGCTCCTCGGCACTTCGCCTTGCTTGTTAACTGCTTGACTACTGAGGGATGTGAGCAGCGGAGGTGGCTTCTGAATGGAGATTTAACCTTAAGTGTATATGGGTCCTGATCCATTTGGGCCTTTGGAAATATGAACCCATGCTGAGAGCCAGCAGGGGTGGCTGTCTTCCAGGAGCTCTGGATTAGTGTTGCAGTTGCCTATCATATTCAGAAAATAATGGGAGTGGAAATAACTGGTTTGTTAAAAATGGCTAGTCCAATACATTCGTCGTTAGGGTCCAACTCCAGTCTATGGCCTAGTTAATTTTAATCATTACTTGCGTCCCCCATAATAAATCCTATGGTATTAACATTTTGCTGTTGATAAAGCTTTACTAGTTGGAATAAATAAAAGCAGTAATGCAATCTCTGACCTTTCTGACATTCATCTACCTGTGTCACTCAGTAGGATTTAAAAATATTTTAAAATTTAAGTTACAGTGTTCTGAAGTTATTTTTCCTAGCACTGAGGGAGAGCCACATTATCTTTATTTTCTGTAACTGAGCATTATTAGGAGGAATGCACAAGGGCAAAACCGAGGTACTTGAACTTAAGCAGTTAGTGCCATTTCCCATCCTCTCTGGCCTCTAGCCGCTGCGAAGGTCTTCATTAGACCCTGTGGGATGCTGATCTTGTGGGATGCTAATCCTGGGAGGACGTCTTTGATACACCATGCATCTGAATTCGTGCCAGGTACTTGTGTTCAGGCACCTGACTGAGCATTTAGAAAACTGAGCATTTAGAAAATCGAGCAGTTTCATACTTTGTTTGGTAGAAAATAATGTGAAATGGTCCACACTAACCTTTCTTAATCTTATGTGTCTAGTTCATTAGCAAACTATGCTTGAATCACAAACAAGGGCAAGTCAGTAAATCTGGCTGTCATCTTGAATTTTTCTCTGAAAGGAGAACAGAAGCTATGACATTTTCATGGAATGAAGACTGGGGGATGTATTTAGATTGGTCAAATCACTTTGATTTTCAAATAATTTTCATGTTGATAAGGTAGAATATTCTACTAATATTACATTTTCATTACTTTATTCATGTCAGTATGAAACTTCTCATTACTGCTTTTCGATGTGTTGAAACAAGTAAGTGCTTTTGTTTTCTATACAGGCACACAAAACATCAAATGCATTTTACTGTTTTGCTAGAATACAAGTTAATTTGGAGCAGATTTGGGTAATTTACAATGAAAATATAGGTAGTAAAACTTTTCTGTCACCTGTGTCATTGCAGAAATGCTAGATAGAACATGAGGTGAAAAGGACATGAAAACTGGCCTGTAAACCTATTTAATTCCTGTGCACAAAATAACGAAGCTATGTTCAAGTTGCTTTGTGGAACAGTATGTAGAGAAACAGATGTAGCTTGAATGAGAGAGTCTGTTTACAGTTGAAGCTTTCAGAGATCAGAATTACCTAATCCCAGTGCCAGGAGTATTGACAGGCCCCCAATTCATGTGTCCTAATCAATCTAAAGGAGAAGTAGTTTCCAGATTTTCTAGAAAAAAGTTACAGAATATTCAAAGCTAATTTCATAGAACTATTTGTTGGGCTTAACCTTAAGCAGTGTTTTAAATTACACGTTATATTTTGGTGTTGGCTACATGCAGCAGACATGACTTCTTTTCACCAACTGCAGTGCTTTTACATTGCTCTTTTAATTTTGCTGCACTGGAATGTGTAGCAGTATTGTTACAGTTTAAATTAAACTATAGTTATTTATCCAGTTATTAACCAAAACTATCATCAGAGCATTACTCAAGTAACTGCTATCTGAATGCCCATTATTTCCTTAAGCCTCTACTGGGTAAATGGCCCAATGAGCTTGGGAAAACTGTAGACATACTTTTGTGGAGCTTTTGTAATTACCAGCAAAAACTAGTGACCTTTCCTCTGTGCTGATGAAATCCATTACTCGGTTACACAAGACAGAACTTAGCAGCTGTCTCCCTGTTATGTTTGATTACAAGCTGACACAGATAAGTGTCCAGTATATCCCTTAGATGGATGATAAGGCTGGGGAAAAATGTAGCAGCTATTTGCATTTTCTGAATCAGGCTTCATGGCCTTTTGGATTCAACATGTTATGTTGATCTGGTAGGTCTTCAGTACCAAGTAATTTCTCCCACAGCATGTCTGCTGCAGAGCACACCGTGTATGGAGAGGTACCCAGCTTAGTCCTGCTAAGGAAGACTACATTACCCCACCATATGCTGCAGCCGTTGCATGTAGATCATCCTGCTTTCAAGGTGAACAAGCCAGTGCTTGGGCTCTTAGTATTCAGGGCACTTGTTCTAACCAGCCAGTGCTGAGGCTGGGGAACAGCTGCAAGCCTTCCTGTCTCCCACAGGGGCACAGAAGTGATTAAATGGAAGTTTCCCAGCCACCTTTTCCACATTTGTCAAACATGCCCACAATAATTCGGACAACTTTAAATCCCGATTTAGGTGGGAAAAACACGTGTATACAATTAAGCATGGGAACTGTACAGCTGACTTCAAAGGTTTTATCTGTCAGGCCAATATTTAGGTACCCTGACTGAGTAACTTGGAGCCCCTGTTTTTTTCCTGCAAATTATATTGGAAAAAGTGTTCGTTACAAGGATAACTCTCCATGAAATCACATTCATCAATGTATGTAAAGATAGGATTTAGCTAGTAGTACAACCTTTCCTGATGTATTTCCGGACTTATGCAAGGTGGATGACGGTAGATCAGAATAAGAAAGTCTCACCTTCCTAAGACCTTCCTGGTCTTTATCAAATTCATCATTTAGTCTTCTTTAAACAGTTAGATGCACTTGGATTAATCAACCACTAGATAGAGCTATGCTATATCGAAAGGACCTCACTATGAAGTCTTACACTAAAATTCACTGTTTTCCCTAGTAGCCAGCCAAAACAAGAACCAATTGTTGCACAAAGACATATATGGCAGGAAGAGTTCTTTTTCCAAGATATAGTAAATGCCCCCTCACCCTCTTAATAATACAGTGAAGATCATGGATTTTTTCTGAGTATACCTTATAATGAGACTTTAGTGAATAGTCCAATTCAATTCCCATACATTAATTATTAAATAAGACATATCTTTAAATTACCACAACAATTAATTTTAATCAAGCAGGCATCATAGAGCTATTTTATCATGACTATGGACAGGAACCTTGAAAGCAAAGGTTGTATTACCTTTTCTTTTTTCATTCCCCGTGCTCCTCGCTCCTACCCCGTGCTGAGAAATGCTCACATATTGATCAAAATGTCCTAAACATGAGCAAAAGGAATTACCTGTAATATTATCTAATGTAATTCTGAACCAGCAAAAGATTTTTCTATTTAATGATTTCTGTAATTTTTTTCCAACTTACATAATTTATAGTACTAAACTTACTTTTGAGATGTGTTTATTATAAAAGCTCACTAGCAAAACAACTAATGATGGGTTTAGTCTTTTGACTTTGGTTAGGATTTTGTTTGTTAAAGTTGCACTGAGCTGGCACAAAAGCTAAACTAAACGTATGAAGCTGCAGAATACAGTATAATTCACACTGAAAGATGCATGAAGTTGTAGGGGAGTTGAAACTGTATGGATTTGACACTTCTGCTGGCAATAAATACAACTGGACAAAGGGAAAAGGACAAAACCAACCTCCCTTCAACAAAAGACCACTGGCAAAACAGGTGTTGGTGATACCCTGTAGCTTTTGGCAGGTACAAGCATAGAACAGACATTGACTGTACAGATTATTCCAGCAGTGTGCCTCAGCCATGAACAGAGCAAAATACATCTGGTTGTTTCTTAGTGACATGTTCAGTTCTTGGCTGCCATTGAAACAATTCTGAAGTGCAGGACTTGGAGCCAGTTCAGCAGGTATATATCTTGCAGAAATGAGGCCATAATAATGAAATGATTTTCTAGAAAATTCCTACATTTAGTTTTTCTATTTTCACTTTTTCATTTTCTGTGGCTGAATTAAGCAAAGAGTCCTTAATATACTTTGTCAGACCCAAGCAGAATTTTTAATAGCCAGTATTATGAGTATGTATTTGATTGCATTTTGTTCTCCATTCTTGCCAATAAAATGGCATTCAGCTTGCTGGTTCAGTGGATTTGTGATTCTTTCCAAGGATCAGCCGTGGATTAGTGAAGTACAGCTGGTGTGTTTCTCATGCCAAGTGGTTTTGGCACTTTTTTCTTTTTTTTTTTCATTTTTAATATTCTTCTCAAAATAAATCCTGCCTCTTTTTCCTTCACATTTTCTGGGGATTTGTTCTCGTTCAGTAGCAAACTCTATCTTCCACCAAACTGTATGTTAATGAGACTAAGCAAAAAAGTATTGCTCAAATGACTCTTTTCCAAAAAGGGAATTTAAAGAAATGTTCTTAGTTTAGTTTAACAAGTAAAAATTTGTTCTTGTTTAAGGACTCTAACTCAGTAGTGAGTGAAGCTAGGTTTTTAAGCTACCAGTCTAAAATGCCAATGATCTTTGCATGAGGATGGTGTACAGTAGTGGGTTCTTGAAATGTAGAATTCATGAGACTTCCAGCTAATAAAGATGTCTTCACTTACAGTGCCACTCTGGTAGTGACCAGAGCTGTAATCCTTCTACTCCAGTTCAGGACTTGTGTTCCATATCCACCTTTCATTTAAAGTTGCAGACTAGAAAGTTTAATATTTCTACCATCGTGTAGAGAGCTATCAGAGTTTCTGAGCATCTTGTAATACGACTTTTAAGTATGTAAGGTTTTGTAGTGGTTTTGTTTGTTTTTTACTACCTCCCATACTTATAAGCTGATCCACCTTCCCTCTGTCAATATACAACATACCAATTCCCTTTTCACCTAGCAGTATAAAGCATTCAGGGTAGAAGGTTAAAATAGAGGTATGTATTCATGGCTTAATTTTTGCTTGCATCTTTAGAAATCCTGTTCAGTTTGCTCACTTTTTTATCTGTGGTAGATACAAATTCATTCTGATACATAAAGCAATGCTTGCTAATATTGTCTGTTACATTATTTCTTCTTATCCATGTTGAATATAACTGTACAGCTGTGTTGTGCTTTTAATGATTTATAACTTCTAACACCAACATTTTTCAAAATGGGTGCTTGCATGCAGGCTTTTAAATCCATGTGGAGGAACTTGTTAAAAAATCTTGGGTTTTGGAAGCTGTGAATCCTTCATGGCTCCCACTGAAATGTGGGAAGTGAGTAGTAGGTTTTTAAAGCTCTCCAGGTCGGGAAACTGAGGCCTGTTTATTCAGATAGTTACAGCTTTTTCTATCAAAAAGCATGTCTGACATCTCATTAGAATTGGTATGATTTTCTTTCATTTCAAGGCTCATTCTTCTATGAGTCAGAAATTTGTAATAATGAATTTAGGGAAGGATTTGATTTCATAGCACATGTCTTTAAATGCAGTAACGTCTATTTCAGCCTCCTATCTCTTGTTAGTTTTGCCTAGTTTCATCACAGCACTAATCAGTGCTTAAGGCATCAAATGTTAATTATTTTGCTCCCCATGTAAAAAACATGACTAAAGAATAAAAGCAACCCCAGCATGTCAGCAAGGAATTACACTTCAGCCATCAAAGTACGCAAACTCATCATCTTTATTTGCAGATGTTTTAGTCATGGTACTGTTGTTACAGGTCATAGTAGAAACTTCTGGAAACAACCAGGGTGGACAGATCCATTTTAGAATTCCCTGATCATAGATCCATTCTGTTAGTCAGTGCTGGTGCTGGCAGAGTCATTGGCTCCATGGCTAGGTTCTTCCACCAGCTGTGATCGCTGTTAGTGACACTAAAGAAAACCTAATGTCAGTTCTAATATGGAGTCTGTGCAATTCAAAATGGCATATCTTTCAGTTACTGAGATGACAATTGCTCCGTGTATGTAAAAGCAGCCCATAGCTGCATCAGTGAGCATATTAGCAATTTCTGCTGCAGTAATCGTCATCAGCATTCTCTGTTCTCTGAAGGATAAAGATGAATATTTGTAAGAATGACCATTTTTGCACTTAAAAGCAATAAATAGATTGGATGGATGATGAAAAAGGCTAGTAACTGTTAGCAAGTAACTGCTAAAATACCTAGTAAGTATATTACAAGGTAACGTAAACCTGGTTCTCAGTGTAGGTGTGTATGCTCCATGAAAATTTCAGTATGATACTTAAGTGAATTGTTTCTATCTTGGCTCCTGTTTGGATTCATTTACAGTGAAAAGAATATGCATTTACTTTCAAGAAGTTCTCAAGTGACATTTTTACACTATTGCTCTTTCTGATACAAAACGGCTCTTTGTTGGAGAAGCACATAATGGCTTAGACTTTTGAAGCTATTCACAAGAAAAGACTGAAGAGAAGTGTTACAAATCCCATCTTTCTGTGTTGCAAAAATGAAGGAGGTGTTTGATCTCTCTAATTTAGCTGTGTGGCAGAGCATGTTGAATTACAATGCACTTTCATCAACTCCTGCTTGTAGCTTTGCATTCTGCTTCTGTTTTATTCGGTCTTGTATTTCAGTGCTTGAAAGCATTGATCGTAATACTTTCCTTTTTGAAGGACTCATTTAACCTGCAGCCTGTAACTGTAAATCAAGCATATTGCTTTCTTGTTCAAAAAAAAAAAAAAAAAACAAAAAAAAACCCCACAACATTCCTGAATGTTTCATTGCTCTTTTCACTGACAAAATAAACCCATGCTGTTGTGCACAGGTTTGTTCACCAATAGGCCTGAAATAGCATTACGATAAAATAAAATGAAGATTGCTGGCAGTATTTTAAATAACATGTCTATTTCCTATACGACACTTGTTACAGAGTGCTGTTTTTTTTCCCCTGTACCCTTGAATGACTGCTGGGGGGGGATAAATCTCATGCTAATGCTTTGTGTCAGTGAGCTGTAATTCTGTAGTAATCAGAGTTTCATGGAACTGCACATTCAGCAAAGTTGAACAGTGCTGAGAACACGGCCTGAGAGAGTCCAGCTTAGCTTGAGCTTTGCAACTAAAAGGCACAAATCATCTTACCTAATCTTTCATGGGAATTTCCAGCCTGCAAAGCCAATAAAAAAAGCACACTGATGCTTTCTACCACTCCCTGAAAAGGCTTTTTTTTAATCTTTTGGCATAATTTAAGTATACTTATATATTTTATGTGGATGCCTCTATCAGAAGTGTGAACAAAGTAATAAATGTGGTAAAGAGAGGAATACACAACACAAGGAAGAATCTGAATTAATCTATGCAGTGAATAATACATGGTCAGTACCTTTAGGAATTAAAGCAATAGGCAAGCCACTCTGGGCACAGCAGATAAGAAGGCATGATGAGGGAAGAGTATGTGCTGATTAATGGTTCTAATGCAATGCTTGCAGTATCTATTGTCTAGGGGTTTGTTTTCTGTTTTTTAATACTTGTCCCTGTGTGTCTTCTGTGTCAAGTCAAATACTGACATAAATAAAATCATCAGTTACTGCAAACAATGCTGATAAGGAAAGCCTAGATTCTATCTATCTATAGAGTTGCTGATGATGGTTGTACTACGTGCAGCAAGCCTTGACAGTATCTCTATGCCTTGATTTATACTGACCTTTCTTAAACTCTTCAGTGTGGCTGAATTCTGGACCTGTTCAGAAACATTTTCAAGAAGAAAAGGAGTGTATCATTTCATGATTTTTCAGATCTATGATATTTGGGGGGTAGAAGAGCATTCAAGACAAGAAGAGACTCCAGCCTGTATCTCAAACCACAGTCTTAATATCAGACAAGCTAGGAAAACAGTGGCAAGCACTTCAGAGGACACTGAGATAACTGCAGTGGGATGTATAGAAGTACACTTTGAAATCTTCTTGCTTTTCACAGCTGTAAGCTAAGAGAGCTCTTCTTCAAGCCTACCTGCATTTATAAAGTATAGCAAGAAGTCAATGTACAAAACTTTTACATGACTTTCAGTAAAAGAGAGCCAGTGTCATACTAGAGAAGAACATCTTAAACAGACTCAGGTAGCAGCAAATTTAGATCAATATTAGGCTTTTTCTCCCCCCTGCCTGGAGGAGGGAGGAAAAAACAACTAACAGGAATGCTACAAACCTTCACTGAATGAA
Source organism: Elanus axillaris (assembly GCA_026212715.1). Taxonomy (NCBI): domain Eukaryota; kingdom Metazoa; phylum Chordata; class Aves; order Accipitriformes; family Accipitridae; genus Elanus; species Elanus axillaris. Next base: position 6,455,421 of record JANZLQ010000002.1, read on the forward strand.
CAAAGACCATCAGAGTTAATATAACTACATTAATGAAAACTGGTAAGTATAAGGTCCAAATAGAGTGCACGCACAAGCTCCCAAATGAAAGGGAAAGGAAACAGGAAAGCCATCTAAGAGGAGTTCTCACAAGGGTTCCAGCCAAAGAATATAGTTATCCGAGAAAAACATAATTCAAATAACTTGATTAACCAAAGCATTGCAGTTCTGTAAGTGTAACTTGTTCTGGTATAGCTTTAATGAAATATGAGAAATATTCACTCTTAAAAGGCAGGCTAAGAAGGCTGATAACACACTGTACATTCCAGCAGGATTATTACAGAAGAGATTTTGGAAAGCAGCGCCCCAGATTTCAGTCTGCCACATAAAAGCAGCATAGATGTGATTGCTACAGTTAGATTACAAGAGGATTTCTAAATATTTTCAAAAGGTGTGTATAATATATTGCACATGTACTTTAATTCATAGATAGGAGCTCTATATTGATGCTTTACAAACAGAAAAAAAATCTGTCCCTGCCTTGGCAAGTTCTTAGTCTCAATAGTAGTGCGTGATTGGAAGCTCAGATCAATGTTTTTGAGCATGTATTTTCTGCTTCCACATATTCAGTGTTCACATCCTCACATTAGATCCAGGAGGGTGCCAGACATTTTGTAGGGAATCTGGATCCCTTGTCATCTCTTCAGATGACATCATAAGAGTCAGCATGGAAATAGGCACAGAGATATGGTCAAATCTTCCTATATAACGCCTGTTACAGAGTTTCATTAGAAACTCTGTTTACTTCTTTAAAATTCATTTTAGATTTCAGAACTTCCGCTTTACTCTAAAACTGTGTTCCATGTTTAATGACCTTCCCTCACATGCTAGACAAGTCTGAAAAGCAGTCATGGGTGTGTCAGTAGCACTGACTAGGGGAATCGACAGAAAAGTCTGCTCTTTGAACTCACTTCTTTTTTTCTCTTGCTAAGAGAAATATCTAACCTAATTAATTAGAGAGTCTTCCACTGAGAATAATTAATTTATTGCAAACTCTACATTTGTTCAATATCAATTTCAGTTAGTAAAGGACCATTACAATATTTGAGCTATGTTAGTATAGTAAGCAATTCAAGATGTACCTTTTAGGGCAATAAGAGAAATACCTTTTAACTGGGGGGGTTCTCTGAGTGTGTTTTCATGCAAAGCGATTACCGGAAGAACTACCCCAGTAGAACCCAGTGACTGGATAACAGTCTCCTCTTTAAAAAAGTTGTTCTGATTTGACTAAAACCAGCTCAGAAACCAAATAAACACCCCTTAGTGTGAACAATTGTCTTTTATTTTATTAAAGGCACATTTATCAATTCAGTTTTACAGCACAGGGTTCAAGCTTCATGGGGGCAATGTTAATTTGCTTTTACTGGTATCCATGTTATTTAAATAACATGTATTTAGGCATTTTGTGTGTGTAAGAAAACTAAGTAAAATAATAAGTAAAATAATTGTGTCTTTCATACTAAAAGAAGAAAATTGTCCCTTTTTTTTCTTTTTTTTTCTTTTAACCATGTAAGCAATTTGGGTAGCTGAGTGTGAACATCACTCTCAGTCTATTTTAGAGCAGGAGGATGTTTGTGAAGCAAATGTCCCACTCATTCCTGCTTCCCTTGCTTTGGTTCACAGTGTGGAATGGTCTAACAGACATGAACTGGATTCCTTGTAGGTGAAATGAAACCAGAAGGTGCAGCCTGTAACACACTTAGTGCACACTGGTTGCTGCTGGGTATTCAGTGCATAGAGACTAGATTTAATTTGAGAAAATTCCTCTGAAACACATTCAGATAGCCTGAGAGTGCTGAGGAGTACAAAAGGCTCATGTAATTAAAAGCAACCCTCCCCTGTTGGAAGGGTATTATTGGGAAGGTAAACTCCCCACAGAGCAATCTCTATAGTGCTAGTCTTGGCTAAGCTTGGCTCTAGATAACTGCTTTTCATCCAGCTCTATGTTTTGTCAAGGCAGGTTCTGTTTGAGAGAGAGATGGGCCTGGGTTGTGGGGTTTCTTTTTAGTTCTGGTATTCTTCTTTCAGCTTTCCTGGTGGATTAATTAAACATTCTCCATAATTACAAGCAAAGACTGTTTTTCACTTTGACCTTCATTTCCAGTTGTTTGTCCTGTGGCTTACTGGACAACCACAGGCATTTCTGCTTCTCGGGTGTATTAAGAACTGCAGAGACTCAGAAAGATAAGTATGGAGGAATATGACTGCCAGTCTCAATATGACTTTTTAATGAGTGATATGAAAAAGTAAATACTTACTGTACTCACAGTTGCCTTTCAATGTTGAGTCAAAAGAAGGAGACTTAAAATGGAGCTGCGCTGCAGCCCTGTAGTCAGAGAGGTATGAAGCTTACAAGAGTCATGGTTCTGCAGAAATAGCTGTGCAGGAAGAGGCACTGTTAGTGATGGTGAGGGAATAAAGAGGTACTGAAAAGCCGTATCCAAAGGATGCAACTTCATCAGCTTCCTTTTTCCGTGGTTGGCTCTTGATCATCACAAAACTAACACATGGGTACTATGTATTTTTAGTGAAGCTGGGGGTGGGGTTTTTTTCTTCTTGTGAGGAAGCAGATGTTGCCTTTCTTCTCCCTCTGCCAATCCATGGCAATTTCTCTTTTGGTAGAGGTGTCATTTATCATAGTAAGCATCATTTCTGAAAGCTAAAATAATCTGTTCTATTTCCTATTTAAAGACACCATGCAGGTTCCTGCCACTATTTCTTCTAACCTCAGAAACATGCTTGGCAAGCAGCAGCCAATGAAAATGTGAGAAATCTGAAAATTACTGTATTTGTACTGAAATGGAGCTGGGAGGTCTGGAGCAGGGCAGTGCACTTTCTGGTACTAAAATATCATCTCTGATGTTAGAGAGATGCTTTACAAGAGCTATTCCTTTGCTGGAAAGCAGTTCAGCTTCCATATCACTCTCGGTTGTTGTTGTTCTAGTTCCAGTTTTTAGATTAGCACCTGTCAAGAAAATGACTATTGTACTGCGCCTATATAGCAGGTAAATCTATTAGTAGGTGCTGTAATGTTATGTTACTGTCAAATCAGAAATGAAAAAGTAATCCACAGTTCGTAATTTGGAGCATTAGTGAGGCACAGGTTATTTTCCAACAAACCTCAGTTGATCGGACTCTATCCTTTTGTAAATATTTTGCAGTTAAACCTGTGTGCTGAAGCACTTGGAGCTTATGCTGCTGCTGTGTTTGCCACCAACTACAGTTCCTCTCCAGCTACTTTTGTGATGGTGCAAGGAGCTGTATGTTTCTCCTGCACAGCCCTGTGGCAAACTAGTAGTAAAGCTTGAGCTCAGCATATTAATACAAGCTTAGAATGGCAGTGAGGGTTAAGCTTAGGTTGTTACTCTGTGCCTAGGTACCTGTTGATGGTACACAGAATTACCAAGCACATTAAGTTACCATAGTCATTTTTCGAAGGAAATAATAAAGCTTGGGGCTGCCATATTTGAAACATGTGCTTTCCTCTATCAAAGAGAACTTTATAAGAATAACTTGAATAGAAAGATAGAAGATTGTCTATATAAATCTTTGTACTTACTTGCAAACTCTACGACTTTTCAAGGTGAAATAATGGTATTGTAACCCACGTGTTTCTTTTATCTAAGAGCTAGTCTGAGGAGAAGTTTGGAAATGCAAGTTTAAAGGGTAAGTTATGCATGTCTCATGGCATATAACAAAACTGAGCATTTATTCAGAAACACTTGCATATGTTTAGCCACAACCACTCTGGTTAGCAGAGAAAATACTTGCATAAAAATGTAAAACTAAATATACTAGGGAGAAAATTCCTAAATTCTTTTTTAGCAGTTGTGCAGCTGAAGATTACTGAAACTAAATAAGATTTAGAGATCTGCCCCCCCCCCCCCCCAGTAATTCTTAGAAGAATTACTAACTTCAGAATTCAGAATCTAACAAGTATTTGCTGCTTGCTGGCATTTCTGTTTTAATTACTGGGGGGAACATAATGTACTTGACAAAGCTGAAAGCTGCAGTGCCTCATACTGTTTCAGCAACTTACTGTGGTTTTAATTTATCTTAACCCATGTATTCAGTAGGACCTGCATTTATGACAGTAGATTTCTATTCAAATGTCCCATGATTTCAGAACACCTACAAGCTGTTTGGCTTGGGATTTAACACTAACTTCACAAAATTTTATGACCAGGTAAATGGCTGTTTACTGTATACTGCTAAATGGGACAATCCATGTTTGTGCATTAAACTATTCAGATGAACACTGCTGGCAAAGCGCAGGGAGTTATCTTTATTGTAGAAGACACTGTTTTATGCCATTTTAAAACTTTTAATCCCGTGCATACTTAGACACAGCCTTAGCTTTAAGCTCCTGAATTGTCCCATCAACTTTGTTTGAACAGCTTCCCGTGTATGGCATAGTTTTGTGGAAATCAGGGGGGCTAGTCATGGCTATAAAATTAAGCACGTGTGTAAGAGTTAAGCAAATGCCTTTGCATTAAAACCTGGATGTGAGCAGTCCAGGTAGGAGAGGAATTCAAGAGCTCAGTCCTCTGTGGAGGGGGTGGCATGGGTGGTATTAGTATGTTGCTGCCCTGAGTGATCAGCACTTTTTTTGTTCTTTGTACAACTCATCTTTGATGTCAGTTGTGCTTAAGCAGAACACACAGTTCGTTGCTGTTTTTTCTGTACAAAGCCTCTTCAAACAAAAAGAAAGGGGGGGAGGAATTCTGAAATATACACAATTGCCACTGTTGCTATGTGAAGTTTAAAAGTGTTTCCATGAGGGAAGTGTACTACTTATGGCACTTGACTGAATTACAGAAACACTTATCAGTGGGTGAAATCTTGCCAAAAATACTTGATCTCCTTTACACTTATAGGATAGAAAAGCCTTTCTTGCATTAGCACCACATTAAAAAAAGCTGTGTCAATTTTCCTCTGTTCTGCTTTAAAAACACTCTTTCAAATTCTAACCACTTGATATATAACTCAAGAGGAATGCTGCAGATGAGTTCAGAGATGAACCTGGGCAGTAAAGAAGGCCATTTTACTTAGTTATACATGTATGTCATCCAGAGAAGAATTGCAGTGACAATATACCGAAGTTGAAAGAAACCATCAAATTTATTTTACAATCCTGTCTACCTAAAAGTACCCATTCCCTCCATAAGAAACAGTTAATTTTTTTTTACAGGAACTCAGTGTTTTCAGTGGATTGCAGATTGGGAATTTATACAAAGGAGGGAGTGAGGGGAACTTACTTTTTGCTGCTGCTGCACTGTGTGGTTTCATCAGATCCTGCTTAAGGTCGTAATAAATTTGCTGGGGATAATAGCCTGTACTTCAAACTAGGCAGATAATTCCATTGCACATCCAAACCCATTTTGTGCAGATTATCACATTTCAATAAAATGTAGCTTGCTTTATAGGAATCAGATTGGGAACTAAGCCATTTCTCACCACTACTGTTCATGGGTTATACTGTTAATTGATTGTACTTTAAGGCCTTTGAGTTGTTTGTATTAGCTGTTCAATACCCAGAATGCCTGGGTAATTCTTCATTGGTATTAAGAGGACTTATGATCATTTTTTTTATCAAACTGTTTCTTCTTTGGGGTTGCATTTTGGCTTTATGAACTCAGGTTTTATTGGAGCTCTAGAGGCTACAGTCAGTGCTTTGTTTTAGCTGACAGTGCAGTAGGGTAGGTGATAGCCCTATATTCTCTGTACCACAGCCACCTCACCAGCGTGTTCCATGTGGCAGCGAGACCTTGGGCTCAGAAGGGGAAAAGACAAGTGTTACTCCTGACCAAAAATTATAGTCGCTTTTGGTGAGAATGTTGTTCTGCCTTGGGTGTTTTGTCACTGATTTCAGTGCTTTGTGTGAGCTTACCAGATCACTTCACGTAAGCCTTTCACTTGTAGTCAGGTGGTGTCTGTCTGGACCAAATGCTAACTGCTGCCTCCAAGCAAAAAGGAGAATAACCAGAGCCAGAGACACTTTGAATCTAGTTCACCCATTTAGTCTTGCACAGTGAACATAGCCCAAGACACTAAGATACTCTCTCTTTCAATGTTTCGAGTTTTTCAAATAGTCCATTTAGATGCAGATTTGATAGTGGCATCCGGTGATATGTGTTGTACCAGAATCTGTTGGGACATGCACTTTTAAAAATGATTAAATTTTTGAATGATTAAGAGACCTGTAATTCAAGGTTTGCTTTTGTCTTTTCATATGTGCTACTGTTTCATGAGTTCTTTGTGGTCAACCAAAGCACTGCGGTGAATGGTCATGAATTTTGGTGCTACAAAACAGTATTACTAGGATGGTTATGAATAGATAACCCTATTCCATTTTCATATTTTCATTTCATTTATAGTTTACTGGCACATTTCAGATTTGGATCTGCTCTGATAATGACTGTGAGGAAGACTACAATATATTCCCTAGCTGTTTTGTATGTAGTCTAGCTCATTTCCTACTCATGTACAACTTTATATATAGTTTTGCAGAAAAAAAATCTAAAATATTGCATCATTTTACAGTGCATTCTGGCACTTCAAAGTTGAGCTCCCACATTTGCTATCCATAAATTTTACTTTTGATATATGAATACACTAGTCTTTATATGACATGGCCTGTTAGATTTTACAGAATACTACATAAACTGTGCAGAAGAAAAAAAAAACTAGGGGAAAATATTTCCTTCATACTATGTGAATTCATTTTCTTTTATTAGGGAAGTAGTTTCAAGATGAGTAAGTACCTGGAAAGAAATGATATGTTGTATATGTTTGTATTGATTTCATTGATAGGTACATTTGGGAGAGACCAGCAAATGCATCAGATCAGAGTATAATGGGTTTTTATCTTTTTGTTAAGAAAATTCTATTAGCCACACTCAGTAAGTGCCAGCCAAAACTTATTGCTTGGAAAAACAGTTTTTTGCTGAGTTTTCAATTATTCATACATAAATATAACTGATTACCGAGGTATTAGATTTGCAGCAGTTGTAATAAAACCATAACAACTTGTTACTTTTTGAAGATAAATAAGTTGTTTGCTATCAGTGAAGCAAGCATATTTTATTTTGGTGGTGGGAGTAATAAGGGCATGTATTGACAGTGAAGGATGTAAATAAAGCTTTTTTTGGCGTGGACTAATGCCTCTATATTGTATGTGAAGATACTGTTTAAATCGATAAAAACAAATTCATCAGTTCTTAATTCTTGCTTACTCCCTGCAAGTGTGTGGGTACTGAGTGCCATCGGAAACCAAGGGAATTTTTTTCCGAGACAGTCACAGTGAGGGCAGCAGAGAGATGCATATCTTTATCCCTTTCCTTCACAGTGCATTTATATCAAGCCATGTCACAAAACAAACTCCCAAGTGCTGTGAGCCTTCCCATAGTATGAGTGCAGGCATCCATGAAAACTATCTTTTGTGTAGTGGCATTTTCTCTGAGAATGTAATTTTTTTCACTCATGTGTGTTATTCCTTTGAACTCCGAATGAGCACTTTGGCTGAACTTGACAGAATTATATGTTTGGAATTAAATGCCAGTGATTTCTTCCTCTTACCATGCAGAATTTTGTCATTGGCATTTCAGACAGTGAGCACAGCAGACAGGAGGCTGTTTGCCCTTGACAACAGAAGTGCACGTTTATTAGGTTTTTAGCTAGCTTGGTTAAGGTTTATTTTACACACACAGTGTGTAAGTCCCTTTGCTTTTACATGACTGTTCCCCACACCACCCCAGGAACATGCTAGATAATTCCTATTATTATTATTATTATTATTGTTGTTGTTGTTGTTGTTGTTATTGTTATTATATTTTCATTATGTTTTTATATATATAGAATGACAACTTGTGTAATCTGAACTACTATTCAGAACATTCTCATTAGAGCGTAGGCATCCTGACAAGCTTTGGCTTTGCTTAAAATACCCAGTATGAAATTTATGGGTTTCATAATTTTCAAAACTTGTTCTCTGTTTGCAATAGCAAGTGAGGAAAATGTTCTTATGGCTTGTAGAGGGGGCCTTTGATCTCAGTCACCTTAAACCGAACACTTAAACCGCTACAATTTTTTTCCTTTTGGGCAGATGCATGTGGCTTGGTTATCTTTCATCAGTCTCATTACTTACACTGAGGTGCCAGAGCACTTACAGTGTTGTAGAAAGGATATGCTGGCAGGCTTGCAAACCTATCAAATTTCCATTAAGGGAAGAGTCAGCAAAACTTGCATTTGATTTTAAAAAATCCTGTACTTTTGCAGGTGTACATTTCTGTCATTGCAGTTTGAGCTAACAAATGGAAGGACAAAATGCATAGGTGTGATTTTTCCAATATTGATTCTTAAAATGTGTCCTGTCTTCCAAATGCAGGTACTGTAGATACAACCCGCGTTTTTGCATAATGGCTGGCCAAGGAGAACTCATTCATGAGCAAAAAGGAATGAACTCTTTTTTAACTTCTGTTGCTATAGAGAACCTAGCCAAAGAAACGTACCGCACTGCATGTCTGAATTCCATTTTCAGAAGGGAGTGAAGTGCCTAAATCACTTCTTTTTATAGAGATTTTCTGGCTTACATATTTTTGATAATATTTCTTGCAGTTTGTCCAATAAGTCAATGTTTTCTGGCTCAGAGAGTACACCATGTTCCAGACAGAAGAGGCATCCATAAAGGCCACTGTGTCTGAAATCTGGTTTTTACTGGAAAAAGAAACATCTGTTGAATTTATTGTATGTCTTCCATTTCTATGCTCAGCTTTCAAGAATGGTAGGCAGTGGCTTTGAGACAATCCCTTTGCTTGAACAGGATATCAGACAGCTTCTGCAACAACTGGAACTTGAGCTTGATATGATTTCAGAGGTCATAACTAGCAATGTGATTTTGAAAGCACAGAAAAAGAAATTTATGTAACTGTGGACTACACCTGTGATATGCCCTGTGTCTGTTGAATACATTGACAGAAAGTCTCTCACTAAATTTAGTGAATTTTGGATGAAGGCTTCAAGTAAAAAATTACCTAAATGAAGGAATACTCTGTATTTCCATTATTAATAGAGCGCTGTGCCCCTAAAGGACTTAGTTGCTTACTTTCTTTGACTTTGTGCTCTCTTACAAGTGTCTTGCTTTCTTCAAAATTTACCATTTCCTCAAACAGAAATGAAGTAAAAAATCTGTTTGCCGTTGTAGTTTTCCTGAGGCACGTCTAATTCTTCCATATCTCATTGCTGTTTCTCATGAAGTCAGCAGGAACTTTGTCTCATTAGGAAGAGCAGGGTCTGGTTCTAAAACAAAGCTGTTTCAGCTGCATGCTTTGGCATTTAGGGCAGGACAGAAGTTGAAACAATGTCTGTAAAATATTTCTTTGCCAATCACAAATGAGTATGTGTTCAGTACATTGGAGATCAGATACAGGAACAGTGAAACAAGATTAGAGTCTGGCAGGCTACTTGTCTGCACAGTGCAGTGCAGCAGAAGTAGGGACTTAGACTGCCTTTAGCTCTAGGTAGTATGATCCTTAGATGTGTTTCTAGATGTCATCCTTACCTATTGCGTTATGTTGGCACCTGGCACAGCAAGACAAGGTAGGTATTTGAAAGTTAGAGTAGAAAAAAACCTACCTGCAACACACTTTGTACTTTCCTCTTGGTAGTTTTAAAGTTTGAGAAGATGCAAAAGAAGCCCTTTGCAGCAAAGTAATTAATTAAATTGACAAAAGTAACAGGGTATGAAAATGCATGTGATATGTAAAGTTACAAAATGAATGGCTTATTTATGACTTTAGCTGTTTTACTACAGCATTTTTGCCCAACTTCAAATTGTTCTAAAAAGGATTAGATATAATTAATGCTGTATGACCTCCTTTTTTCTTCTTTTCAAAGAATGTAGAGCTGTACATCTAATGAGGACCCCTGAAAGGGCGATTATGTCCAATTGTCTCAATTATGCAAATAACGTTGATATTTTAGCAGAAGGGAGGGGATACTTCAAATTAAAAGTTTCAGCTCCTGCTTTAGCCTTTCTGCAGTGCCGGCATTTTTACAGCAAGTACATCCACTGTTTGAAGAGAGGAAAGGAGGTTTAACAAATTGGAGATTTGGGCACTATCAAAGTAGATTTGTTGTGCCTTGTTCCACCATGAGATGAAAATACCCTCTGGGCAGGGAGATGGGTCATGAGACTTCTAAAGGATTACCTTCAAAGGGAGTCATGAGATTGGTTTGAACAAAGAAGCTGCTCACATGCTTATCATATGAGATTCTCTTCTTAAAGTGGTGGAAACCCATCTCCTTGGGAATTCTCATGAACTTCAGAGAGACTGGAAGTCCTAACAGTAAAATGAATGAGAAGTCTGAACAATAAACAGAAAGGTGGGACAGAAGCTCAGAGTTAAATGCAATTTATTTATTCTAGGTGTAATTCATCTTTCCAAACTCTGAAACACTTCCAGTGACAAGCAGGTAGGACATGCTTTTAAATGATTTTTCATTTCATTCCTGATCATACTCTGCTTTGCTACCTTTTTTAGCATCAATATGCATAATTGAAATTTGCGCTGAAGAGCTGTGTGGTGACCTACGATTGACTGGAGAAGGATAAAGCAGTTGAAAGACAGTATTCTGATTAGACTACTTCCTAGATTTCTCATTTATTTTGAAAGACATGAAACCTGAAGTACTAATTGCAAGAAGACAAAATGAGTTTTCAAGTTCAAAAAAGGTGTCTTGAAACATTTCAGAATTAGAAAATTGCTTGGGTATGACTAATAAGATGTAGAAATGCATGCAGAGAGAGATTAGGTGAAAACATATTGTACGTATTTCAGTGTTTTGAATGCTAATTTAGAGCTACACCTGCAGCAAATGGGGATGGCGTTCTGGGGTTTTTTTTGTTTTGTAGGTTGGGACTTTGCTTGTTTGTGGTTGTTTTCAGTTTTCAAAATTAGCCGGTAATACTTTTGGGAGCTGACTTTTGGCAACAAGCCTTCTGATAAGCGAGCCTCTTTCTGTGTGTGTTTGTTTCCAGTTGAGTTTATCAAGGTCCGATGGTAGGTCAGGTATACGGAAGTCTTAGAACAGGAAAGGGCATAATTTCTGGTGGTTTTCCTTACCCCAGTGAGGGTTGCCAGTAAAGGGGGTTTCCCAGTGAAAGACTTACATCAAACATCAGCAGCTCTGTCACGTTTATATCAACAGTGCTGCTGTTGTCATTTGCAGTAATGGATTTCTGCCATAAAGTATATTGGGGTCTGAGATGAGAAGTCTCTCTGAGAACTCCCTCACCAAGATCCAACCTATATGTGATCCATGGGTATTCACGTACCAATCTTTCAAATGACTGAGGAGCCAAGGAGGCTCAGTTTTGGCCCTTGTTACCGCATAGCTCTTCAGATCACTACTCCTAAGAATGATGGTCCCGTCCACTCTTCCGTCATTCCTACCCCTTCTGCTGTAGTGCAGTTGGGGTCTTGAGGAGGGACATCTCGGAGTAACAGTAGCTCCGAAAGGGCATTTCCTTGTATTCCCCTATCAAGCCGGAGGCAGCCATGAACGCAGCTTCTGGCCTGTTCGAGTCGCCTTTAACTTCACCAAGGCAGGCTTTCAAATTCTTTTCCACATTTTTGATAATGGATTAAATCTAGTAAACTGAAACCTGTATCATAATTTTTCCCTACTATCATTTTAATTCACACGGTAGACTGCAGCTAACATTTTAAACCCAAATATGTTAATGAGTTATACATAGTATTTGACAACTCTAAATGATACTGTATATCAGTACCGGCAGAGTATTTCCTGTGTTGTGTTTCCTGGATTGGATTATGATCTGTTGTAGCTAGATGTAGTTTTCTCTCTCTTCAGAGAAGAACGATGTGTTGCACACCATGGGAAAAAAAGTCCAGGAACTTCACTGGAGATACTGTTTCCTGGTTCTGTGGTGCCTATTAATTCTTTTCACTTGCACTCTTGAGGGTTTTAGATGCATTAGGCCTGAAAAGAAGATTGACCAAATATTCTGAAAACTGTTTTTATAGATAAACGCGTTTGAAATCTCCCATTGCCCTCACACTTTGTAATTATTTCAGTCCTGAAGTACTCAAGTTTTCAGAAAGTGCCCAATGAATGTTGGCAACTCTCAGGTATATACAATAAAATATTTTAAACATGCATATTTAATGTCTCCAGGAAATAATTTAACCCTGGAACTGCAGTGCTTTCGTAATGATTTCTAAAAGATTATAAGGAATAATTTTGTGCAAACTCTGCAGCCCAAGAGTTAAATTAGCTGGAAATTCTTTCTTTTTGAAAATGACAGAGGGCAGCAGGGTATAAAATGCAGCTGATTGTGGCATATTCTGTGAAAGCTTACATGTTAGCTAATGCCTGGAAAAGAATTGCTTTACTGACTGTAAGATTAGCCACAGAAGGTTGCAAATTTTCAACAGCTCAAACTATTTAACAGAATACTACCTGGAGAATCTTGCTTTCAGGAAAACTGTATGTACTGCAAACTGATGTTAATTTCTTAAGGGACAGATTGGCTAACTAGTATATTACATATATATTTACAAAAAGAGTGTGTATTTACAGAATGCAGAAGAGAGAAGTAAATATTAAATTTTTTCTCAAAATATATATTTGTTCAGCATCTCCAGATTTTAGAGACTTCTGAGATACACATACATTTTATTATATTGTAAATACAGAAGTTTTAGTTTGTAGTAATTTTGAAGTGTGTTTTATTGACATGTATAGCAGTATGCCTTAAATAGTGGCTTTCTTTCACCACATTTTGAAAATGTCAGTATAATAAATTTTCCAAGCCTACATGTTCAGCGCGCTCTGCACTTCACATAGCACTAATTAGAACTGTACATTTAGAACAAACTCTCATGGATAAGTAATATCTCACACAACACGTAGTCATTCTCTTAAAATGTTTTTCATTCATGGTTTGCCCTGTTTCTTAAGGAAATATTACTATAAGGTCTCCAAGCACACTATTACATCATGTATGAAAAAATCAGTACATTTAACTGGCTTGTCAGAAGTTTTATAGCAGTTACCTGAACTAGTAACTTGCAATCTCTTAGATCAAAGAAGTGCTTATATTTTTAACCTCTTTTCCAAACAGTACATTTTTTATTATTTCTACTCTAGTAGTCATTATTCTTAATCATGTGGACTTGGAACGACCCAGACCTGTCTCAGGCAGAGGCAATATTCTAGTCCAATTTGATGTTTATTGCATCTGCATCACGAAGTGCAGGTTAGTCTTTGTTTGCATGCATAATTAAAATATATTAACACAGTTTTCTAAACCACAGATAACCAGAAGAGTCAAGCATGTGGGTAGTTTTAGTTAGAACTATTCATAGGCTTAGTTTTGTAATGAGGAAAGTACCTTGTTATGTTGGTTATGATTTCCTAAGTATTGATGAATTTCACAAAGGAAGATCTGCTGCCGATGGTGTTGAATTCCATGGGTTTTCAAGATAATAGCATTTTTCTATTTCAGGTCAGAATAGCCTGTATTAAAGGCTCATAGTTAAGAGTAGTTTAAGAGAAATATCCCACACACATATAATCAGGAAGCATCCTCGCTTCCTTTACAACCGTATCTAGCAAAGAGTCTTTATGTTATACAGGGCAGGTAATTGTTACAGTACAAAATTCATTCCTGAGGTTTGTTAGAGCTAGATACCAGGGTGATCTTCAAATAAGAATTATTAACAAATTATCTTATAGAAGTATGTATAGAAGTGATTAGTAGGCTACTTTGGCTAGCATCACGTTAGAGGTGCTCTCCCTGCTCATCCACTCTGCTATATTGGGCCCCTTGAGAATGGTTACTTATAGGCAGGGATGACTCCACTACCCATAGATAAAGTTGCTCAACACTTTCCATCTGAGCATCTTTCTTTGTGTTTGGTGTAACTCTGCCACTCATTAAGGTCTTGGATTAAAACTAGCTATACGTTGTCTCTGCAGGCTGAAGGTTTTTTGGAGGAAAAAAATCCAAAACAGACCTCGGAAAGGAAACTTAAGTACAGATATATATTTGTGTTCCTCATCTCCCTAGTGTCTAGAACAGAAGAGCTAAATGCAAGAGGGGGATTTGGCAAGTTAATAACAGAACTGGAATGGGTAACGAATGGATATTATACATTTTTTTTAACATTTCTTAGAAAATCTCTTTCCTGAAATTTGGTACAGTAAGGGACGGGGCTGAGCTGTTGCAGGAATGGCTTTGCTACCTAAAAATGTGGTAGGCGCGGCGTGTAACCTTGTCAGTGAGTTTCTTTCTGCATTCCATGCAAAAAGAATTTCTCCATTGCAAAACTACACAAGGTATGTTCTCCACAGGCAAGCACTGAGCCAAGCTGTCCTGCGGTATGCTCTAAATCATTGTTTAGTTGCTTTATTTTAGTTGCTTTATTTTTGCATTTGCTGTATAGTTACGTTAATGCTGAGCTGTGCCAAAGCAGCTGTGCCTGCCTCTCAGTAGGGTGTCTGAGCTCATCCAACACACTTTGCTAATGTGTCTCCATGGTCTTTGTGCTGGAGCTGGGTGTATCCAACCATATCGGAGCATGCCAGGTCCGCTGTGGTGTTGAGGCTATAGCTGTTTTTCACATCTCTAAGCCTCTGGGGAAGAGCTGTGTATCTCTAAGAGATGCAGCAGAATTGATTTAACTTTGAAAAGAGAGCTTGTTACTTCCTTTTGTAGACTGTGTCCCTAAGTTAATGAATGGGGAGAGAAAATTATTCTTCATGTTTCAGTGGATGTTTGCTGCGTGCTTCACCAGCAGGCCAGGAATACAAAGCATAATGAAGGCATGAAAGCTCATTACAGCTCTCTGTGCAGCATAGCACTACTTACTGGTTTCCACATCAGCAGCAGGAGTGATTTCTAGCCTCAATTTGAAATAACAACATTGCTTACTGACACTGTAATTCTGTCTGTTGTGTGTTAGTCTCAACCACAGAGCAAATGGTTCCCTGACAAGGTTGCTACAAGAGCACGTGTTCAAATTGAACCATATGAAAAATACAGTGGGATGAGAATAAGAATTGTCTTGAGGAAACACGTCTTTTATTTGAAAGAATCTTACAGCTGCTATAAATCCCTTCTTGATGCTATACTTAGCAATATGAGATCCTCTTTCTGTTGGATGTTGTTTGGTACTTCATATTCTAATAATTGCTAAAACTACTATCAGTTGTACAAATACCTTTTTTTCATATAACACATGCAAACTAGGGTTTTGGAAATTTAGTTTAGATTCGCAGGTTGTCACCATGTCCTGTAGTTAGGAACATTGTTCATGGCTGTGGCTCCCTAGTGACGTAACACAAATTTAAAATAGCGTTATGGTTTTGTGCCCTGTATTTCTTAGCAATGAACAACTTTTCTGTAAAACCTTACCAGTTCATGAATGGCTACAAAATTGGCTATTGATGTTTGTTGCATAGTTTGGAGTATTTGTCTCCAAGCAAGAACACTGTTGTTGGCAGGACAATTGTTCTGGGTAGAACTAATCACCTGAAAGGTTGATTAGTTGGGCGCTTGGAAAAACCGTTCCTTTGAAGTGAAGAAAAATGATGGATAGTGTAGTTGTGCTGCCTTTAAATGTAACATCTCAAACCAGAAATCTTTCTAGTGACAGTTTTTCAGTTCCAGATAACAGGGATTCTGCTGATAAAATGATTTCTTTTTTTTTTTCTCCCAATCGTTTATTGGGCAGAGTTCTTATTTGTTTTCTCTCAAGTAACAACAACTGAACGTGATTGCCTCCTACACGGTGTTTACAAAAGTCCGTGCACTTGTTTACATGGTGAATGGACTTGTGCACACACTGTGCACGTGGTCACGGTATGAATTTCAGTCTACCTCCAGATTACTTCTTTCTCCCACTGTCTTATCAAAGCGAACATCTCTTTGCTCAAATCTGGCATAAATATCCCAGTTTAATTCTGTAGAGCAATCTAATTAGCAACACAGTTGAGATTTTACTTCCCTGGTGATACTACCTTTTGCAGCATACTGCAAGCTAAAGAATTACCAAGAAATGTTGGTAAGATGGTGTCAAGAGGGTTACAGCCAAATGTTTCCATAAATGACAATAATCAATCCACGTCTCTAACAAGATGTTGGTGAAGGTAATTTGTATTTTTCCACTGATGGGAGCTCTGCTGCCCAGCCAGCTCTGTGCTTGATTTAGCCTGAACAGCTTTGTCAAACCCTGTATTATGCATGACATACATTCATTTGGTCCCCCGCCTACTCCCCTGTTACATCTGTGTGCCAGGCACTGTCTGCTGCGTCTGATGCCTGTACATGGCTCCATGCACCAAGCACTGCTGTTTGCCTGCCCGCTTGTCTGCTGACCAGCTGTGCCTGGTACAAGCAAAGCCTCGCTGGAGTGCAGCAGCTGGGGAGCGTGTGCTCTTTAGTAGGGCTCCAGGTGCCACAGAGCTGTCCTACGGTCGATGCTCTCTAGTTGCAAGATAAGGCCAAAAGCCCATCCCATCCCATGACCAAGTCAAGCACGCCAAGCCACCCAGCAAAGGCGTGTCCCTGTTCAGTGGAGCATCTCTCTTTGGGGATCATGGCGGTTGAGAGGGCTGGCCACACTGGCTTTAGGTCTGGTTGAGTTTGGGCTTTGGATGTGCTCCGACAACACTACAACTCTCATCCCTGCCCCCTTTTCAGCCCCCAAATTCTTTCATTTCCTTTGGTGGTAGTTTCATCATTATGATGACAGACACCAAATACTGCTGCTATCCTGCAGAGGTATATGACAACTGAAATTCACAGCTTCTGGTGGCACCACGGCGTGTAAGAGTTTGTAGCATGATGTTTCCAGTGGCTTTGTTCTCCTGTGTTGGTTCCCACCCTGGATTTTCACCAGAGGTGCATTGGTCCGGAGCCCACCTGCTGCTTTTGCCTGAAGCTGCAGTGAAACAAGAGCTGCAGGCTCTGTTTCGGTACAGTCTGAAATTCAGGCTCAGTACTCATTCATTGAATGGTTGATTATATATGAAGTGAAATACGTAAAACGTAATGTTAATTTAGCAGCAAACTAGAATTGTGTGTGTAGTGGTGACGGGAAATTATGTCTTCGGTTACTGCATGTTTGCAGCCCTAGATATGCATGTTTCTCAGCAAATAGTGTAGTTTGTTTGTGATAGTCAAAGGACAACCGGTCTTTGTAGAACTAGTTCTTGTGTTTATTAATGGCTGTATTAGAAGGTGACTGTTTAGGGTCCTGATTTTGTTAACTCATGATTCACAAACCAACAACACTGATTTCGGTTCCTTTCTGCAGGAGCGTACCTTCTTTGAATGCTAAAGAGAACTAACAAAGCCGTAAAGTGGAGTAATAGAAACCTAGTATTGATTAATACTATTTCTCAGCAACATATTGATTTCTAGGCTGAAGATCAAGAATTAGCAGTGGGTTTGTTTTGGTTTGGTTTTATCATAATTTAGGAGACCTGTTGTCAGTTTTCATAAACGAGAACAAATATGCCACTGAACATCTGAAATGTATTTTTTCAAAATTAGATTCCAATTAGTACATTTAGGATTTGCAGTAATAGGCTGGTTTGAACTTCACTGCTATCAACAAATTGGAATCTTGCTTATTTTGTGTTTCTTAGAGGTGAATGGAAAACATGCAGTGTTTTTTAGTGCCATAATCTTGCTGGCAGCAACTATTTGTGTGTCAGCCTAGTGCTCCTACTGGCTGTTGGTTTGAAAACTGTAGTTGACCTGTCATAGTCCTTTAACAATTCATCCATTCCAAGGCTGTTAAAAGTGCTTACTTTTTCAAAGTCACAAGAGACAGTATACGTGCTTATATTTTTCCTCAAGAAACCAAATAAACTTCAATCCAGAGAGAGAAACGTACAGAATCTGTATCAAATAAGTGGGGAAAGTACCCGTTTTCTGACAGTGAATGTTTCTGCTCAAGTATTTGCACTGGATTATAATGAAGCTTTGGTTAAGCAGATTAAATAGACAAAAGCAGTGAAACTTCAAAGGCTGACCAAATGTGCTGAGGTTTTATTTCCCTGATCTGTAATGCCTGCTTTTGCCTTCCTCTCATTAGTACAGAAAAATAAGCCAGTAAAGCATAATCTATTATCCAACTGTAGTGCCTATAATGACTGATTTCTAATGGGGTTTTTAGGTGTGAGTATGTAAGTTGGGGGTTTTTCAGTGTAGCAGTAGGTAACAGACCTCCTATGAGAGGGGTTTTAAGGAGGACTGCACAGCTGAGAGCTCAGCTGTATTGTTGAGCTCATTTTAGATACAAAGATGCAAAAGCTCCTTTCCAAACACAGATACTAAGTCTGTGACTTAATCTAGTGGTTAATTAACTGTTTTTACATGAAGCACACAAAATGGCAAAAGAGATTCTGGTAAGCTATGAGGAATAAGGTAAAGCAGTACTCAATGACATACTCTAAAAATCCAAGCTGTTTGATATTTCTAACTTGGATTTTCTAGTATTCTCTACAGAACAGTTAAATGCGCAGCACCTGTTGCCATCTATATTTTTAAGTGTTTCCTGCACTATGGGATTGATTTGGGCATTTGTGTCACTCAGTCAAGGAGTTATCAGAGACCACACAGAAGTCTAAAATTTTATTTGGGGAGAAAAGGGAGTATGTTTAAAATATATCAAATAATAATAAAACCTAAATTAATTAAAAATTAATTTTAAATGAAAATACATAATTTTAAAAGTAGATAAATTACATAACCTCTGTAACAGGTTCCAGTTAAGCTCATTTTATAACATTGCAAGTCATGAACTAGTATGTGTATAAGCACAAGTAACAACACTGGATAGATGTGTAAGAGTGGTGAATCTGGACACTGTGGTTTTGGATTAATTTTGGAAAACTAGTGTAATTCCAATCAAATAGACTATGTTTGGCTCTCTGAATATTTTGAACAGCCTGAGTACCTGTGAATTAGCAAAATCTGGTTCTGAACAGGTAAACAGCATTTGTTTGATGTAACCACCCACCTCCGCATACTGCAGAGCCTCATGGATCTCCCTGTCTTGAGTGGGTTTTTTTCTGTACTTTTCTAGAGCTGCACCTCAATAACTAGACTCTGATACTATAAAACTAAAGCATTTTCTGAGCTCTATTTTTAATAATACTATTGCTAAAACGTGTCATCTTGTAAAAGCCTTGCCACAGAGCACTTAAAAAGAACCTTTTAAATATTTTTGGGAACAAAGGCTTTTTAGGTTCATTTGAAGAAGGAATGTATAGAGTTGAGACAGGAAAGCTGACCAAGTCACATGACCTTTAGATAGGGAATTTAATACTCCTTTCAATATTTGATACATAATCAAGCTCTTTATGCTAAATGTCTGAAATATAGGCTTTGTCATTCAGGAAGCAAGTAACATTGTAAGCGACAGAAAGTTTTGTCTAATGAGTTCTTAACTCTTGCTCGCTCTGTGGTGCTATGAGCTCCTGAACAACTTTTTTTAAAATGAAATAAGGTGGTTCTGCCTTGTAAATCAGTAAGTATATTAGAGTGGAGAGCAGAAGCGCAGGATTCCCCAGACCACTGCCTGTCAAGGCATTCTGGCTCAGGCATCTGAAAGTCGCAAATATTTATGTACCTGGACAGATAGATTATGGATAGCTTCTTCATGAAGTAGAAGCTTGGGTTTGCAACTTATTTGCAATTATTTGTAATGAGGGAACTTCAAGTAGCATCCTATTATTTCAGACATAATGGAGGAAATGAAGAAGCCGGACAGGAACTAACAAGTCAAAACCAAAGGAACTTCAGAGAGAGCTTACCACACCCTCAATTCATTATGCTGTAGACCGTGCGGCATTTAAGGGGCCAGTCCAGTCTCGAAGCTGTTACCAGACAGGCTGACAGTGCATTCATCTGACAAAAATCTGCAGCGGACTTTCCTAAGTCAGGAAATCAGCAAGGTTTTTAGTTCCTTCTCTAGGAAGGGCACTTTTTTTTTTTTTTTTTTTTTTTTGTTGAAGGCGCTCTGACAGTTCTCACGTCATTTTTAGCTTTTGTCTCTGCAAAAATTTAATTTCACTTCCATAGAGGAAACCAAAGCAAAACATATGACATTGGCTTGCCGCTTGAAAAATGAATTAAGACACAATTCCCTAATTCAAACTCAGAAGTAGCAGCTTTTATCAGCAAGGCAGAGTTATCGGTGTCATTGAATTGTGAGTGTTTTTTAACATTTTTCATTCCTTTAAAATTAAAAAGCTGCTTTTGAGTTAACTTTTTTTAAATTTACCACTAAATGTTGGTTTATTATTGCAATCGCAATGTTGCTTTGCCTTGTTGATGGTTGCAGGGACAGTGAAGGCCTGGGGTCTGCAAGTAAGAAACTATGGGAAACTCTGGCCCACAGCTATTTCTGAACTCACTCTCTTCCATGTTCCCAAACTCAACTGAACTACACTTCTCCAACAGACTTCCTAACCGCATTGCACAGATCTATGATTTTGTTCTAGCTTGCCTACACATAGTTGTTTTTAAAATGGCTGTGAACTTGGACTAATTTCTGGTTTGCAAACACAGTGTAATAGGCCAACACAATTTTATTTTGTCTTCAATGTTGTTTTCCTCCTCCTGTTTCACAGGTACACCATGCCTGAAGAGTTTGTACTTTTTCTGTCAAATGTTCTTTCAGTTTAAGGAATGCTTCCTCCTGAGACACATCTCATTAAGAGTAAGATGCCTTAGGAATGACTAGAACTTGATTGACAACAGGAAAAAAAGATTTTGAGAAGACTGTTAATCAGACAGGGAAAGTTTGTGGGAAGCAATTTCTACATAGAAAGAACAATACTAAAGTATTATTTGGACTAAATACTATTAATCTATTTATGTCACAATTTATGCTGCTTTTCTGTACTACTTTGAGTCCATTTACTGTTTACTAAAATAGGAAGAAGCAGCTGTATTTTTTGGTAGACCTTCAGATACACATTGTAACTTCAAGACCAGCATCTTTGCACAGAGATTATTTTTTTTACACACATTCAAGGTTTGAATTTTATCCAAGTCATAGAAAAGTCACATCACCTACTTGCTTCATGACTAGATGTATCTGACCTTTAAAAGTGATTTAATGAATTCAGTGCTTGTTTTTCAGAACGGTAGCTGAATATAGAAGACAAATGTTGCTTTATCTGCCACACAGAAATATTTCAGTATGTTTCTTCTTATTTTTTCTCCCTTTTAAGGGTCAAAAGGCTTGGATAGAGAAGACCTTTTCAAAAAGAGAATGCATATATGTGATTGCCAACAACAAAGACATCAGCAGGTAACATCTGAAATTTTTGTTTTGGCCAAGAGAAAATGTTACTACTGAAGAAACTGGACTTGATTTGGATTTAGACATGTGAAACTAAGACCCAGTTTACTCAGTTCCCTTAAAGGGAGACTACAGGGGAACAAAAGTGCAAGACATGCTTGCACTCAAATCTGTACAGAGCCATAGGACATGTCGTACAGAGATGATAAGGCTGAGCAGCAGGAGAGGCAGTGAGTTTTTTGTTCCTAGCTTTGCAAACCAGAGCATAACTTCATACTGAATTCTGAAAGCAAGGGTGCAATAATGTGTGCTGTGAAGCAAGTGATACCATTCTTCACAGTTGGTATGACACTACCGATAACAGTACTATACACGGGGACTGGAATTCTTTGTCCTAATATTAATATTATTGCTACTGCATGGGCTAGGAAATTGTGGTTGAGCTTGTTTGGATAACATAACAGTTTGTCACATGCTATCTGTCATCTCTGAATAAGAAACAGATGGTCACTGCTCCTGTTCTGCATTCTTCCTCCTTCCCTGTCCTTTAGACTAGAACAGCTTTCCAGTATATAACAGAAGTGAAATTTTTTTGTCTTTGCTTGTTAAGAAACATCTGTGGGCTGGTAATTCTGACATATGTGTGTATGCAAGTACAACAGGTATGACCTAGAAGAGTTGTTTCTACGATTCATGTAGAGCAAGGCATGGTCAGCTGACAATCTAATTTCGGTGGGGTGGGGGTTGGGTTTTTTTAAATCACCATCCAGTATTGAAGATACTGTAATCAAAGTCACTTCAAATTTTAACTTACAGGTGCTGCTGTGGTCAGCTCATTAACCAACATATTCCACCTCCTCCAAGTGTAACAGCTAATAAAAATGGAGAAGAAACAAAGCAACTGGAAGCTCAGCCAGAGAAATGGTCTGTCAGTAAACACACTCAAACATACCCAACTGATGCCTATGGAAACCTTGAATTCCAGGGAGGAGGACATTCAAATAAGGCCATGGTAAGGAGCATAGGCTACTCTAAGGTATTCGTCTGGTATGTTAGCTTAGTAGATATGTGTCAGGATTCCAGCTCACTCAGGGCATAATCCACTGAAATCAAAGGAGATGTCTTTGCTGTCTCAGAAAGGTGTGGACAAGATGCTCAAAAAGAGAAAAGGCAAGAGAAAAATAATACCTGCTTGGGAAACACCTTGTATTGTCTTGATGAAACAGTTTCATCAAAGTTACTATCGGTAAATATCAGTTAAGGAGGCAGCTGCATGTATTAATGCCCAAGTTTCCCTCTGTATTAGATTTGTGGGCCAAATAACCCAGCATGGATACAGATTTTTTTCCTAAGGTTTGAAGTCTAATAAAATAGAAATTAATCTTGCCTTCCTGAAAGACGGAGGCCTGACAGAACTGGAAAATGGACTGTTGAGTTTTCTTAGCAGTAGAAGTAACACCAAGTCAAGGTTCCGCAAAAGAACTCTTTCCATTTTGCCTCTCTTCTGAACAAATCCAAACCTAGATTTGTTTCTTTGCCCATTTGCTTTCTTACTGTTTTGCTGAGACTGCCACTCGAGACAACCACACTGCAAAAACTCCTCCAAAATGTATGGGAGAGGTTGGTGGGTTTTGCTAGTGGTGGTTTGTTTGTTTTTAAAGCAGAAATAAGCATGAGTTTACTTACTAGTTCTCTTTGATAGAGTAGTAGCTTGGAAAGAAATCACAATGGTGGAACTAAACTGAGAAGAATGCAAATCATTGCTTTGGAGACAGAAATATGGACATTAACAGTGAATGGGATAAAATGAAACATAAGCCTCCTATTTCTTATGGAGGTCATTGCTTCTCTTTGGCAGTCAAACCAGAGGTCTTAAGTACAATACAAAACACCTTCCAGTCATTCTAAATAGGTGGCTTCCAACGATGCATATTTGTAATAAGACTTTAGGATCACTTGTTTTCAGTCAGCGAAGAGAGGAAAGTGGTGCTTTTAAAATTCATGAAGTGAATGATTGATTTTTGATACCAAAGTGAAAGGTTTCAAACCGTCTTTTCTAATCATAAGCAGCAGAGAAATTTAATAATGTGTTGCTTAAAAATTCAAGATGGAAGGCTTAATATAAGCATTCTTTGCTTAGTCAATAGAGAATTTACAGAGCAGATAGAGTAATAATATGACACATTGCTCTTTACAGTATATCCGTGTGTCATACGACACTAAACCAGACTCTCTGCTGCACCTCATGGTGAAAGACTGGCAACTGGAACTGCCCAAACTCTTAATCTCTGTCCATGGAGGCCTCCAGAACTTTGAAATGCAACCTAAATTAAAGCAAGTGTTTGGAAAAGGTCTGATAAAGGCTGCCATGACCACAGGAGCTTGGATTTTCACTGGAGGTGTTAGTACAGGTAAGCAATTACCACCACTTTTAGTTTACCTAAGAATTCAGTGATGTTCATTCACTAATCTTTCCCACAGGCAGAAGATTTAAGTCTACATGAACGAGTCATTAGCCACTAGACCAAAAACGGAGCATTGTAATCATTTGTGTTAATCTCCTACCCAGCCCAGCCTGTAAGATTTTCCTGGGTCAGTATCGATTTGCATTACTCAGTGTTTCCCCTGAAAAAAATTTTCATCCTTGGTTTCAGTAGCAAGAAATCTGCTACTAGTTATAATCCTTCTTTTTCAGTGGTTGGTTATCCCTGTAGTTAAGAAATCTCCTACTCCAAATTTGCCTAGCTTTAGCTTCTTTCTGGTGTTTTGTACAAAGATCTTTCTGTTACTAAACGTATATTTCCTGAGCATTTTTTCATACACAGAACTTTTGGCAAACTGCACAGGCTGAGTTCCATAAAACTCTCACGCTAACCATGTTTTCCAGTCCTTCAGTTATTATCACGCCTCTGCTTTGAACTCTGTCTAGTTTTTTAACAGCCGTCTTGAATTTTGGACACTGCAATTTTTGAGACAGTGCTTGATGAAGCTTTTAATCCCTGAAGTAAAGCAGCCTTTCTGCTTCCATTTGACACTTCCCTGTACGTGCGGCCAAGGACTGAGTTAGTCTTTAGGCTACGTGATCTCTCTGAGAATTTGTGATCAATTGATTATCCACCTTAAATGCCACGTCACTGTCTCCATGGGATCACCCACCACCACACATGCACAAGCTGTCTTGTAATTATATAAGGTATTTGTTCTTAAATGAATGACTAAATTAGCAATCTTGAAACACAAACCTGAAGTCAGTTGTGAATGTCTCTACTTGAAGGCATTGCAATCTCCTGTTTGCATTTTCCTCCAGTCCTCTGTCCAACTAAAACAGTTTTATGTTTCTGTGTTTCCTTTTTGACCATATCTAAAACATCAGTTGTATAGCAACTCCATGTAACTCCACCAGGAGGTTTTTGGCACTGTTCCTGGATTCTGTCCAAAAAATGGTGTCTGATATGATGTCCAAAATTTGAGACGTTGGAAAATAGCTGGTTTGATGATTCCCTATATATTATTACATTCTGAGACCAGTTGGTTTCTAATTAATTTCATTTATGTTAATGTCCATTCTGAGTGATCTTCAAAAAACAATCAGATGCAAACTTTCATTATAATATTTATATAACAGTATCTTTATTTAGCTGAAATAAATCTTTATATTAAGTTATTTCTGAGAAAACTATGTAAAATAAGAATGAATTCCTCTGACTTTTGTTTTACAACAAAGGTCTAATGCCTAAGACTTTCAAAGACTTCATTGAATTGAGAACAAGGATGTGAAAAGGCAATAGGATTTACATGCAACTATTACAAAATAAAAGCATGGGTTTGTCTGCATTGCATGTTCTATTAGAAAGTAGAGGTACCAGTTTAGTAGTGAAAGCTTTCCAGAAAAGCAGGTAGCTCTGTGAGAGGCAAGAAGAAAATTCTGTTGTTTAGTGATCTCTCAAAAGTGCCAAGAATGAATTAAATTAATTGTACCTGTAGGTGTCATTCGTCATGTGGGAGATGCCTTGAAAGATCATTCTTCCAAATCCAGAGGACGAATATGTGCCATAGGAATTGCACCATGGGGCATTGTAGAAAACAAGGAAGATCTGATAGGAAAAGATGTAAGTCTTTAAGGAAACTCCTGTGTAATTAGCAATGCCAGCTGTGTAACAAAATACACTGTTCATCTTTCTGGAGTATTAATATTTTCAGTGTTTCTAAAGCATGCCTAAGAGCTGAAATTGAACAAATTCTTGAAGAAAAGCTGTTGTTTAAATATATTTGTCAGGTTGTCATTTATGACCTCAAAGTAAATCTGGAGCTAGTGAGGTTTCCATTGCTTTCAATAGTAGAGACCTCTCTCTGGTGACATAGTTTTAGGGCCTAACTTCAGTGTGGCATGCTGAGACTTGTGTAAATCATGTAAGGGCCTTTATGTGTACAAGGCTGGCATTTATTGTAGATGGGTACTCTGCAGTGGCATATTAATTACTAGGAATTCCAAATGAGAATGTATTTTCTAATGCAGTAAGAGGATTATGTAGCACAGTGTGTGATCAAGGAGAGTACATTAATGAGCTTAAGGGAACACATGCAGGAGAGTGCACAGATGTGACTGTCATCCTCCAAAGAAAACACTGCTGTGAAGAGTTCAAGTTTTGAATGTAAAAGCGAGCTCAATTTCTAGTTCTCTATTTTTGGTTATAAAGGTCTGGTTGATTTGTTTCCTCATAAGGCATGTGCTTCTCTTGGGCGGTGTGGGGGATTTTCACATTTAGTTCTTAGTTCTAATCTAGGTGCATCTATCCTTCTGACACACAGGTAACACGGGTTTATCAAACAATGTCAAACCCTCTAAGTAAGCTCTCTGTGCTCAACAGTTCCCATACCCACTTCATTCTGGCAGACAACGGTACGCTAGGTAAATATGGAGCTGAAGTAAAGTTACGACGTCAGTTGGAAAAACACATTTCCCTCCAGAAAATTAACACACGTAAGTACAGCGGGGCAAACTGTAAACATAACATCTTAAAGGAAGGGAGGGAAGAAGGGCTTGAAATACTTCAAGTTATTGAAATTAAATGCTTCTTCCAGCTCTTTCTAGCAGGAATTTGATCAGGACTGTGTGAATAAACTAAACCATATGCTGTCTGGTAAGTGGTAAAAGAGCCCACATCTAACAGCATGGAAAACCCAGAAAAGTAGGGATTGCATAAAGGGAGGAAGAAAAGTTGACAAATAATAGCAAGGAGAAGGTTCAAAGCGGCAAGAATTTAAGTAAAGGGAAATATAAAGAATTTGTGCACTTCTAGCTAGAATTCATAAGCATCAGTAAATATACAGAATGGGGTGATTTTGTACAGTTCCTGTTCACAGGAATCCTGTGCAGCTCAGTGTTTTCTGATTCCAAATGTTCATATTAGCATTTTATTTTCTATTTTCTATTAATTTGTTTAATTTGAAATACGACACTCAAAATACTTTGATTTTCCAGATAAACTCAGCTGGGATTTTGATTTTTAATGAAGCCATTATCAAGATAATTTCACATCAGTGCTTTTATATTTAGAGTTTTGTGCAGTTTTAAAGTTTCTGCCAGTTGTTACAGCCTCTCTAAAACAACTTTGTAGAATTCTTTTTGTCATTACTTAGAAAAAAGTTCTTTTAAAAGACATTTTTTCATTAACATTTTTGTAGAAAAAAAGATATATTTTTTTAAAAGATTAAATAAATAAAGAATGTTAGTAGCTGTGGTTTTCCAGCTACTGGAGAATAGACATCAGTTCTACCAGCTGCCTTTCTTACTTCTTGCAGATGCTGTTGTAACCTGTGTAGGCCCATATAAATAAGAAAGAGCAAACGTTCAGAATGACAATTTCATTAAACTGTACAACAGTTTCTAATAGGGTTTAAATGCTCTTATGGGTAGAGCAGAAAAACAAAGTAGAGTGCCAGGTAAAGCCAGAAGGTGCAGTTAAAGATTAGCCACAGGGTGTCTAAACATTCCAGAAAGTCATTAAGTACTGATTTTTGCCTATGGTAAACTTAAGAAACTGAACTCTGCAAAATGATGCCCTTTGCCTTTGAGTGTGGAGACGGTGTCATGCACTGTTGCCCACAGACATTAGAATAGCTAACGTTTTGCTATGTTTCTTTCATCTTTGTCTTCTGCAGAAGTGCTGGGAGAGTTGTGCTATGCTTTTTTCATCCTTGTCTTCTGCAGAAATGCTGGGAGATTTGTAACGGTGTAAAAGGGAGCACTGGCTTGGAAGATAAGGAAGTCAGGGCACAGAGGCACGATGTTCTGTATCATTTATTTTAATACTACTGGGGCTGGGGTTACTGGTTCTGATTTAGGTCGTGTTTGGTGATGTTTGTCATGAGAAGGGCAAAGCTGGGAATACAGATAGGAATTAAGAGTTCTGTGAAGGGCTGCAGTACACCTACTAGTAACAACATACAGGGAGTTGTTTTGTTTCTTTTTAATCCCTTCAAGCACAGGCACTTCTGGAAATCTCAGCAGGAATCACTAAGGATTTCATGGCAACACAGGCCGGCCCGTGCTCTGTGACTCCTCCTTATCAGAGCTGGGGTATACTGGCAGGAGGATGTCAGGAAGCTTCTGCTGTTATTGTGCTTGGTGTTCCTGTTCTTCAGAGAGGAATGAAGGTTGAAAATATGAAATCTTTCACGTGTTCTCAGCTGTACAAAAAAGTGCATCTTCTTTATAAAGCGCTGGTCATTTTACAGATTAAGAACTGAATTCAAATGCTTATAATAGTGGGATTAGTCAGCCTTCAGGTAATGTTTTGTCCTTCATTTCCCCAAGTATCTTGTGACCAAGGCTACTGAGACCATGTGACCTGTGGGCTTCCCTTTGTCATCCTATGCCTGGAGATCACAGTGAGGCAGGGACAGCAAAGGGATGCTCAGCTGTCGTCTCTTCCATCGGCCAGCCATTTCAGCCTCATGATAAAGACTTTTATCTTAGGAGAAAGCATAGGTTATATGTCACCTTACTGAAGAATTCCTAATTCTAACCAGTGAAGAGTTAAAAGCATCAGAGACACAGTAACTGGGAGCCATCCAAGTAACAGTGAAGCTAATGAAGTAATAGGAGAATCACATTAGCTGTTTTGTCTTTATGTGGTGTCTGTCAAAAGAGATTACAAACAGTTCACCATCACTGAGTGAATAAATGATCAGTATGGAGCTGATGCAAAAGCAAGGGCACAGGGACATCTTACTCTTTTTCTTTTGCGGCTATGAAATGGCATATGGACTTTTTTCCTGGTGTTGGCCATCATTTTTCCTAACTGCTCTGGTTTGAAGTGATGCTGTGACACAGAAATCACATCCACTCATAATGTCTCAACCTCTTAAACTAAGTTTCAATGACAATTCTTTTTTTGTTTCTCTCCTTTTGGTTTTTTTGTAGGGCTGGGACAAGGTGTTCCTGTAGTTGGGCTCATAGTAGAAGGGGGTCCCAACGTGATCTCCATTGTCTTAGAGTGTCTACGAGAAGAACCCCCTCTCCCTGTTGTGATATGTGATGGTAGTGGACGAGCATCGGATATTCTGTCATTTGCACACAAGTATTCAGAAGAAGGAGGGTAAGATTTTATCTCCACCAAAGCTGTGTCTTGCTGGGGAGGACAATGTAGGCCTTGCTTTCATTAAAGCTTCATAAAAAAACACCTCGGGGACAAAATGCCACTAACAGAGGTATTCTGCTGTCAGTCAACTTTTGTTGCCCGTTTGGTTTTAGCCCTGGCATTAATGAGTAGAAATTATTGCCACTTGGAATATATTTGATGGTCCATTGAAATAAGCTTGCTCTCAGTTCAACACACTGTCATACAAGCTCCATCAAGGTTTGCTGCACTATACTTAGTGTTGGGTTGGTCATGTTAGAAGCAAGCGACAGGTAGGTTCCCAAGGATTACTCTTTTTCTCATGCAGAGCTGTCATTAATTAGTGCATATATTTGCAAAATTTGTACTACCTGATTCTAGTGTGTTGTGCAAATTAGCTTCATTCTCCAGGAGTGCCAAACCAGGTGGAAAAAAATGTTGGGTTTCCTTCCATTCTCTTGCTATTTTTTCCATCTGTGGTGGTTCTTCAGGGCAGTGCTGCCTGATATCATGAACAGAGTGGAGGATGTTGTCTGAAGCATTCTGTTCCACAGGTCTTCTACCCATTGCCCAAATGAATCTGTAAAAGTCACTTCTAATCCAAAGTTCTTTGGAATCTGTTATTTTTGTGGTTGGTTGTCTGCCCCTTTGGTTGATAAAAACTATGGTTAGTTTAAAGAAAACACAAAGCCTGTACTAGCAGCATATAAAGCTCATCTGCTCTGCAGGGTAAATGAGCTGTCCTGACAAATATTCCAAGTGGAGGCAGAGTATTGCATTTTTAATTTAAAATACTGCTTTTCCCAGTCAAGTAGTGTACATTCTCCATTATTGTTGTTAATATCAGGATTTTATCTTTAGTAGCCAGATTCAGGAAAAAAACTAGTATATTGTCTTGATTTGGGTGTGGCACACCTGTCTTGAACTGAAGAAATAGCCTGCTTCCTTGACTGAAGTCGGAGTTTAACTTGGATTAAATATTAAGCAGACAACTAGTATTGTCAAGCAATGCAGATGTTATTTGCTGAATTGGGAGAGCAGCTCTGATGCTGGATTATTTTTATGTTTACACACAGTACATATTTAATCCTACCAACAGTATTTATGATTCAGCAACTTCCTTTTCCTTTCCATCTATCAACCCTCCTTAGCTTAGATCAAACTTCCTTTTTTTTTTTTCTTTCTCATTCATCCTTCCTATCGGCTGATAGGTAATTCAAAGAGTTTATCAGCTTCAGTCTGTCTGAGTTCTGCTCACTGCATGACTTTCTGTCCCAGTGCATATGATGTAGTGTCCAATTTTCCTCTCCAACAATTATGATGAGATAAATGTGTTCATCTGGTAATGCAGGCCTGTAATGAGAATTTTTTGTCAACCCTGCTGTCTAAAAGAATCATTTTCTCAAAATGAACTTTGAATTGTACTACACTTCACAGGCTCTGCTGTCTCACTGCTTTGAATGCCTGCTGGTAATGTTTGCCATCATCTGAAAATACATGTGTTTTATTAGGAAATGTATGAAGACTGAAGGGCCGTGTTTCAGATTGCTTTGAGAGATTAAACATTTCTGACCTTTCTAGAACATTTTTTATCAAATTTCTTCAATTATCTTTTGGTTTGTTTGTTTCTCAGTTGGGTATTATGAGGTTTCAGATATGCTCACAGTTTAAATCCTCTGTTTAAGAGGATAACCAAGGTGACATACCAGTAGTGTGAAATATTTTGGGGGTTTTAGCTATATATAAAGGGCCTTGCAACATTTAGAGGCATAGGTAGGGGTCCTCTAAAGGTGTACTGCTGAAATCCTGGAGACTGAACTTCTTAAAAAAATATATATCTATAACATATAACAGGAGTAAGAGCTATCTGCATTATATTCCAGGATGAAAGGATAGTTCAAGTTCCCTGCCAGTTTTTAAATCAATGCTGAAGTACTGAGATGCATAAGACCCAGTCTGGGTATGAATTTCCTGATTACTGTTAACTCTTCATTAACTCCTTAATTGTACAGAATACAAAGATGCTGTGTGTTTTCATTTATTTTCAAAATGAAGTCATTGAACTGGTGGATGAAAAATTGTTTCTCATACAGCAGGCCTTCTGAATATATATTAATTATGGCAATGTCTTCTTTTATGTCTCATTTTTCATTTAGGATAATAAGCGAATCCCTTAGAGACCAGCTTCTAGTTACCATCCAGAAAACCTTTAACTACAACAGGACTCAAGCTCATCAGCTGTTCATCATTCTTATGGAGTGCATGAAAAAAAAAGAACTTGTAAGTCTCCTGAAAGTAGTTCACAAAGATAATTTCTGTGACCAAACTTTATAGAGTACTTTCAAGTGCTAGTCTCCCAGAGTTACAGTTTAACCTCCCCCCCCCATAGCTCCATAAATGTACACAATCATTCATTCATGAGCCAAGAAAGGGATTTTGTCTTCTGGAAAGCTTCTAAAACCAATTTCAGATTCTTCTCCTGTGTAAGTTGATAGGAATCTTTTTTCATGGACTTCCGCAATACAGACTAAGACACTGAGATAAATGCACTAAAACCAGGAGCAACTGCAGAAAGTAGAGAAAAGATCATTGAAGAAAGTGTTCCTAGGAGCAATAAGCATTCAGAGTGCATCAGTACAGTTTTGGTCTTCTGATATAGTTACTTTTTAATGGCCTTTCATT
This sequence comes from Elanus axillaris, assembly GCA_026212715.1. Classification (NCBI taxonomy): domain Eukaryota; kingdom Metazoa; phylum Chordata; class Aves; order Accipitriformes; family Accipitridae; genus Elanus; species Elanus axillaris. The sequence continues at coordinate 6,487,114 of JANZLQ010000002.1, forward strand.
CCAGTAAAATGGGCTCTTCAGGCCTTTCAAAAGCAATTGAAACAGTAAGTGTTCTTGAAGATCCCAGCCTTGCTTGATCCTGGCTTGTTGCAGGCCTGTTCTATGTCCTGTACCACTCAGTCAGGTTCCTGTCCATCTGCCATATCTCAGCTGCAGAGAAAAGTGTGCTCAGGAAAAGAAAATCTTTAACATTCACACCTGTCATCTGTGAACAGTGTCTTGAAATTGTGTTCACTGTGCCTGTGCCTTTGCAGGCAAAATGAATCTTTGTGTGTTTTCCTTTGACTAATTGTCTTAGTCAATTTTTGTAAATATGACCTCTCCCTTGAGTCCTGATATAATTCCATTTCATTCTTTCATACAAATTCTAAGCAGCTGTTTTAATAGCAGATTAACAGTCTGATGGATCTTCTGTGGGTTTTTTTAATGACAACTGGAACTGGTCTGGCTGATATTTTTATCTTTTTTGCTAAAGTTACATATTTCTATTAGATAGAAACAAGAGAGAACTACCACAGCCTTGTTCTCAGATTGTCTGTAGGGAATCAGATAACCAAACTGCTATTGAATTTTAGTGTAAAATGTGGGGCAGTTTCATTCTTCAGGTTGCGTAATTGTATCACTAAGGAAGTGACACCTATAACAGGAGCAGCTATAAAGAAACTATTTGAATGGCAGATGAAACTTTTCTCATGAGGCTGAGAAAAGAGGGAATTTTTTCTAAGTTCTTAGAAAAACGGTGTTTCATGTTCCCTTAAAACAAAGTGTGTAATCCTTCTATAGACCCCACACTTTCTGTCTGTGGTCAATTTGGGGACAAACTCTAAACTTTGGTGTTCCCAAGTTTAATACTGTCTTCAATAGATGATATGAAACCTTTTTCTTAAAATTTTAAATAAACAATAAACTGAATGTAGCATTCCTTACAGTTCTTACTCTTTTCAGTAGAGAGTTTTCTTTTGATTTCTAGAAATAATTGTTTAGTTGTTCAGTGAGAAATAATACGTCCTGCTCTGGTACCCAGAGAAGTATGATGGAAAGGGGAAAGAAAAGTCTTTTCCCTGAAGTATTTGATCGTTACTTGCTGTGGCAATACTGCATGTAGTAGCTGCTAGTGTTTGCATTTCCAGTCTCAGATTTGTAGCAAAGAAAATTAATATAAAGTGATTTCTAGTTATCTGAGCCTAAATCCTGACTTATTTACTTCAGAATCAGTGCAGTGATTTAGTTTGAGCATGAGGTCAGTTGCATTGTTGTGAAAAAGGGGAGCAGCCCCTATATGTTACTTGTGTACGTGCTTGTCGTGGTTTAACGCCAGCGAGCAACTAACACCACACAGCCGCTCACCCCTTCCCCGCCCCAAGTGGGATGGGGGAGAAAATCAGGAAAAAAAAAAGTAAAACTCGTGGGTTGAGATAAGAACAGTTTAATAGAACAGAAAAGAAGAAAGTAATTATAATG
>JANZLQ010000002.1:6488674-6523709 GCA_026212715.1 Elanus axillaris
AAACACCACCCAGCAGCAACCGAAAACATCAGAGTGTTATCAACATTCTTCTCATACTGAACTCAAAACACAGCACTATACCAGATACTAGGAAGACACTTAACTCTATCCCAGCTGAAACCAGGACAGTGCTATTGATTAAGTAGTAGCTTTTGTGCAAGTAAGATCTGCATCAAATTGTCTAAAATTTTACCTGATTTATGCACAGAGATCACAGAACATGAACAGTTCCACCATTTTTTTGCTAGAGCTGTCACTACCATGCACAGGTATGCTTCTGGTTCCATCTTTTTCTGTTGCGTGGTTTCATACTAACTTGGTATTATGAGTGAAGGGCTAATGCAGGAAGATACCACTTGATCCCCACTTCCCAGAGTAATAGGATACAGAGCTCAACTCAGCACAATGGTACTAATCATAATGCAAAGAAACTTCCTCAAATCTGTACATCAAGCTTTGTGCTATTCCTCTTTTCATACAAGCTGCTCCCAATGATCAAAATACCAATTAAGGCCTTACAGTTTACATTACTTTTGAGCAATCAAAGTAAATACTGGAAATTAAGAGATCACTTTTATCAGATTAGAATATCCCTGATGTTCTGGTGAAGGAACAAAGAGGAGCACAAAAAAGGTCCAGAAATCCAGTTCATCATTTCCACTGAATGAACTCTGATTCTCTGATGTCCTGTTTTACTATTCAACACTCTTTAAGTCTCACATCAGTAGAAAGGTGGCTAGCAAAGAATTTGGAACATAAAGGAAGTTTATGTTATTAAGAAGTTTAATGATGTTTGCTATTTTTTCCTTCTCCTGCTTTGGAAAGATGGCCCCTAAAATTGGTTAACTAAATACTTAAATGCCAACAAGTAGTTTGCCGCCTCCTATATAGTAATGTAGAAGTCTCTTCTCTTAATTGTGTTTCCCTTCTTCCTCCATTCTTTCCAATGGTTTTCTTTCTAAGGTTCATTACATTTGATGGTGAATTCCCCTTAGTGTGGGAGGGATTTCTGCAAGAAGAGACGGTCCTTTTTAGTTTTATCTCTGTTCTTAATTTTTTACCAGATATTGATACTACTTAGGTCTTGGGTTCATAAAAGCCAGATTATGCAATTTTGCATGATTTTTAGCAACATATATTTAAATATACCTTTGCCAGAACTAAATTCTGTAAGGATTAATCCAGCTGCAAATGCCACTTGGAACAGAATATGACAAATGCTGTATTTTCTAGTAATTGTGCCCTGTACTGCAATCAAATAGATACCCATCCATGTCTTTTTCTTACACATTCAGAAGTATTACTAGCATGCACAGTTGATTATGTAAAATCTTACTTAAAGGCTTGGAATGTGAAGTCTTTAGATTTGTCTGGGTAATATAAATGTACTGCTGATATATTTACATTTGTATGATGCCAACATTAGTTCCATACATATGCCTTCATCAGAAATCAAGTTGGTAATGAGCTTGACTATGATAAACTGACTGTAAGAGAATCAGCCTTCCTAGAAGAGTTGATTGAGAAAAGAGAGCCCACAACTGCCTTAGTCAAACTGCTTTGAATTTAAAACGCACATCAGAGCAGGCCTGATTTACTCAGCAAAATTCAGACACTGACTGTGCAGCCTAAGTAGGCTTATGGTTTGCATTTGTTGAAAATTTTGTCTGCTTTTGTGTTAATTAATAATTTTTTTCCTTTAGTTCTTTTCTCCTAGTGTCATGTATCTTTGCTTTCATGCAAAGTCTATTCTGTTGAGAAAATTGCTATTCCCATTACTTAATGCTAGCAGCTGCTGTGAAGAGTTACTTTCAGAAAATGAAGAATTTGTTATTTTTTGTCTGCATTCAATATTAAGTTAATTAACATAGAATATTAGGTTATTCTGCCTTTGAATTATTCATCTTTTCATATGTAGTTAGTTCAATGCCTAGGCTTTATACCTTTATACAAATGACAAAAAATCAGTGAAGTGTAATGGACTCAATGAAGCAAATGTGACTAGAAATAATTGCTTTTCTTTATTAGTTGACTCTGCATTTTTTGGTTGTCAATATTTAGCATATCCTGCAACTAAAAAACATTTGAGTGTTATCATCAATAAAATTAATGCTGTGATAGTTAGCTCAGGTAACTAGCATTTCCATTTCCAAGCTGGCATTTTCATTACTACTGGAAAGTAATTAAAGTGTCAGAAAACAACTCAGTTTGGCATGGCAGTTTTTTCACCACTTTTCAAAATTCATGAGCTTGGTGAAGAGTTTTATCAAGTTGGGATATTTTAAGATAACTTTATTGAAAGAATTTAATTAAATGCTTTTGTGAGAATTAAATTCCAAAGAAAAATTTAGTGGAACTGTACTTTTAGAAAAATCTGAAGTCATAGAAAATAATAAAGCTTCACCATTCTGCTATTTTTTGTGTCTACACATTTAGTCTTTCATGTGTTGTAATTTTGTGTGCTTGGTTTTATCCTATCCTTTAGATTACTGTGTTCCGCATGGGGTCTGAAGGGCAACAGGACATTGAGATGTCTATCTTAACTGCTCTCCTCAAAGGTGGGTTTTGCAAGCAATTAGGAAGGATGCACAAATTGATCCCAAGAAGACAGTCCTATACGCTGTCTGAAGTTCACTCTTGATGTTTAAGTCTTTGATTTATTCACCTGGATTCTAACAAGTAACCTGAACATGCTTGTCTTAAGGTTCAGATTAGCTTGAAGCATAAAATCTACACAGAAAGTTTTGTGTGGCTTTCCTTACCTGAAAGCCCGGGATGGGAATGCTGCAACAATTCTACTACTGCTATTTCAACACATTTTATTGCAGTTCTAGCATATATTAATAAAGTTAGAAAAAAAGGTGGAAAGATTAATAGGCTATCTGGATTTTTCCAGATCTCAGATTGTGCTCTTTAAGATTTAGGGCAAAATTTAAGATCAGTTCCATATTCGGAGTTTGTCATGTTTCCTGGAACAACTGTTTTCTGTCTGCAGGTATATAGTAGTTGATATGGGCTCAGTATGGGATCACTGGAGTCCTCAAAGCAAAGAAATAAAGAGAGGACTTAATATACTCATATCTACAGCATCATCCAGAGTTGCTGAGAGTCTTTTAGAACTGTTAAATGTCTATCTTTAGTGTCAGAATATAAAGTCAATGTGGGAGCTTTAAGGAAAAAAGGGAGAGAATCTTGTTAATCCTTTTGAATTAAGATTATGGGGTTAAATAGAAGATGCTATAAATTAATTTGATGAATCCATTGCTTTGTGGTAGAATTATTCTAATGGTAGTATGATATGGAGTCAGGCTTACTGTTTTCTAGTTCTTGGAGAAGTGAATTACAGAAGGTCGTCCAATCTTGTTTCATCGGGCATGAAATACTAAACTTCTGTGTCTTTCTCTCTCTGCAGGTACCAATGCATCTGCTCCAGACCAGCTCAGCTTGGCTTTGGCCTGGAATCGTGTAGACATTGCACGCAGCCAAATCTTTGTCTTTGGACACCACTGGCCAGTAAGACAGTTTTTCTAGTCATATTGTTAACAATTTAAAGTAAGTGGTGGAATATTCACATCTTGGATTTTGTTGACAGGAGAAACAGTATTGAATGCTGGTTTATGCTGACCTGATGTAGGACATCTCATTAATTAAGAATGACCTATTTGTTTTGAAATTTCCTTATACTGCCATTTGCAAGTATTTAGTGATAATTTAAACTTTGTGAAAGAAAGAAAAGCAATTTCATGACAAGCAGAAAAATAACCTCATTTAAGATTCCTTGTAGGATTTGAAAGCAAAAAAAAAGAAAAAGGGCATTTACTGGAGACAGTCCATGGCCTTACATACAGCTGGACAATAGCAGTCCTGGTCACCCCCCGTGAATTTGTGTGATGCACTAGTGTTGCCTAGACTTCTGTCTTCTTGACATGGGCTAGCAGTTGGCAAGGTCCCCTGCTACCTATTAAAGTATGTGGCAAGAAAATTCCAGAGCTGCTTAGAAGGAATTGTGTTGCTCACTTCATTAATAGCTGTGAAAATCTCTATTTGGATTAATGGAGCAAAATCCTGATGACCAGAAGAAACCACTGCAGAAAACAGGCCTCTGGCAGCCAGAGCTATGCCAAATGAACTTAGAAGCAGATCTTCAGTAAAGCTTTAGGTCCTGAAGTTGGATTTTCTTTCTCAAATCATTATTCATGCTTTCACTAGGTGAAACACTGCAGTGCCTTTGTTCATCTGTGTAACTAAAATCCTCTATTTAAGCCACTTTCATGTCTCACTGTATTGATGCTTTTTGCTTTACTGTGTGAACTATCTGGTGTTGAACTACTATAGTGTCATGAAGACACCAGCCTAAAAGAGGCAGTAAGAATGCAGTGCAAGAATTACTGGGTTTTTAAAAATTAGTTGTAATTTCTGAAATTACGCAATAAAGTGGCGCTCAAAGGAATGCTATTCATGTGCACACTATCCATAATGGTGAGATTTATTTCATTTGGAAGCCTGTATAATTACATTTAAACAAATGTTGCTGCATAAGCTGTTTTATTCCTTCACTTACGGTAATGTGATGTTTCCAATATTCAAGGTTCATTAAAATACTTGTGCACAGAGGATTTAATCATCCTAAAGATGATGAAGTATTACTATTATAAAACATTTATTTGGACGGAATGTTCCAATCTCCATATTATTGTGGTTAGATTTAGAGATACCACCTAGCAACTGAAGCCAGCTACTGCTTTGGCCTATTTCATACTTACACTCTGCAACAGTTTGCGGAAACAGTATCAGCCAATTGTGATTCACTGTCATTTCGAATACATAAAGATTGCTTTCAGGCTAGCCTGTGCTGCAAGTTCGCAGTTGCAGGTTTGTCCAGACTTACAAATGGATTCATGGTAGCTAGACAGTGAAGATTTTTTAAGACAAACAAAACCAGAGAAAACAAGCCTTGTTAAAGGCTTGGTTCTGTGATTCTCTGTGCAGAGCATGGACAGTTGTAATCCACTTTACATGTTCATGGAGGTTGTATAACCTAAGCATTAACTGGAGCAAGTTAAACCTCCAAATCACAGACAAGTTGTGTCAACTTATTTGCATGTGTGCCTGCCTGTCTTGGGTAGATGGGTTAGAAAGGGGAAGGATGTTACAAAGAGTAAATGGGTCTAAAGAAGTATAAACAGAAGTATTGTCTGCAGAATGTAAACGAACCAGTTAGTGGCTCTCTTTCTGCCTCCTTTCTGCCTCCGCAGTATGGATGCTATTTGGCATCATACAACATTCTTGCTAAGCTCTTTCTGTCCAGCTCCGTATCCTGCTTGTTGCTATTTATTTTGACAACTGTTGCTTTCACTGAGAGCAAAGAATTATGACACTGAAGTGTCACAAAATTGAATAGTGTCTCTTTCCAATCCTCTCACACTGATTTTATTTTGCGAGAGAAATCCTCCACAGTCTACCTATTTCACTACTTTGACTTCCAGTGTTATTGACTATATTGGACCTAACAGCTTTAAAAAAAGTGTAAAGCTGTGGCTATGCAAGAAAGTCCTTATACTTAAGGAAACTATCATTTTTAGTTGACTGCATGTGAGAAGTGGTGACTGGGGAACGGGTTCAACAGGAGTGTATTCAATGAAATAATCACTGTATGATCAATTAGATTTCTAATATTTCTAATGCATTATTAAATACAGCCTTTAGGAAGCCTTACAGCTCCTGATGGTACAGCTCATGAGAAGGAAAAGAAATCTCCAGCAGTTCAGACTAAAGCAGCCAGAGGGAAAGGAAAAGGGAAGAAAAAGGGAGGAAAAGGAAAAGAAGAGCCAGAAGAAGAAACAGACCCAAGAAAGCTTGAACTCCTGAACTGGGTGAGATAAAAGTATTTGTATTAAAATTGTTGAAGAATTCTTTTTTTTTTTTTTTTTTTTTAATCCTGGAGCCAAAGAGAGAGGGAAGATACACATTTTCATTCTATAGAATGCTCATTTGCACATTCTCACAAGATCAGCAGTAGATTCTGCAGGGATACTGTTCAGTTTTTGAGCCAGGAATCCCTGCTTCATCCCATGGGCACGACATGCAGCCATACCACAACAGTACAAGTCAGTGCTTATCTGCTGCATCTTCTTCCCTGCACTTACCAGAAGTAAATAAGAACACCAGTGAACATCTTCATCCTTCTTGTACATGTTATTTATCCAGCAAAGGCAGTTTAAACATCTCCATTTCTAAGTGCTTCATTTTTCAGTTGCAATAGGTTAGATAGTTCTGTTGTCTGGATTAAAGCTCATGTGTCAAGGAGATTGCTGCTCAAGGGATTTTCCCCTTTCCTACTGGGTTCTAACCCCTTAGACCATATTAAGAGAAGATCCATTAGGCTTCCTGATCAACATTTTCCAAAGGCAAAGCTAAGTTGGTGAAGGAAGAGGAAGTGCTTCTTCCCAAATGATTTGAGTCTTTTGGCATTATATGTTGCCTTTTCTCTGTGAGGCAGCAGTTTGAGTGAATGATACGTATGTAATTTATCACATGTTGTGGTTTAACCCCAGCCGGCAACTAAGCACCATGCAGCTCACTTCCCCTCCATTCAGTGGGATCAGGGAGAGAATCAGGGGAAAAAAGTAAAACTCATACAGTGAGATAAGAACAGTTTAATAGGACAGAAGGAAAGAAAATAATAATGATGATGATGATGATAATACAATAATAATAATAAAAGAATTGGAATATACAAAACAAGTGATGCACAATGCAATTGCTCACCACTCGCCGACCGATGCCCAGTTAGTTCCTGAGCAGTGATCCCCCCCAGGCCAACTCCTCCCAGTTTATACACTGGGCATGACATCACATGGTATGGAATATCCCTTTGACCACTTTGGGTCTGCTGTCCTGGCTGTGTCCCCACCCAACTTCTTGCTGCCTGGGCATGAGAAGCTGAAAAATCCTTGATTTAGTATAAACACTACTTAGCAACAACTGAAAACATCAGTATGTTATGAACATTATTCTCCTACTAAATCCAAAACATAACACTATACCAGCTACTAGGAAGAAATTAACTCTATCCCAGGCAAAACCAGGACTTCAGGGTAAATTATGTCAACTTCTTCTTAAACGTATACAGTGTGTTCTTAAATTTTAACTTGTTCCTATCATGTTGAACAAGTAAATCTCTTTTTCACATAATGTGTCAAGCATGGTATGCCTGGTTTAGTTAAAAATACTAAATAAAGATTGAAAGTTACAGTTGTATTGCTAAAGGTTTCTTTCATTGCTCTCCTCTTGCCCAAGACCCCATCAGAAAACTCTACCATCTGTATTGATATGCACATGGGTAAAATGTCATTCATTTTCTAAATTCCTTTTCACTTACAGATTAATCAACATATTTGGGAACTTGGGAATATCCTAAGTAATGAAAATTTTTGTGGTTGTTGGCCAACCAGCTCTTCTGTGCTCATGCCAGTCTCACATTCTCCATTCTGCAATTCAGGTGAATTCCCTGGAGCAGGCTATGCTGGATGCATTGGTTCTGGATCGAGTGGACTTTGTGAAACTGCTTATTGAGAATGGAGTGAACATGCAGCATTTCCTTACTATTCCTCGACTGGAAGAACTTTATAATACTGTGAGTGAGGAGAAATAATAAAATGTCCTGTGATATCTTTGCTACTGTATTTAACAGGGGTGTCCTTTTCTTCTCCTTCGGAGATACGCTTGTTTTTCCAAAAAGCTCTGAGCCCTGACAATACATAGATGTTGGACAGCACTAAAGGAAGCCATTGCTACTACATATAGTGTCCTATTTTTTCCTTACATTCCTAATTAATAAGCCTACAGCAGCTTTCAGAAGCTATTGCAGTTTGTTATATAAATATAGTGGTATATCTGAAATGCATGCTCAGAACACTTAAAGAACTAAGGTGGATAGTAAAAATTTAATATCAGCCAGTAGTGGTCATTTACTTTTAATCTCAATTACTCTTCATGTATGTATATTTTAATATTACTGAAATAAGCCTATAAATTTGGCAAAGTACTTACACAGCAACTTCTATTTTTAGCACATTGCAGAAGTCAGCATCATTTTTCCTTGTGGCCCAGCAAAGCAAACTGGTTTTCCCAAAACTTTAGAACATCCTTCTATTTAATTCAAATTCTCCTTGACCCAACCCACAGCAAATTCCTGAGGAACGTAGCTATTTCTAGACTGTTTTTCTTCAATCATTTAAATGGCAGGTAGTCTAGGGCAGCATTCATACAGCATTATAACTTCAGTCTAGTCCTCCAGTCCCTTTATGGCTCCTGCAGCAAGTACAAGTTCAGACAATACCACAAACTGCTGTGACTTAAATCACCACATAAAGGGATTACACAGCTCTTGATAGAAATGTGTTTATCATTGTAGCCCAGTTCCTTCTTTTCACCCCTGCTGAGCGTGGATGGCACATGGTTGCCTAAAGTTCTGCTTACAGTGCCTGATCATTAATTACATTTGTGTTTGCAAAAAATCTGAAGAGTTGAAGCTCTAATGGACCGTGAATGATTTTTGTTTCAGAGATTGGGTCCACCAAATACACTGCATTTGCTAGTCAGAGATGTGAAAAAGGTAAGCTTAAGTAACAGCAGCATTACATCTGCATTATGTGAGTCAACAGTAAAAGCAAACATAGCATGGGGGAGAGCAGACATTTGAAATTACACAGTAGCTTTTAAGAAAAGGAAAGTTGAATTACTTCTTCTGACAAACAGTTATGTCAGTCTGAATCAGGTAAGTCTATGCTGCACTGCTAGTCATTTAAAACCTAAGGAGAGGAAAGTTAAGCTTCTAGTAGAGTAATATATCATTTGAGATTTAGGTTGATAACTGGTTCTTCTCTACAAGCAGCTTCCAATGCAGCATTACAAAGGAGGAATGGAAGGATAGGCCTGCTAGGTTAACTGGAAGCCCCATTCACAAAGCACAGAATTTGTTCCCTTTTGTTTGTTTCATTGTGTGTTTTTGAGTTGCCTTTCTCCCATGAGTCCTACTTTTACCTGGGAGAAAATCCGTTCTGTTTCTCAGTTCTACAGGTTCTCAAGTTGTACAATTTGTTATTCGTTTGTTTCCATTACATGTAAATTTGTTTATTATGTGTGAATAGGATCATGGTAAGATTTGTTGTTGTATTTGCTCTCTTTGAAGTTTTGGAGCTTTTCTTCAGTAAAATTCGGCTATTGAAATAGCCTGTATTCCCTTTTGCAAGGAAAAATCCCATTTATTACCAGGAGGTTTAGATGTGGGAATTATGCAGTACTGGGTTAATGTATAATTCATATTGATCTGCTTCATAGTTTAACACTTTTCTCATTCAGTGTTTGTCTTTTTGAGTGTTACTAATGCTTTTCTGCATTCTGCTTTCTGTCTGTCTCTCCTCCTTTTCCATTGCATTTTCATGGCTCACTCATTCAGCGGCAGACTCGGGGATTCGGTTGGGTTAACATGGAGGTGATGTGTTTGCTTAGGATATAGTTGTTTCATCATAGCAGCTTCTCAGTGGTGCTGTAGAATCAGTTATTGTTGTAGGATGTAGCTTAAACAGTGAAGCGTAATTTCCAGCTCATGGTTCTACCAGAGTCAATACCTCTATCCAGTTTTTAAGTGTAACAGCGGAAATTATAGTCTGCCTTTTTCTTTGATTCTGGGCTGCACATTAATCTAAATCATGTTCTGCATTGTAGTATTAACTCTGTAGATAATACTATGAGGAAATACTAGTTTCCATAAAATCTAAAGTATGCCTGATATTCACCATTAAATTAAGTCACACTTTTATACTGGATTAATGATAATCAGTACAAGGTTATTTAATTTCATCAATATAACACTTGCAAACATCTCAGGCTTGTATGGACACTGACATATTGTACCAGTAAATGAAATGAAAATTTGTCCTCAAATATAAATACTGCCAACAGCAAAACAAAAAAAATCTGGCCAAAAAAGTTTTCATTATGTGAATCAGTTATCATTAATTTTGTACAAATATGCAGAGACTGAAACCAGTGGCTGTAAATAATACCTGGGTGCCGGTTTAAACATGACATGATATGTCTAGCCAGGCAATTTAATGTATGTTATGTTGTCTTATCCTAAGTCCTTATTTTGTTTTTTTTATTATTTTTTTTGTAGGGAAATCTTCCACCAGATTATCATATCAGCCTAATAGATATTGGCCTTGTACTTGAATATCTCATGGGTGGAGCTTATCGCTGCAACTACACTCGAAAAAGTTTTCGGACTCTTTATAATAACTTATTTGGACCAAAGAGGGTAAGAATGAATTCATTCTGGATGTGGCCATCATGCTGATGGTAAAAAAAATAAGTAATACTCTGTTCCTTTGTCTTTGTGAAACACTACATGTTAAATCCTAAAGAAATGCTGCAACACTGAAGTTGAAACTCTGGTAGTGAAGTTGTATAAGGAACCTATAAAAAATCTGTGTTAAAGGATGGGAGGACCCAAAAGGTGGTAAATACATTGATCTAGGAGTGAATTTCCTCCTATTTCAGTGGCTTACAATCCAAGCATTTCTAACTGTGGTGTTTGTATATTTACTTATTCCTACTTGAAGCTGTAGCTCTCTTATAACGGTAAACTGTATTGGCCAAGCCAGGCCTACTGATCAAGTAATTACAACCAACAGTACCCTTAACTTGAGTAAAGCAGAGAGTGTAGTCTGAATACAGAAGAGCTATGAACCTGTTAGAGCAGTTCTTTACAGGACTTACTGTGAGCATAGATCTTATCCTATGGAACCCACTGCAATCTCAGTAAAGCATTTCATAGTCAATCCATCCCACTCCTACCAGTTTGATGCCAGTGCCAGCAACAGATGCCCAGAGGTTGAAGAAGGATCACAGGTCAGCAGGAGAACACCTGAAAAGCAGCACAAAGGAATTCCAGCCAGTCCAGCCAGTAAGTCAGCTTCATCAGGGGCCCAACTTAAATGCCTCTGTGCAAATGCAGGTAGCATGGGGAATAAATAAGAGGAGTTAGAGACGTGTATGCCTGCAGGGCTATGATCTGATTGGCATCACTGAGACCTGGGGGGATGGCTCCTGTAACTGGAGTGTTGGAATGGAAGGATACAGGCTCCTTCAGAAGGACAGGCAGGGGAGATGAGGAGGGGGTGTCTCCCTCTATGTCAATGACCGGCTGGAGCACACGGAGCTCTGCCTGGGGATGCGTGAGGAGCCGACCGAGAGCTTATGGGTCAGGATTAAATGGAGGGTAGGGACAAGTGCCATTATAGTGGGGGTCTGCTACAACCACCTGACCAGGAAGACCGAGCGGATGAGGCCCTATATAGGCAGATAGGAGCAGCCTCATGTTCACAAGCCCTGGTCCTCATGGGGGACTTCAGCCACCACAATATCTGTTAGAGGGACAACACAGTCGAGCATAAGCAATCCAGGAGGTTACTGGAATGTGTTGGTGACAACTTCCTTCTCCAAGTGACAGAGGAGCCAATGAGGAGAGGTGCTATGCTGGACCTTGTTCTCACCAACAAGGAGGGGATGGTGGGGAATGTGAAGCCCAGTGGCAGCCTTGGCTGCAGTGACCATGAAATGGTGGAGTTCAAGATCCTTAAGGCAGTGAGAAGGATGCATAGCAAGCTTGCTACCCTGGACTTCAGGAGAGCAGACTTTGGCCTCTTCAGGGATCCGCTTGGTAGAGTACCATGGGATAAAGCCCTGGAGGGAAGAGGGGCCCAAGAAACCTTGGTTAATATTCAAGGATCACCTCCTCCAAGCTCAGGAGAGATGCATCCCAACAAAGAGGAAGTCAGGCAAAAACGCCAGGAAGCCTGCAGGGATGAACAAGGAGCTCCTGGAAAAACTCAAACACAAAAAGAAGGCCTACAGAGAATGGAAGCAAGGACAGGTAGCCTGCGAGAAATAGAGAGAAATTGTCTGAGCAGCCAGGGATCAAGTTAGGAAAGCTAAAGCCTTGATAGAATTAAATCTGGCCAGGGACATAAAGGGCAACAAGAAAAGCTTCTATAGGTATGTAGGTGATAAGAGGAAGACTAGGGAAAATGTGGGTCCTCTCTGGAAGGAAACAGGAGACCTGGTTACCCAGGACATGGAGAAGGCTGACATACTCAATGACTTTTTTGCCTCAGTCTTCACCGGCAAGTGCTCCAGCCACACTGCCCAAGTCGCAGAAGGCAAAGGCAGGGACAGGGACAACAAAAAAACACCCACTCTAGGAGAAGATCAGGGTCAAAACCATCTAAGGAACCTGAAGGTACACAAGTCCATGGGACCTGATGAGATGCATCTGCGAGTCCTGAGGGAACTGGCAGATGAAGTGGCTACGCCACTATCCATCATATTTAAGAAAGGGGAAACATAACATCCGTTTTTAAAAAGGGAAAAACAGAAGACCCAGGCAATTACGGGCCAATCAGTCTCACCTCTGCGCCTGGCAAGATCATGGAGCAGATAGATGCACCTGGAAACTACACTGAGGCACGTGGAAAATAAGGAGGTGATTGGTAACAACCAACCAAGGGCAAATCATGCCCAACAAATTTGGTGGGCTTCTATGACAGGGTTACAGTGATGGTGGATAAGAGACAAGGAACAGACATCACCTACCTGGACTTCTGCAAAGCATTTGACACTGTCCCACACAGCTTCCTTGTCTCTAACTTGGAGATACATGGATTTGATGGATGGACCACTCAGTGGATAAGGAATTGGTTGGATGGTCACACTCAAAGAGTTGCATTCAATGGCTGGACGTCCAAGTGGAGACCAGTGACAAGTGGCATTCCTCAGGGGTTGGTATTGGGACTGGTGCTGTTTAATGTATTTGTTGGCAACACAGTGGGATTAAGTGCACCCTCAGCAAGTTTGCCAACAACACCAAGCTGTGTGGTGTGGTCAACATGCTGGAGGGAAGGGATGCCATTCAGAGGGACCTTGATAGGTTTGAGAGGTGGGCATGTGTGAACCTCATGAAGTTCAACAAGACCAAGTGCAAGGTCCTGCACGTAGGTTGGGGCAACCCCAAGCACAAATACAGGCTGGGTGATGAGTGGATTGAGAGCAGCCCAGAGGAGAAGGACTTGGGGCTGTTGGTTGATGAGAAGCTCAACATGGCTCAGCAATGTGCGTTTGCAGCCCAGAAAGCCAACTACATCCTGGGCTGCATCAAAAGAAGCGTGATCAGGAGGTCAAGGGAGGTGATTCTGCCCCTCTGCTCTACTCTCCTGAGACCCCACCTGGAGTACTGTGTTCAGCTCTGGGGCCCCCAACATAACAAGGACACAGACCTGTTGAAGTGAGTCCAGAGGAGGGCTGGAGCACCTCTCCTGTGAAGACAGGCTGAGAAAGTTGGGGTTGTTCAGCCCGGAGAAGAGAAGACTCCAGAGGGACCTTATAGCAGCCTTCCAGAGGGGTCCTACAAGAAAGCTGGAGAGGGACTTTTTACAAGGGCATGTAGTGATAGAGCACGGGGTAATGGCTTTAAAGTGAAAGAGGGTAGCTTTAGATTGGATGTGAGGAAGAAGTTCTTCACTGTGAGGATGGTGAGGCACTGGAACAGGTTGCCCAGAGAGGTTGGAGATGCCCCATCCCTTGCAGTGTTCAAGGCCAGGCTGGATGGGGCTTTGAGCAACTGGTCTAGTGGAAGGTGTCCCTGCCGATGGCAGGGGGTTGGAACTAGATGATCTCTAAGGTCCCTTCCAACCCAAACCATTCTATGATTCTACAATAGTCATGTACCAATCCTGAGAATATCACACGTGGCCCTTGCTTTGTTAAAAAGTCTGTTCTAAGCAAATAGAATAATTTTCTTCATTAACTTATTTATTTGTTTGGTTCAGCTTTGAAGGTCAAGTGAAGATTCCTAGCCTAATTACAGAATGCCCCACACTAGGAAACACACTAGGAAATTAGACCCACAAATGGTCAGAAGGCCACTCAAAGCCCAAGTATTCGGTAGCTGATATATAGTACATATATAGTGTAGTACTATCTGATGGAACAAACAAATAAACCTTTTACATAAAAAGTAAAACAGAGATTTTGCAATACAACAGAAGAATTTTTTAATGGGAAATTGTGAGAGGTTTGAAGATCTGTTATATTTTTTACTATTTCCTATGGGTATCTCTACCCTGTGTGTGCTTATAAGCATGATTTGTTCCGAGCTTTTATGATCATGTGGTGATTTTAATTCTCAAAGCAGTTTATTATTGAATGATTAATTTGACTCTTCCATCTGAATCAAAATATTTCACTTGAATGCAGGATGGAAAATATTTTCTAACCCATTGCCTTCCTGCAAATACAATAAAGAGGAAGATTAATTAATTGTACCATTATTGGTACAATTATTTAGAATAGTAAGTTTAGTAATAAATACTGTATGTTTGTAAATGAAAATGTGTTTTTCCTTGGTATTATTTGGTCTTTGAATTTTCCCTCCTATTTAACCAATTTTCTTTTCTATTTTTAATATTCAGCCAAAAGCTCTTAAACTACTTGGGATGGAGGTAAGTTGGATTTATTTTACATTACTGTTTTTACCAGAGCATTTCTTTGTACAGTTCTGCTCTTGCTCTTAGCTTTTTCACTATAACTGTGGCTTAAAGTAAATTTCAACTAGACAAGATCTTCCATTTTGCAAACAGCCTATGCAATACTTCTGGCTTACTTTTATGGGTAGGGTCTTGAGAGCTGCTTAAAGCTTTACTCGGTGGTCTTCAGGCAGTTTTAGCACTATTATGCAATAACACATTCCATGATGGAATGTATTGCAGATTTAATCATTCAGATGTGAACATCAATGATACTGAAAGAGAATATGATCCAGCAGTGCTACTTATGGTCAAATCCCCTTTACATGAAGTAACAATTTATGCGCAAATGAGGTTTTTATCATAGAGAAAACAATTAACTGGAGTGAAAAAACAAGGTGGTCTGACATGTTAGGTGCTGTCCTCCACTATAAAACATCCTTGCCTTGCTACTGTGGTGACACCATGCTTTGTGAATGATGAAGCTGATCCAGAATTTTGGGTCCAAACCTTGCCTCAATTACTTGTGTGCCTGCAGAAATTTTGAATTGATCAGAATCAAGTCTGGGATGATGCCTAAAAACTCATTCTGTTTTGGAGGTAGTTGCTTTTGTTTCTGAAAGAAGTATTAATATAGACCAGGAACACATTTACACAAATAGGCTAGGTACGTTTCTCTATGAAGTATGCTTTTATTAATGCTGTGATAGTATTTGAACGCAGTATATGTACATGTTGCTTGTGTTACATTTGATGTGAACTATACCCAAACACAAAAGCCTCTGTTTCCTGAAGCAGGTAAGCAGCTTTCTTCCCTACAGAGAAAGTCCAGGTTATGTTTAATCTCACTGATCAGCTTCCTATTTTCTAATGGCTCAAGGCCAAAAGCTCAGACCCTCAGATGTGTATCCCTTTTTAATCAGCGTGGATCATATGTAGGTTGCTTAGTGCTTCTCCAAAGGCACATTTTGATTTTCCTGTTTCTTGCAGTGAGAAATGTTTTATGTGGCACAAACTGAAGTGTTCTCTCCATTTGACAGTGGGTGTAGCCCACTCCCTTCTTCCAAGAGAAAGAAAAGGTGAAAAGAAAAATTAATTTCTTTTGCTGAAGTGGTCAGTAAATTGATGTGACTCCAAGTGTTTGGGTTTTTTTCGTTTCCAGTGTTAGCAGCTCTAAAACGGGAAGTTTAGACTCCTTTGCACTTTGTCTTTCTTACCCAGGGTTCTGTTTTGATTTGATTTTCCTAGTGTGGGGAGGACCTAATTTTTGGTCCTTTATTTGAGATTTTATTCCTGTGCTTCAGAGGTGCTCAATACTTTCTTCATGTGCATGCAATTAATGACCCCTGAATTTTCCATAAGAGACAGAGGTCACCACTTGCAGTTCTTAGAACTGCTTGAAGAGAAATGCATACTTAATTGTTAGTTGAAGAGTCGTCTTTGGAAACCTGGTGTGTGAGGCTGAACCCTGAATTTGGATTTAAGTTTGTATTTTGTCAAAAAATAGTGCATTATGCTGAGCTTGCTTTAACAGGAACTAATTTTGTAGAATGGTAATTGCTTTTACTTGCAATCCACTTCTGAGATTGGAATCAAGGTCTATGATGATGATGAGCTCTGTCTACACTTATATATGCAATGTTCTTCCCACATTACTTAAACCCTAATTTTCCCAATCATGGCTTTTTTCCCTTCAGGGTCCTGCTTCCATTGTCAGTACTTCCCTTCAGTTACTTCCATGTTGGTTCCTGTAGTAATGGCCTATCCTCCCTATCCCTTTAAGAAATGGGATACTTACACCTTCCATTTGCCCTGCATACATAGGAGGAGATTGCTTATTCAAAGGTGAAAACTCCCTTTAGTATCTCACTGTTCTTATGGACGCTATCTGCCTGTCTTTACCATTTGCATGTTACCTCTCTCTCCACCTGCATGTCAGTCTGAAAACTGCTTTGATACCTGTAAGATATGCAGCACTGTTCTTCAGGAATAAATGCTGACCTATCAAATCAGAAATTACAGTGGAACCTATTCATAGTGAATTCAGGTTTGTTAAAGCTCTGTTGACACTGCAGAGGAATTAATTAAATACTAATTCATTGCAAATCAGCTTGTGCAATTATACGTGCCATAGAGATCTACTTACAATGCAGTATAAAGTGATGCCTTCAGTACAATAGGGTTCTACTGTACTTATCCAAGATGGGTGACTTGTAATTAAGAATGCAAGAACTGGTTCTCTGAATAAAGTATTAAGCTGTGTGTGCTAGCCCAGTGCATGGTCTGTTACCTATTCTTCATAGTTTTATCACTATTGGCATTCATTATGGGAAACATCAAAAACAAATTAGAACTTTATTAACATGTCCTTTTAATACTTGTTCTGTGCATGGTGCCATTGTCAGGTAAGCTGTTAAAAATAGATGGGAACATTTTTTTCTTCTTTTCTTCCCAGGATGATGAGCCTCCCACCAAAGGGAAGAAGAAGAAGAAGAAAAAGGAGGAAGAGATCGATATTGATGTGGATGACCCAGCAGTCAGCCGCTTTCAGTATCCCTTTCATGAACTGATGGTATGGGCCGTGCTGATGAAACGGCAAAAGATGGCACTCTTCCTTTGGCAGCGAGGGGAGGAAACCATGGCCAAGGCACTTGTGGCCTGTAAACTGTACAAGTCTATGGCCCATGAGTCTTCTGAGAGTGAGCTGGTGGATGACATCTCTCAGGATCTGGACAACAACTCAAAGTTAGTAGATGCAGAGCAGACTTTGTCTCCTTGATATAGGAGTCTGACCTGCTGAGAAGCTTTACTTTTAGTAAAGTAAAATTGATTTCTAGAATATAGGTTCACAGAATGCCATTTGGAGCTGCTCTATCAACAGTAAACAAGCCAAAATGTGGTCTCAGAATCTGAAGGCAATACTAGCAAGAAGACTTGCATTTTTTTCTGATAGAACACATTCTTTCTTCAGCTTCTCTGCCTGTAAAACTAGATAGTTTTATTTCACAAAGTTATTTTCAGGATTTACTCACATAAATTAAGAGGTATCTGATGATGTATCTGAACTGGCCTTAGAATGTTACCCATCTAAGCTAATTCTCTGGTCACTAAAAATTTGTTTGGAACTTACATAGATTGTCCAAATCAAGCGAGAGGCTCAGTTGTTCTTGTCATTGTACATGTATGTGGAAAAACATGACCCCCTGTGAATGGAATTAAAACCCCAAATGCAAGCAAACACTGATTTCTAAATCAAACTTAACTGGACTTATCTTGCATTTTCCAGAGATTTTGGCCAGCTGGCTGTTGAACTCTTGGATCAGTCCTATAAACATGATGAGCAGATTGCCATGAAACTACTGACCTATGAACTGAAAAACTGGAGTAATTCTACCTGCCTGAAATTGGCTGTGGCAGCTAAACACAGGGACTTCATTGCTCACACATGCAGCCAGATGCTCTTAACAGATATGTGGATGGGACGACTGCGCATGCGGAAAAACCCAGGCCTTAAGGTATTTCTGTTCAGCAGTTGTTTTCAAAGATGAAATTTGTTGCATGTAGCACTACATTATACATAGTGTATGTATAGAACAAATTGGCCTACTAATTACAGATGTTTTAAGAACACACCTGCTTTAAAGCTAATTTTTTTTTGTTTCAAAATTCAGGATATCTAAGGAACATTACCCCATGACAAAGGAAAATATAAATCCATAAAAGGCTTAGCATGATTGGAATCTGAGAGAGAAGTTGTGGCTTTCAATGAATGATGAGATCTGTTCCCTGAAAACATACACCTTTGATTCAGAATTACTTGGATACAATCAAAAAGATCTCCATTAGGGATCCATGCAAAGGGAGTAGAAAGCAAATGAACCAGATGTGGACACATGCTTCTTACATTGCTTAATATTGTACCAGAAGACACAGTCAAGACTCAGTGTTGAAAAGAGTGAAATCTGTGCAATTGCATTGTGTGAAACTATGTGATTTTTATTTCCCTCTTCTGTAATTTGATGATATGGTCTCTCTTACTGATTTTTATATTTCCTGATTATTGGATTTACAAAAATATGAGTAATGTGAGGAGGCTGGCACAAAAGAGAAACATGAGTGAGCCAATGTTAAGGAAGCAGAGCAGTGTTTGCTTGTGTATGTTTTCATGTGAATATAATCCTTTCTTTGTTATGCAGTTGCTGTCACCCGTGTGGCGGCCCATCATGATAGTGCCACCTTCAGTCTCACCTCCTTATTTCCTTAAATCCCCCGTTACTGACAAAGTGCCATGCCTATCCCCCCAGGTCATACTCCCAAGCTTGCTGACATACACGTTGCACTCTCACTGTCATTCTCAATTTATTCCTAGTTTCCCATGTCTCCCTCCTAAACTTGTTGAAAATCTTCAAGCAAGTGTCCTGCCTTTCAGATTGCATCATGGTGCTTTCTAAATCTGTTTATTGATTTCCTTTCTTTTCACCAGAGGATTAATCAACCTGCTAATGTTCTAGTTTCATTACCAGCATTCTTTTCTTTGCTCTTTTTCTGTACTTTGGCAACTCCTGCTTGTGTTTCTGTACCTCAGCAATCTCGTATAGTAAAAGAACTCTCCAGGTGCTATCTGCAAAGCTTCTTTTACCTTTCACAAGTTTTTAACTATTAAAACTAATTCTAGCAGGTGACTAAAGTAACTATAAACTCCAGTAACAAACCTGAAGCCCTCTTCCAACCGCCATTGCATCCATTCCATGGAATTTCTCTGCACAACTCTAATTCTGGAGCACAGTTTCTTAGCTGCAGTGTATTCGTGGTGATGGGAAGCCTACCAGGATGCCATCTTTCCATACAAGACCTTATTGCCAATGTTTCATAAGTACTACTTATTCATTTGTGTAGGTTTGAGGATAGCAGAGTTTCTTGAATACTATGCAAAAGAAAATATTGTTTATGGGATTTGCCTTGTTATGAAATCTATTAATGTAAACAAATACTACCATCTGAGTTGAATTTTTTCTTATTGTACAGGTTATAATGGGGATTCTCTTCCCCCCCACCATCCTTTTCCTAGAGTTTCGGAGTTACGATGATTATTCTTACCAGACATCAAGAGAAAATGAGGAAAGCAGAGAAAAGGAGGAGGAAAATGTGGTCAGTAGTGGAGATTATTAGGACGTTCTAATATCTCAAAAGTGCTCAGTTTTCTAACTTCTCTGATTATGCTATAGGTCGCTCAGGTTAAAATCTCAACTGTCTCTGTGGGATAAAAATCAATGAAGAGTTTTGGGAGTGCATAGGCTCGATTTTCAGGGTGTGTAAATTATCTGTGTAGTTGCATAGATCTATGGAATTTGTATTTTTGTATTTTAAAAAAGAGGTCTGTTGCTCAGAGGAAGCATCATGTGTGGGGCTGTAGCTGAGGGAAAGCTACTATTTTTACTATTGTATATTGATGAAAACTGACAACTTTGGTATTCTAGGATGCAAATGTGGATACAGGCTCCCGAAAAGGAGATGAAGAAAATGGAAATAAAAAACAAAAAAGCCTTCCAATTGGAACAAAGATCTATGAATTCTATAATGCACCTATTGTCAAATTTTGGTTCTACACAGTAAGTCATGATGATTAAACTGATAATGATTGTTTTTCTCACACCTGTGAAACTTAAAGGATTCCAATGTAAAAATAATAACCAAGTAATAAGTAAATAGTACTGACTTTAATGGCATCTGATGAATGAAGTGCTCCCTTTATTCAGAGAAAAATGCATAGGCAATGAAACAGAATGAATAACTGAAGCTTATGCTGTGAGCCTCTAAAGCTCCTACACACCTTGAAGGAGGAGGCCCTGCCTGGCTAACCATATGCCAAACTCGCTGAAAGCTCCACAATCCAGTCACCCAGTCCAAACTAGACTGGATCCTCTTGCTTTCTAAAAGCTCTGGCTTCTGTGTTGAAATATACTTTGGGACCCAACAAGTCATGCCATAGTATCAATGCTTGCCATTTACTCTGTTGATGGTTAGGCTCAGATAAGTGCAGCTGAGATGGAAGCACAGAACCCAGTCTGCTAAGACTTAATAGGTACTTTTATTTAAATAATTGAAACCAATCTAAACTAAACTATTTATTTTTGACAAGCATCTGATTTTCTCTTTAGTGCATCAAGAATTATCTGGTGCTAAACTCTGTTTTAATAAAACAGAAAAAGTATTCATGCTACTGCTCATAAATTCTGTGTGTGCCCTGTAAAAAGGATACTGGTTTCTTTTTTATTCAAAGTTAGGACTTCTGATGCCTAGTATGTCATAATATTATGTAGGTTTTTAGTTTTAGTGCATCGTTATCACAAAATGCTATACTGATCCCCTTCTGCTGCCTGTATAATAATTGAAAAGCAAAATTCCTATTTAATTTCAAAGAAAAGTATCCAACATGGTTTCACAGTGTAAAGAAGTTACATTTTACTGGATTAAAAAAGCCCCAGGCACAAAGGGACTTGAGTGCCTTGGAGTTGTTGTTTTGCTTCTTTCAACAAACGAGCTAATTTAGCTGTCTGGATCATATGTTCCACTGCATCTGTCATTCCATCAGCGGCTGGATGCCCATGGCCTCTGCCAGTGTGCATGGCAGCTATACGAAGGGCATTGCAGCAGGCCCGCTTCCTTCAGAGAAGAAAACCTGTTTTCCTGTGCAAGTAAGGGTCTTCAACAGCTGAGTCTTTCAAGCATAGCCTCAATGTATGTGTTCATACATGTTTGTATGAATATCACAATTAGGGTGGGCTTCACTTTCATGCATTATGCAGACCCCTCAGCTAAGAGGATTTTACTGCCTTTTGTTTGGTGTTTCTTCTCAGACATGGTGATACTGTTTTCTGTGCTCTTAGAGAATTAGGCTTCAGCAAGAAACTTGCTTCTGAGACTAGGGGCTACTTAGTTAAGGTAACCAAAATATCTGCAAACCCACTATTCATGCAGATAGGTTTAAGTAACAAGTATAGGAAGAGGTGTTGTAGGGACTTATATATGAAGTCTGTGTGCCTCTGGCTTCACATAAATGCTATATTCTGCCTAGATGGTCTCAACCACATTATTACAGGGTGGAGAAAAGCAAGTGTCCTGTGTGGCTCTTTACTTCCCCTACCCCTCCAGACACGTGCTGCTCACAGCCCTGCCTCCCTGTTCTACTTTAGATCTGAGATGGTGGGTAAACATTTCACACTGAGTATCTCATTCTTTAGAAAACTCCATTTTCTCCCTGGAAAATCTTTTGCTTTATTACTGCTTTATTTCCCTTTTTTTTCCCTGCAAAGCCATTGAATCCATTTTGGTTTCTTAACTCTGAACGTCCGAGATCTCTGAAGTTTTTAGTTTGGCCGGTCACCAACGACTGCTGTGAGGCATGGAGACACCCCAGCATCACCAGTTTGACATTT
The DNA here is from genome assembly GCA_026212715.1 of Elanus axillaris. NCBI lineage: Eukaryota > Metazoa > Chordata > Aves > Accipitriformes > Accipitridae > Elanus > Elanus axillaris. Next base: position 6,510,696 of record JANZLQ010000002.1, read on the forward strand.
ACACCAGCAGTTATAGAAAACTGAATGATAGCTCTATCGACTTACGCTAATAGTCCAGAACTTCCTAATAGAAATTAGTGAAGACTGATTTTTGGTGTGTGTGGAAGTCATCTCAAGTAATTGAATACTGCCTTACTGTGGAAGGATCCTGGGATCCATTGCCTAAAGTCCATAAAGGATTATTATTTTTTTTTAGATATCATACCTCGGTTACTTGATGCTATTTAATTATATAATCTTGGTGCGGATGGAACGGTGGCCATCAGTCCAGGAGTGGGTTGTCATCTCCTACATCGTGACGTTGGCTTTAGAGAAAGTAAGAGAGGTAAAGCCTGATCATACCAACATCTCATAATCCTTAAAATGAAGCTCAGTCTTAGAAGTAATAGTGACAGGGACTTGTGCAGATGGTTGAGAAGCCATACATGAGAGAGAAGATTCTCATATCCATGGAGTCCCAAAATGCCCATCACTAGAGAAAGTTTCATTTATAACCTGTTTCCATACATTAAAACTTTATTTTATTGGGCAAAAAGGTCAGGCAAAAATGCCCTGAGGTCAGTAGTCAAAATGAACGCTCGCATTCTCCTACATGTATTTCCAAGGAGGGGCAGGGCCATAACCCATGAAGGAAACTCAGTAGGTACTGTCTTTTTATTACTGATGCAGTCCTTGATGAGATCTAGCAGGCAGAGATGTTTTGGGGAATTAGCCAGCAGAACTATCTGGCTGATCTAGTTACTTCTGTCTGAGGAAGGTAACATTAAAACTTCTATTGTATTCGCATGCTGTAGTGTGGTTTGCACTTAGCCTATCCTTCTCTGATTCACAATTCCCACATCTGGTACTAACTATGTTTGGAGATAAATATGGATGTCAAGTCAGTAAGCCAGATCTCCTGTTTTAAATGTAATTGATTAAAACCTATAACAAAAAACATTTAATGAAGCCAAAATAGAAACACAGATGAAAAGGTGGTCCAGAAGAGGGCCATGAAAATGATTGGAGGGCTGGAACAGCTCTGCTATGAAGAAAGGCTGAGAGTGTTGTTGAGGTTGTTCAGCCTGGAGAAGAGAAGGCTCTGCGGAGACCTTACTGCATTACTTCAATATGCAAATGGGGCTAATAAGAAAGCAAAAGACTATTTACCAAGGCCAGTAGTGACAGGACAAGGGGCAACCATTTTAAACTGAATGAAGGTTTCAATTGGATATAAGGGAGAGATCTTTTATGATGAGGGTGGTGGGGCACTGGAGCAGGTTGCCCATAGAAGCTGTGGATGCCCCATCCCTGAAAGTATTCAGGTCAGGTTCAACAGGGCTTTAAGCAACCTGTTCTGGTGAAAGATGTCTCTGCCCATGGCAGGGGGTTGGACTAGATGATCTTTATAGGTCCTTTCCAACACAAACCATTCTATGTTCCTATGAAAATGAAATGTTGCCTACTAGTAACTAAAAATATTGCTGCTTAAGACAAATTTTGCTGGCAGTGGAGGGGGTCTCAGACACCTATTGAATGTGACAAGATTGGTCTTTTTTCATAACCATTACTTCAAAAATGTAACTTGGGAGTTTTTCCTAATAATTTCTTTGTTGATTTTTTGTTTTGTTTTGTTTTGTTTTCAGATTCTGATGTCAGAGCCTGGCAAGCTGAGCCAAAAAGTGAAAGTTTGGCTCCAGGAATACTGGAATATTACTGACCTGGTGGCTATTTCAGTATTTATAATAGGAGCAATTCTTCGCCTACAGAACCAGCCTTACATGGGTTATGGAAGAGTGATTTACTGCGTAGATATAATTTTCTGGTACATTAGAGTACTAGATATCTTTGGTGTGAACAAGTATCTGGGACCTTACGTCATGATGATTGGAAAGATGGTTAGTGCCTAAACTGCTGTAAACTACGTATTTCAGAACTTCATAGGAAACTAAATTTAGTTCTGATTTTGAAAAGAGGTTCTCCATCTGAGTAAAACTCTGAATAAAGGCTGTGAAAAAATTGCCATGTGATTTTCATACACACACACACAAGGTGCAATACTCTTGCTAATAATTGCTTGATTAGAGAGGGATATTTTATTTTTTTTAACAAGCTTGTGGAAACTTGTTCACTTTGCCTGCCTTCTCCCTCCCAAAGCCATAGCAATAACAGATGCAAAAACACCAGGTTCATCCACAAAACCATCAGTTATGGACAGGAGATGATACAGCAATGATTATATCATCTCTTTGCAACCAAAGAAGAGGTCTGTGCTGAAAGCAAAGCATAGTGCACTTAATGCAAAAGAAAATAGGGATAGCGAAGATTTTAGCATTTTAAGTCTTCTTAAATATATATCTAGTATTCATTTAAATGACTGGGTTTACTGCATTTTTATGTGTACTTGTTTCATGAGCAGTAGATAAAGTCACAGAGTAATATCAAGAAAATTATCCAGGGGAATGCGTTTGTTCTCTCGAAACTTTCTTGTTCGATGCATGATGGCAAACAGACATGCTGGTGCTACTATACTACCTGGTGATGATAAGAGCCTCTTTATGGTCTCTCCATGCAGATGATTGACATGCTCTACTTCGTGGTCATCATGCTTGTGGTTCTGATGAGTTTTGGAGTAGCCCGCCAAGCTATCCTGCACCCAGATGAGGAGCCTTCTTGGAGACTAGCTCGCAACATCTTCTATATGCCCTACTGGATGATCTATGGAGAGGTGTTCGCAGACCAGATAGACCGTAAGAGTAGAATTCATAGTAAGAGTCTGTTTCCTGTTTCTGAGGCAGATGATCAGATCCAAATTAATGATTGTTTTTAATTTGGAAGTAGAGTTTTGTCTTTATGATTATATTGTTGTTGTTTTCTTGTGACAGACACCAGAGACTGAACAGTTTCCTGTTCCCCACCTGCATGTTCTGTCTCTCAGTTTATATTCAAATTCAGTTAACACTGAGAGTGGTACAGTCTGGAATACTGTCCTGTCCAAGAGTCTAACTGTATGAAGTGTTTTGTTTACTTGCAGGGATCAACAGAGATCATTCTGAAATGTTCTTCTGAACCAATGTTTCACTGATAGTCAATTCCAACAGAAAAAGAAAAAAAAGGAACACCATGTACAGGAGATGAAAATACACATATATTTTCATCTCCAACTCACAGCACAGGCAATGAGCTAATACATTTTTACTCTCATTGGTACATCTATCTACTTTCCAGAAATGTTTCCATTTCATAAATCACTTGTGTTCTTCTTTTCTACACCTGCAGTAAAACCAAGCAAGAAAGGGAAATTCTGCTTGATTAGCTTTGGGTGTGGAAATAGCCTTCATTATATAAAAGTGGCACAGTTTAAAAAAATAACTGTCGGTATTTTTGAGGAGATGGAAACTGTCGTGTTACTGCTAGTTTTGTGTTAATATTTGAAATTTGTACAGACAGTCAAACATGCAGCTGGCCTCCTCTAGTGTGTATCACATAGTTTGCACTTTATCTGAAATAATATAAGTGGCTATTTCAGCGTTGTGTATGTGTTATTTCAACCATCTGCATATACTGACAAGTAGTAAATTGCAAGGCTGAAGAAACTGAGGTCTAAGTTCAAAAGCCATGAAGATCCATCATGAGAAACCTTTATACCAAATGTCACTAAAGTGTACTTTAATTGCTTAGAAAGGAATAAAATGTCATTAGTCTGTGTGGTGGTTTAACCCCAGCCAGCAACTAAGCACCACGCAGCCACTTGCTCACTTCCCCCCCAACCTGGTGGGATGGGGGAGAGAATTGGGAAAAAAAAGTAAAAGTCATGGGTTGAGATAAGAACAGTTTAATAGGACAGAAAGGAAGAAATGAATAATGATAATAAAATGACAATAATAATAATAATAATAAAAGAATTGGGATATACAAGTGATGCACAATGCAATTGCTCACCACCCACTGACTGACACCCAGTTAGTCCCTGAGCAGTGGTTCCTCCCAGCCACACTGTCCCCAGTTTATATACTAGACATGACATGACACAGTATGGAATATCCCTTTGGCCACTTTGGGTCAGGTGCCCTGGCTGTGTCCCCTCCCAACTTCTTCTGCCCCTCCAGCCTTCTCGATGGCTGGGCATGAGAAGCTGAAAAAATCCTTGTCTTAGTATAAACACTACTTAGCAACAACTGAAAACATGAGTGTGTTATCAACATTCTTCTCATACTGAACTCAAAACACAGCACTGTACTAGCTACTAGGAAGACAAGTAACGCTATCCCAGCTGAAACCAGGACAGTCTGTTTCTGAACAGTTTACACTGTTGCAGAGACCATGTCATCTTTGTTTTCCTTACGAATGCTTGTCTCATTAATGTAATTTATGATACAGTAAATTACTCTTGACTAATAAAAGGTCAAGCCAGTTGTTTATTGTCTGATATTGCAGTTTCAGTGCACACGTGAGCCAGGATAAGCTCAGGATCTCTCAAGTGGGTTAATTCTGCCATGGGGAGGAATAGACTGTAACAGGGTATCCCTTACCTTTGTGGCTCATAATGTGCTTTTAAATCCTACTTCACTTTGAACAAAGAATGTTTGCCAATGTAGACAGCTTGATTTCTTTATAAACCAAAACACTTACCTTACCAACAATACTGATCTCTGTATTGTAAGTGGTGTCCCAGACTTCTCTCATGCTTGCAGTCATTTTTCAGTTACATACTCAGCATCCTTTGTATTAGAAATCTTTCTTCAGCAGGGTGAAATATTTGGGGGAAAAAAAGTTCAGGCTTTCCAGCTACACAAGTTCAGTCCAGCTACTTGCTCCACTAACCTTCCCAGGTCAGCAGCTTTGCTGCTTTGGTAGCTTAAACATAAGCTAACTTGGAAATGTGTGGGTTTGTTGTTGGTTTAATATTGAAATAAAAGTGGCTACACAAGGAGTTCTACTGGTATAACTAGACTGCATTACAATTATTCTGTAAATTTCTTACATCTAGAAGTCTATGGACTGACTTCTGAAGATCTTTTTGCTTTCAGTAAGAAATTTTCACTCTGATCTTTCCGTGGGTCTCTGTAAACATACCACAAAAGCAACCTCAGAAGTCATTGGGGAGTGATTGCTATGGGCAGTCTAACCTGACACTGTGGCAAGTGCTTATGTGTAGTTTTGCCAAGGCCCATGAGTGTAAACAATTTATGGAAAAAGTATTACATAAAATCTTCCACCTGAAAGAAGGTAGTTGGACTTTTGTCAATAGCTTCACTGAGGATAGGATGTCACCTAAAGATGAAGATGAGAAATCAAAGAATTGCTGAGGTTGGAAGGCACCTATGGAGATCATCTAGTCGAACTTCCCTGCTCAAAGCAGGGTAAATTAGATCAGGTTGCTCAGGGACTGTCCAGTCAGGTTTTTAATATCTTGAAGGATGAAGACTGTGCAGTCTCTCTGGACAGCCTAGTTTGAATGGAATTTCCCATGTTTCTATCTTTGCCCACTGCCTCTTCTCCTTTCACTGGATACCACTGAGAAGAGTCTGGCTCTGTCTTCTTTACTCCCACCCACCATCAGGTATTGATAACGTTGGTAAGATCTCCCTTGACCCTTTTCTTTTCCAGGCTAGATTATCCCAGCTCTCTCAGCCTTGTGACATCTGTCAGATGCTCCAATCCCCTTAATAATTTTTGCAGCCCTTTACTAGAGTCTTTCCAGTATGTATGTGTCTGATTTCTATGGGGGAGCCTAGAAGCAGACACACAAGTCCAGATGTGGTTTCACCAGAGCCAAGTAGAGGTGAATAATTACCTCCCTTAACTTGCTGGTAGCACTTTTCATAATGCAACCCAGGAAGCTTTTTTGTCTGGTTCACTCCATTTGAAAAATGTCCATGAGCAAGAAGTTAGTGGCATCTAGTACTCAACAGCAACATAATCTTAAACAACAGAGAAACCTGGCTGAGTTTCTTTCAATAGTGTGATTTTTCTTAACAGTCACATTTAGGGGTTGGCAAGCAAATATCCATACTGGTAGTCAAAATGGGCTTTAATGATACTGTACACAGTAATAACATCGGTATCATGACTATTAACAGAAATGTAGCTATTCAATAGAAACAGCTGGCAGACTCAAAGCCACGGTGGTTAAAAAAAAAAAAAAAAAAAAGGAGGAAATGTTTCCATAATAGCTAAAAGAATGAGTTTGTGTGATAATTTTGAGTTGTTTTGCGTTCGTGGTGACTGCCAATTTTGTCGACTTGCCTGAGATATCATGTATATTTAAATGATCATCTGCCAGAAGCATTTTGAGATTTATTATTAATATCATGAATTCACTGCCATATGTAACATTTGGGGAAAACAACATGAAAAGGAAATTGCGGAATGCAATGCATTTTTAACAAAGACCTGTCTAAGGTTATGTCTCTACTGTTCTGAGATTTGACTTGCTTACCTTTTCTTGGTGGCAAAACTGTATTTTCAATCATCTTTTTTGTGTTTTTTTTCTATATTATTCTATTTTCTTTCTTTCCCTCCTGCCTCCTTTTACATTTCGTTCCTTTGGAATGCTGTTCAGTCTATGCCATGGAAATTAATCGTAAGTCTACTGTGGAGAGCTGACTATCTCATTTAGCTGAATATGTTCACTAATCTTTTTCTTCACTAGGTACTGGCATTTTAATTATAGGGCTCATCCAATATTCAGGTGTGAATCTTGGTTTTCTACTGTAATAGTTTTATTTTAAAAGAAACAGAGAAAAAATACTTTATTTTAATACAGATTGCAAGTCAGAAGTTTTAATTGAGCTTATGTAGTTGCTATGACTTGTTTCTAGTACATTGACAGTAAAATAATCCTTTTTTAAAATTATGATGCATAAGTGTCATGGTATAATTAATTCCCTTTGATTACTTACATGCAATGTTAGTGTTACTTTGGCAGTACTTTCATTGGTCCACGTGAATGATTTTATGATTTGCTTGACTTTCCTGTTATACTTTTCTCCTGATAAACAGCAAGAATGTAGGTCTGACGTTTGAAAAGCAAGTAAATATATGTTATTAATCATAGTCTAAATATATCTTTCAGTCCACAGTAAATAAGATTAGTCTGTTTTCAAATAATTTGAAGCATTTTTCAGGTGAGATTGAAGCATTGGGGTTTTTGCAAAATGCTTCAAAAACTGGTTTGCCTGTTCACATAAACTAAATCTGTAATGAACTCATTGTCAAACTTAGTAAATACTAAGATTTCAGCTAAAGAACCTGTGATTGATAAACACTTTACCTGCTACTAAATGGTTCCAAAAGCTGACTAGCCTTGTATTTGAAATAAGATACATTGGCACTGCACTTAAAGACAGAACAAACCTGCTGCATTTACCCAACTCCAAGACAGCTCTTACCCCAAGACAACCTATGTATTCTTAGGATTACTTCAGGCAATTATTTTATATCAAATTGATCAATATTCTAAATTTTTGTCTCATTCTCACCAGCCTATTTTGCTGTTACTATATAATTTTAATTTTATGATTTTACCTCTTTGGTTCAAAATTTTATCTAGAATTTAGAATTATTGGGAAAAATAAGGGAAACAAAAATTGGCCCGAAAGTGGCGGCAGGGCGATCTGCTGGCAACATTAACAGCTCCAGACAGGACAAGTAATAGTCTAGGGTCCATCTAGGGAGTCCAGTCAAGGGCAAAATGAGACAGGGCCAGAGACAGAAGAAGGGTCCATCCAGGGGACAAACAGAGGTCCAAGGTCCATCCAGGAGGCAGGGCTGAGACCTGCACACCTGACATAGCTCAGGCAGGAACAGGTAGGCATAGAGGGTGTAGGTGTAGACTCCAGGTGAAGCTGGTCAGGATCATTAAGGCATCTTTAGCACACTCGGGGCCCCCAATAAAGGTTTAATTTATGCTCAGCAATCTGGGACCACTAAGTAAATCCTTTTACATCTTTGGCAAGGTATGCACAGAATTTTGGTTGGAGAAATTTTTTTTAATTCCACTATTCATATGTATATATGCACAGTAAGATCTTGTCCTAGACTATTATGATGAGAAAAAGAAAATCTATATGAATTTGAAGAGAAAGCCACACTGTACACAGTAAACTTGGAGCTACCTCTCTGTTCACTATTATGGGAAATTATTTTTGTATGCTGTAGTTAGAAGCAGAATTTGAAATAGGAATTATACATACTTGCTACTGGAAATAAACTGACAAAATTTGTTTAGCTTGACAAATTTTATGCATATGTTATCATTAAATAAATGTGAATAGTGTTTTTAAGTATCAGGCAATTTATGAAAACTACATTTCATTTTTTCTTCAGCTCCTTGTGGGGACAATCTTTATGATGATGATGGCAAACGCCTCCCTCCATGTATACCAGGGGCCTGGCTCACTCCTGCTATTATGGCCTGTTACCTCTTGGTAGCAAATATCCTGTTGGTAAACCTGCTGATTGCTGTCTTCAAGTATGTAAATGATCATGCACTATCTTTACTTTCTTATTGCTGAGAGAAAAGTTTCCTTGGGAGCCCATCAACTGATTTTGCAAGGGTTTGCATTCGTACTCAGAATCTTAATTAGTCTATGAACGTGACTGGCAAATACTTGGAATAGTTTATATACTGGGAAAGAGTGGAGGAAAGGTTGCTTTGAATTTGCCAGCAATTCCAGTAATGCATATGATAATCTGGCTACTTCCAGTTACCATTTGGCGGATAGTGACAGGCCTCAAGATTGCTCTGGAAAGATGAAAAATAGAATCCATGAAACCTGCTACATACATGATGGAAGCCCATGTAACTACTAGCAAACATGATTCTGTGATAGAACTGCAGAATGAAAATCTGAGCATCAAAAGCAGGAGGCATTTCCATGATCACTACATCATCTGGCTGCTTTTTCTTTTTTCTTCTTGTTTTGCTTTTCATTTAGACAAAGAAATTAGGGCCTTGCAGAGTTCTTGTATGACCCAGAAAAAGAGCGTATATTGCCTTGCACCAAGAGAAAGGATGGCTACATGTTGCCAAGACCTGTGGCCAGTCCAAGCAATGTGCACTATGCACATTCTTAATGTTATTCCATAAATCTATATTTAGACTTCCCTGGAGTAAAACTAAGTAAGTTTCTGCTGCTTATTCCTGCTACCCACAGTTTTGTTGCATGCTTTTCCTGTCATGACCTAGGGATTTAAAAAAAAAAAAAAAAAAAAAAGAAAAAATTGAAATAACTACTTGTTAGTGAGACTTTCCGAACACACCACCTGAGAAAAGCAGGTGATCCGTTTTTGATGCCCATAAACATGTAGTGTGAAGGGCTTGTTGGCATAAGTAGCTGATGTTGCAACCACAAAAATAGTTCATCGTGTGCCCAGAAATCTACAGCTCACAAAGCCTGTCTTTCATTTGATGTATGTAGCTTAAAAGGTCATGAATTTTGAAGTGCTCAAATGCCAGTCACATTGCTAGGGGAAAGGGGAAGGGGAAGAATTTTACAATGGTAGCTATTATTGGCTGAAGGACCAAGGAATCAGCAGTTTGGGAAGTAGGTCATTCTGTTAACTCCTGCCACCCCAGCATGGTTGCAAGGGGGTGAGATCTAGCTGGGGAATTCCTGCTATGCAGGAGACACAGAATGAAGGCAGATTGTTATTCATCATTGGTAAATAATTTCATGTATACTTAGCCAAAAGAAACCAAAAGCTATGTGAACTCAAGAATTCTCTGATTTCAAAGAGATGTTTTAACAGGCTTTGTGAATGTAGATACTCTAAAGCACAGAAAATTAGAAAAGAAGTGGACAGAAAATATAAAAAAAGGAAGTGCCAATATTGTCATCATCGTTGTGGTTGAAGTGGAGTGAGCTGTCTGAGCATACTTTAAAATAGCTTGAAAAGCTTTATCTACGACAGAACAAAAAGCCTGCTTTCTCTTAGTTGGTATTTCATAACCTTGACTATTGCTATCTCTGGATTGAATACTATCACTTATACTCCTTCATATCCACTGAATTGCAAAATAAAACATCTTTACAACACACCTTATTTTGGTGTAGAAATGATGAGGCCATGGCTTCCAAGAACAAATGCCTTTACAAGAATATGTACCATGGTGTTGAGTCAGAAGTTTGAGTGAATAAAGTTTGAATTTAGGACGTCTTGTAAAACTTGAAAAGTCTTCTATGTAGGTCAAGCTGATTAGCATATTAAAGGCAAACTATGTGAAGCTTCTGGGTTTAGCATACAAAATACCTTTCATGGATTTAATACTTTGTGTAGTATCAAATACTGCCATGTGTTAAAAGAAATACTTTATAACCAAGCCCCCAAATATCAATTATGTGGTTCATAAATTGTGTACATTTCTTTTCACTACCACCTACGAGACTTTATACAGTAGGAGCAAATAGTCTAAGAGGGCGACTGTCCTGGGTGGTGCATAAGGGATGCAGAACACCTTCTGCTTTGCTACCCTCAAAAGCAGTAGTAAAATCACGAGTTCAGGTTAATCTAAGTTCAGCAGCATCAACAAAGAGCTGAACCAAGCAAGTCTTGTGGCCTCATGTTGTTATTTAGCTGCTACTTTTTTCAACATAGTAGTTGCTCAATGATAAGTAAACTTAGGGGGCTTAATAGAAACTGTACCTATGTTCCCTTTCAGCAATACCTTTTTTGAGGTAAAATCAATATCTAACCAAGTCTGGAAGTTCCAGCGGTACCAGCTGATCATGACATTCCATGACAGACCTGTCCTCCCACCGCCAATGATTATATTCAGCCACATCTACATAATCATCAAGCGAATCTGCTGCAGATGCAAGAAGGGTGAAGGAGACCAGGATGAGCGTGACAGGGGACTGAGTATGCAAGAAATCTTCTCTAAAATGAACTCTTTGCACCATATTAGCAGAAAGCAGCAGCTTTTCCAATGCTGAACTACTTTGCTCACATTGACAGTCAAGTGTATTTGCAGAAGACAGTATGGGGCAAAATTTATATCAAGTTAACAGCTCTTGAGCTCTGTGAGCTCCTGAGAATATGCAATGCTGTGCTGCTAATGAAGACTTTATTTAATGTACTTTCTTAAAACAGTGAAATGGCATCTATTTAATCCAGTTTTACCAAGTTCTGGTGAAGTCCATATGTTGGGAAGGGCAAATAGGAAATCGAGAAGAAGGGATCACAGTTTCAAATGTCATCTGTAGTGTAGCTCTGTGATTGTGAGCAATCTATGTCTAAGAGTATCCCCACTTTCATTTCTCCATGTTAGAGATTTATGTCATTTCACAGGGGAACTGTGAGGATTCTTCTCCTAATGTAGTCTGTAATTGTTGATTATTATTTTCATTATATGCCTCATTGAAATAATCAGATGCTCACAGTTATCCCTATATTTTTACATTTCACAGGACACATATTTCTGCACAATATGCTTCTGACTTAAAAAAAGAAAAAAAGGGAAAAAGTAAATGTCACACTCCCTCCAAATACAAAGAGGCAAATTCAAATAAAGGACTAAATGTTCCGAAGGGCTCATATTTCCCTTGGATTTTCCTTGCATGATTATAAATTTTTGAAGCTCTTATCCAAAGAACGTCTAGAAAACAATCTGTTACATTAGATTATCTGTTGCCTATAACTGGCATCCTTTTAAGAGCAATATTTGAACAAAGGAACAGTCAGACTGGCAGAGATTGCCCTAGTCTTTATCCCGTAAGATCTAGTCAGTTTGTTCAATGCGTAGCTCTGCTGTTAAAAAGTGCAAAGGTCATTGAGAAAATATAGCCCACAGTAGATGGTCATAAAAGCAGATGATAGTCATAATGTATTACAGTGCCTTCGCAGCTGTGGCCATCTTTGGCTAAGTGCTCATTCCCTATTTACAAGATCATCTGTTCGTTTAGTGCAGGAGTAGAATCTACAGTATCCATATGTCCAAAATAATCTGCTAAACTGGATTTAAATTGACTGTCAGAACTTCAGAAAAAGGAAATTCGTATTATGTTCTTCTGTTTTGCACAGAGTTATTTCTGAATGATGAAGAGCTAAAAAAACTGTATGAGTTTGAAGAGCAGTGTGTAGAAGAATACTTCCAGGAAAAAGAGGATGAACAGCAATCATCTAATGATGAACGCATCAGAGTTACCTCTGAAAGGTACCTATTATAAGAAAAAACCCACACCACTTATCTGGAACAATATTTGCCTTTTTCTGTCTTCACTATAACTAAAGTTGAGTTAAAATACAAAAGATTTAGATCTTAAAGAAAACTACCACCATTTCAGAAGCTGATCTGAATCCCGAGTAAATATCTGTGCAGGTGCCTCTCTCACAAGAGCAAGCTTTTTCTTGTTCCTACTGGTATGCCACTAAGGCTGCTGGTTTGGGTAGCTTTGGTGTAAGAACACTTTTGTTCATGGTGAATTTTTTCCCTCTCGCTCATCTGAAGATCACAGTTATGCTTTTTATCCATTTGAGCAAATTGCTACTTGTTGACCTTCCAACAGCTCATCCAACCATGAGAAACATGTTGGAGCTTAACGACAAAAACACTGACGATTCTTCCGCTAGACCTATGGTTACACTAGGGTCCAGCACTCAAAACCGCTGAATTTTAATCTCTGCCACAGATTCTCTTGGAAGCTTTGAACAAGGCATTTAGCTTTTCAGTATGAACTTCCCCATCTAAAAGACAGGGGATATTCATATGTAAATCATTAAGCTATTCTGAGGACTAGGTAATGTTTGCATATTGCTGTGTAAGCACACAGTGATAATGGCAGCCACAGTTTTTTACCAGGTCACTTGGCAGGACTGTTCCCAAAGGCTCTGCCTATTCTGCTACTAGTTCTAAGTAAGTGAAAGGATGGGATCTTTTGTCACTTTCTTGAAATGATGAAAAATTTGCCCTATAAGGAAAATGATACAAAGTTTAAACACTGTCTCACCTTAATCTACCTCACAGTATTCTGATGATGAACTACTCCATCTACTCCCTCTACTCCCTCTCTCTCTCTCTCTCTCCCCCCC
>JANZLQ010000002.1:6523809-6536242 GCA_026212715.1 Elanus axillaris
TCCCCCCCTGCCCCCCATTTCTTATGAAGTAGCTCTGTGAGCCATATAATTCTTTAATGGATAAACATCTTTCTCTTGAAGGGAGGCCCTGAACATCTTGCATAATTATATGTGTAGTTTGAGAATAGAGAAGTAAATGAAATCTGCTACATGTATTTGCGTAGTTTCTATCACACTATATATCCATGGCAATTTGTCAAAATCCTAGGTATTGTGGCAGAGAACAAAGCAGGGCTGATAAGCCTCACTGATTCACTATGGTCTATGGCCACAAAGCAGATTTGCGTATTTCTCATGGCTTCTTGCTCTGGATGCTTCGTCACCTTTTGTGTGCGAGAGCAAAAGAATGTTAATTTAATTTCCACAGTTGATTTACTAGTGTATGATCTCTAAGTCACATTCTAATGCATTATTTTTATATGCATTCTTCTGGTGCCATCACTTCCATTATGATATAAATGATAAAAGAAAATGGGAAAAAGTATTATTTTAATTGAACTAGACGGTAATTCCACTCCCTCCCTTCAGCTGATACATAATTGAAAGGTATTTCAAGAGTGAAAGTAATCCCGTGCACACCAGCATATGTTCTCTCTCACACAGCTACAAAACCTGTTTTACAACATGCCTTGATGCTATTTTAAGTCATCCTGTGAGCATGTCATTAGAAAGTATTTTTTATATAATTAATTGATGCTTCACAGTGAAAGGACAACTGAATGTGAAGTGGGTGGCACACTCAGAAATGTTAATAGTAGGCTGTCCCTAAGGGCTGCAACTCTTTGTACTCTCCTGGCATGTAAATAAGGGCAAAGTTCAAGCAGCCCGCTAATATGGTGTATGGAGAGCACAGATAACAGGAAAATGCATGTGCTTTTGATGCTACAAATAGGAAAAAAGAATGAGGCATGACACATAGCACAAAATTCTGCCTTACGAAGAAATCAGTAGCTGGGTGCTTATAACAGGTTGCTGCACCACTCCCCAGCTTCTGTTCTATGCTTCCTCTTTTATACCCAACAGAGTTGAAAATATGTCTATGAGACTAGAAGAAGTGAATGAAAGAGAACATTTTATGAAAGCTTCTCTTCAAACAGTTGACCTTCGACTCTCTCAGTTGGAAGAACTATCTGGTCGGATGGTGAATGCTCTTGAGAAGCTGGCAGGTATTGACAAATCTGAGCTGACATATACACGTTCACGGGCTTCTTCTGAGTGTGATGCTGCATATCTCCTAAGGCAAAGCAGTGTTAACAGCTCTGATGGCTACAGCACGTACAGATACCATGTCGGTGGTGATGAGTTAACATATGATGACAGTACCACTCCTATGTCACCAGCCATGGGATTGCATAAAAAAGCCCATTCTATTGGTACGAAAGAAGATGGAGCAGACCCAAGGATGCTGGTTCCAGAACACCACACCAGCCTCCATTATACCTGTAGTGCTAATGCAGTCACCACAGCAGATTACAGTAAGTCTACATTAGAAATTGCGCAGAATGCTTCCAGGCCCCATTCTGGTTCAGGTGGTTTGGGGGATGAAAAGCAAGGGATTTTCAAGAGTGATGGAATGATTCCTCGAAGTATAAACCAGATGGATGCTGTCACAAACAGACGGTCAGTACCAAGATCAGATTTTCAGAACACTCAGTTAAAAGTAGAACGTACCAAGTTAGAAGCAACCATCTCTTATCCCTTGGACAAATCTAAAGCAATGCGCTATTTTCCTCCTGAAACATTCAGTGCTTGTCAGACCACTATGATGAAGTCAAGAAGCTTTATATTTGCTCAGGGTGGGAAGCTGGTTGGAGGAGTTAACAACTGGACCACAGAGTATAGTACCATCATGGATCAGGTGTGCCCTTCTACAATTGAACAATGGGCCACAGAGTGGAAATACGAAGTTGAGCAACAACTTTCTCAAGAACGTCCTCCAGAATACCCTGGTTTTATCTCTGAAGCGGAAATGCAAGCAGAGCAGAAACAGTTACAGATGGACACAGACGATGACAGTAATGTTGGCGAAGCAGGTATGAGTGCCTCTTACACCTCTATGCCTGCCACTGTAAAGGCCGAGAAAGAAAATTTACTATCAGTAAAGCCAGAAAGGACTTCTGGGTTCCCATCAGTACGGTCAAAGAGTTTGCACAGCCATTCTCGGAAAGCCAAGTCTGTAAAGGACAGATTAAATAGACCAGGACATGCCAGCAGCGTAACTAATTTGGTGGTAGCATTTGGCAGTGCAACAGAAGAACAGAAAGCTAGGCAAGAAAACGCATCCACAGAAACTGAATGCTAAAGTGGTTCATGGCCCCCGTTTTATCGACAGTCAAGAAAGCAGCATGACTAATTGAACAAATTATAGATATTTAAATTAATTTCAAAAGAAGAATTTTGCATGTGTTTCTTTTCATTTTAAACTTAATAGATATTTGTTCAGTTCTTAAATAAAGACTTGCTGGGTCAGGTGAAAGGGAGCTGTTCTCTCAGGGGCAGATAAAAAATAGGCGTAGTCCACAGATGCCAACAGTATAGATCATTCTTTGCTCCATTTTGACCTCCCTCTTAAGCTCATTTACTGACAAGCTCTTTATAAAAGCTCTTGAAAGAAGGACAATATTATGTAATAATTTAGAAAATGTTTTTTCTTCTTTTTTATCAGAAGACTTCTTAAACTGAACAAATTTTTAACCAGCCTTAGTTTTTGTCCTTATGCAGCTGGTTTCTTTGTGGCCATTGTGTTTTTCAGATCAAGCCAAAATTGTTGGAGGCAAGGAAAAATTATGCAGTCCCCTCTTTGACTTCTGATTTCATGCCTGCTGCTTAGGTCCTCTTTCAGAAAGGCACAACATAGCAGTTATCATCCACTAAAATAGGTCTGAGTGGCAAAATACAGTTGTGTTTAGAGAAACTTGACTCAGAAGGCCATGTGCAGACATATTCTTGACCTGTCCTTGAACTTTAGTGACATAATCTTGCTTTCAGGATCATATCTGTCCCCACCCCAAAACATGCTGACAGCCTTAAACTGTTTTTCAACAGTGATCGTTGTTTCAAACTGTTCAGGGAGTTTTTAAGTATATGAAGTATACAGTGATTTTAATAACATGAGTCCAAGGCAAAAGTGCATGTAGAGTAAGAATCTGGCTTTTTTTAAATGCCTGCAGAGGAAAACCAAACCAAATCAAAACAGGAAAGGTGTTCTGATCGGGCAAGATCAAAATGTAGGCAGTCTGTGTTTGAAGCAAATCTACTGTGACAAATTCATCTCTCATTTTGCAATTTCATTATGATGACACATGAGGAACGAGGAAGTTTCTAGGAGTCAGTGTAAACAAAAAAGAATTTTTCCAGATGAGAATAGAAATTTCACACATTTTCTTGAGTAAATTTCAAAAACAAATGTCAAAGGGAAAAAAAGTGTCTACAGCGAAAGTGTTTTCTACCCCTTAACAACTAAGACTGGAAATCCACATCTATAGCTACAGCTTCCCGGCACACTTGCCTCAACAGCAGCATTCCAAGTACTAGGTCTTGATAGTTTTCTTCATAATAGTATGATGTTATTTGCCTCATTCTTCTCTGTTACCTCTTAGGAATTTTGTTTTCACAAATATTCAGCACCTCTCTTTGCAGGGCATGCATACCATTGAACAGACAAGAAAGAAAATGAGTTAAAGGCATGTTCCTTGTTCACAGAATACTGGTCAAACATTTATGCTTAACTCATTAACCATCAGGACTTATTAATATACTATTTTGAAAATACAGAATTTCTTTTTTTCCCCCAACTATCAGCTCCACAGTTTGTAGATCTCAGTATCCCCCTTGATAATGCTGCTTACAGCATTTTGAAACACAGAGATTGATGGAGCACTCTACAAATGCATTGATGGCATCAGCTTTTTATTGTTTGTATTATATTTTCATACTCCATCCATACTTACACCTTGAAGTACTGTTACCACACTGAATGATTATGGTAACTGCATAGACATTTCTGAAAGTTCAGTCATCATTTACTATGTTTTTTTGCTAGCTTGGTCTTGTTAGCAGGTTTACTGGTTTCACTGTTGTCAGAACAGTGTTCACATTTTGCTTTTCATGTGGGCTCCTCTTTTATTCAACTTTAGGGAACTTGATGTTTTGTAAAAACAGAATGACATTTGAAATTGTTTCACTTCCATGTTTACTTCTGTGTTACCACTGTATACAAC
The DNA here is from genome assembly GCA_026212715.1 of Elanus axillaris. NCBI lineage: Eukaryota > Metazoa > Chordata > Aves > Accipitriformes > Accipitridae > Elanus > Elanus axillaris. The sequence continues at coordinate 6,528,030 of JANZLQ010000002.1, forward strand.
TATATAGCCATTTTGTATGTGTGGTTAAAATAGCCTCCAATTTGCCAATGCCTTTTTATTGTTTGCCTGCACACTCACCAGAAACTGATTCATTAACAAACACAAAGGGATGCAGCTTTTCAGCACTTTGCTAAACAAGCAGTATGCATTGTGGAAAGAAATAGTGTGTTGCATACCTCTTGTTATGTTGTCTTTATAAAATGTGTGTTAAATCATGCTTTGTTTGACCAGTTATTTTCTTAGCATTTACATTACAAATTTATCAGATAGCGTGTAGATTTAAAACAAAAACATTTAACCTTTGTATTTATTTACTTCCTTTGTGTAAAAATATTTATAAAGAAACACATGAAAAAGATGTGAAATTAATTCAGTATAACAAATTTTTCACTATAATGATATCAAAGCACTTCACTTACCTGTTTCTTCTTATGCAGTGCATGGGCCGAACATTTCTAAGCAAAGTTTCTTTTTCAACATTTGCCAGTAATTTTCCATAAAGTTCTGTATACAGTGATGACTTTATAAGGCTTGGATGTTTTCTGTGCTCTTGCATAGCGTGAACTGAAATGATAACCTCTCTGCCGTTAAATGTGAAGTGACTACACTGTCTTTGGCAGAGTTATTTTAGACATACAGTCATTTTAATAAGATTTAAATATGGCTCTGTATGTGCATAGAAGACATAGTAGATTTGGAGCACACTAAACAGAACAAAGATCAACACATTTGCATGTCTACCTACATGCTTTCTTGAATACTGGCTGAAAGGATGCGAGCACAGAACTTGCATTTCTGAGGAGGCTTGTTTAATACTGCTTATGTGGTGACTCCACAGCAGCATCACTGTGAATTCCACTTAGCATTTTTTATTATGTGCTTGACCTATACTGAACCAGGTCAAGTCTAAAGAGTATGTACTCTAAGGCTATGTCTACGCAGAGACATTACACTGAGGTTAAGCTAAGTTTGTTCACCTTACAGTATCTTGCAATACAGACATTTCCCTCTCCCTCAAGTCAAATGTTTTAAACACAGTGACTAAGTGTAATATTCACATAGGCAGGTTCTTAAAGATACCAGCTGATTCTACAAATTACCCATTTTTACACTGCATCATTCTGGGACTAGCTTGATTTTGCTCTTGTAAGCCTCTCCTATGGCAGAGTAACTCTTTCCGTTTTAAATGCTGGATTTTGATACCTGAGAACCAAGAAAGTCCATTTTTCTATATTACTTAGTAATGAACTAAAGTAGCCATTGAAACCTTCCAACTGTGGTTTCTCCATACTGCTTGTTTGGACGTTTTCCTAGGTTCTGGGCTTGACTGTCATCTTTGGCAAAATGTGTATCTGTCCTTCTAAATAAAAATTAAAAGAATACAAGGCCTTGCCAGAAAACGGGAAGATGAGGAGGGTGCATGACCAAAGATGTCAACAGGATCTTTTCATCTGCAAGATCCACAGGATTGTGCCCTGTTATGGATGTTCTGGGTAGTTAACCCACTGACACAAAGCCAGGTTGCTGCTGAGCACTTGCTATGGAGGAGGTGAGTTTTCAGAGTGACAGCAGCACGCGGACACATGGCTGGGGTCCCACCTAGTAGTGCCATTGCCAGCATACCACTTCTGCACCAGTGTCTTGTCTGACTGGTGACTTCTAGTTGAACTAGTATTACACTCAAAAGCTTGTTAGAAGCGAAAAGGAGACGTACCTTGTATGTAAAGTCAGGAATTTATTGTCAGTGTAACAAATTTTAACAGTCCAATATATTAATTATTATTAGTCTAGATCTAATTACAAGAGAGGAGAGACAAGAAGAGAGGAGAGAAAAGAATACTACTATACTACTACAGGAAAAAAAACCCAGTAAGGTAAAATTGATATATGCACGCTTCCTACTATCTACCCCACCCCCCCCCTTTGTTTTTATGTTATGCTCACACTTGCGCTGATCCTCTGGGTCTAATGGTCAGTGGCTGCAATGCGGGTAGTGAGGAAATATGGCCAGCTGTCAGCATCCCAGGTTCTTTGCTAGGATGAGCATGATGTTGATGTTGTTGGTTCCTTTTTCCTTATTTTTTTGCTTGCTTAGGGGCATTTTTGTGTTTGCTACCAACTTTACATCTTGTTTTTCTTTACTGGCTTTCAAATCCTACAATTACACCTGAATTTCCGTGTCGTTAGAAAAACTGATTTCACAGCTAAACAAATGAAGGGACAGCTTGAGGCAGGTTAAGGCAAATTCAGACAAAGCAATCCTGACAAGCCTCAGTCCTGAGGCCTTACAAAATCAGCATAAAGCCTGTGGCCTCTTACTAACAGTTACAATACTCTATTTACTGGGCTACAAGGCCACATTAGCCCTAGAGGTGTTTTCCTCTTACTACAGCTGCTGCAGATAAATGCTCTACTGGGTGCAGTGGTCACTTAAGCTGAATATTTCAGCCTAATTCTGGATTTTGATCCCCCATTGGGATCCAGCATCAGACAGAAAGGTAAAACAGATGTAAGCACCTGGTTGATACGGCCATTTAATGCCCATTACAATCAGTGCCAGGGTCCAGGAGAGTTGGGGTAGTCAAAAACCAGTACGAGCAGTAGTTTGGGTTGCAGGCTGACAAACCACAAGCCTTGGGAGAAGTGAGACAAGAACTAGAGACTTCCTTAAAACTCCTATCTTCTTTTGCTTTTTTCAACTTTTAGCCTTATCTGCAGAAACAAAATTTGATATGGCAAAGCAGTGCTTGGTGCTTTGTGGTTAATGCCCCGTATCTTTACAATGGATGTAAGGTATGTCTTGATAATAGGCTTTAAATTATTATTTGCACTTGTTCGGCCAAAATATTTAAGTGTCTGTATCCACTTTTTGCTTGGTGTTAGTGAAAAAAAGAGTTGTATAATTTCATCTGCCTGCTCCTCTTTTGTCTCTAAAACCCCTGTGAAACTGCAGTGCTTCCTCCTGCATGAATCTAGATGCAAGCGTCTCCCTTTCCTTGCACTAATTGGACTGCTATGCTCAGCAAGCTATTATCTGAGCAGACCAACAGCCTTCAAAAATGGCATGGAAAAAGACTGGATTCTAGTTTAGGAGCACTGTTAATCTGACAGTCAGCATCACAAAACCTGTGTAAAATAGTCCAAGCCAAGGTGCAACATTGTACGAATGAATAGCTCCAAAAAACTCTAGGCAAGTAATACGTGCATAATGATTAATAAGTACCGTTATGTAACATGGCAAAGTTCAACATCATTAAATTTCCACACTGAGAATACTACCTCCCCTTCGCAGTACAACTTGAAAAGGAGGCTTTTTTTTCCTGACATACATCAAGAAACTAAAACCGTTGCATAGTTTTTATTTTTTGTATAACTTTGGCCAAGACTATCAAAGATGCTGTTTTATGTAAATAATCACATTTTAAATATTATTCTACTGGATCTTCATCAAGGACACTCAGGAAAGAGGTGGGGTTTTTCAACTGCTTAGTAAATATAAGGCATGTTTTTAATTCTATAAGAGGTAATACAGACCTGTAGGGCTGCCTTTCTAACAAGTCCCCAGCAGAAGTCCCACACTTCTGAGCGCAGGCTGAGGCAACTTGGGTGTGCGAACTATTGAGTGGGCGAATAGGGAGGTGCCCAGGTAAAGTAACAAACTGTAATGCTTTCTGTGAAAAATAGAACAGACTTTTCATCAGTGCATCCCTGACTTTGCAGACTTGCCACGTACTTGATGTAGCTCTGAGCACATAGCTCTGCTGTGAAATCAGACAACACGTATGGCTTTGTGTCTCGGAGTTCAATAATTGAACCATTCTTCAGAAACCTATGAAAACATGTAAGTTGCCATAGAAAATACAGGCCTGGAAGAGATCATCTACACTGAGGCAAATTCAGCAACGTCGATAGCATCAGTGGCAGATGGTGGTCTAGCCTGTTCTTGAACATTTCTAATGAAAGCCGTTCCCCAATCTGTTGAGAGATCAAAAGGGACTATTATGAAGATCTGTTCTGATTTAACCCCAGCCCTCATCCATTGCACAAGCCAAGGTACTTCCCCAACCACCAAGCTGCCTTGTGAGGTTGTACTAGAATTTTTAGGAAGATACGTAATCTGACATGCAGTAAATACAGCAGGTTATGCACCATAGCTGTAGCTGAGCAGACAATTACCTTCACTGTTACAGTTGGCACTCTATGTAAAAAGAGGCCCCAGGAAACTGCCACACAGCATGTGGGGTGTGATACCGGCAGGAGAGCAGGCCAAGCTGGTTCTGGGAGGACCATGACAGTGGACAAGCGTAAAGGTCCTCATTAGTCTAGCACACAGGAGATATGCCTGAATCACTTAATGTTGAGGCAAGGAAAATACCTGCACTGAGTAAAAAATGATATTTTCTTAAATTAATGAGATTAAAAACAGTCAACTGCAGTCTTTTCAGTTCAGCTGGCTTTGTTGTGTAGCTAGCTTCCCACCATTCTTTCAAGACTGTTCTCATAGAACAAAGGCATTCCCAGAAACCTCTTGGTTTAGCAAAACTGTTTGAAAAAAGTGAGCAAGTGAGGGAAGCTGGGATGGCTGGAGATGGGCAAGCAGTTGAGAGTGTTGCCAAAAAGGAGTTGAGGGATCGGGAGTATTTCCCTGCTTGTCCTGCCTCCCCTACTCCCCTGAGTGCCTATCCTGCCTACCCTACCCTGCCCTACTTGTCTGTCCTGCTCTGCCTGTCTGCACTGCCTGCTGTTATCCCACTGCAAGTTGTGACAGAATTAATTTGCTCCTCCAAGATACTCACTTCTGTCAAATCAGCGAGCTTTCTCCTCCCACTAGTATAAAACTCTTCCAGTGGCAACTTGTGACCAGTTGCAACAAGAATCTTCACAAATCTTGTGATCTTATGTTTACTGAGAGCTTAGTTTTGATTTTGTTTCTTTTCAGAACAGCATTGCAATTTAAATGCGTCAGTGCGGTCCTCAATGGAAATTTGTGCTATCCTATGCTCAAGAATAAGATTGCCTTTGCAGCTACTCTTCAGAAGGCTCTGTGCTGATGCAGAAGCACTCTTGCAACTCTGATGTAATATAAATAATTGTCATTTTTAATACCACTGGCAAATTTGTTATATGCAATTTCAAGCCTAGCTGATTTGGGCAGTTTCCGCCTCCCTCGCCCCCTTGCCTTCTCTTTCCCCTTTTCTGATTTTAATTTCCTTTCAACAATGTTCTGAATATGAACAAAAAACTTTAAAGAGTAAAGATGAGGGCAAGTCCCACAGTATTTCTCACTTCCCAAACATCCAAGGGATTTAGCTTGTGAAAGGGGTAAGTCACCAGCAGGAGAGTAGCTATGGCTTGCTCTCACTGCATAGTCGGGTACTCAGCATTACATCACCAGCAGCTTCTGCAGCACAGGGCGCTATTTAAAATGGACAGGGGCTGAGCCTGAGACCCTGCCAGGCTGAATAATGCCACTTAGACAATGATGTTTGCAGCATGAAATAAAAATCTTGCATGTGAAAATACAGGATAAAGTGAAGGGAACTGTCTGCCAACACCAAATAAGATGGGACCCTTGTGCAAGGAGGTGCACTTGTTTTAAAAAGACTGTACCATGGCCTTGTTTTTTATCTTCTGCACCTGCAAGTCCAAGAGTAGCGTACTGGTATGGAGGTGCTTGCTGATGCTCTCGCCTGGGCTGCTGAATAGCTTTAAAAGTATGCACATATACTTGTTTCTTCAACCTAGGCAGGTGCCTGTGGGTTGCTTTCTTCCTCGCTGTTCAAACCAACCTCCCTGCTGGCATCAGTGGGGCATCTTGTCTAAGTCGGGGAATCCAAATTGTGCCCTGAAGTCTGTTCTTTCATTGAACATCCACCTTCTGACTTCACCAAAAAATCTCAGGGGCTACAATGCAATGTAATGTGCTTCCTACTAATGACACTAAGGGAAGACCTTGACCCCATGGCTGATGCTGAGTGTGCATGTGTCATTTTGTGTCTAAAAATGCATCTGTTTCTCTGGAGTCTTTTAGTTCTTTACTATTTTTATATCATGGTGATATTACAACACTATGACGCTCTTGCAGGCCTTTACTGATGTTATCTTGCATGTGAGCTGTTGCAGAAAAATGACACCACGCTGACCAAAAGCATGCTTTTTAAGAAGGTGAGGCTGCAGTGCCCAAATACCAGCACTTAGTTTGGCAGGTCCTGGACTTCAACTTTTGCCCCTAAACAACGGGCACTGCAGTGAACTACGCTTGGCTCATAGCTGGAACCATCACTATGGTGCACCAGCCATGGGGGGAGCACCAGCAGGCACAGGAACCAGCACCGCTTCTTACCCTACTTACCTGATGCATCAGACCTGGCTTCAAATTCTGGAGAGCCTGGCTGGTTTTACCCTATTCCTTTGTGCTTGGACCACCAGCAGGAGAACCCAGACTCTCCCCCCTCCTCAGGTCTCACAGCTGATGGACCTGTGTGGTCCCGCTCTGGGGCTCTCGATTAAACCACAGTTCCATCCAAACCGTTGCTTCTTGTGGGAGGTATTTCCACTGCGGAGGCCGAGTTCATTGCAGCCAAGTGCTCACGTAAGCACTTGCAACACGGACCTTTAAGGGTGCCGAGGGCCACTAAGCCTATGTGAGTAGTTTCTTGGTTTCCTACTCAGCAACAGAGACAGCAGTGTCAGATTTTAGCAGTTTAGGTGGGAAACTGCGTTATTTTCATGTTCTAGAGAAGCTCCAAGTGAGCAATCTATGAGTGCCTGGAAAGCTTAAGGAAAGGGAATTAATTACAGGGATGTCAGATCTGCATCCACCTCTGTCCGCCAGCAGCTTCACCCATAGATCACCTACGTTCCAGGGCTGTGACATGCTACACCTTGTATAAAAGGTGACAGCAAGACGAGCTCGGTAGCAGTAGTTGACTCATAGCTGGAGCTGGATTTTTACGGCTGATCTGAGACAACCCTGGGTTGCAATAAACACCTGCCTTTGCAGGCGCCATGTACAAGCTTCACAGTCTCTAAGCGGCTCAGAGGCGAGACTGCGGAGTTCCTCTGCTTCAGTCCTGGTTTTAATGTTTTAATGCCCCGCCCGGGGCCCTGTACTGTGACCGCTCTTCCCGGGAAGGCGAGGGAAGGAGACGATTTCTCGCCGCCGCCTGCGGCGGCAGCGCTGCGCCACAGCTCCCGCCCGCGGGGTCCTAGCCGGTCCCCGGCAGCCTCCACCCCGCCACAGGGGACGGGGCGTGAGCGAGGTCTGGCAGGGAACCGCTACGGTTCGGTAGCCGAAACCCCGCTGTCAGCCCGGTCGGCAGTGACCCTGCCGGCCGACGCTGCCGTGACAGGAAGCGTCCGTTCAAAGTGGACAAAACGCCAATGAGGCGGCTGCTGGCGCGGGCGACCGGGCGCCGCCGCACCGCGGCCGCTTGGGCCCTCCGCGCCGCCGTAGGGGAGGTCGCTGCCCCCGCCCTCTCGCTCCCCCCAACATGGCCGCCCCGGCAGCGCCCGCTTCAGCCCGCCGCCCGCCGGGGCCGCTGCCCGCCCGCCAACGGCGGTAGAGAGCCGCTGGGCCGGCAGGCGGCCGCCCTCTGCGGGGAGGCGGAGGGAGCCGCGGGGGGGGGGTCTCCATGAGGGGTTGCGGCAGCCCCAGGCCGGGCCTGCCCAGGCGGCTGACTCCTCCCTTGGGGAAGGAGGGTGCGCTGGGGCCGCCTCCGCCCGCCGGGGCCGCCGCCGCCGTGTGACTGGGAGCGCGCAGCCCCGAGTGGCTGCGGGGCGCCGGGCCTGAGCCGGCGGGCGTCGACACCCTGCCCTCCGCGGGACGGGGCCTCCTGGGCCCGGCCCGGCCCGCCGCGCCTTCCCCGCCCGCCGGGCTCCCCGCCGGCAGCGACGATGTTTTCTCTCAAGCAGCCCAAACCCACCTTCAAGTCCTACCTTCTGCCGCTGCCTCAGGTAACAGCCCTTCATTTACATTAGCGACCTGCTCGCCTCTTCCCCTCCCTGCCCTGGCCTCGGCCGAGCTGCCGCCGCCGGGGCTGCCCTTCCCGGCCCGACGGCTACCGGGCCGGGCCGGAGCGGGGCCCGCGGGGCGGCCGGGGCTCAGCCCTCAGCTTCTCCCCCGCTCGCCTCCGGGCTACCGGCCTCGCGGGGTGGGGAAACCGGCACCTGCGCGCCTCGCCTCGGGGCGGGGGGGGGGCTCCCGGGAGCCC
>JANZLQ010000002.1:6536254-6549775 GCA_026212715.1 Elanus axillaris
GGCGGCGCGGGGGGGGGGGCCCCCGGCCGCCCCCCCCCAGATCCACGGCCGCGCAGGGAAAGAGAAGCTGCGCAGGCCCTCCACGCAAACCGAAAGTCAGCGTTTGCTGGTGACAAGCCCGCACTTTGGCCGAGGAGCAGAGGTTTTGTCAAAATGAAGTCGTGCGCTGGTTAACGCTGGGCAGGGTCAGGTTATTCTGGAAAGTTAGGAATGATGCTTCAGGTGTTGGGGCTCGCTTTCCTGTCTGGGGTCGGCGTTACCCGCTCTCACGCTGTGGAGTAGTTGGAGGAGAAAACGGCTGGTGGTTGTCTTTTAATGCGAATAATTCAAGTCTTTCGTCGTAGCCATCGTTCACGTTCAAAGCTTGGCTGATGGCGTAAATAAGGAAATCAAGTATACGCGGTAGAATGCTATATGTAGTGCATATAGTGTCAAGTATATCGAGTAGAACCACTGGGATTTTTTTGTGCGATCGGGGTGTGCACTTGACAGAATGTGATTTTTATATATTTATTTTAGACAAGGCAGGACCTCGTCTAGCAACATGCTCGACCTGTTGACTCATTTCTGCTTTTCACAATTTCGTGGTAAAAGTGAAATGTGGATACAACGTAGTTCTGGATGTTCCTAGTCTTGGGAAACAGCAATGTCATTGTCAGTGTAAGAACCATGGACATTGATGTTATTTCACTGAAAGTTCCAGTCTTTTTATAGAAGTATTTTTATTCTTAAGGTTTGGATTTAAAATGCAAGTAGGCACGTATGTGTTCTAGGCCTTGGTTTTTTGAAAGATTTTCCTATGTTGGAAAGTCATGCATGTTAAAAGTTGGTAGAGAGTTTCGTGCCAACCTGAGTGTCGGTATTTGTGTAAAGCTTGTTGTAGGGCTTGAGCCTTTAGGGAATGTGAAGCCAAACTGGTTTTTGTTTATCCTGTGACTTGTTATAGCCTAGGTTACACGATTAGTTAAACATTAGTACTTTAAACATTATGTTATTATTCTGGTAGAAAGCTAAACATACACAAAAATGTTAATATCTTTACAGAAAGCTGTTGCTGTGCTTGGATCCTAGCTCTTTAAGATCAGCTTCTTAAGTTAAAAGAACTTTCTCCTTTGCCCAAATACATCAGACTTGTGTCTGACTAAAGTTCTGATTCTTAAGTAAATTCTCTCTTTTTTTTTGATTTCTTTTTTTTTCTTCAGGCTGAAGACCATATAGCGTCAGAACCAAGGATTAAAAAACTGGAACCAGTACTTTTGCCAGGTAGGCATAAATCAGGAATTTGACAGATACCTCAACAAGGATATATTTAAGCCTTTTTTTTTTTTTTATAATAGAATTGGTAAAATGTAAATATTTTTCCGTAATTTACTGTGATTTTTGATTTTGGTATATTTTAATCATAGCGTGCCCCTTGAAGGAATATAACTCAAATTAGGAAAATCTAATGAAATTTGTGTCTGTAGAAAATTGTTCTAACCTGCCTGAAACACTAAATAAATACATAAGCAATTTTGTCTGTCATGCTTTAGTATGGGTAGAATATTGTCTTGGTTTTATTGTGAGTATTTGAAATGAAACCATTGCAAGTTTTGTAACATTTATGACACCTTTTGGAAGACTACTAATAATTATATTTTTGTTAGATAGTCAGACCTTTACCTATGTGCAGAACTTACTACCATAGCGTGTGTGGTAGTTTTCCTTAATTTTAAAAGAAAATGTTAATAGAATTTCCAGTAGGTAGGTAGGTATGATTGACTTCTGTATTGGAAAACTTCTGATGCCATCTTTATTCATTTACTGTTACTGAATACGCAGCTGTTACATAATTTTGGAATTTGCAAGTGTCTTTAAACCTATGCAGAACAACCTTTTTAGTGTGCGCGTGAGAAAAGCAGTGTTTTTATTATTGTTCGTAATTTTGTATTTATAAAAATGTGGGATATTCATGACTTCCGTATTTCAAATAAGAAATAACCTTTGGTAAGTGACACTTTGATCAACGAGGATTTCTAAAATAACAACTGACTGACACTCTTCATGAAACAAAATAATACAGATTTTGGTTGAGGCATGGATACCTTAAAATACATTGCTAGGATTGCTCAGTATTTGAAATACAGTTATATTTTTACGCTTGAAAAACTTCTGCTTACTACTTGGCATCTTATTGGTTGTGTTGCAGTTGATACTCATCCAAGGCCTTTGACTCAGAAGGAAGTGACTGCATGCTCTTCTTTGAGACATTCCACAGAAAATGCAAGGCAGTATGAGTTTGCTTTTCTCAAAATGTAACACATCTTGCCTTTACTGTGGGACACGTGCATGAGCAGTTATAGAAAACAATTTCTGTTCAGTGACTTCTTAGTGTGGTTCGTTCTTCATTTGTGAAACTCCAAAGTACGCTTAAAATGGTGCTGACTGGATTTGTTTTTCTCAACCGGCTTACGTTTATCCCATGTTTGCATAATTTCCCTTGTCTGCACTGTCTTTGAAATCAGCATTTGATGGCTTTTCGGACATTTGTAATAGTAAGTTGCCCCAGGTCATATAGAAACCGATAGAAAGAGTATGACTCGCCACAGAATTAAAATTTCCACGTCCATATCATTCTACGGTGTTATTTTGAATTATTTCATAATAAAATTTGCTGCTCTGTACAGCTACAGAGTAACTCAAGCAAAATCTTTTCACTTCTGTGAGCATCAGTCTGTATGAGGGTGGGGGGGAGTTAAGTGATTTATTTTAAATGACTTAAATGGAACTCTTCCTGTTTAAAGTTAAGCGCCAGCCTAAACACGTGTTTTTTTTTGTTTCCGTCATCAAATGGTGCAGTAGAAAAGTGTATAAACAAGTACACATTGTACTGTTGGATAGACTGGCTTTTGGATTTGTCATAACCCTAGTTTCTGGCCAAATTCCAACTCATTTAACTGTATTAAGGCTGACTTGTCCTCCCTTGCAAATAGAGTTTGAGTATGGTATTCCTAATATCCTATCCTTAATAGTTGTGTGAAATTGATTTTGCTCTTGGGAACAGAGTTCAACCTGAGGGGCAGAATGTTTATTATGCTTCTTTAATTGGTGGAGTTTTCAAGGAGTTCTTTTGGAATTAAATTATATTAGCACAAGCAGTTATTGGCTTGAGTAATCTTTGAAAACTGCAAATAATTATATTAAGCTTTTGATTCCTAAAACGTCGTCACTTTGAGGGAGTAGCTTGCTAAAAATTGAAATTCCAAAGTGGCTAAATACCCTACTGTCTGACTTGTATTTCTGGGCAGTGGAGGTTAGGAGAGAGAGTTTCAGCCGTGGAACTAATGAGTCAGGTTACAAAATGAGGAGGTTTTTATTTAAAAAAAGAAAAATAAATTGGAATTTACATTGGAATCAGATTTTAACCTGTAGAGTTTGTTTTTAAAGTTCCCTCTGGTGCTGAGAGGAATAGGGATGTGTCTCTTCGGCTTTTGGAACAAAAGCCAGTATTCTCATGGAACTGTGTGCCGTGAGGAGGGTGGTGTGTTATGAAAAGCAGCAAACGTCATTTAAAGCAAGTAAAAATCTTGGTTGTAACTGGCAACACTGCTACTACAGTAGAGAAAAGCAAATAATTTTATAGAATTTGGTATAATTTCATTCCAAAACACATGATGGAGGTTTAAGATGGAGTTACAAAAATGATTTTTTTCTTTCTGCAGTTCTGTTCTCCTTAGTGTAGCTCTTTGATCAAGAGTTTTTGTGGAGTTAGTTGAAGAGTTGGCCTGTGTAACAGTTTCACTTTTTTTCCCCCTTTGTTTGTTTGCATAGCTTGTTTTATAAGCATGTCAAAGAAGAAAAATAGAGAAATAGCAGGTAGTCTACCAGTGGGTCTGTTGAAGTGCCTTGCCTGGCTTGTAGGAAATTAGCTTCTGTACTTTAGGGGAGAATGAAGTTAAAGCTGTTAAACTTTTGTTATGGTAATCGGTTGTAGCCTATTTTCCACAGCAGTGTCTGTAGCATTTCTGAGACATCAACTTAGGCATTCAAAAAAAATTGTACAACATAACTGGAATGTAATGCAGTGTGTGTTTTCATGATTTGAATGGCAAAGCAGTGTGCAGAGAGATGCAAGACATGGATGGGTAAGGAACGGGTCCAGTGTCTGTACTGTAAGCAGTGTGTGTGCACCGTGGTTTAGGCAAGATCAGACTAAAAGATCCTCACTGCTCACACAGGATGTTCTGCAGGAGATAATGTAACTAATGGAACAGCTGATTAAGTGTGAGAAAAGGATTGTCCCCCCCAAATCTTAATACCCACCTACCGTAATTCTTTTAAAGTGTTGCTCAGTATACTAATTTGCTAATAGATTTAGTAGTTGTTACCTGTAAGTTTTTACAAAACAGCTAGAAATGGCTTAGCTGGCTTTGTTTTTTAAAGTTTATACAGTAAAATTATAGAAGTAAACGGAATTAGAATAGTATTTTTTTATCTTTAAGAATTGCTCAGGTTAAGGCCAGTTAAAGGAATATTGGTGGTGAGCTGCAGTTGGAAAGCAGTTATTTGTAGCCTCTTGTGTCTGCACCACGTTTCATGGGCAGAGCGTAGAAGTGTACTTCAGTGCCATCATTGGTGAGCAGTCACACCTGTGGTGGCTGTACGAACAGGTCATAAGCACAGCTGGACACCATAGGATGCCACCTCATGCTGACAGTGGCCACCAGCAGGCACGTAGGAAGAAGAACAACAGGACGAGCAGCACTCCCAGCTGCTTGTTCTGCCCTGTGTTTCATTCAGTGTGTGGCATGGGGACTTTACTCAAGTAATGTTATGGGGAGATCTAAGTGAGGAGTTACAGAGCATCACAGGGACAGTGCTATTGTATTTAATTCCTCTTGCTGGATTTTTCTGATGTGAATTTTTCCAATTGCTTTCTGTAGCCATGTAAACTTCTATCACCCTCAGCTGCATCTGGTAAGAAGTTCAGCAATTTAATTATGTGCTGTCACAAACTACCTTTATTTGTTTGTTCTGAACTTACCACTGTCTAGTTTGGATAAATCCTAGTTCTTGTATGACACAGCAAACGTCAAGTCATATTCCCCCATTCCATGTGACTTGTGATTTTCAGACTCCTGTCGTATGTCAACTCTCTTTTGCTTCCCTCTAGCTTGTTGTCTTTGTTGGTCATAAGAAGGAAGCTTCCCATATCTTCAATCATCCTTTTGATTACCTCTGAACATGGTCCAGTTGTGCTGTGTTCTAGCTGAAGTGGAATTACAGATCGTGTTCAAGATTTTTGCCACTGGATATATTCAGCTTTTATCGAATAATGCTAATCTAATTGGCTTTACCACCTGCTTTTTGGTTTTGGTTTGGTTTTTTTGTATACATCTGCCCTTAGGCAACTGACTGTAGAAATTTAATTGTGGGAGGCTTTTAAGACTGTATCATGGAAAGCTTTAATTTTTTAGAAGTGTCTGATTCTCTTGCAAGTTAGCTCCCAGCTCTTTCTCAATTTTTTTTCTCTGCTTTCTGCAAATCCTTAGTACATGAAGTCATGTATTCCAGAGCAGCTGCAACACATCTTGTGATAGAAGGAAAGTACACTTTTTGGTGAGGCGCAGTTGTGCATTAGTACCCCAGGTACATTTACTCCCAACTGCCTTGAACCCCTGCACCTTTTCCTTGGTGTTTTTGTTTGGTTTGTGGTGTCCCAGAGCTGGAGGACAGAGGTCATGGTGTTGCAGTCTCAGTGCATGTCAGCACTGTGACCGGTGTGTGTGGGGGGGTAAAAAGTTAGGGACCAAGTTAGTGAGGTTGATGTGTAACCCCAGAGATTTGTCAGGTCTGCCTTTTCTTGTGCATTAGCTATCATTTTGGTTTAACACCTCGATGGGGAAACTGGGATTGTTTAATTGCTTGGTACAAGTAATAATGCTGTTACTGTCAGCGCCTTTTGCCGTGTGTATTTCTGGAAAGAACTGTTGATAATTCAAGTAGGTATTGCTTGATCTGTTAAGGATATTGATCTGTTGATGGTGAGTAGCAATAGCCTATCAATGCTGATAATAACTGAATAGAACCTCTATGAATTCTGTTTCTGATTGTTTCCAAAGCATATTCGGTTGTTGAATCTCATTTCCATTGTTGTGGTGTGTTAGCCAAGGCTCTCTTAGTTATTGTGCAGCTGATTAAGACGACATATCGCAGGGTTAGGGCTTTTCCCAGCATCAAGTTTCTTATTTGAAATGGAAATATTACTGTATAAGTTTGTTTTTAAAGTTAGGGTGCGATATTAGACAAGCAACTGAAATAGCTTTATAACTTCAACATGTTTTCAGGAATTGGTGTCGTACGAAATTATTTTCAACATTCCAGAACGGCCAGATTAGAAAATCAGAATGGCAGTTTAAAAAATAATACAATCCACTGAAGCTTTTCTAAAGTAGAATTTTTTTTTATTTTTTTTTTTTTTTTGGTCTACACCAAGAAGATGACAGAAACTTTAAATAAATACTGAGAGTTTCAAATTCTAGGTCTGAAATCTGAAACAGCAACTTTTTGCAAACTAATCTTTCATACTGCAAGAAATTTAAAAATGAGCCAAGTATTTGGCTTATATTTAGAATAAATGAGGCATCACTTACAGTAAGTATATAGTAAATACTCTTTTCTGTTACAGCTTTTTTGCTTGTTTGACTCAAAGTAAATTTTCAGGCATGCTTTTGGTTCAGTTAACTGCTTGTTTTGTTCTTGGTTTTGCTTTTTTTAAGGATTGGCATGATAAAAGTACTATCAAGGCAGTCTGCATGTAGAATCTAAGTTCCAGATACAGTCTTACAAGTGGATTTTACTGGATGGAGTCAGTTTGTTCTGCCACCTTTGTTATGAATACATAGAGGGCATTTCTTTTTAAGTTTCTGACTAGTAATAAATTTTAAGTATTTGTAAATACAAAAATACTTTCCTATTTGCAACCGCTTAGCTGTAGGGCAATGTAGAAATCCTTTAAAGGTGGAAGGACGAACATGCTTTAAAATTAAATACTTTAGTGTTTCTGCATGTGCATTCTGCAAAACAGTTCCAAAGTAATTGGTTTCTGCCCACTCTCTCCCACATATACTTAATGCCACAAGTCATTGAAGTCCAGAAAGGGGATAATATGTTAGTGTGGATTCTGAATTGTCAGCTGACCAGATTACTGGGATTTTTGTCTTCTGGCAATTATATTTGCTTCCAGTGAAGTAAGTCTTCAGCAAACTGATTTCTAAGGAACATGTGTTTCTGTATTGATTTCTTTATTAAGCCAAATCTGAATAAATGAAGCTAGACCAAGTAATATATTACAAGTTCGGAACAGCATCTGTAACTTGTACTGGTGGCATGGTTCAAAAATAACAGGCTGAAAACCACAGTCCTCTCAAATTGTTACTGATTATATTGTTTAGGCAAAGTCAGGCTTTGGGAATCTGTAGTTTATGTAGCCAGACTAAAAATATGCAAAACGGAAGACACTCTCCCTCCTCACTGGCTTGTCTGTTGTTCACGTTACAGAACTCTGACTAAATCATTGCTATAACTCTTTTTTTTTTTAGGGGGGAGTTCTGGTGGTGGTGATAAGGTCATTTTAATTTCACCTAAAAATACATACTGATGCCAAGAGGAGCCGTTTTATTCCATTTTTTTTCTCATCACAAGTGTGTGTTCCTAATAGCTACTTGGTACTGACAGTTTTTTTTGTGCAGCCAAACAACAAGCCAGATCAGAGAGCTAATTCAGATGAAATCAGGACTGACAAAAAAAGGAAGAAAAATACATCGTTAGAATTATTTTCAACTGGATCAATTCTCTGATGTGACTAATGATGTCTTCGACAAATGGCAGTGCCAGCATAAGGGTTGAGGTGGGAATGAATATTGAATACGGAACTGTTTCCGTTTCAGGGGTAATACAAGTTGCTGGATTAAAGCAACTCTGTAAGTATGATCAGCTTTTTAATCTACTGCAATACTTTGTTTTGGATCTAGTTGGTAATGAGAGCTTTGCTCACAATGGATGTTCTCTTCTTGCCATGTGAACTCCTGTTGGTTGCCTGCTTTACATTCTTGTGTTCTTCACTCTGTTTCTGGGGCATGGAGGAAGCTTTTGTGGGCATCCCATCCTAGTTCAGAAAAGCAATTATCTTTTCAGATCCCTCCTGTTTTCAGTTTCTTTTGCAAGTTCACAAAGATTAGCCATTATTGGACAAATACTGATTTTAATCTTGTTGTTATTGTGCGTGGGAAAGTAGTTGCTCTTTGAAGACTTTTACCAAGAAGCCTTTAATATTTTTGCTAGTTTTTTCCTTACTGAGCATTTCTAAAATTTAGCTAAGCTCTTGCTATGCTCTTTTTCTATTTGCTAGCACTCTAGAGAAATTATTAAAATATCATATATAACTATTGTACAATTTTTCTAATCAGTTTGGCAAAGCAAGCTCTTTTGGTACTGTGCATTTAAAACACACTACTCTTCAAGCAGCAATTAGTGTTGCTTTTTGACAGAAATCTCAGGTTCTCCTATTAAAAATGAATGCAACTAGAATGTATCTGAATTGTTTTCCATTCACCAATAATCACAGTATTGAGCTATCCTTTTAGAACAACATTTTTGCTTTGTTGGGTTTTTAATTTTTCTGCAGATGACCAGAAAATTAAACGTAGTCTAACTTTTAACTAATTGTGAAAGTATTGGAAAATAGTTGGGGAAAAAAAAGTGGATGATAGCCACAATAGTGTGCAGCTTTTTTTTTTTTTCTTCACATGCCTTAAAACCTCAAACACATTGTGAGAGCTTGTAAAAATCAGAAAAGAGATAAAAGGCAATTATTTCATGAGCTTACAAATACTTTTTTCTTATGTTTGGAAGTGGCTGAGCACACTGAACAGAACATTCATTTAGAAGTGCATTAGAGACATTTACATCTAAATGCTTAGCGCATACTAATAAACTCGTACAATTTTGGTGTTCTCTACAAGAGAACAGCTAAGAAAAGGTAGCTAAATGGGTGAAGATGTTCTAGATTTCACTTACTTATTAATGAAGTTCTTATTGGAAATTTACGGAAGTTAATTATTTGCCAATCATTTTGGAGCAGTTTTAGACTTGGATCTTTCTAAATACAAGTGAAGTAATCAATGTGCGTTTTTAATAGTTAAATGGGTAGTTGAATTAACTTTTGAATAGCTTTTCTATTGTGAACTTTTTAGACTATCTTTCACATAAGCAAGCTGTTTTTTCTATTGTCTCAATTGACTATAATCACTATCAGCATTATAAATGAGGAGCAGGGATTTAGTTTCCTAAGTGTATTCAGGTGCTAGGTTTTATGAATTAAGGTAGGAATTACATGACTGTGTAAAGTACTCACTACCCTCTATTGTCCTTATGTCTTTTAGACCTTGAATGTACTCTAAACATACTCAGATTTTTCTTTAGAACTGCAGTGCTCATTAAAGAAAGTTTATACTAATAAGTCTATTAAGCTTCTACTACAGCATTGACAAAGTTCCCTTGGCAGTATGTAGGGTACCTGCAAACTTCTTGAGCATGTAGGATTTGCATTATTCATTTATGAAGTCTGATTCTAGCCATTGATTGCCCCAGCAAGTATCAGGTTCTTAATGTGCTAGAAATAACTGTATGTTAGCATTTTAACATATGTATATGTGCATGTGTGTGTGTGCTCTGTCTCTCTGTGTATGTATCAATATGTGTGTATATATAGAGAGAGAGAGAATACAGCATAAATATGTCACCTTGTAAGCGGCTCAGTTACTTTATTTCATTGGCAGCGTTTTTGTATTCGGTCAATATTGTTAGATTTGTTGAATACTGTTCAGTCTGTTTCACCTCGTACATGAGTAGGGTTGTGGTTCTAGATGCTGCTATTCAATCAGCCTTCTTTCCTGAAAGATAAAGTTTTAAGATATGCTGTTCTGCTGTATTCATAGGCAGCAAAACTGTGCTAGAGATGGAAGGGTTTGGCAACTGCTTCAGTGAGCAACTGAAAACCTGGAAATTACTTGAGGTCTCTTTGGCATGTTTCTTGAATTTTAAGCTAAGATAATACAGAATCTTAAAACAGCAAATGAGAACTGGCTATATAGGTGAAAGAGGATTATTTATGCATCTCCTACTGCTATAAAGAATACAGACCCTTGTCTCTGGAGAAAATACAGAAATTTCCAATTATGAGTTCTAATGCAGTGCTAATTCTAGCATTTTCTGCTTTGTTTTTCAGAGCTATCAAATTTACTTATTTTCTGATTGCCCTGTTATCGATAACAAACAGTGACAAAACTGACACAAAATACACAAAAAAGCTAAGAAAATTTGTTAGGTATTTTGTGTGATCTGCATGTATGCACATAATTAGATCCAGAGTTCCTTCCTGATAGTAAGTGACAAATGACTACCTTCGTAAGATAAATAAAAAAATTAAACTTGATCCTGTGGGGCATGGCACCAAAAATGACAAAAGTAGGTAAAATGGCGCAGAACATCCTTTCTTTTAGGATCTTGCTGATTAGGGATTGTGGTTTCAAATTTTGCAGAAATAAAGTGCCCTGAAGCCTAGACCAGATTCACTTACTGTGACTGCAGACTGAGGAGCAAAAAATGGTGCTGTTGCACAACAGCTGTGATACTTTATTGATCACTCATTCTGCTGATCACTGAATTCAGGATTTTTAGTCTTGCCTCTGTTGTCTCCAATTCCCATGTGTGCATGCTCTGCTTTCTGACTTTCATTTGGATCGTAGTGGGTTATGCATTATGGTGGATTAGATATATACCATGAATTCTGTTAATATCCAGAAAATGAAACATTTAGATTGCTTGTGCTTTTGAGAGATTTAGCAGAATTTTTCTGATGTTTAACAGTTTCTGAGGCTGTGTGTGAAGTGAAAGGTGTACGAGCTAGATAGATCTTTCAGTCTCTTGTGTTGTTTTTGCGATTCATGTATTCAATGTGGAAGTATTTTTATTAAACATGAGTAGGCTTTATATAGAAGGGTAGCAACCTGTAATTTTTCTTCTGGTTTCCTGACAGAGTTTAAACAAACTCCTCTTGTCTCCTGAGATCATTCTTTGACTGTGTCACATGGAAGTGTTGACTGCTGTTCCGTGTCTGGAACAGCTTGTGACTGTTTACTGGAAAAAAGCAGCAGCTACATTGTAAAAATGTGCAGTGTAATATCTCTGAATAGCTCTGTTGTTGACACTTGTATAGAAAAATCACCTACTCAACTACAAATACAAGAAGGGTTCATTGTGCAAGACCAACACGTACTACTCATTTGTCTGCTTTCCTAAACTTAAGTTTGGAAGGTTTGCACCTTTTTGTTTTGCTCATTATAGACATCCAAATGAAGGATAAAAGCCTGGTCAATATAAATTTCCAACCCTGCATTTAAAAAAATGTTCAGTTTCTAGAGGCTATTGAAAACTGCATCTATTAAATTTGCATTGCAGACTTTCTCATGCTTCATTGTCAGTGTTTGAACCCTTCGGTTCAAATCAGTATGCGTGCACTCTGTGTTGCCATATTATAACACTCATGTTCAACACTGATAGTTTTGTGTTGGGGCTGTAAACCTGAGTGCAAAGGAGAAGCTAGGCCAAAAAAATCTGAAAGTATTTGTGTTGAATGAAATCAGAATAAATGAAGTTGCACTAAAATAGGATTAACATGTTGGAAGTGTAGCCACGCAATTATGAGGAATGGCAAAAGGGAGTAAAGAGGGCTGGCTTTGATAAAGAGAATGATGTAGCATGCGTGTTTTAAACTGTAGTAGATTCACATTGGAAAAGTTTGCATGGATCTCTTATTTACCTACTGTTTCGTAGCATCAGAGGTAATGAAGTACTGAAGTAGTTTGGTGATAGTAATTTGTGCTTTTAGCAAGAGTGTCTCCTGTGTAATACTAAAAACTGTTACACTTGGTAACAGGTAAGAGAACGTTATATGGAAAAAAAAATACCTAAGGAAGTCGTACTTTGTGCTCTCCATACCTTTTTATTAGAAATGCAGTGATACAGTGGAGGTACTGAGAGGGGGAAGAATAAAAACTATTTGGGTTTAGAACAGCTGACTTTGTGGAGTGGGGAAGCTTCACAGGCAGAATGTGACTGAGAATGTGACATTGAATAGTTGGAAGATCAACACCAACTGTGAGAAGGAAGTGCTTTAATACACAGTTGGGCTTTTGCAGTTATTTAAGTAAATGGCTTATTATAAATAATACTGGGCATCAAGAAATTTCAGGCCAGACTGCTAGAAGTATTGAAACGCTTTCATTACAGTGTTTAACAGAAATAGGGCTTGTCATTCTCATGTACCCCATTATAAGACATTGTTTTTAGTTTCTGTGGACTTGATTGACCTTTAACAATTTGTACTGAAGGTGTCAGATTCAGATGATTTTGTTTCCCAAGTTCAAAAGCTTATTTAACCACAGTTTAGTAATGTTTGAGAAAAGACTTTAAAGTTCCAACACATCTGCCTATAGAGCATTTTCACAACTCTTGCCACTTCTGGCATAGATTGTGCATGTATATGATAACCACAGGTCAGTGAAACTTGTCCCCTTGCATCTTCAAACGGTCCCAGAATACTCAACATAATTCTGCCAGGTCAAGGCTACAGAGTTAGTCCAAGAAGTTTTAGTAGCTGTTTATCACAACTGAACTAAAAGGAGGGACTCTGTTTGCTGCTGCTCTTGGTGACTTCCAGGCTGATGCCTAATGATATTAAGGGCAAGAGAGCTATCAGGGCAGCTTAGCTAAATAGCTTAGGATGAGGAGCATGTGCAGAGACTGGATCTCAGGACAAGCAAAAGGTGCTCAAGTGTTTGGAATGCTAAAGATAGTGTCGTGGTTTAAGCCCAGCCAGCAACTAGTCACCCTGCAGCCACTTGCTCACTTCCCCCCACCCAGTGGGATGGGGGAGAGAGTAAAACTCATGGGTCGAGATAAGAACAGTTTAATAGGTCAGAAAGGAAGAAAACTGTAATAATAACAATAATAAAATGATAATAATATTAAAAGAATTGGAATATACAAAGCAAGCGATGCACAATGGAGTTGTTTGCCACTCACCAACTGATGCCCAGTTAGTTCCTGAGCAGCCATCTGCACCCCGCCAGCCAACTCCCCCCCCAGTTGATGTACTGGGCATGATGTCCCATGGTATGGAATATCCATTTGGCCACTTCGGGTCAGCTGCCCTGGCTGTGCCCCCTCGCAACTGCCTGTGCCCCTCCAGCCTTCTCGCCGGCTGGGCATGAGAAGCTGAAAAATCCTTGACTTGGTATAAACACTACTTAGCAACATCTGAAAACATCAGTGTGTTAGCAACATTCTTCTAGTACTGAATCCAACACATAACACTATACCAGCTACTAGGAAGAAAATTAACTCTATCCTAGCTGAAACCAGGACAGTTCTTTGAATGTGTGGTGTATTTGGTTTGCATGGCAATGTTTTTGTAGCGGG
>JANZLQ010000002.1:6549875-6568680 GCA_026212715.1 Elanus axillaris
GTATTACATTGTTCTAATTGTTCATACCGATCACAAAATTGGTAATACCTCAAGACACTGGGAATGCATGAGAAGATATTATCTTTATGGTCTTTGGAGTGGGGTTGGAGGTGGTGAAGAAAACTTTTTTAGAAATAAACTTCTCTAAACGTATTTTTAAAAATACCAATGTATTTTAAATATTTTTCTTAAGACTTAGGAAACCTGTACTTAGAATTCAAACACATCCTTGTATAAACAAGGATTCTGATCTGAAAAAAGTTACTTCAGCTTCTGAAATCCTTTAACTGTTTCCTCTTTTGTAGGTTACTTGTACTCAAACCAAATGAAGTACTATGTATAGCTGGTATTGTTTTTTCTTTCCGTAAGAATTCCAAACCCACCAGCGGTTCTCAATTGGACAATTCATAGCTTAGCAGCTAGGAGAACATGCACAATGGTTAGGGCTGAAAGTCTTGTTACCCGGAAGCTTATTTTTCCTAGAAGACTTCCTGCCTAGGAAGATTAACAAATTCTGTCCGTGGGACTTGATCTGGTCCTGGTTGCATGACTTCCTACTACAGGTGTCTACTCAGAATTGGAATTGCAGTAGCAAGGGAAAATAGTATCCTTGCAGTGAGTTCCTAAGGCAAGTAGCCTGGCTTTAGGGGGAGGAGGTGAAATGCAGGGCTGTGCTAACTTAGCACGTATTCAAAACTCTTTTCCAAGAGCGTTAGCAATATTTTGAAGCTCTTGTCTTTGGTGAAATTCCTGTTGAGGAAGAGGAGGGCTTGCCCTGAAAGTACCATTTATTTTTCTCAGGGGTTGAACAGGGGACACTGACATAGGGAAATGGCCTTTGTACTATGAAATAATTACAGCCATTGTGTTGACTGCTTTTAATAAATGAACTTTCCAACAAGCAGCCTATTCTCTTGTTATTTGATTGAGCCTAAATATCTTCAGCTTTACACAACTGTAAATTGGCAAGAATACCAAACATTTTTCAGTTTGATATGAGAACATTTCCTGTAAAACATGTTTGTCTTCCAATTTAAGAGCTTTCTACTTATGGTGATGATCTGCTGAGATCTGTGGAATGTGCTTGTCTTCTGAAACTTTCAGACAACAAAACTACTATATAGATTTAATGAGGAATAAACGGAAAATGAGTATGTCTCTAATACTTGTTTAGTCTATATATGAGTGGAATTTGTCTACAATATAAAAATGAAGACAGTAGCAGGATAAATATACGTGTATTTTTTAATAACAAATAGAGGTGCTGAACCTGTATTGTAATCTACAGGTGGACTGTTTCACCTGTGCAATACCTGTTATTGTAAGTTAGGTCTGTACTGTGGAACACCTGGGAGCATTTTTCAGCTGCTGGGTTCAAAAGCACAGCTATGTAGTCATATTTTTTGGGAGGCAGATCTGAATGCTTACCATCTTCCCTCGCAGAATTTTACCCCTCTTAACACAGCACATACATATTTTTTCTCAAATGTGGCAAGTAAATGACAGATATTTCAGATGCTGCTTTTAAAAATAGCTTTGTTGTGTTATGTGGCAGCACAATGGAATTTTTTAATGTCTTGCGGTTCATCCTGAAGCCTTGAAAGTAGATCAGCTTAGTAAAAGGCTTTCATCCTTCGCTCTCATAAATGAAGATGAGGAGTAGCTCTGTTAATATCAGTTACTGTAGTGAAAAATTATGTAGAAAAATAGAAAAATGTGTATGTACACAGATTTCCATTTTGTTTCATTGTGAATGATAGGCAAAAGTGGTCTGTTAGAAGAGTCCAAGTATTACGGATTAGCTGGCTTCTTCAGCTCTGACTTGCACACTGAAATCACAAGATTTAATAAAACGAGCATGGCTTCCAGCTACTTCATGGTAGTTATTTCCAGGATCTGGTAAAGCTTTTAATGAGCTTATAAATGTTCATTTGAAAGGTCATGGTCTACTATTTCCTGGTGCCACTTTTACTGTTTGGGTTTTTGTGGGGGATCCCCCCCTTGCCCTGAATGTCCTGTCCTCTTTTCTTTTGCAGTTTCATTGTAGAACTGAAAGTGTGGGGCGAAAAGTTAAAGAAACTCTTCTAAGACTCAATAGGAATTTTTTTTGTTGGGGAGTGTTTGCGACAAAACCATTTTCAACTCAAGTCTACAGTCATTACTGGTTTTATAAGTAGTGAAGAATGTCCCCATCAAAAGCCAAAGTAAATAAAAATATGGCAAAGGTTCCATAATGCCACATATGTTGCATACAAGCTAGTAAAAGGACAATAACTTTCTCCATGCAGAAGTTGGCATAAGTGAGCTCTCAATTTTTTTTTTTCTTGTGGCACTAGGCTGCCAGTAGTAGTATTCCTTTGCTTGTGTGTCATGCAAATCTTTCTTTTATGTCTATGACAATAAGAAAACTTTCCTTCACTAACAGAAAACAATTTCTCGGGTGCACGAATGTTTTTCAAAAAAAATATCCAGAACTGCTAAACAATGAATAAATTGTGTCAACATGTTGCTAAATTTAAAATGTCAGTGGAAAGTTGAAGGGAAGGAAGAAAACTGAAAGGAAAAATTTTAGGTGGTAATAATGTGAACTTATACTATGTCTTTGTCCCTAATTAAAAACTGTCACATGAAATTTCTGTATCTGAAAATAGAGAATAGAGTTTTGTGTTTTATAGCCTCCTTTTCATTAAATATTTTCTTTAGAGGTAACGTAGGTACATTTTAGTGAAATGGAGAAGCAAATACTGGAAGAAGGCAAAGCTAAAGACTCTAAATCAAGTCCTGAAATTTAGAGAACAACAGTACCAATCGCTGCTTGAAAGGGTTTTTTTTTTTTCTTCCTGAATTTGATTCTAGATGTTACAGTTTTTGTCAAATTTTTTAATATTTATTAGTGCATAGCTACATTTAAAATGACAAAGGCTAGCAAAGCTTGGCTGTATTTGAAGGCTAGTGTCTATTTTTAAACTATCTGCTCTACTCAGTTTTAATAATCTTAGGGTTTTACCAAAATGAACAGTTTGTACAGGTAGAAAACCAGTTGCTTGTGTGGTGCTGGTCCTGAGACTGTTGCAAAGAATGTGAAGATTTAGGCAAGACTGTTTCTTGTGCCCCAAGTTAATCTCTGCTGTTCTGAGGCTGCATCTCCCTCTTATTTTAAATCTCTGCTGAATTTCCCTTCTCGAGGCAGGGCTTGTTGTGACTCAGCCTGGTGAAACCTGATTAACATGTCAGATTGTCAGAGACAGTGTTGGAGCTTGCTTTAAACCTGCAGGCATCTAGAAGTTATGTGTGGGTTTCTTTTGTGAATGAAATCCAGTCATCTGGGACAGAACCTATAAGGGCTAGGCCAAAATTTAATGAAGCTGACATCTTGCTGGCCTCAGAAAGTTTGGCTGATGTTTCCGTTCTCAAGATGAGCTGGGTCTGGGAAAAGGGTGATTACTGGCATATTTAACTGTAGATCTCCCACAGTTGGCAAAAGGACCTACCCTAAAGACTCACTTTTTATTGAAATTGGAGATTAATGGAGAATCTTTGGCCTGCCGTCCAGCTGACAAACAAACTATGTGACTAGCGTGAAGAAAGCATCTCCCACTGTGAATTACTTATTTCCAAGTAACTTGGATGAAAGGCTGTTCTTTATTACCAAACAACTTGCATTTTTTTTTATATTCATCAATGCACTTCAAAGTTTTGGAATACAACTTAACAAGGTGCAGGGTTGACGTAAGTCCTGGAAGTCTTCAAAGGGTAACCAACCTCTTGTTTTCTGTTCCAAGAGCAGAAATTTTTGAAGGTTGAGTTTTGGGTAGCACAGTCTGGTGAGCCTGCTGCCTATATGGGCTGATTAGTGGAAAAGATAATAAAAATTTAATCAGATGCAAACTTTTGGTTAGATATGATACTTTAGGGAAGAGCCAAGAGGGCCTTTGTAAAGGGAAGTTGCGCTTCAAAAACCTTTTGGCCCAACTGACAGCTTTGTAGAAGAAACATCTGTCAAATGCTGTTGAATACTGATACCAGATTTTAGTTCAGGAAGCGCCTGAGCTGTGAACTGTTGACATACATCCTGGTAAAATTTCATTTTATGCTTTCTCTATTTTTACCCTCTTCCCTAAGCATTGATTGCTGTTTACTGTTGGGGACAGAGTGCTAGGCTGGACCTTTTGAAGTGACTCAGTATGGCCATTCTTATGTTTTTCTGCTATGTTGATAAGTCCTTTTTATTTAAAAAAAATTTATCAAAAGACTAATTGCAAATGAGATTTTGCTGTACTGTGTTTACCACCTATGTGGTGTGCTCTTTTCTTTTTCTGTTCTCCTTACTTCTATATGCAGGTGGGCAGGCACAGCACAGTATCTCCAAGTCCTTGCTTGTCTTTGTTGATACAGAGAATCGTGTTTAGTGATGCCTGTTGCAGTCTGACCTTTCTTGCAAAAACCCTTACCAGTTAGTCACTCTTAATAGATAGTCGTGAACTCACCATGTATGATTACGGTAATGGTCTCTTGGCAAGTGTGAGTATGTTTAACTATATAATTCACTTAAAATATGGAAATAAAACATCAGATGACTGATTTTTAACTTGTGCTCTGCATATTTCATGCTGTCATAATTAAGGGCAATAAATTTTATGACTAAAATAACAGTAATAAATGTTTCTTTCCTAGGTGTGCCTTGCAATAGCTCATTATTCTCAGCCAACGGATCTTCAGCTTCTGTTTGCATTTGAGTATGTTGGGGAAATATATCATAATCCAGGTAAGTATGAAAGTATTTTGATTTTTTTTTTCCTATTTCATAATATGTAATTTTAGTAAGACTTCTGTCCAGAAGTAGTGGCAAAAAGTGTTTGAGGCTTTCTCCAGGGGTAATACAATTGGCTTGTCTTGCACCCAACCTCGTACTTTTGGTTGTAAGCCATTCATTGTGGTAGATATTAATGACCAAAATCAAAGAAATGTCTTTCATGTCTGAAACAAAACAAATTACCTATGTCAGCGCTTACATCAGCATGAATACTCATATTTCTCAATTCACGCTTCAATCCTCCTATTGTATGTCTATATCGGTACTCTAGGTACCTAGCTAATCTCCCATCAGGCAGGCTTGTTCACCTGCCCTTCTTTTGGGAATAAGTTTCTCTTCTGGTGGTATTGCAGGAGGATTTGTGCAACTTGGGACTCCATACCTTCTTTCCTAGAGGCTTACTAGGCAGTTCTTACCACTCAAAACCTCCACCACCCCTGCTGAGTTGGAGCACACCCTCTCTGCTCAAGGCCAATCTCCAACTGAACCTTGTCAGTTAGGTAAGCCTGAAAAAGATGCCTTTGGAACTTGATTTCTAGTGTAATGCTGTGCGGTCACTGCTTAGTGTTCCCCAGCCAATACACAGCTGAAAACCATCAGTTCTGGCATAATAAGCCTCCAAATAGAAAAAGTGCCATTGATGTAGTTCTGTGGTACTGAAATACTTAGCAGCTGGCATTAGAAACCACAGATCTGCCTGTTACAAAATTTGTATGTTGTGGAATTATCAGCTGAGGCCTTCAAATATGCACAAAAATGCATGTTTCTTATGCAGGTGCCTACACAACTGCCCTGCACGTGCACAAGAGTAAGTGTGCTTGTGATTACGTTGCACACATAATCACACATACAATTTCTTACCTGATAAAACTTGGGCAGTTATTAAGGTCCTTGTACCTTAGCGTTATAAAGTGCTAGGGAGGAAGCTAATTTGCAGATAAAATTACAATAAAATGTTGGAGTGTGAACAAAATGTTAGTCTGCCATAAAGTTGCCTTTACTCTGTCCTTAAAATACCATTTGCTGTATGGAAAAATACCTAGTGGAAGAATTACATAAGGTGGGTAAAAAATGTTGTTCCTCTGGAGCAGCAGATCAGAATGGCAAAAGATAGTTGTTCTGCTCAGCTGCAGCTGCTGGAGAAAAGAGTTTGAAATACTTTTGGTTTGGTTTGGGGCTTTTTTTGTTGTTTTGATCCCTGGTGTTTGTGGCATAGATCTCTGGCTTTGCTCTTACAGTTCCAGCACTGTGTTTACAACTCTCTATCCCTGCTAGTCCCAGTAAAATAAAAGTTGAAATACTGTCTTTGTGCTTCTTGAGGAACATAAAGAGCCTGCGTTGCTCTGGTGTGTATGCACATCATTTTTTCCCAGGCTATATTTGATAATTGCATATCCTGCCATTGATCAGTAAAATGAGAACATTTTTTGGTAATTATCCTATTTCTCTGTATACTGTCTTTGAACAACTGCTTCATTCTGATTTTAGTCAAGTTTTCTTCTGAAAAACATAAGTAGTCTGAGTACTAGTGCAAGAATGAAGTTGACAGAAGAAGTAGAAGCTACACCATCACTGAGGTGACAGTAGAGCCATAAGTCTATATTCTGCTTTGTTTGGGCAGGCGCCTACATCTTTACAGACTTCCTAAAGCTAGGAGCTTTCATGGCAGAGGTAATAGGGTTGAGTCTCAGTTTATTTCACTTCTGTCTAAAAAGTTACTTCCCAGTGTCAAGAAACAAAACGTAGTCTCCTTTGACACAGCTGACTGCGTCCTTGGCACCTAAAGAATGATCAGCAAGGAGATCTTTCTGTATTATTAGTTACAGACTATATAATCTTCTTGGACTCTAGCAACAAAATGGTAGGCCACCTTTTTGTGTGGATATAAATATATATATGTATATTTTAACCTGGCCTTCAATTTTTTTTTTTTTTCAGTTTATTTGCTCTTAATACAGCAGTCATTTAAAGGTGTTGAAATTACATCATTTTTAATTTGCATTCTTCATAATGTACCTAATTAAAGGGTAGCCCATAAAGGATTCATGTTTTTAAAATGTCACTAACTTTGGCATGTTGAAGAGAGAAATTTTGTGACTGAAGATGACATTTGTTCCTGACTGTTAGTATGTCTTGCTTTCTATCAAGCAGCACAACATAGCAATTTTATGTTACTTCTCTGTTGAAATTGCAGGAAAAAAATATATTTACATCTTCAAGTATTGCCAAGCTGTCATTAAATCACTGATCTGTTGTAATCCAAAAATAGGTAACATTAGACCTGATGCTAGTGGCTCATTCTTGTCATTAGGAAGGTGAAGAGTTTTATTTTTTTCTCTGTTTTTTTTTTTTTTAATGTGCATCGATGAATTTTCTTTTCCTAGCAAAGAAGGTGAATGGAATAGACCCAGGAGGTGGTGGTGGCAGCATCGGCAGTGCCAGTGGTCAGCAGACACCTTTGTTTGAAACTTACTCTGATTGGGATAGAGAAATCAAAAGGACAGGTGCATCAGAGTGGAGAGTTTGTTCGGTCAATGAAGGTTATATGATATCTACTTGGTAAGTTTCTCTTGTAACACCAGTAGAAGAAAACAAGGCAATTACGCTGTCTCTTCCTGTCTCCTCTACCAAAGCCTCTATGGTGCCTAACTGTGCACTTTGCTTCTTAAATGTGCCACTCTCTGGAGAGGCCCTCAGTTAAAAGATCCTGCAAATGTTGTCGTTAAAGGAAATGTTATATTTTGGCATCTGTTGCTTTCATGCTTTTGTACTTCCCTTTGAAACACGCACGTTTCTAAACAAATACATCTGAGCTGTACCAATGGCACATAAGATCATGCAGGCATACAGGACAACCAGTTAGCGCTGCTGTGTTAATAGGGGCTGGTGCATTATAGTTTAACAGAGTTGGTAATGCAGCATTGCAGCAAGAGAAAAGCTGGTTAAATACATAGGGAAAAGTAACCTCTTGTATCATATTTTTTTCCCAAGCCTTCCAGAATATTTTGTGGTTCCATCTTCCTTAGCAGATCAAGATCTTAAGCTATACTCCTACTCCTTTATTGGGAGACGAATGCCAGTAAGTGTAGTCTTTATTCTGTTACTGCTCTTGATTGTTGTACAATATTAATCTTAAAGATATGTATGTCTATTAACATAGTTTTCTGTGTAGCATTAAGAAAAAAATTTCTGTGGAACAACACTAACCTGCATTATTTTGTTGTTTCTTTTGTGTTTTTTTCCCAAATTAGTTATGGTCCTGGAATCACCCTAATGGGAGCGCCCTTGTAAGAATGGCCAACATTAAAGATGTATTGCAACAAAGAAGAATTGATCAAAGGTAAATCATTAGTTATGTTATTCTTTCATCAGATGTGTAGGATAACGCAAGCGGCGACTATGTGTAACATACAGCAGCAATTGGTAATTGAGAGGCTACTTGCTTCATAATGTTGTAGTGCAATAGCTTTTGAGAAACTGTTCTCTGAATATAGTCCTGGCACAATTTCTATTCAAGGTCCACTTCAGTTTCAAATACTGAATAATTTTTCAAATTTTAAGGGACGTTTATTTTTCAGACAGCTAGTCATTCAGATGAGAGAATTTATTGATAAAAGGAGCAGACTTAATCTTTTCTACTGATGTTGCTGTGTTACAGCTTATGTTGGTGGAGATTTTCTTACCTGCTTCAGCAAAGCACAGTAAAATTATTTATTTGTGGCATTGGGAAATACAGTTCTATAGATTTAGTGCCACAATGCACACGGTATTTCTGTGAAATACTTGTCGTTCATTGTCCTTGATGAAAGATGAAGGCATTTAGAGCCTTGTGTAAGTAGTTTACTAGCTTGATATTTTTTGTTCATTGGTTTAATTTGTAGGATTACTTTTTGTAGTAGTACAAACACTTGCACAGTGTGTATTAGGCTGGATCTCTGAGTTTTATTTGAAACCCTGTCAAATTTCCTGGCTTTATAAACTTTATATATGTTCTGTTTATTTAGCCTAGATAAGTCTTACTAAAAATTGTGGAAAATTAAAACTCAAATAGATCACTTTAACCGTAAGTCAGCCTCAGATTTTCATTTGCCAAACATGTTCTTTTAATGATCCAGCGTTTCCATTTTTGTATTTTGTAACTAGCAGATACCAACAATACTTGAGTCAATAGTTTTGTGGCAGGAGCAACATATCTCCCAAATATAAACTAGAAGAAAATTTTTTTTTAAATAAGGTGCATGTTTTATGTGGGTTCAGTTGTTTGCAGTTAAAGGCTGTGGCATGTTTCTTGAAAGACTGTTTCTCTCCACTCCACAAATAAAGTGGCTGGTTCTTTTTCTTATTTAGGATTTGTAATGCAATAACTCGAAGCCATCCTCTAAGAAGTGATGTTTACAAATCCGATCTGGACAAGTGTCTCCCCAACATCCAGGAAATCCAGGCTGCACATATCAAACTCAAACAGCTGTGTGTTAATGGTATGCTGGACTGACCTTCTTTCATGGTGGTTGCTTTCTTAAAATACAACAAATTCTACTAGATCTGGCTAGTGGGAATTGTTATTTGAAGTTGTTCTGCAATGTAATTACTTTCTTTGTTGCAGAGCCTTTTGAAGAAACTGAAGAGAAGTGGCTATCCTCACTGGAAAATACTCGCTGGTTAGAGTACATTAGGTTTGTACCATTAATAAAATGATTGTTAATGAGATGTGAAAAACTTTCACCAGTGTAAATAAGCAGTGAATCTGTTGAAGGATTCTCTATTTTAATATATGAGTTAGGTAAATATAGATATCCCAAATATTTTTTTCTTCTAGAGTGTGAACCTGTTATATTAACTGTTTTATCACTTTCTTTTCCTGTCTAGATCATTTCTTAAGCATTCTGCTGAGCTTGTATATATGATGGAGTGTAAGCATGTTTCTGTAGTTCTACAAGGTAATACAACCATATAGCATGCTATATTCTTAGCATTAGTATGATAATGTAGATAAAAACATTTAGATAAAATCAACTCTAATCTTTATACATAAACCCCATTGCTTATAAATACTTTAGGCATTTGAGGAACTAGAAAGGAAAGTAATTTTATTATGTATCTGAACTGTAGTATAGTCCACAGCATCAAAGGAATATTTCACTTTGAGTCTTTGTGGTTTTTATTCTGATAATGATATGACAGAATAAAAACTGTAGGGTTGTCGTGGTTTAACCCCAGCCAGCAACTAAGCACCACCCAGCTGCTCCCTCACTCCCCCCCCCCAGTGGGATGGGGGGGAAAATCAGGAAAAAAGAAGTAAAACTTGTGGGTTGAGAAAAGAATGGTTTAATAGTGTATAAAAAGAAGAATCTAATAATGACAGTGATAAGACTAATAAAGTGGCAGCAGTAATGATGAAAGGATTGGAACTTACAAATGATACACAGTGCAATTGCTCACCACCTGCCAATTGACAGCCAGTCGGTCTCTGAGCGGCGATTCCTCCCGCCCCCAGTCCCCCCAGTTTACATACTGGACGTGACGTCCCACGGTCTGGAATACCCCCTTGGCCAGTTTGGGTCAGCTGCCCTGGCTGTGTCCCCTCCCAACTGCTTGTGCTCCTCCAGCCTTCTCGCTGGCTGGGCATCAGAAGCTGAAAAATCCTTGACTTGGTCTAAACACGACTTAGCAGCAACTGAAAACATCCACGTGTTATCAACCTTCTTCTCATACTGAACCCAAAACATAGCACTGTACCAGCTACTAGGAAGACTGAAAAGGCTAGATCAGTTGAAACCAGGACAATA
Organism: Elanus axillaris; assembly: GCA_026212715.1. Lineage (NCBI taxonomy): Eukaryota > Metazoa > Chordata > Aves > Accipitriformes > Accipitridae > Elanus > Elanus axillaris. The sequence goes on from JANZLQ010000002.1 coordinate 6,560,475, forward strand.
ATGAATTTAATAATTTTTTTTCCAAGACGTATATTCCTTAATGGTATCAACAATTCAAAAGGAAAAATCAACTCTTCAGAGTACAAAAGACTCTCCAAGTGCTCAAATTGTCTTGATTATATTTTACACTGATCTTTTTTTTTTTTTTAATTTCTTCCAAGAACAGGACTTTTTTTTGTCTTTGTCTTAAATTACTTGCACGCTGTGGAGCTGGTTGAGGATTAACTCTCTTTAGACCTGTAGAATACTGCTCGATTAAACATTTATTTTAATCGAAAAATGAAATCATCTCTTCACTTTTTGAAGTGCTCTGTATCTGCTCCAGCTACATGAATAGAATGGAAAGACTTTCATTAATTCCTGTGGTATTTGGATCAGACCTGTAGAAGGCCAGTGTAAACAAAAGACTTGGATTTCCACGTAGTGCTGTCTTACTGTTTGAATTTTATGTTCTGCTCTCCTACCATATAAGATACTTCTATTGATTCTTTCTGTGTTTTCTGAAACACAAAGCTCCACTGGCAAAAATGCTTGGCCTTGTCTTACCTAACTTACCTTACATCTTGATCTAGATTCCTTCTGTAGTCTGAAAAGAGAAATGAGAATTTTCATCTCATCCCTGGGCAAATGCTTAAGAGGAGATGGATGATGGTATTCCAGATGTGCCTATCTTTTTTTGTTATCTGTAGAGGTGGCCAAGGTGAAATGCTTAGACTTCTGATTTTAGATGTCTGAAAGTAGGTGAAATTCATCTCAGTGGAAAATCTAATAGGAAAATGAATCTCCAGTTCCTTACACAGGTGCCCTTCCCCATCTTAAAAAAATATAGTTTGGTAATCATCTACAAAAAGAAAGCTGTAAATTTAATTCCTCCTGCTCAAGCTAACATCAATATTTCTTACGTTGCCAAGGTAAACACACCTGTATTTTGTTTAGCGGAACTAGAAAAACACTTACCTTTCATTGTAGACTCTATGTGCCAAGGGTGTCACATGAAATTATGATTTTTGTGACAAAAGCAGATTTACACCAGTAGCTTGGCTAAGAATTACCTTTTTTAATGCCTGTTAGGCTACCAAACGATATCAGTAAGTAACGAATTTTGTGGACTACTAAACTAGTGTGGAGTCTGCAAGTGAAAACATTTTTTCTGTTGCTATTTATTTCCAAAAATATGTTTTCCTTTCCAGTTTCTCGTCCATTTCAGTAATTGGAATGTGTGTTTCAGAAGAGCGGGAATATGAGTGACAAGGATGAAGTAGCTGCTGCAATGTGTTGGTTCACTAAAGTTTCAATGGTTGATTCAAGTTGGTTCAAAAAGTTTCAATGCTGTGTCTTCCAGAGTTGATAATTCAGAAGATCCAGTGTATGAGAGCTTAGAAGAGTTTCATGTTTTTGTCTTAGCCCATATTTTGAGAAGACCTATAGTTGTAGTAGCAGACACAATGTTACGAGACTCAGGGGGAGAAGGTAAGAGTTTTTCATTAGAAATTTATGCACCTATGTAAATTTAATCAATCATAAACTATCACAAACAAAAGACCCAACTGTAGCATATCTGAGTGTTTATGGGATAGCTGCTGCCTTCTTCTGAGAAAAAAAAATAAAGACCAGAATTATACTCAATCCATTTCTATTAGATAAAAGTAATAAATAAAGGATAATTATGTCAGTCTCACTGAAAATCTGTTTATCCTAGATATTTACTATTAACATAATAATCACTAAATTACAGAGCACAATACACTTCTTACTGGTCTAGGTTAACAAGGTTCTAATTTTTCTCTGTTATTTTGGTGCCCCATAAAACTCTGCACAAATCAATCTAATCTGACTTTGAAAAATTGAATTTTGACTGGGTATATCTTGGCTTTTTTTTTTTACTAACTCGTTTGCCTCCTCTCGTTTAAAATTTTCCAGAATGTTATATTCAGTTTGCACATGTGAGCACACAAATGTTAGATCCACATGTGGAGCCAGCTGGACAGCTCTCTGAGTAGGACTTGAATGATGAAATTAATCTCTCTCACTTTTTACCATGAACTGATAGAATACTAATTAGTGAGAATATGTTGTCTAACTAAAGGGAAATGTTTGGTTGATTAAAGGGGGATTTTAAACACATGATGGAGTTTTACAGAAATTTACTTCCACAGGAAAGTGCTGGGTAATTGCAGTTTCCATTGAAATTGTGAACTACAAGTAATGGTAGTGATTACTTGTAGTAATTACTATTACTACAAGTAATGGTAGCACAATTGTTATATACAATAGAACCAAGATTATTGTCTGTTTTTTGACATAGTTTAAAAAAAAAAAATCTCATTTTTCTTTACAGCGTTTGCACCTATACCATTTGGAGGAATTTATTTGCCACTTGAAGTTCTACCTAACAGATGCCATTGCTCACCTCTTGTGCTAGCCTATGATCAGGCCCATTTCTCTGCTCTTGTTTCCATGGAACAAAAAGATCAACAGAGAGAACAAGGTATGCTATAAACACAGCAACCCAAGGGTATATACTAAATGCAATGCACAAAGTACTTTCTTCTACCTGTAGGTATATTAATCTATCACTAATGAAACCATATCCACTGAATGTTATTGCTGCATTCTTAGGAGTCTGAGTGGTCTAATAGCAAGACTGGGAGCCAAGAACTCTTCAGTCCGAATCCTTGTGCCATCACTGTCTTCTTTGGCACTTAAACCTTTTCTGCAGTTCCATATATGTAAATAGGTATAGTCATAGTTACCTACTGTGCTTCTAGGCTCTTGAAGGCCTTTGTTAATATGGGTTGGTAAAGTGTTTAGAAGATTGTGAGTCAGATTACTATTGAAAACTCCTGTCATGGAAAAATATCTCTTCTAGTGTGCTAAATGCACTTTTCACATTCTAAAACATGTAGTGGAAATGTTTTTGCCTTACCGTCTTGCTGTATTCTGTTTTACGTCGGAACAGTGACATCCAAGTCTGACCAGATATTTCTGTGTGAAGTTTGAGCTTCCTGGACATGGGATTTGGAGTGACAAAAGCTTCGGGACTGGATTTGTTCTTGCATCAGTAGCCTAGGAGCTAGCTATAACTGCTCTTATTTGGAAGACCTGTTTGCTTAATAATAGAAAGCTGTGAGATGATCTCCTATCTGTCTTTGCTCCTTTTGTGGAGAAGGGAAAAGTGTTTTGCCAAAACCAGGGTGAGGCTTCAGAAAAATTCAGTGGAGTTTTGCTGTTAGGTATGAGTCCTCCTTTTTTTTGCCTGACAACACTGCAGAGGTGTTTTAAATCCCTTACAAATGCATATACTTGTAAAATAAATATGGAGTGTCTGCTGGTTTTTGAGATATCCTGAGTGAATTTCATTTAGTCCTCCTTCCTAGAGAGTAGTTTAGAGGCAACTAAATAGCCTTCATTTAATTTCCTAACCCTATTTGCGTTTCATCTGGGTTTGGATGTATTGGGCATTTTCCATGCTTATGAGACAGTCAGCATGCTGCAGCTGTGCAATGTAGAGAGCAAGATGTTCATTAAAATGATGCAAAGGAGGAAAGAAATGCTTGAACAAGATGTTGTTGTAGACATCTTCGTGCAAGAATTTGACTTCTAGCTAAGTCATCCTTCTTGGAAGGAGCAGAGAGTTTTTTACAAGAGGCTGTGTGAGATGGGAGACACTCTACAAAGAGTTACATGTGGTATTGGCAAACTTTGTGTTGGTGAAGACGAGACTGACAGAAATGGAGAAGAAGTTTGATCTAGATGTCAGAGATTCAATGGGAAAATCAATCCAGTCCAGCGATTCAGCCTTCAGTGGTACATAGCTATTTCAGGGATTTGTAGTAGGTGGTTGGCAATAGGTCTGGCCTTTGCATTATACACTGGGACATTGCAGCTGCCTTCCAGCCCTCAATCTGTAGAAGAGCAGCCCTTAAGGAAAATGCTTTTCACATAGGAACCATTTCCAAAGCAGTACACTGAGGTATGATGTGAGATACCTTGTGAGAAATTAAAGTCTGCAAAGCAAATTCATACCATTTTAATGCAGTAATGTGATATGAATGAAGACAGACTTTTTTAAAAAATGTTGATGATTGCTGATGATACACTGCAGCCAGGACTGTAACGTCAGCATGCTATTAAGTTAGCAGCTCCTGCATATACATCAGTGTTACAAATTGTAGAGTTGTCTTGTTGCAGAACATGGCTCCATGTCTTTCATCTTGATCCTTTTTAGGTCTGAGTTCTGTTGGTGGTGAAACAAGACAATTTCTGGAGTAGGCAGAGTCCATTTTTTCCTTTCTAACAATTGGGATTGGAATAATACCAGTAGACTGCCAGTAACCTCATTTATTTCAGGCATGTCTATCTGCCTTCATACAATACTTCATTATCACAGGTCTTACAAGAGTCTATGTGCATAAATAGTTTGATTGAATACACAGAACTTAACTCTATCTACAATAACTTTGCAGATAGGATAACCGCCACCCACCAAAGCTTTTGCTGTTGTGGCATCCTCTAAGTGACAGTATTGACAAGAGGTAGCGAGGGAAACTACTGTTCAGCTGCTCTGACCTTACCTCTCAGTATGTGTTAAAGTATTCAGTGATGCCACCTACTGAAATATTCCTAATATTACAAGCCGGGTATTCCTGTTAGTTACACACTGCAAGATCTTGGGTTTGATAACAAGGTCGTATATTCGATTTCTACTGCAAGTGCTAGCGATAATGTTTAATATACTTCTTGTGGTTAGAAGCTGTCTTTCTGTAGGGTTTTCCTACACATGCAGTCACACAGGAAAGGTGCTGGGAGAGAAAAAGCTACCAAATATCCAGCACAGCGTCAGTAACATTAAATATTGGCTTTGTTTGTGTATAAGTTCATCCAGGTTAATTACAGGGCTCGTTGAATCAAAATAGTATTTGTTTTGTATGATCTGATTTTACATGTTTTACTGCAGGGCTTTGGACACACAGGCTTCAATTCTGTGGAGCAGCAGAGAGCACTTGGCGTTTAGTTGGGGATGAAGGGAATACTTTAGCTTTCAGCTGCCAGACTGGTTGCTGGACTGCAGCAATCTAACAGCAATCACAGCATTGTTATTGTTCTTCCAGTGCTGTGACAAGAAATAGATTGGTACAAGGATGCTCTAATAATGCCTGTTTTTTGTACTTGTCAGCATAGAGATGTTGGCAGCTTTGGCACAGAAGGATGGAGAGCCACAGTTGTTAGAAGAGAATGGCACAGGTGCCACACAGTACTTTGGCACAGAGGAAGGGAGAGTCGCAATTGTTAGTCAGAAAAGAATGGCACTGGTGCCACACAGTACTTGGCCAGATTTTCAACTACCAGAATGTAGCTGAGAGAGCTACAACTTCTTAAAATGAGCATCTCTGATAGCCAGGCCATTCATAACTCAGTTTTTATACTCTAACCATGTAACCAGATGTCAGGAGCAGCATCTGAAGCTGTCTGAACTACTGCATGTACATACATATATGTTGAAGCTGCTGAGAAGGTCTCTTGTGGAGGAGACAGTATGTCCTGTATTTGTGAAATATGTCTGGTCAAATAAATGCTGATGTGAACACCTGAAGTTCTGCTTTGGCATATAGTTGTTTATCAGATTGTTTAGAGCACTACTATAAATGTATATAAAGAGAGAAAACATGCTAACGTCCTCTTGTCTAGAGAGGATTTAAAACACATTTTGACATGTCTTCTTTTTACCAGCCCATAGCTGGCATTCTGATGGTTACTGAGGGCCTTCTTGTTTTGAAATCCACTCCGTCTGATTAAAAATCTGTGAATATTTTCGTATTCATGCAGCCTATATTTCTGCAGGTGTTTTGTGTCTTTGTTTATGGAAAATAAAGACCAGCTCTCAACTGCCCCTAAGACTGCTTCATTGAACTTAGAGCTTCCCACAGTCCCGTGCTTTGTCAGTCAATCAGCAGTGAAATGGCTGCCCACAATCAGTTTGCAGTAATGAGTGTGAGAGGTGTGACAGTGGTTTTTAACAGAAGTATGTCAGTATCTCAGTATGTCAGCGTTTTATTTTACTAGTATTTTCCAGAAATAGTTAAAGTGTTCTTCTTAATAGAAGATCAATAATGAGACTTGAAGTGTGAAGCTGAGTGCTGGGAAACATTGTGACTTCACAGCATAGAAGGCAATGCACCCAACTGAGGAATGGCATGAAAGTCCTCATTGTATGTCTTGAAACTGCTGTGGACAAAATAGCTGCTGTTACTTTTGACATACCCTATCTGTTGGCACTAGGACTTGTAGACTGTGTTTCAAATAGTGTGGCTTCAGCTACAGAGCATCCAAAACCAAATGTAACTAAACTACCTCACCAAAGTTGCAAACTCTGCTGTGACTGGGCATCAGGAAGGTGCTATAGTCTGTTGGGTTTGCTTTAGAAATGAATGTGATGGATCCTGCTTGCAGTCCTAACATTAAAATAGTTTTCTTTCAGGAAAAGTGGGGAAATCCTACAAGAAACCTCAGCTATCAAACAGAATTCCCCAACAGAGAAATCTCTTGCAGCGAAGATAGAATTTTAAACCTCATACCAACCTCAGACTATCCCTTAGAATGAGTATACAGTTTCCATTGAACTCAGAGTTTGAAAAATAATAATTAACAAATTTCTGTGTGAAAGAGACAGTATGTGTCACAGTGTGTACATTAGTTAAGAGAACAGTGACATGCTATAGACGGTCAGCTCTAAGCTTTGTTTTGTACTTTGATATTAAGATTTCAATAAAATTGAGTATCACTAAACATTTTTAATAGGTGTATTTTCAGTATCAGTAGAAACAGCCAGCTTTAAAAAGGATTCCTTTGAAATTTGTTTATAAAAATGATTATTTATTGAACTATATGAAAACTAGTTAGTTTCAAGCTGTCCTTAGAAAAGAAACTCAAATTTACTTTTTGAGGTTTATATCCCAAAGAGACCGATTCAACTCTTTGTGACAGTTCTTTGGTCCACACTTCCCAACATCACCTGCCTCAGGATCACATTCCCAGTTCTCTACCAGGCTGTGCCTGTAAGGTCAGGTACTACCAGAAGTGGAAGTGGTGTGTTGTAAACTTAGAATGCTGGTCTTTCCTAAGTTGCCTTCTTCCCTTAAACGGCTGATACATTGCATTGTAAGGTCAGTTGTAAATCCAGTCAGTACCTGCTAGTAATTCAGTTAATTGGCAGAGTATGTGTTTTCCTTGGGAAACATGATCAGTTAATTGTTTTGTTAGTTATTCCAGCCGCTTTGATGCAATAATTTCATTGAATGCAGCAGAGTAAGCCTTCATGTTACACCAATGAGTGTTAAAAGGTGTGTTCAGTTGCCACCTCTGCTTTATATTTCTTAAGTTCTTGTGCTTCAGGAGCTCGCTTTACAGTGTATTTTGAACTGTAGTTATACTCTCTGCTACTTATTCTTACTGAGTTTTTTAAGGAGCTGAATTAATTTTAAGGAGCTCTCCATCATCTATCAGTAGTCCTGGTCAGCGGGGGAGGTCCCAGACGACTGGAGGCTTGCCAGTGTGACGCCCATTTACAAGAAGGGTCGGAGGGAGGATCTGGGGAACTACAGGCCGGTCAGCCTGACCTCGGTACTGGGGACTATTATGGAACAGTTCGTCTCGAGACCGCTCACATGGCAAGTCCAGGACAAACAGGGGATCAGGCCCAGTCAGCATGGGTGTACGAAGGGCAGGTCCTGCTTGACCAACCTGATCTCCTTCTATGACCAGCTGACCCGCCTTCTGGATGAGGGAAAGGCCGTGGATGTTATCTACCTCGACTTCAGCAGGGCCTTTGACACTGTCTCTCATGGCATACTCCGTGAGAAGCTGGCATCTCACGGCTTAGACAAGCATACTCTTTGCTGGGTGAAAAACTGGCTGGATGGACGAGCCCAGAGGGTTGTGGTGAATGGAGTTAAATCCAGCTGGCGGCCGGTCACAAGTGGTGTTCCCCAGGGCTCAGTACTGGGGCCGGTTCCGTTTAATATCTTTATCAGTAAACTGGATGAGGGGATTGAGCGCACCCTCAGCAAGTTTGCAGATGACACCACGCTGGGAGGCAGGGTCGATCTGCTCGAGGGTAGGAAGGCTCTGCCGGGAGATCTGGACGGGCTGGATCGATGGGCCGAGGCCAGTTGTGTGAAGTTCAACAAGGCCAAGTGCCGGGTCCTGC
>JANZLQ010000002.1:6577121-6615005 GCA_026212715.1 Elanus axillaris
GGGGGGGGGGAATATGAAACGCTGGTTGATAAGAGTTAAAAGTGTACCTCCAGTGTCATTAAGGAAGGAAGTAAGTACTGCGAGGTAGAGCTTACTGTAGACTTAGTGATCATGGTAGTACAACTTTATTCACCATTTACTGCCATGTATTGAAGAGATTTCTTTCATTCCAGAAATGCATTGAAAAGTCTGTGTTTGTGTGTATATGTATATCCAGGCCTGCACGTGTGTTTAATGTGCACCTGCCTGCAATACCACTTTGATATTAACTGCCTTGTATTTTTAATGAAAATGTAGCAAGTGGGGCAAAGGTTTTGGCTTACTCTCAGATGGAAAGACATTAAAACCAAAAAGTTTCTAACATATATTTAAGCAAAGGACAAAAATCTTAAATTTGCCTCTAACATAAGAGACACAAATCTGTACCTCAAATTGCTCTAGGCAGTAGGTTTCTAATGCTGTTGCTGTGATGGTTTAGAGCTCACTATTTCAACTGAAACTAAAACCTTTGTGCCTGATAATGATTTATTGAGTAAAGTAGCAGTGCCAGGAAGATTGTAAAATCCTGATGCTGAGTTGTGAATGTGAAGTAAATTAGACTAAATAAAAGTTCATACCTTTCCACAGCGAATTTCAGGCGGTTTTCTTTAAATTCCTTTAACAAAAAAAAAACAGACACACAAAAAAAAAAAAGGTGGGGCTGTGTGTTTGGGTTTTTTTCCAAGAAAAGCAGGGACACTGTGCTGTAGAAAGATGATTAATAAAGATATGCAAATGATCTTAATTTCTCACTACATTCTATTACAGTCTCTGCTGTTAGTATGGTAAGCAGAATTTCTGATATCAGGAGAACTTACTCAGTATGAGAATGAGGACTCCAGAGAAAAGATGCTGGCTATAGGTTAAAATTGAGACAAACTCACAGGATCTTGGTGTCTTAAAAGAGAACTTATCCTTCTGGTTCCATTTCAGTTGACTTGACTTATTTCCAAATGAGAAAGCACATCAATTTATGTGGGGCAAAACTGACTGTAAGAAGTGACACACTGCAAATGAGTGCAGTGATCTTGGCACTGAACACCTCCTGTCTACTGTGAGAAGTAGTTCCCCTTTATACAGATAATACAGCTATTCACAACACAAGGAGCTGTTAAATAAATTATCCTTTCATATGTAGCAGCACATTAAAACAGCATTTAAAAAAAACAACTTTTATGCCTTACTCTAGGCCATCATTGACCAGCTGTGGTTTTTTTTTTTGTTTTTTTTTTTATATTACACTGAAAAATTGAAACACATAATACAAAATGGGGACAGTTAGAGAACCACGCTGGTCCTGACAATCCTGGAAAGGTGCTAAACTTGCACCCTGCAAGGAAACTTACTTGCAGAACAGAATGAACGCTGGCTGCATAGGGAACACGGAAATGACCAGGACTTGATGCACCACATTTTTTAATTGTAGATGCTGTTCTCAGTTGGTACCAGTGTGATGGCAGCCATTTCTCTTTACTGGGCAAAACCTAGATTACCTTCCATAGAATGTTATGAATTGTATAGAGAAGAGAAAAGCTTTGGTCTGAACACAAAGTGACATAGAGTAAATCACACTGACCGGCTTCTCAAACTTTTTGAGAATGTTTTGTGCTAAAAGTAACTACAGTAATGTTCCAAGAAACTAGAATTTTAGAAGAAACTACTTTTAATAAGCAGCAGCCAGTAGTGTGTATCATGCCAGTTACTTTAACAACACCCGTTACCCACATTGTCAACTGAGGCGGTTACTCTTGCCTCCAGTGGCTTGCACGTGACAAACTTCTACTGTAGCGCCCAGCTTCTTCAGTTCACTCAGCCAGATCATCTGCTTGTGGGACAGGCGATCATTGGGACCTTTCACTTCCACCAGCTACAACGAAATGTGGATAATTGATTGATTAGTAGTGCACCTGTGGAGGAACTGAAAGCTCCTTAGCTCCCAGACTAATATAAGTACTCTTTTATGGCTGTTATTTGCAACAAAAATACCACAGATTTAGCACAGTGGACGGCCCGGTGGATGCTAAGTTATTAACCCACGTTCCAAAGTTTAACTGTCAGAGAATGAAATTCTATACAGTAAATATCCACCAAAACACAGATAAGAGTCACGGGTGAATGAAGATACCACACACTCAAAAATCGATCCATCTGCAACCTCACCTGTTCCAGCTGAGACTGACAGTAACTTACTTACTTATTCAGATGTTCTACAGAACTAATTCCTGCTATTCAGCTGTGTTTTATAAATGTATAAAAAGTTGCTCCAGCAGCTGTGATGTCCAATAGTCTCCTTTGTAGCCATTCCACTACCGTGCAAGTTAGTAAGATACAACCCATGACTGTTTATTCAATTTTTGTAGCAAACATACCTGTAGTCTCATATACTGAAGTTTTTGTGTAAGTAAGTAAGTGGTGACGTTAGCACTCCTTGCTAACTGTATAACAGTTGCTTGACAGTAATTTTAATCGAAGACCTAGTCCACAGCAATACCTAGCCACCTCTTGCAGTTTTTCATTAAGACCATTAAAGCTACAGCAAAATGTGATTAAATAAATAGCAGAAAAACCGTCACCTACTACCTGCCGTAGCTTCTGGGCAGCTGAGCAGCAGGTTTAAGTAAGTCAAGTCCACCACAGCAGGAAAATACAGTTTGTATTACACTGTATTACAGACTGACAACTGGAAGGTTTTACACCTAAGGGTAAGATCAGCTGAGCGCAGAGCATTTCCATGATCTCCCAGTATACCTTAAAGTGATTCGTGTGAGTACGCCACACCACCAGGTCAGGAAGTCCCCCTCTGCAATGGCGTAGATCTTTGGAAAGTCGCCTAAAAACACCGCTCAGAAACACTCCTCCAAGGCAAGAGACAAGGCTCTGTAAGAGAAGGTTTGGTAGTTGGCTTTTTTTCCCCTTTCCTTTTAATCTCCTTTACGGCCGTTTCCCAGCTCTCAGGAGAATATTCTATGGCCCATCTCAGCTTTTTGTTTAGTCACATGTAGCAAGAAACCTAAGTAGATGTTACCTACAGCAATTTCCCTGCTGTGTTCCCGACTCCTGTTGCAGGAGAAGTGACCATATCGGGAAAGTAACAGTACTTGGGATTAGGGAGAACTGTGCTGCAATCCCCACGCAAGTCCTCCCACCCCACCACTCACCATCAGCCACGGCTCAGTGCCTCAGTACAAACTGGGAGCACACTACGGCCACGTGCGATTTAACAGCAAGCCTAATCAAACAGATTCCCCTTTCTGGACCACAGCTGCTTACCTGAACTTGCTGGAGGGAAGTAAAACGCCCCCAGTTAACTAGTGCTGCTGCTTTTCCCTCCTGCGTGGTCCAGATGTCAGCAATCAAGTTGGCCAGTGTCTCTGAGGAAGCTGTATAAAGCTGCTGGAGTCTAGCCTCAATGACATCCCTCCTGTTGTCATAGAAGCTGTCAGTGTATAAATCGAGGGGGCATGTCTGTATGAAAAGGTAAATGCAGTTCGAGGAGCTGGCAGCAAAGCAGCGATTCCAAGAATGACAACACCTACTTGATATTTCTTTCATCTCAACTACAAATTCACTCGAACAAACACTGAGGCAATTTAACTTGAACCTGTCCACCACATAAACCTGTATTAAATGGAAAAAGATTTGCAGGTATTCTAACGCCGAATGCCAGTGCAACAAATGCTGACCACACCTTAGCCTCTGCTCTTGGGTTTTGACCTCTAGGCAGAGGTTTCCTTTAACACACAACAAAGAGCTATCTGCTCTCCTAACTCTCCAAGGAGTAACATTCTAGTCAGGATTTGGAATCGGGATCAAGACTGCTCAGCTAAAGCAAGCAGTTTGAGGTGGAAAGAACAAAGCAGTGATGAAACTAGGGAGTATCACGCAAGCTGCCTAAAAGCAGAGAGCCTTATGCATAGCACTGAACACATTATTGTATAAAGTCACTGCAGCAATTACTCAATTTTGACCATGGCTGAAAAAAGCTATTAAGTAGTAGCTGACTGCCATTCTAGCTTGTCAAAATCAGATGCAGAGCCCTCAGAAAATGGCAGATTTCAGCCTTGCACAAACTGCTGCCACAGCTAATCCCACAAAAATACAGCCTAGGAATGACTGAGTGACTCAGGTGTGAGCTTTCAGCTCACCCTTGCTCATGCCTGAGTCTCATGATAGCTTTGCTCTGCATTAATAAGTAAAATCTAGTTTAAAGAAAAATAAATTTGCAAATGAACTGTAAATACTGGGCTTGTTATAAACATACAATTTTTTCCCCTTTTTTTAAAGTAGGCATAATCTACATATTAAGATTATCGAAAGGCAGGAGCTACAGTAAATGGTAGTTTGCACTGACAATGCCTGCTTTTAACATGTGACATTCGTACAGTTAGTTAAGGCATCTCACAAGAATAGCAGATACTCTGCAAGAAGAGTTATTTGTATGAATCCCATTTACCAGTATTTCTATAGCCTTCAGAGGTATAGCAGTCCCCTTCCTGCTCTGTCTATGAGCCTGCAAGTGCCTTCGTGTCCCACCTCACAATTCCAAAGCAAGAAGGACAACCATATCTCAATTCTTTCTGCAAACAGTATTCAACGCTAAATTTACTTGGTCAAGATGAATACAAGACAAGTAGTAAAAGCCATTTCAAAGAATTGCCATTACTCTGTAGTAATTTGCCTCTTTTCATTGAGTAGCTCTCCAAGGGTATGACCAAGAACATACTAATAAGCAAGTGCTCGTGGGTGAAGATACCATCTCAAGACATGACTGTATAGAGACTCATAATCCATGTCAACATAAAATAAACAAAACAGGTTAAACTTCAGATTGGTGGGACAGAGAACGACTCATGTATTCATACTTTTGAGTTCAGTCCTATTGGCCTAACAAAATAATTGTACTGTTTGATTCTCCGCTTAAGGGACTATCCAAGGATGGCCTTGAGGGAATGTGTCTCCCTCTCCACCAATTAAAAAGAGCTGTTTGTAGTGGTCACTGATCAGGGAGACAGACACCTCCAAAACCACCAGGTGGTTTTCAGCTCAGCCACAAGGATTTCTACTTCAACTAACTGGTGAATAAAAATAAAGGGTGGGAAGGGAAGGAGGGAAGACAAGAAAAACCTGCATGTTTCACCTCTAAAATAAGAATAAATTTCTACTGAAGATATCTCATACCGATACAAACCTATAATTTCTTACAGTACTAATAAATCCAGTTAAGAAAGAGGCCAGCATTGGCTGGTCTACCTCTTGACCAGGGTTCCAATTAGAAGCAATGGGTTAACGTGGAAGAAAGAACACAATCGTCTGGCCTTTATTAGTTCTACAACATTTTGAGGAGGCTTTTTAGCATTTTCTTAGCAAATGTCACTAAGTAATCAAGTTTTCAAATTGCAATTAATAAAACTGTTTCTAGCTGTAATTTGTAGGATGTAAAGCATTTAGCTAAAAGCCACAAATTCACCTGGCATCATTAATCTTAGGGTGTGGCAGGGAGTTGTTGTTGGGTGGGGGACCTGAAGTGTTGTTTGCTTGCTTCTTTCTTGGACAGAAAGGAAGGATGATCCCAAAAGCATAAACATGTTGGAGTGGGGTGGAGTGGGGTGGGGTGGGGCGAGGGTATGTTAACAAACCTGAGTTTAAAAAAGTGACTTCCCTTTAAAGGATATTGAAAAGAAACAAACTTTTTTTTTCTTTTTTTTATGGAATGCATCATCTTCAAATGAGATGAACAATGCTCTGGCACAGCAGTATTCTTCCACTGACAATAAAGGAAACTTTGACCAAGGAGTTCAGCCATAGGACCCACGCATTTAGCCAGATGAATCCCATCCTATCTGACAGTCAGTCCAGACTTACATAGCAATTAGTTACCAAGGAGCCCTTTAGTAACAAACCCAATATAACAAATAATAAAACCAAGCAAACACCAAGATCTGTCTGGAAAGTCCCTCAGAATAAAATGTTAATCTATTCCTGAATACGATTTTAACATGGTTACACTCTACAGCAACGGGTAATTAACTAAAGAAAGTGTTTTGAAATTACCTGATAGGAGTTTCTGAAAACATCAGGTATGTCATCCATGAAAATGATATCCCACATTAGAATACCATACAGCGTAATAAACGTTGAGCCTTCCCCATGAATACCTAAAGGGTAAAATTTAATAAAAATGGAAACGTTAATTTCTACAGCAGTCTTATACAAAGAGGTACTAAATCATCATGATCCAAACCAGAAACAGGCTATGGTCAGGTTTATACACAGCTGAAGTCAGTATACACTAAACATTACAGCATCAAGTTGTAAACGCAGTTTACAACTTCCACAATTTGCTAATGCTTTCTACTCCCAGGTTAGTGGCCTTCATTTACAGCATAGGATTAAATTACTATACCTTGTCACGAATAAGGTTTACTGTTCTAACTTTAGCAATTTTTAATACACAAATTTTTTACACTAAAAAACACATTAATAACAAAATGTGTATACATATATATAAAAAAATGTTTTATATTGTACACATACACGTATACATGTATATGGAGCTATACATATACGTGTATGTATACACGTACGCATATATATGTGTGTACATGTATCTATGTGCTGCAAAAAGCAATCACTCACCACCAGCAGACCAATGCCCAGTCAGTATACTAATACATTGATAACAAAATGTTTGTATATATAAACATGTTTCCTATTACATTTACATAAACACATACATATATGCATATATATGTGCACATATGTGTACATATACATGTACATATATACACATATACATACACAGGTATGTACATGTGTTATATAAACCATTTATATATATAAGAACATTTTGATATTAATGGATTAAATTTTTGAGTAATACTGGCTGAGCATTGGTCTGCTGGTGGCAAGTGACTGCTTTTGCATCATCTTCCTTTTTCTTTTTTCTCATCCCCGTCACTTACTAAATCGTCTTTATATCAGCCCATGAGGGTTGGGGTTTTTTTTAATACAGATGTACACAGACATATGTACACATACATGTGTAATACGTATATACATATATTTATGCATACATGTATGTAACATATGTATACGTGTGTATATATACGCATATGTATATATGTTTATATACATAAAAGTATATGTATGTGTGCATATACCTATACGTATGTACACACACACAGGTGCATATTTTTATATATTAAAAAAATTGTGGCGGGTTGACCCTGGGTGGCAGATAAGGCCGCCCACCCAGCCACTTGCTAACCCCTCATACCCCAGCAGGCAGGGGGAGACAACTGCAAGTGCAAAAGTGAGGAAGAAAGAGAAACAAACAAAACCACAACCCTCAAGGGTTGAGATAAAGGCAATTAAATAAGGGGGGGGAGAGAAAAGAAAAAAAAGAAGAAAGGTGATGCAAAAGCAATCACTCACCAGCAGACCAATGTTCAGCCAGTCTCCGAGCAACAGCTACTTTGGAAAAAAACTCCCTCCCCACCCCGTTTTATTGCCAAGTGTGACATTTTCTGGTGGGCAATATGCCTGCCCGGTAATGTCAGCTGGGGTCAGCTGTCCTGGCTGTGTCCCCTCCCAGCCTCTTGCCCGCCCCCAGCCGACTCACTGCGGGGAGAAAGGGAGAAAGCCATGACCCTGCTGTGTAAGCGCTATTCAGCAAGAGCTACAACATCCCTGCGGTATCGGTATCGGTATCGACACTGTTCCGGTCACCGGTCTGAATCACAGCAGCATATGAGCTACCGTGAAGAAAATTAACTCCATCCAGTCAAACCCAGAACAGGAATGCATACACCATATATACTATCTATACTGCATATACATATAAAACCGTATTTATGGTATGTCACATTATATAGTAGTAAGAATAGGTAGTATGTGACACAGAGTACATAATACATAGTATATAATACATAATATAGCATACCATAATAATGTAACTATTTAAATATTTAATATCTGATTATAAATATACAGTTGTATATATTTATAGCATATAAGTGTATGATATGTGACATACATAAATTTACATATGTTTTATAATATGCTATTATATACATACATAAATCAGTTAATACACATCATATATCATGTATTATGCATCGCATGATAGATTATATATGTTCTATATTATTATATTTGTAACATATTGATGATAATATAGTAAAAACATAATATATATTTCTAGTATATTATTTGATCTTGCATATTGTATAATATATATAATTGTGTTATATTAAATGTGTATATTGTATTTATAACTGTACATTATAGTGGAATATTCATAATATTATCCAAATTATACTTAACATATGTATGGATATATGTACATATTGTATATGTTACATCTTATACATGTGTACATATATAAGTATATTGATATGAAGACGCACACACACACGCTCTCTCCACAATCTCTCTGGGCAACCTGTGACAGTGCTCAGTTACCCTCATAGTAAAAAAGTGTTTCCTTATGTTCATATATCTGTATGTATGCTCTTACATATATGTGTCTCCTTATGTTCACATATATATGTGTTCATGCACATCTACGAACATACATACATATGTGAACATAGGGAGACACATGCACGTATGAACACACACATGTATATGTGTTCCATAATATTCTGTGAGGGTGACGGAGAGGTTGCCCGGAGAGGTTGGGGAGTCTCCCTCCTTGCAGATACTCAAAAGAATTATATGTAAGATGTCATGTTACATATAATCCATATACATAATAGAATATATGCTACATGTTATTATATTATATATAATATATAGCATGGAGGGGGGAAAGAAGGGGGGGAGAGAGAGAGAGCACATTATGTGCATGCGTTAATGTGCGTGTATAGTGCTGGACTGGGCATTCTGATTCATTAGGCCTACCACTGAATCACACATGGCCACTGTGTGCTCAAAATTTGTGCTGAGCCACTGAGCCAAGAAGACTGATGGTGAGCGGGTGGGAGTGAGGACTTGAGCGGGGACTTCAGCACAATTCTCCCAAATTCCAAATTATCGTCACCTTCCCGTTTACCCCTTTCTGATACTGCCACCCTCCCTGCAACAGTATTTGGGAACGAATCAGTAATATAAAGTTACATTAAAATACATATATTATATAAAAATATTAAAAAATTTATCTTAAAAAGTAACCTACCTTTTTGTATTTTGCTTTTTTCCTGTAAAACAGACCTATATATTCTTATTTGTCCACGGCTTTTCACAGCGCTTAAGTTGTAAAAATATACAACTGGACAAAATATACAAAATGGACAACTACTTAACAAGAGCTGAAAGTTAAGCCTTTTCAAAAGAAGTTGCTAAATCTCTTGCTACGGTAGACACTGTTTTCATGTTCATCTAGTACCAAAAATCAGTGGAAGTTTAACTCTCCTTAATGACACTCCCTTAAATGACACTGCTAGCGTTTCACCCCTAACAAATAAAATAGTTGTTCACTGATAAGAAAGGCAAAGTAAGTGATTTTCCATGGAGATAAATAAGAAACGTTGGGATTTTTTCCTAACACATTTCAAAACCACTTTGGGTAAAAAAAAAAGCAGCAAATCAGGTGGAAAATACATATTAGAGCATTTTGGTAAGGAAATTACTTATTAGAGCCATTTGGGAAGGAAACATAATCAGACTAAAAACTCGTCTAATGAAATCAGCTAAAACCTTTCTGTTAACTAAACTGCTTAGTAAATTGGTTCTTTACTCCCACAGTTATTTTGATGTACAAAAAAAAATGTTACTGTTACCTTGATCAAAACCATCCTGTCTGTAATGAGTTAACGCCAGCTCCTCAACTGAGCACATGACTGTGGACACACTGAAATCTTCACCTCCTTCTTCATCACCAATATCCTCCATTAGAAATACAGATTTTCCCATTCCCATCTGAGGACACATCTTTCCTTTGATTGTAACCTGAACATATTAAAAGAACTACTTTCCAGCATCACATTTTAAAAGCTTCAGCCTAGGTATATTGAATCTCTCCTGAAACACGCACTCCTCCTTTTCAGTTTTCTTAAAATCAGAACTAAACTTGTTTCCAAAAATCAACTGAATAAAATTTAACCTGCCGTTCCCTTGAAATAATTTTGTGTAGCTTTTATAAACTGGCAAATTTTTCAGAAAAAAAAAGTCTAGCAAAAATGCTGGGCAGATGGGATAGTCTTTCTATATGATAGTCTTTCTATATGCAGGACCAGGAAGAAAGAATACACATGACTGAGCAGACTGATTATTCTGGACTTCGAAAAAGAAGGGCTGTAGGGAGATACGAGGTGATGAGGCCGAGAGAGAAAGTGAGGCTCTGCTCCGACTTTGCCCAGATACAATTTTCTCTGCTGCAGTAGGGAAACAAATGAGTTAGTTAAAAAAAATCCATTCCAATATGATGCAAGTGCATCATATTGCATCTTCGAATAGCGCATATTTAAAGTGCATTAACTCCCAAAGGTTACTAAAAAAAACTTGCTTTTTTTGAGTCATTAATCTAGTGCCGACAACATGCTAAGGTTACCATTACTTTTTCTTACACACACAGAACGCTTGGTCTGAAGACACCAGAGGCAATGCACTGAGATTTATCAGACTCTTCAGACAGAAAGGTTCTGAGTGTTGCTGGTGAATTAGTGGAGTTTATAGCTGATCAGATTCGTAACACATACTCAGTAAAGCGAGGCAAATTAAATCGGTGTACGGCTGACTAACTTCAGCTAAGAAGCTGACCATTTAGCAAATGCGTAGGAATATTTGTTTACAAGAGGCTTTTGTTTTAGAAACACATTTTTAGTCATTTTCCTGCAGCACAAGTAAGTCAGAGGCTGGTGCATAGCACGTAACAGTCTCCCAGATTATTTTTTCTTGTCAGAAGAAAAAAAGACATCATGAGTTGTTACTTCCCAGAAACCACCAGCAATTTTACTTACATGTGTCACATCCTCCACAGTTATGACTGGCAGATCATAGAACAGGCACCTGAACTGCTTGCAGCTTGGCGAGTCTCTGATTCGCAGAGCCCGCTGGTAGAGAGAGAGACGATGCCCAGTACGTACAAACGGGTCTGCCAGCCCATTTCTAATGCAGTCAATGGCCTAGCAAAGAGCAAGGTAACAAGCAATAATTTAGAAAGACCTATGCACATCTGTCTGCTCTTACTAAGCCCAACAGACCAAGTGATTGAAGGAGCACAAAAATGCGAATGCAAAAACCAGCACACAAGACAGGGCCACCTTTCTTACTTATGTAACTGAAGTTCTAGCAAGTAAGTAGTATTTTGCACTAGCAGTCTTCTGGGTTTAAATTTGCACTAGTACAGTAAAAAGAAATCACTCTCCATTTGTACTGATCAATATAAGATTAAGGAAGTGTAAATTCTACATAAGTGACCAGAAAAAAGAGCTGGTTCTAAGGTAAATCAGTTTAATATTTTTAAGTCACTTTCTTAACAGCACCTAATACGGAAATAGAAGGACCAGATCAATTCTGCCAGAATGTACATAGAGAACAAATTTTAGACCAATGCACTACTGCACTGAAGAACATCCAGGGTTAAATATGGACTCCAAAAACTAATTCAAGTCATGGTTCTGACATACTCTCTTTCTGTCACTTGAGGAAGGCACTTTGTCCTAATTTATAAATAAGGAACTGAGACTAACTCTTCCTTTGTACAACTTCTAATTCCAAATCTGGAAAAAGCTTGATATAGGGGTATAAGATGCAGAAGAGACAACTGCAGACATTTGACAGCCTATGATATTATTTCCTTTTAACAGACTTGGAGAATTAAAACACAACACAAAATACGAGCATTTTAATCCCAATTCTTAATAATGTTAGTGAGGCAAGGAAGCAATACCAAAGGAAAAAAAAAAAAAAAGTAATTCTCTGCTTGTTTTAAACAACTCTACAACTGCAACTGTTCCTGGACTTAAAACTATTTTTATCTCTATTTTTCACTGCTGAATTAGTCAGGTATCTTAGCTGTGTTTACTTAGATTGGTCGTCTTTGTCGTTTTAGTTGACAGTTGATATTCAGTCTGCCCATATTTCACTGTGACCTAAACAGTCTTACAGAGCTTCATTTTCAATCACTGACAGTGTTTGTCCTTTGTAACAGACAGGAAAAATGGACATCATCTCCTGTACTTATAAATCCTCAGACCAGCAGCTGATACAGCTACCACCTACTGTTTTTTGCACAGAAAATTCACGAGCCCTATTATCAGCCCTAAAATTAGTTAGTGGCTTCTATGCCTTGTGGCTCTTGAAAAGAAAGTCTGTGAAAAGCTGGTGCTGGCTCACTAGGAATTCAAAGGTACAACCTGTACTGCAGCTTGCCATTTTCTCTGGTTCCTTTGTATCCTGCTGCAGAAATCTATCCAGACGTGCCAGAAAGTTCTACAGAGATTTACAATAATCCTTGCACACAGTCCTTGCCATTCTTATATGGTTCTTTTTCTCATTCAGCTACATGCCAGCTTATCACTTAGGAAACTCAAAGATTGCTCACCACGTACACAGTTTCTAAAAGCCTGAAC
This sequence comes from Elanus axillaris, assembly GCA_026212715.1. NCBI lineage: Eukaryota > Metazoa > Chordata > Aves > Accipitriformes > Accipitridae > Elanus > Elanus axillaris. The sequence goes on from JANZLQ010000002.1 coordinate 6,589,736, forward strand.
TGCATCATTCAGACTTGAGACTGGCAAGTTTATCCACCACACAAATAATATGTTTTACTTGTACAAACACAACCTAACGGTGTGTGTGTCCTACTGGAAAGGGAAGAGGGCAAAGTCTCAGCAAAAGCTAAGATTACCTCAAAACTCCTTCTCCCTTCCTCTGTCTTCCTAAGAGAATTAAAGAGACCAGGATGAGCATAGCCTGTAATACACGATATCTAAAACCACTAATGTTATTCTTTACCAGTCTAAGGGTGGTCAGTTACAGTTTCTCCTGTAGGACCATGGAAATAATTTAAATTTGTTGTTAAAGACTAACAACCCTGTCACAGCTGTGTACAAGTAACAGATGAGAAATGGGGTTGCCTACTCCTTAACCGCTTACAGTAGAAACCCCACACCAAAACTGGTCCAGATACAGAAAACAACTTTCTCCCCACTGGCAACAGTTAGCCAAGGACTTAATTCTCTTAATTTTTTGTTTGAAAACATTAAAAAATTCCTTCCAATTATGTTTGTTTTTTTTCATTCCAGATACAGCCTCATCATGACTCAGGTTCAGAAGCAGAAGTGTTTACTGCAAGAAATTTCTCTGCTTTTCACACTTTAGGCAAATTTGTAAGGCAGAACAGCAAGGAAGCTGATGCCTGATAACTCCATACAATCCTTCATGCCAAACAGCGTTCGTCTATGCAACAGAAAAAAAGAAGGCCAGCTAAGGATGAGGGTACACTCGATATTCAGCTTCGTAAGAAAAACTGGTTGTCTGACCTTGGGATTCCTACCAATATCTGCATTTTTAGGAGAGCCTGTTCTTCTCATATGAAATGTTTTTTTAAAATGTTTTCAGACAGTGACTTCAGCGTTTCCAGCTTTACAGCATGCAGTTGTGAAGATACCTTTTTAGTGTTTTTCAAGTGCTGATGTAAATTCAGAGCAAGGCGATCCCACCATCGCCCTCTGCTGTCAGTACAATACACATCCTGAGACAGAAGAGTCTGCAGCTCCCGCACCGCTTCCTGTAGCAACAGGATTGTATCTTTATTAATTGAGTTGGAAAACCAAGTTGAAGTTTCATTATATAATTAGCTTATCACTTGTCCTTCTAATTACTATGTACCATAAAACTTTGTTGCTGCACAATTCAAACCCCATTTTTACTCCAGCACCCAAGGTATTCAGGTCCGTGGGTGTTATCTTAAAAACTCTATAGAGGTATTTTTATGTAAATGTAAATGTTAGCTGTCAAAAATACAGTATTTTTGTCCCTTCTGTATTCTTTATTGTATATGAAAAAGACCTGAAATTTACTTGTTGCCTTTTTGCAGAGGCAAAGTCTTTTTTTAGAATAATCTGGTTTGCTTTAACACATAAGTCAGAGGCCTTTGGAGATGTTAGCTCCTAAGGTGAAGAGGCAGGGATTTCATAGAAGGCTTTTCTTCCAAGATTTTCTTATTTAAAAGCAATAACCAAGTCAAGTGAAACACAGATATCTCTAAATAAGAAAATAACAATGTCTCAACAACAGTCTTACGGTATTTTACATACAGTAATTCTCCAAGGCATAAGCAGAAATCAAAACACTTTAAAGCTTTCTAAAGCAGCAATAAAAGAAAGCTCTTCTTCCTTAAAAGAAACCTGTTAAGAAAACTGTAGCAAGTCCTGGCAAACACTATCACCATTTTCCAGCCACATCAGAAATGTAAATTGATGGACAATGCTACATTAAACACGTATTCCTATTCACTTCACCACTTTACCTTATACATGTGAAGTCTCTGCAAAATTTCAACACCTTGAGAAAGGGTTCTTGTATACACCCAGCCAACTGTGAAATGTCGCAAATACTCAGGTAAAACTCTGTGATAGCTGAAAGACAAAGAGCAGCTCAGATCAATTTAATGATGGCGATTTAAATTCTTAAAATTCTCTTATTAAGAATACTTATAGCTAAAGCATTTACAAAAATTAAATGCCTTAATATATAAAAATTGAACTGAAATGACTATTCCAGCTGCAAAGTCAAGAGCCCAAAGGTAATAAAATAGTTTAGCTGGGATGGCAGCAGCAAGCTGCACTTGCACAGCATATTTTGGTTACAGCAGCAGTGGAATTATTAGTTAGTAAGTTTTAGATCAGATACAAAAAAATAACTTACTGCATCATGTTTTGTTATTGCCAACTTGTTCTCATACGTCAGAAGTTTAACTTTAGAAACACAGCTGAACAAAAGTAAAAGGCTAGAACAGGCATTTCCTGCCATAAAAGACGACTAACATCTTTTGGGTAGGCACCTCTATGTTTCAAAACAAAGTCTTTTGAATGTCTTATTGAAATCAAAACAGCTTTTTCCACTCTCTTCAGTGTGAAATTGAATAGACCTCAAAATGACCCATCTATGAATATTATTTTAAATCAGTTGCCGTGAAAATGAATATAATGCCAAACATAAGGCTTTAACTTTCGGTGTATCATTAAGCCAGAAAACAAAATAATTGAAAGAAAAACTGATGAAGGACGCTTCAAAAACAATACACGTTACTAAAGATCTGAGAACTGAAGTAACATTTCCTAAATGACACCCACTTGGAAGTTTGAAGAGATGAATAACCCCATCCGTTTTCCCATAACGTTTGCAACATTCTTTTGTTCACAGGGAATTTTCAATTCTGCTTATTGCCACTTGTCTAAAAGCCACAAAACCAAACTATGACAAGGGAAAAATAAGGCTCTAGTTCTCCTGCATTAGCACATAGAACAGAAATGATTTACTGCTTCATCCATGCCTACCAATTCATTCCCAAGGTTTCATAAAAAAGGCCTTTTCATATAATCACTTAAAAGCTAAACAACCAACCACGAAGTTCAAAGCTCTCAAGAACATTAAAGCTTCTAAATTTATCAGGCTTAAGCAATATCACTAGTCCATAAGCCTCTCTCAAAAGGAAAAGTACCAAAAGTAAAATAATACACTTAATAGTTTCATATAAACACTAGGCTAGTTTCCAGTTTACTACCTCAGAGAGGGGTGATTTTTCAGTTCGTTCCATGCTTCTTTAGCACACATATATAGATTATTAGCTTCTTCCCAGTTCCCATTTACCATTGCAGTGGCTATATCATTTGACAGATGAGCAGCAGTTGCATATCTAGGGGAAAAAACAAAATCACGGTATTAGGCTCAAAAAGCATTTATAGTTACAAGAGATTAATTCCTCCATACAATACCTTTTAAAAACTCCCAGTCTCCAAAGACACTGAACCATGCAGCCAACTTTATTCCTAATCTTGTAGGATCAGCAGAGTTTATGCTAGCAAGGTATATTATTTTAAAATTACTTATAAACTAAAGAATGTATTTCTTGTTTTGTTCAGAGTCCATTCCAATAATCATCACAGCAAATGAAGAAAAAACTTTCATCAGCAGATGATCATGAAGCAAATACGCTATTTTGGTTCAAAATGCAAGCCACTGTGAATTACATGTCCCAACTGAATACAAAAATGCATTTAAAATCATTGCAAAAGTGTACTTCTACCTGTTTACATCTGCAGTTCTACACAATGAATGCTTATTTGCCTACACAAATACTGCAGTGAAGCTTTTCTAGAAGTAAACAGATTTCCAAACTGCCAAAGATCCCCCCCTACCTGATAAGATCTTCTCTGTCCTGGAAGACCTGCGTTTTCCTATTTACAGTGTAACTGGGGAATACCATACGCCCCATGTTTACCATAAGGACTGTAGAGAGCTGGCCTTGACCAGCACTACCAGCTTCTTCATCCTCCAATGACTCAGGCAGTGAGAATAGCAGCAGAATTCGAGAAAAGACAGCCCGAGGGCCTTTACAGACCCTGACAGATTTTCCAGCCAGGTCCTTCACCCTGGACGGACAAATAAAATTATTATAACAAATGGGTTTTACCATCACTTATAAAAATTCAAATATATTGAATGAAGTATGAAAACAATTTTGTTTTCAAGCCAATTGCTGTGTAAGCTTGATTTTCCTCGAAAGAAGCAGCTTGAGAAACTCTATAGTGCATGTAAATCTAGTGAAAAGCCAGAGAAATGCATTAACTAATAAAAAGTTTAAGGGCCAAACTTCAAGCAGAATGGAATTGGAACTAACTTCCCTTTGGATGCAGCCACTACTGTTGCTATGCCAGGCAGTACCAACAGGCAATAAAGATATGGTTTGCTATTAGGGCAATGTTTACAGATCACAATTTGAGATCCCTTGTTTTAGGGTATCTCCATTAGCACATCTTCATCCAGCTTTTTCATACACAACAAGATCTCTGTTACTTGTCCACAGGCCAGCACAGATTTAATACAGGATTTTCTCTGATCTCACAGGGTAACTAGTATTTCAGCTGTCACCTACAGCAGAGAGCGTTACAAAGTTGATGTGGCCGAGCAAGTAACTATCAGCCTCTTTTCTTGGAGTAGGGAGCAAGCCAGTGCCAAGGACTTCTTTGGAATGTACCTTATTTTCCCAGGTTCCTTCCTTTTCCTGAATACATTTTTTTCTACCCTTCCTTTATATAGTTTAACCCAATATTCAGAAAACAATTTTGTTTCCGTTAGAGATATTGACACAAATTATGCATCATGCATGGTCCTGCAGTTCAAATACCTAGTATCAATGAGAAAACACTACATCTCAAGTGATACAAAGTATTTTCATACTGAAGTTTTCTATACCTGCCTTAGAATGAGGAAACAACCACAACTCCTTAAATTTAAATATCCTTACTTATCACAAAGTCCCAACATCCTCTAACACAAGCTTATCATGGCTGTGGCTATGATCACTTCACCTGTTCTCCTGCAGACCAAATGAAGTGCAATGCTACTGGAGACAATGACACCAGTGTAAAACATTGTTTTTAACAGAAGGGGAACCACTAGAGCTCCTGTTGTATTTTAAAAACAACAAAGACCAAATAAAACTACTTTAAAGAAGCTAACCATGTTATGCAAACCTCCCAGTCGTGAAGCTCTGCAAGCCCAGCATGAAGCTAGCATTAGGCCTCTCTTTTTGCATAAGGAAAGAAGACCTCACTGATTCATGTACATCCTGGTTTCGGCTGAAATAGAGTTAAATTTCTTCCTAGCAGCTGGTGTAGTGTTACGTTTTGGATTTAGTATGAGAAGAATGTTGATAACACACTGGTGTTTTCAGATGTTGCTAAGTAGTGTTTATACCAAGTCAAGGATTTTTCAGCTTCTGATGCCCAGCCAGCGAGAAGGCTGGAGGGGCACAAGCAGTTGGGAGGGGACACAGCCAGGGCAGCTGACCCAAACTGGCCAAGGGATATTCCATACCATGGGATGTCATGCCCAGTATATAAACTGGGGGGAGTTAGTCTGGGGTTGTGGATCACTGCTTGGGAACTAACTGGGCATCATCAAGTGGTGAGCAATTGCATTGTGTATCACTTGTTTTGTATATTCCAATCCTTTCATTATTATTATTATTATTGTGATTTTATTATCATTATTATTTTCTTCCTTTGTTTTATTAAACTAGTCTTATCTCAGCCCATGAATTTTACCTTTTTTTTTCTGATTCTCTCCCCCATTCCCCTGGGTGGGAGGGAAGTGAGCGAGCAGCTGCCTAGTGCCTAGTTGCTGGCTGGGGTTAAACCATGACAACGTAATAGTAATTCTTCATGAAGGGATGATTTTAAACTTCTCCTTCCAATACCAGGCCCCTTTTAATATGAGGAATTTTGTGGAGAATCACATGATAGATTTCGGGGGGGGGGGGAATATTTGTCCAATAAACATAGCTATGCAAAACTTCACAAAGCTTTTATATCTCTCTCATTTGAAAAAGAATACCACAGGAAAGACAAATTATGTTATTGAAGCAAATGTGGTACATAATGGTATCTGTCAGCTTTCTGTCCAACCTGCATTTTGTACAGAAAGGATTCCACAGTTACTGAGTTCGGACCCCAGTTCTCCAGCCTACTATCCAAGCTAACTGCTTGTTTTGGGTTTGTGTGGTGGGGTTTTTGGTAGCCGGGAAGGAGGGAGGGGTGGGGGGAAAGGTGTTCTAAGGTTTGATTTTACTTCTCATTACCCTTGTTTTGATTTGATTTGTAGTAAATTAAATTGATTTTGTTTCTTCCCCAAGTTGTGTCTGTTTTGTGGCCGTGACCATAATTGGTGAGTGATCCCTCCCTGTCCTTGTCTCAACCCACAAGTTTTTCTTTGTATTTTCCCCTCATCCCACCAGGCCCGGTGGGGAGGAGTAAGCGAGCAGCTTCATGGTGCTTTGTCACCGGCTGGGCTTAAACCACAACACTGCTAGACAAGCAACCTTTGTTTATAGGCTTTATTATTCAGTTACTTTTTGATATTATTAACTAAGAGAGGTAATTATAAAGTCCAGAACTGACTTGTACCCTAGCACCAGGACCCTGGCTATTATTTTAGTTCATATTCCTAGACTTTTTGTGGATGTCCTAGCTATGATCCAGCCCTAAACACCAAGGGTGGTAATGCTGTAATCACTCCTATTAGGGCAGAATGACACCTTAAACCTGAACCTGGACCCCAGAAGACTGGAAGTCAAGGGCATCTGATATACACAGCTGTGATAGCCACAGTGAAAAAATGCACAAGAAAGAAAGATCGCTTTATCAAGCAAATGATCTTTTCCCTTTAAAAATACTGCCAAAAAGGAGGCTCTATGCTAAAGCACAAAGTCAATCACAAAAAGATTATTGCTCCTGTCTAATTCTGCTCAAAGAGCTCACCCAGCAAACAAACATCAGATAGTTGCTTTAATAGGCAATGACCTTCCCTATGTCTTCCTACATGTTTTTCTGCACTGATTTTGCTTTAAATATTTCAGAACTGTTTCTCTGTATAACTGAATAACTTTGGAGATAGATAATTGTGCCCACAGCTGAAAAGCTTGACATGGTTACCCTTGTTTGACCCATGGTGAATCAAAATTTAATGCTGCCCTTTTTTATTCATAAATTTACTAAACGCATTCCTCTCTTCAAAAGGCATCTAGATTGAGTCCTTTGAAGCATAACTTACATTCACCTGCAAAATTTAACTATAAACAGAGTTACCTTTTTAAAATCACTGTCCCGACACCAGCCTGACTCCTGCTGAAGACTGAACGTTGTTTTGCCAGCCTCAGAAAATCATCCACGAGTTGTTGTTTCTGCCCATTTGGGTTTGGCAAGTGAAAGATCTTTGCCAATGTTTTTAGCTCAGGGGCTGAAAGCAAATCCAACCCTTCACACAGGTCTTCCAGTTCAGATTCTAAAAGTAAAATGATCCACATATATTCATTGTGTGCTAGATACATACACTCAAGCAACAGCTCAAAGTACAACCTAGTACTAATCGAATTATTTAGATTCCTCAAACATGTATTATCGATGCTAGCTGATTCAGCTTCAAATTCATTCTCTTCACGGGTCCAGTTTGAAGGAACGGAATAATCAGAAAAAAATCCCTTAGCAACTTCAAAACTAAAGCAAAAAAAAAAGGGGGGGTTAGTCTAAGAGCTGGACATAAGACTAGAGACAAGACTACAATTTATGTCCGAGATCCAGTCACAGTACATGGCCACAGACAAGACTGGAAACAAACACGGCAGCATTGGTCAGAGGTCCTGCCACCCAGGGACGGACAAGGCCAGGGACGGGGTGCCTGCGAGACAGCTCAGGGCCATACTGAAGGGTATTAAGTAGGGCTCCTGGACCGATGCGCAGAAGCTGCGCAGGTCAGGGTCTGAGATGAGGCTGGTGAGGGCAAGTAAGGCCTGTTGTTGCATCTATAGCCCTGACATTTATTTAGCTCTCCCTATTACCTAATTTACACTAATTGCTTTTATTATTAATGTAACACAACACAACTCATCTACCCTAAACCTTTATTCTGCTTAATTCTCTTCTCAAGGCACACACAAGCACATAGTGCATTAAGCTCTAACATGACACAACTGCAGATTTTATTTGTAGTATTTTTAACATTTATTAATGCTGGCCGTACCTGTTTGCAGAAACCTGGCTTCAGCCAGTTCTTCAATTATTGGTGACAAATCCGTACTTATCTCTCCATACTCTATTTTGTTCACCTTTAACCAGTTCAGCTTGCGTTGAAAAAGTCTCACATATAACTTCTGCCCACCAACTGTAAATTTTATTTAAAGCAGGGAAGGATAAAAAGAAAATTAAATTCTAATAGTACTATGCATAATCACTACCTTACCTAGAAAAATTACTTTGATACAGATCTCCTCTAAAACACATTTTAAATCTGCCCACGTTCTACGAGCAGACTTGGTAAAATACCACCACTTACCTTTCGAAGTAATTATTGCTCATTAGACTCTCTGAGTTTTGTAGGTAGAAAATTATTACCATGTATCTTGTAAGTAATGAACATTGCTAAAATGCATTTTGGACATGCCTACCCTTTAAGAAATAATTTTTTTTTCTAGGAAAGGACAACTTCATTTTTCAAACTCTGCATATTGTGATGTTAAATAGGGTTTTTTGCTTTCTTTAATAGTCATTCAATAACCAACTAGTTGATGTTGGGGAACAAGAGAAGCTGTAGTTTAACAGAATGATTTCATAACCACAGAATACACTTCTGTGTAGTAGTCTTCAGATTCTTATTTTTCCAAAGATAAGCTTAATTTTACTAATGTATCTACTGAAAACAAGGGGGAAAAAAACTCATATGGATTTGATTCTAACCTGGGAAGTGCTCTCTTGAAAGTACCTTTAAAAAATACTTTTTAAATAACAATGCTGAAATTCAACAAAATAGCTTATTAAATCTTAGCTGAAAATAGTCTAGCTATTGTTATCACTTTTAGCACCATTTTGAATACCTAATTCATCCCTCATTAACTTCTGGGGTTTTTATCCCTGCCTGGTGCTGCTTAACTGAAACTGATCATTAATAAAAACAGACACTGAAACCCTACCAGACCTAGATATATTTAAGAAATGGCAGTTAACTTTTGCATGCTTATTCAACTATTCTCCTGTCCTTAAAAAGACTTTTCAGCTTTTTTTTTAATAGAATATTTCCAGGATCAATTCACTGACAGAACTATGTTCAGACACATAAGCCTCTCATTTTCCCTGTGGGGTTATAACTTCTTTGAAGCCTATCTCCCATTTTTACAGCTCTGGAAAAAGGAAAAAGGTCAAGTAACACATGAACATCCCTTCTCCAGACCCTGGAAACTGACAACTAGGGCTGCACTCCAGTGAAGGCATGTGAGGACTGCTTTCTCTAAAGGATTTGAATGACAAATAGAAGAATAAAAAGGTATTGCACAAGCAATCAATTGCTTCTTAAGCATCCTGTTCTGCAGTGCATTACCTTTGAAGGTTTGGGGGATTTTTTTTCTTTTGTAATTCTTAAGAAAGTTTCAGGTATATCACTGAAATAAAAAATTTGTTCTAAGTTTAAATATTATCAGCAAAAAGATGCAGAATATCTTAGAAAAGTTCGCCCTCTATGATCCATTAAAATGCAACAGAAGAAAAACCCATTACTTTTTCTTGTTCAGTCTTCTGTACCTGAGTTCCACTGGTGACTATAAATCAATGTTTCTCAGATACAATTTATCTGTTGCATAAAAGCTGGAAGGAGGATTTCACAGGACTGTCACTAGAACTATGTGCTTGCATTTAAATTCTTCCAACTGCAACATGCAGTGAAATTAAACACAGAGAATACAAAAAATATTTTTTAATACTATACTCAAGTTCAGACAGATCTCATCTTGAGCACAAAGCCTGACATTGCACTGCAGATTACTTGTTATGGATACACCTCTGCCTTTCCCTACTTTTATTTACTGTATTCCAGTACTTAAAAAATTGGCAGTGCTCTACATCCAACAAAAACGCCATCTACTTTTGAGAAAACTGGGCAGGAAGGAAGGACTGCTTCAAGCGTAATCCTTTTTAAAATACCACTCCTTTCATAATAAGCATTAGAGATAACTCCCTGCAGAATGGCAGACATTTTAGCAGAAAATAATGAAATACTGAAGAATAGCTATGTTCAAGCAACTTCACAGTATTAGGCACGGGGAGGGGGGGAGTCTTTGTATTACAATAACTGAAAGACAACACTTGCTTGGGTAGAAACTTCTAATGTGGAATAGATAACCCATCTACCTGAACTTTTAAAGTATTCTGTCTAAGATTTCTTGAAGGTAAAGACATCCATCTGTCACTTGTCTAGAATTCATTATTTATTGACTTAATGCTATCCGATCAGTTCTCGTAGCTGAATCACTGCAGTTTTCCTACCCTGCAAAGAGAGACTGTTTTATTCGTGAATCTAGCAGTCCATGCAGACCTGCATTTATCAGCACCACTTTGCAATAAGTCTCTCTATATTCTGAATTCCTGTGAGAGGGGAATACTGAAATCACACTACTGAGAGAGAAACAAGCACTTGCTTTATTTAACAGAACAAATTACTATTACTGATCAGTGTTGTACTCATCCAGCAAAGGGAGCATGGAAATAAGGAAGCTGTATCCTGAACATCTCTTTTAGCATTTGTCCAAGCAGCCAAAGCCTGCATCCACTAAGAACCTAACTGTAAGTTTATTCCTAGATCTTCTTTGGATGTAAATGATAGGCATCTACTCCTAGCCTCAGAGAGCCAATAACAAGAGTTTTGTTGCTTATATTCCATTCTTTCTTTATATATTCCCATTTTAACTATCACAACGTAAACAAGGCATTATCAAGCTCCAAGATGTCACTGTATACACATTTAGGCAGAGAAAGTTAGCTACTGTAATATTCCTATGGCCCTGAGCGCACCGATAGGCTCTACAACCCCATCCCAGCCCTCACAGGTTTGGCTGCTTGTGTTCAGGGCCAGCTCTGATAGGGTCCAGCTGTGTATGCTAGGCTCAGGCTGCTGGGAAGAGCTGCATGTGGCTTTGTCAGGGCACAGCCCCATTTGCTCCGGAGCTGTACTTAGCTCAGGCTGGTGGTCTGCACACTCGCCTAAGCTCTGCTGTGGCATGCCAGTGCCCAGCTAGCCACCTTGCTGACTTGGCTTTGCCTTGCACCTGCCTTGTCACTGTGGACTTGCCTGAAGACCGGCCACCAATGGAGCATGGCTGACTGCAGCACTGGCACTGGATGCACTCTGCTCTTCTTCTTTGGGCAGTGTGGGCTTGTGGCCCCTGCAGGTGAGAAGAGGATATGGCCCCTGCCTGCCCTGCTGTCCCCTTTGGCTCCTGGCTCATCTTTCCATGCAGAGGTCTGCTCTTGCTGCTCCCTGACAAATACAGTCCTGTTACGATCTCATCTTACTTACAATATTCTCATAACATGTTAGTATTATTCTTTAATCTTTTAAATGTCTGGTGTTACTGCATAATTGTAATTATTACAATATGATCTGTAAGAGCTTAACTGTGATGAGGTAACCACTGCAGAAATACCTCTGTAAGTTTAGAGCCCTACTTCCTCCTCTGGAATTTTTTCACCTTTTTAGCAACCATCTCTTAAGGTGGTTTGAGCCAGCTCAGCTAGCTTGTCCACTAGGGCAAATGAAGAATGTTCATATGGTCCCTTACAGATGCTAAATTTTGGAAGAATATCTTAAATCAAAAAAGACATTTCTGAGATTGTTCCACCACAGTTTAAGTATTTCCTAGAGAAACAGATATGCACTGACTCAATTTTTTTAAGGAACTGAGATTGTGAACTACTTACCAGGGTTCTATTTCTTCCTAAAAACCACAAGCCAACACTCTTCCATTTTTATCACTCAGTATGCTGTATTAAAAAACTTGTGATGTCATATACATTAACCTAACCTCATTCTGTTATTCTCCACATCTATACAAGTTATTAGAAAAACATTTACTGAAAGCCTCCTACTGGCCTTGGAAAAGTTTCACATAACTGCTACTCACAAGTCATGACCTTGATATTCTCTTTTGTAACGCGGCATCAATTCACAGTATCATTTGGAACTTTACAGAAATGAACGTTAAGGGATTAAGTGCTCTAAGCAGCTAGAACAGTTTTCTTCCGCTTTGCAACGGGGAGACAGTCTAAAGACTGTTGTACGCTAGCGCAGAAAAACTGAATATGATCTAGAGAGGAAAAAGTCCAAAATACACCACAGTTTCACGCAGACAAATACTATTCTTTAGCGTGGTAAGCTTTACAGCCTGCTACTGAAATCAGACTCAATGAACACAATACATTAGTAAGTGCAGCCTGCTTCTGAATTTATTTTATTTTTACCAGCAGGTGTGTATGCAACTGTCGCTTTCGTATGTCCAGCTCAGATACAGGAACTGATCTCATATGAGCATATATCTGAAAATACTTTGCAGGCAGCTGTATAGTATCTTAAAACAATATAAATGGTTATGCCTGCAATACTGTGAGATACAAATTTTCTTGTGGAAGCTGTTATAAGCTTATTTCCATTTTGATGCTCCAAGTTTGCAGCTCAAGTGCTGGTAAAACTGTTTTAATTACTGTTTCAGACAGGTTTTAAACACACATAGAAATTTGGAGGATTAGTTTTAACTTGCATCACTTCTGCCACGCTTTTACTGTAAAACTTATATGAGTATAGGATTCAGACAACATGCCTGCTTTGGATCTTGTCTAAATATGGAGGGCTTAAATCTCCAACATTCTGGCTCCTACTGAAATTACTAAAAGTACTAAGCAACCTACAAGAAAATGACTGTTAATTAGTAACTAGCATTCTAAACACTGGATAATAATCGTAGGGATAACCATGGATTCACACCAACCATGAAAGTCATCAGCAAATGTGCTGAATCAAAGCTCACAAATGCCACTTCAGAAGTATTATTTTCAAGGTCTACATAGCCATTACTGGCCTCTCCATAACCTCATTTTGTAGTATTCCCACACGTATTAATCACCAAAAGCTTGGTATTAATACTCTTTTTTTTCTGTGCTACAAGTTTCCTTCCTTGGAAACATGTTTAAATGCAGCAGCAAGTTGACTTAAGATTCTCAAAAATAGTACTAAAACAGTCAAAAAAGTATTTAAAAACCCCAGAAATATACATAATCATTCTTTCCTTATTTCTTACAAGTCTCCACTGTTTATCATTACCTTCCACTACAGCAACATTAGGGAAGTTTACCTACAAGAAGCCACTGAGGTGTATGTCTCCTGAGAAAAAGGAGCTACTTCTAAGGAATTTATCGAGTTAAATTGCCCATTGGTATAGCACTCTTCACATAAAACTATGTAACAGTTCTCTCTACAGGAGATAATGTGAAAATATATTTAAAAAAAAACCCAAAGGTACCTGATAAGTTGCAGAACTTGGTTATAACATTCAGATCTTGCTCATCAAACAGTCTGACATCATCTTCATTTTCTAAGACTGCTCGCAGCACCACTAAAAAATTCTGGAGGTAATATGGGTGACCAGGAGAGCTGGGCACAGAGCTAACCTCGTTTATTTTGTCTAAAATGTCCTCAATGGAATTTTGAAATTCTACCTTTTCCACGGTTTCTAACAAAGTATGGTTAAGCTCATCCTTAAAGTCTTCATGAACTTCCACAGGAAGCACCGGTACATCACCCTTGCTAAAGCAATTCTGTGTACCACAGTTCGCTTCTGTCTTGGAAGAAGGAACAACCTGAGCATGAGGCTGAGTCTTGACTTCCAAACTACTGGTCAGCTCTGCTGAAGTATAAATGGCTAGAGGTGTTTCAAATTTATCAGGACTAAGTAGGACACCTTCAGACCTACTTGTTGTTTCGGTGCCCCTTGTACCAGGTGGTAACCTTTTGCCATCAATGTTATCAGCGGGTAATGGTACCTGAACAATATCCACAAGGTCTTCCCCACTACATTTGTTCACTTGTTCTTGAAATTCCGGTTCCTTCTTTGAAAAATTTTGTTCCTGGTGCTCCCTCTGCTGAGCAAGCTCATTTTCTTTCTGAGAACTATGCCCAGCATAACTCCCGTCATCCCCATCCCATGCTGCAGCGCTTTTGCACGTATTGTGAACAGCTGGAGGTGAAGAGTCGATCTCTCTATACACGATCTGTTTTCCTCTCTGGATGCAACGTCTTCTGGACAGTTTAGATGCCAAGCTTCCCAAAGAGACTATTTTAACTGTCTGAGCCTGTGGTTCATTGTTAACACGACAGACTGAACTATTATTGCCAAAGTAAGGACTAATCTGTTGTGCTGCACTCCCTTCTGTTTTCAATAAACTGCTTTTGGGTGGACTTGTTTCTAGATTTATGAGGTTTTTTGAAAAATATGAGCTGGAATTATTGCTCAGGCTTGCAGCTGGGGGACTCCGATTCCTAAAAGAGTTGAGTGTTGAGGCAATGACACCAATCTCACCATGGTTTCTCTGGCACGTTTCATCCATGTGCTCATTTATTCCGCGTCTTGGCACCATCTGCCCACACATGGGACGTGTAATTTTGGCAGGGGGCACATTGTTAAAAAAGGAAACAATAGAAGAGGATGCTGAAGGTATAGATGATGTTCCCTTACTTTCCACTTTTCTTATTGATCCTTTCTTTTTCTTATTTTTACTGAGTGACAAACTTATTCGGGATCTTTTAATTTCTGAAGACCTAGCTTCTGCCATTACAAAACTTCAAAGCATTTACGCGGCACAGGCAACCTCATTCAGGCCATATTTCCTTATTCCGTAACACTTAAAAAAGACTTTTCTTGGCTCTGCGTTTCCCACCTGCGATCGTCTGACGTGCCTTCAAGAAGAACAAGGGAAAGAAACGGAGTGAAACATCTTCGCCCTCTGATTTCCGTCACCATCCCGTTTGCCGTTTCCAGGCACACACGCTACCCCTCGGTGCCCGCCGCCCGCTCCCACAGCGCGCACACAAGCACCGAGCAGAGCCGCAGAGCCCCGCAGCACACCCGGTCGCGCAGGGGACGCCCCCGACAGCGCCCAGGAGAGGGGTGTCCCCCGTCCCCCGCCCGCCCCCGTCGCCGTACCTGACCTTCCCCACGCACCGGCGCCGCCGCCGCCGCCGAGCATCTCCTCAGCCGCCGGCGGCCCCCAGGGCCGCGCAGGCCGCTTTGCCCGCCCCGCCCCGCCCCACGGGCCGCCGCCAGGCCAGCGCAATCCCTCGCCGATGGCGGCGCGCAGGCCTGGGGAGCAGATTGCGGAGCTGCCGCACCGCACTCTTAAACACGTAGGGACATCTCTGCCCTCGTTAAATTTAAGATTTCCCTTAACGTCAAAGGGTGAAAGGCGGTTGTGATCTTTCTTTAGAAAGGGGAATCACAGGGGCACCTGATGAAACTTTTTTTTGTTTTGGTTTGTTGAACCAAGAAAAGAGCAAATAGTGAAGTACTTCCACCTTGGGAAGTATCCGGTAAGTTAAAATACACCATCTGCTTACTCCAGGCTTCGGTGTCCTCCCTCTCTGATAATCACAATTTTGAAAGGTAGTTTCCAAGTTATAGTACCAGGATACGGCTTAAGTTCTTCAATACATCCAGATCCATCACCACAACAGATAGATACAAAAGCCATGACTCTAGCTTAAAGAGATGGTACAGTCACGCACAACCATCACGTATTCTACATGGTTATGTATCTGCCCACAGCAAAGGGTTTTTTTCTTGGAATAAAAAAAATCAAGAGTTCTATAGTAGAAAATAAGAGTAAAACCTGAAGGAAGGTGTCTTTACAGCACCTTAGAAATTCAAAGAGCATTTGAAAGATCGAAACAGAATAAAGCCTACTCAAATTAAGCATTCATGTAGAAACATTTTAATATATACAAGATGCAACATATATAAAAAGGTAGATTACAATTTCAGTTTATGAACAGAGAGTGTCTTCTGCTGCTTCTCTTTCTTCTTTAATTTGTTTGCATCTTTGATTTGCATTTTTACTTGATCTTGCAGTTGAGAAAAGAAAGCCTGAGATGATTTTAAGACCTTGTCTTTACCTTCATCCTGTCAATGGACAGAATATTTGTTATAACCAAGAAATGTACACAGTCCCATTACACCACTTACTACTTACATCTAATGGTATATGACTTTAAAAAAAAAATCTGATCACTGATTTTCAAAGGATATTATTCACTGCTTGCTTATAGCACTTCTGCTGTCTAAAGAAATAAAGAGTACATTCCCTTTTGAATTAGCAGTTAGCACGGTAGGTAAGAACAGGTATCAAGAACAGATCTTTGCACATCATGAGCTACAACTGCATACCCATATTTTGTGTTATGCTCTCCTTTTCAAAAGGTACGCACAAACATTTTAGAAGTAATCAAGTTATTTTTCCTATTACTTTCTAATACCTCAAAAATTCAGAGATTTTAAAAAGTTAATTTATAAGGCATCATAGGTTGTGCACACGTTTACAGTTCTATAGCATGCAAAACCGAATCAGTCTGATGAGATTATAGAGAAGGCTCCACAATACAAAGTATAAAGTTAAATAGGAATATTCTATTTCAAAATAGCCTGTTACACAAAGCTTAGAAAGAACTAAATAGATACCTCCTCCTCAATTACACGTGCAAGTAGTCCCACTTAATCACATGGAACGGTTCAAATGCAGGAAATAAGAGCGTTAAGTCTTAGTATTTGTGGGAACACCACTTTGTGAACTTCGAAATAAATAAAAAAGTAGTACCTAATGCAAACAATCTCTGCTTCGTGAATACGCTTTGATATAGAGTAATTGCCATTATACATTTTTTCCTATTTTTCCATATCTAAAGATTAAGTTGCTTACAAATTCAAATATCTTTCATACTCTTGAATAAGCTTCTACAGGTTCCAACAACCATTTAGGTATCACTTATGAATAAGTAAAGCAATATCATCTACATAAATATGTATTATAAAACACGGGGGTCACTACAAAGTGCAACCAGAGCTGGTATTTTCAGGCCTCTATACTGAAATCATGCTATCAGGATAATCCGCAAAATCAGGACTAAAAAGGTGTTCAACACTACTTACGTAAGACAGTTACAAGTATGGATTAGGATAGTCCTTCAAAAACTGTACGTCAAAAGAATACAGCAGAAGGGTGCGAGTGGGGGAAGTGTACGCATCTGCCCTTTCCACGTCTTCTTCCTACCTCTTTTCTTTCCAGCAATTACATTTACATTTTATAGTTGTTTAGGCATAAATAACATAACAAGGTTTGGGTGGTAAGCAGATATACTACCTGTGTAGAAGAATTTTTGAGGGGATGGAGAAAGATTAGGATATGTAGTTGTGCCAAGAGGGACAGGAGGGAAACAAACCCTATACTTTGTAATTCTTTGTGACGAAGTTCCCTTTCCTCTCTCTAGCTAAGTATTATCTGTCCTTGGGATTTTAATATTCTTTAGCTGGGAAGCTCCAAGTTATACAAGACTACTTAAGAGAGCCCTACCTTGAGCAGGGATGCTTTGCCTTCTTTTGCAAGCCTTTTTAATTTTGCAGCAGCAGCTTTTTTGCTAAGTTTTGTGCCTTCTTCTGGTTTCATCTTTTCAAGAAGCTTTTGACGCTTCTCCTTTTCTCTTCGCTTCATACGTTTACGAAGCTTTTTCTTTCTTCGGTCTCGTTTTTTGTCTGTGGGAGTCTTTTCTGCATCTGTTTTTACATCACCAGCTTTGTTCTTTTCCTAAAGAGAACAAGATCTCTAAACCCACAAGCATGCAAAAGAAAGGACTCACTTCACAGTACTCAAATCTGTCTTAGCCTTTCCGTTACTTCAGGTGTTTAGCCAGTTCAGGGTGAAGCCACATTAAGGTAAAGGCCAAAAACTGGCAAAAGCCGGGAAGTGAAGTTGCACCATTGAAGACATGCTAACTGCTCCTCCCTATTGTCATTTAGCTTTCCCCTTCCAAATGCCCATATATATGTTGGGAAAATAATTACCATCACATAATAGTCAAGAACAAAAATGAAGCATAATATTATGACCTAGTGTAGCCAAATAAAATTAACTCTTTCCCCTCATTCCAGTTATACTTAAAATAAAAAAAATTAAAAAAGGGCACTACCCCCCCAAACCTCCAACAACAACCAATACTAAAACACTAGGCAAGAAGGTCCACAAGGTGAGGAACGCAGGGTGGGAGGGGGCAGAATTCTCCCATTCATGTGGCAGCCAGTACACCCTTCTATCAACAATACAGATAACAATACAGATCCTCTCCAGATCCTTACGTGATTTTTCTTTATATTTACCTTGATTTCCTCTGGTGCTAACAGAGCAGCATCACTAACGGCAACAGGTGCTACTTCTTCCATACTTATTGCTGGAAGGTTCGAAACTATTTTAACTTCTGGCACAGGCTAGAATAAGGAAACATATTCAGGACTGAGCACACCATCTCACAGCAGCTTCTAACTGAAGATACTAAGTATTTGGGTTTGTTTAGAGGCAATTACAGCGTGTTTAATATGAAATAAGAACAAGCTCAGTAATACTCAGTGTTTACTTTACTTTCCATTTCCCAAATATATTTTAAATATCCAGTTTCAAAGAGGGGGGTGGGAAACCCAGCTTTATGACACTATGCACTTACTGGTTTGGGTGTGAAGTGGAAGTTACAAAGCGCATCCAGCTTCAGGAAGAGTGAATCCATCATTTCCTGAATTTCTTTGTGTTCAGGATTTTCTTCCTCTTCAGTCTTTTGCTGCATTAATAACGCAATGTTACTGCAACACCATTTATAAAGCTATTTGACTTTAGCAAGACTGATAACACCACAATATACAATTCAGAGCCATTTCACTGGTGAACACTCAGAGAAAGATTTAAGTACCTCCACCAAGCTGAAAGCAGTTAGCAGTGTACAAATGAACATACAAGACTATGTGGTGTAAACTTTGAGCCAAAAGGAAAGGCATTGCTTACATTACCTGGTGAAGTTTCATGTATTCTTGCTCATAGATTTCAGCGAGACTCAGCTTACTCTTTTCATGATCCAAAGTTATACGTTTCTTGTATTCAAAAGCCTCCTCTTTTGGTTTTTCTTTCGGTACTACATCATCCCATGCCTGAGAAAGTAATAAATTAATGACCAAATGCAACTATGTTCAAGTATCAGGCGCTACAGCTTATTTGGAACATCTTTTCATATTACTTATCTGACACATTAACTAGTTAATGAGTTCCTGGGAAGCCACGTGCATAAAGTTTCACACGTCTATTTGAAAAAAAAAAAAGTAATAAAAAACTTATAACTCTGGCTTTTGTGCTTATTTTTAGGGGATCAGGGCAAAAATTGTATAACAAATTTTCTTAAGCACTTAAAATACTCTCCCCCATATGTACCAATTTTTTTTATTCAACTAACATTAAGCCTCAACAAGCTATAACAAGCGAAACAAATCTACCAGCCACTTTAAGAAAAATGCAGCAAACAGCTGAGTTTCGGTTAGTATTCAGAATGCTCAAACAGCTACAGTTACGGTAATAGACAAAATTTACAGACTGGCATTCTATTCCAAATAAACTCCTTACAGTTTTACCTGCAAACACTCATTTTTTTGAAATGCGCCAAAACCTAGCATGTAACAAGCATGTAAAAAACAGAGCTCCTTAGAAGACACATTTATCAAGGCAAAAGAAAAAAAAAAAAACAGTTGCAGAAATTAAGATAACTCTAAACATAACACTTTAAGAGCTTCAGACTCATCCTTGGAATGCACCCTGTGAATCGACTCTATGAACAAAACAGGGAGGAACAAGTAAGATACTACTAACCTCATCCAATATTCTCTGTTTAATGAGATCTTCAAGCTGAAAAGTAGTTTCTTCTGTGATCACAGGTGCTGAGGGGAGAGAGAGAAGAATTTCAAGATTAGCTTTTCTCCAGCAAGAAATACTTTTTGTTCCACGAAGAATAAAAAACAAAGAAAGTAAAACTTTCACAAAAATATAGTAATTGAAGTAAGTAAATAATGTTTTCCTCTATCTTGAAGAGACTAATCATATTATGTAAGGCTTGTAAATTACTAAATCGGCCACTGAATTAATAAAACTTACAGTTAAGTTCAAACTGAACAAAACCCACTAAAGTTTTCTGCAGTTTCCACCATGAAAATGCACAACCTCAAAAACAGACCAAGAAGTTTAACTTCGTGTTTTGTTACCCTGCTCTTGAGTCACAGGTGTTTTCAGCAAGGTCAAAGGGAAGAAAACCCAACATGGTACAGAACACACTTTCAGGAAAGCCCTCTCGCTACATACGCATTCGGACTGCATGGTCAAAAAGTACTGTTTCCTCCAAGAGGCTGTTTTCAGGGCGTTTTTGTCCAGTCACCTCTCCTTTAAGCTGCCACGGTTTCTCCTCCAACAACTGTTCTTCTAAACTTTTTATTTTTTTGCTCATCTGAAAAACACAATTTCCTAAGAAGTTTAAAACACAGAGCTCACAAGTAAACTCAAGGCAAGAAATTAATAGTTATTTCAGGTACTTCTAACTCCTCCTCACATGAAGATAAGGGAATATATGATTGCATATGTATCTGATGTAGATAAGCCACTTTTTTTCGTAATTTGTAAATGGCCTCTTCATATTTGCCAGACTGAGCAAATTAAACAATCATTTAAAAAAAAAAAAAAATTGGCCATTGTTTCAAACTATTAGCAAAATAAAAAAAAACAATTACCTTTTCCTGCCTCTTCTCAAAAGACGACTTTATTTCACTGGGATCAATGCCCTTCTCTAATT
Organism: Elanus axillaris; assembly: GCA_026212715.1. Lineage (NCBI taxonomy): Eukaryota > Metazoa > Chordata > Aves > Accipitriformes > Accipitridae > Elanus > Elanus axillaris. The sequence goes on from JANZLQ010000002.1 coordinate 6,610,476, forward strand.
GCATATCAGTAACATCTTCTGTTTCGCTGTCATCTGGCAGACTAAAAGTAACTTTTTTAGAGGCTTCTTTACTTCTCATATTCTCCATCACCATTTCATTCATATCCTCAGCCCTGTAACATTAAAATTTAATATAAAATAAAGGTTGCAAAGCCTCTATAACTTTTTACATGAAGATATTTCAGCCACTAGATGTTTACTTGTTACAAATAACCCACAATTAAGAAATACAATAGGCTTTCACTGAAACCTAAAGGCAGGGGTCACTAGGGAAACTTCTATATAGTAAAAATAACTTTCAAAAACTGAAGTTACAGCTATTAAATTATTTATTCAAATAAATATCAAGAGACAATACTCAAAAGATATGACAATAAACTACTTATTTAAATAAGGTAACAATGCAAACCATGAACACACAACAGATAAAACTGAATGGCAAACCATGACCAAAGTGAGCCTGGAATTCACACTTTATTTTCTACTTGACTTCAGTGTAAAATTACAAGGACATTTTAACTGCAAATAATGCATATACTTACTCTGACATGCTTTCTTCATTCTGCTCTTCAACAGCACTGTCTGCTTCCTCTTCTTGTTCATCTTCAACATCATTAGCTACTAAATCATCATTGTCATCAACTGGATCAAAGAAATCTTTGTATGTCAAGTCTCTAGAACTTTTAACTGGCTAAGAAGGAGAGAGGAAGAAAGAAAACCCCAAAAAAACCCAAAAAAAAGCAAAACTGTTAAGACTGGCAGAAGTCATGGGGTATCTTGTCTTTTAAAGTTTTTAGCACCTGGGAAACAGCACTACTTGTGTAACAGTAATTCAGTTTAATGAAGCATTAACGTATCTTAGTAAAACTAACCTCTTTTACAAATATTTAAAATATTCTACTACTTAAATTAACTTCCAATTTCACCACATACAGAAGTGAAAGGGCAGAAATTTTGCCAACTACTTGTTGGAATGCATAAATGTTCCCTTTTACCCTGGACATAGTTCTTACTTGCTAGTGAGAATCTCTGGCAATATTAAATAATAAAATATTTATTTTTGAAACAAGTACTCAGCAACCTAAGTTAAATCAGAGTTACAAAGCCATATACCTGGAAAAAGAAGTTGTCAAAAGCCATTTGCTCTGCATCAGTCACCCTAGTGATCTCTAATTACCAGATGTCAATGCTGAGTGACCCATCCTTTTCATTTGGTGGGTCCCCTATTCTGCAAGGTCACTTATTTCCTGTGACATACTATCTCTTCCTTTATTCATGCAAACCCCCTAGACCCATCTAAAGAGAGACTGGAATAGCTTCAGAAGTAATCATTAGTCATCTAATCAAATTTAACTTGGTAGTTTCTACTCAGAGTTCAGCAATTTAGAGTCACCCTAACAAATATCAGGTCTTGATTTAAAGGAAAAGAGAGATCAGAAAATTAATTTACTGATATTCTTACTTTGACTTTAGCTTCTTCAGACTCTTCCTCCTCATCATCTGAGATGATGTCCTCAAAATAATTAATATCTTCTTCCTCCTCCCTGTTTTCCTTCTCTGCATGTTCTAAAAAAGTCTCCATCTCAGACAGCTTGAAAAACTTGTCATCCACTATAGATTTTTTTCCCATTTTTTTCAATGTGGTTGCCTTGGTTTTTTTAGTTTGCTGCTCCAGTGCTTCAATATCAAAGTCAATATCAGAATCCTCATCACTGTATTTCTGCATTGTGCTTTCTCTGAGTTTACTTTGCTTTTCTTCAGCTTTAGTTTTACCTTTTGTACAAATATGCTTCTGTTCAGCTTCTGCTTCCATTACACTGTCTTCCAGTTCCTGGTCACTGCTGGTCTCTGCATCAGAGCCATCCTCTTCCTGGTCTGAGAGAAGGCAAAGATCTTCATCCTTGGCATCCCTAGCGATGGATTTCTTGAAAACATCAAGAACTGCACTGTTCTGGAGCTCTAGTTGTTGCCAAATCTGTTCTTCATCAAAATTTTCTATCACCAGCTCTTTTAAAGGACCCCCACGAACTACATTGCTTCCCAGAGCTTTATTCAAATCATAGAGAATCTTTGTTAATGCTCTGAAGTCAGTAGCCAGTCCATCTTGCACACTAAGAGTAGAAAAAAGTTAAGAGCTTTAAAAAGCACAACAGTTATTTTTTTTATTTTCTATTTTGCAGAACTTACTAGCTTTCGTTCATTTTACAGCTCCCATTAAGTTATTCACATGGTCACACTGCAGCTCTTTTTACATCTGCTTAGGTACTTCGATGCTAGAGTAGCACTTTTAAACAATTACTCCTGTCGCTTAACTTTCTACACATCTCTTGGGAGTAATGCTACTAAACATTCCTAGAAATAAAAACATTGTAATTATTAAGTGTCTCGGCTTCATTACACTTAATGTATGAAGTAGCAGCTGGACAGAACATTCCACCCTTCTATAGTTGCATCTTAGTACATCCTGAGCGTATTTAAGCACTCCAGACGTTTTAGGGATGTAAATAATATAGCACTAGACAGACAGCTCAAACATCCAAGACACAGACCCCTGGTTTTAAAAAGGTGTCTTCCTCCACTACCCTACTCCTCAGCTTTTATATTTGGGTAGCCTCCTCCGGTTTTTTCTCTAGAGCTACCACCAGTGCTTCCACGTCGGTGGTAGAAACAGAAACCTCCGCTTCCCAGTTCCCGAACGCTGAAGAAAGGAAGAGGATACTGCAGCAGCCGTGGCAGAAGCCCCAGCCAGGTCTGGACGCTGTTGGCAGCGCGTTTCAGGAGCGCTCTGCGGAACCGGCGGCAGCCGGGGGCCGCCGGCCGGCACGAGGCCTCCGCCTCCCCCCCCCCCCTCGCAGCACTGCGGCCCGCACGCACCGCAGAGCGCTACCTGCGCGCACACACAGACACTCTCCGTGCACCGGGGGGGCTCCCCCGCCCTGGGAAACCCGCAGCCCCGCAGTACCTGAGGAAGCGCTCCGGGCGCGCCGCGGCGGCGCCCGCCACCCTGAGGCACGTCTCCAGCCCCTTGACGGCCGCCATCTTCCCCCTTCCCTCCCGCGGCGCGCGCAGCGGCCCGGCACCGCCTCCCCGAGGCGGCCGGCTGAGCGGTCCGGACGACTCCCGCGGCCGGCGCCGAGGTTCCGCTCACAGGAGTTCCGCCCCGCCGCGGCCTGGCCTGGCCCGCCTCCCGAGCCGAAAGCACTTCTGCTTCCCAGCTCTTGCTTTGGTCACCGAACCGCCTGGTTCAGTCACGTCGCTTTAGGCGGGCCGGCTCGCCTTCGCACCCAAGCGGAAGCAGGGTACTGCAGAGTCATCTACGGATGGCTGCTGCTTCCTCCCCTTGGAAGAGGGGGGTATTGCTCCAGGTGGGGATGCTCATCGGCACTGAAAAATCTGCTCTAAATTTAGGAAAGCTACAGTCATCTTACTTCGCAGTTTTGCCTCTCTGACCTAGATACAAGGGCTATTTTGGAACCTGGCATTTTCAGCTGATGCTGTGAGCAAAATGCCCAATGTTACCTGGCGTCTCCCAGCTAACTCGGCAGGCGTTCACACGGCCTACGCCATCAGCTAGCACTGCACAGCGTTCTTCAACCCTTTTGTTACTTACATCACATAGTTTCCTTAAAGTTTAGAAAATAAAGTCAAAATAAGCACTGCACCCACAGACCCTGGTGAAGAAGCTGCTGCTGCTGCAGCTGGGGAGACGATCCATTCCTCCTCCATGCGGCAAAATGGGCCTTGCAGGGGCTACCCTGGGCTGCATTCACCCCGGCCTGCTGCCGTTCCCAGCCATCCGCAGCCGTTCAGCACCTGGATCCAAAACTGCGACCAACCTTCTAACTCTGTTCTTGCTATTGCCTCTGCTGCTTTCATGTTTCCTTCCTACCAAAAAAAGAAGTCTTTTCAGTGCACAGAAAACAAGGCCCTGCTATGCAACTTCAGCGTGTCCTCTCCCCGGCACTTTGCACCCTCAAATAACGACTGTGTGGAGCAGGGCCCAGCCAGCAGAGGCACCAGTATGGGCTTGCACCTCTCCTTCTCTGAACATCCGAAACATACCTGACGCTTTACAACCCGGGTTGGAAGCTGAAAGTGCCATTTATTGGGACTTCTAGATACCCACTTTGACTGCTGATTTTGACCTGCACTTTTAATTATTCAGATAGTATCCGATCTGAAACGGCCCAAGCTGTTTATATATTTAGGATGCATCCCAGCAACTTGCCACAACAGGAACGCAGCACCAGAAGACAGCCTGCTCATCGTCCCACTGGCCCGATTCTTTAGTCAGAAAACTCTCTCTCTCCCCACACGTCCCTTGCTATAGCTGGCCCCTTCTGCACTTCCCTTCTCCAGACAAAAGCAGCGCCCAGAGCAGCGAGCAGCACGCACCGGCTGAGGCGCGCCGCGCAGCCGAGCCACGGCTTCAGCTCCCGGGCGGCCGGGGGACGGCTGGGCCCCGGCGGGGACGGCGGAGGGCGGCCGCTCCCCCGCGACCAGGCCCCGCCTGCTGCCTGCGGCCGGGCT
>JANZLQ010000002.1:6632991-6676476 GCA_026212715.1 Elanus axillaris
GGGGGGGCACGGGGAGCAGGGGTGAAGGGGAGCCCCTGCGGCATGGCGTCGCCGGCGGTGTGGTCGCGGTCGGCGGCGCGGCGGCGGAGGGCTTCGGTACAGGGGGTTGCCGCACGCCCACATGTCCCCGGCTGGCGCGGAGCCGCTCTTTTCCGCCCGCCGGCGGCGGAGGAGCCGGGCCGCCACCGCCTCCTGTCAGGCGCCGGCGAGCGGGCAGCGTCTCCCCAGAGCCGGGCTGCCGTTGGGGGCCGCGGGTGCCTCGCGCTGCCGGCGCGCGGTCGGCTCCCCCTCGGGACGGCTGCGAGCTCCCCGGCTCAGCCCGCCATCCCGGCCGCCTCACCTCAGCTGTGCCGTAACGTCTGCCTTCGGTAACGCAGGGACCGACAGGTCCGTGTTCTGCGGGAGGCTTGAGAGTCTGTTTGCCTTAATTAGAGCCGAAGGAGACGCCGGAGGAGCCCTCATGTAATGCAGCACCGCTCGGAGTTTGTACGTATTTCTGATTTCATGCCACCAGGGCAGTAAACGGATCAGAGCTTTTGAGCCGCTCGTTCCCCGTTCCCTTCATCATGAGGTCTGTTGGGAAGAAGCCGCTCAGTTAGGAATACTTGATTTTTTTTTTTTTTTGGTCGGGATAAACAGCATGAGACATTATAGCATCGTCTGTTTTCCCCGTTTTGAACAGTTCTTTTAATATGTGGGAGGTTTTTGTATTGCCATAACAAAAGGGATGGGGGGGGGGGGGGAGAGGGAAAGGGAATGTCGCGTTTGGAGCTGCATCTTGGAAAGGCAAAGACTGGCTTATTTTGCCTCAACTAGCAGTCTGTGCCTTCAGATTTACGTACTTTGCATCCCCAATGTCGTTTTGATGGTTGTTGCGTGCTAGTGAGGGCATACAAGGAAAGAAATTTAAATAAAGGCAAGAGGTCATAAAAATATTCATAGTACAGAGAGAACATGCATTGCAGTGATGTTTAAAAGAAGTCTTAAATTACTGTGACCAGTTTGGGTAAAAATGCAAGTACTGTTTCAGTTGTATTACCTGGTCAAGGCCACCCCAGAATTTCACAGGAGGGTCTGGGAAATCTGTTTGCAGAAAAGGTATTTCATGTATTAATACCTCTTACCCAAGAATCCCTCATTACTTAACCAGCAGAACTGAAAAACAGCAACAACTGCTATTGTAGTTTTATGTGGTTGCATGTAAGCAATAGAATTTCCACGTTAGGTAATTTTAAGAGGGAGGAATTTTAGTGTAATTCTTAATTGCCATGTAAGTAAAAATACAGTATATGCTGGTTATCTGTATGTTGAAAAGCATAAGATTGAAGTTTATGTTAAAGCATAAGACGGCAGTTTATCACTGTGTAGTCCAGATTCTCCTCCATATGGGACAGACAAGGATGAAAGAGCTTTTCTTTCCATATGTTGTTCTATGAGTACTAAACTACTAAAGGGGAAGCCACTGTCCTTACTCCGCTTTGGGCTCATAGGATTTCAGGCTGCAGACTTGCCCTTGTAAACCTTGATTGTCAGGCTTCCTGAACCTAAAGTCTCTGACAGTTTAGCCCTTATCTGCACTTGGAAATATCTAAAGCTATTTTTAAAAATGCAGCATTGCCTGTAATCAGCAGCTGCATTATTGCTTCCCTGTAATCCACTGATCGGAAAGGAAAAGTGTTCTTGAAAAGGCCATAGCTGCTCAGCTCTTTTGGTCCAAGTCTTAAGATTCTAAGGAAGAATCTCGAAAAGGATTTTTTGTGCAGTTACTTGGTTAATGCCAGTTCAGGTTGGAGAGTGGACATGAATTTAAATAGGAGCTACGTCTTTAAAAAGTGACCTTTGCTTAAGGCTGTGAACATGAGAAGCCACTTTGAGAAGCATAATTTTACCATCTCTCCAGCTGTTCTGATAAGAACATTTGCTAGGAAATAATTTGTGAAAATAACGAGGGTTTAAACCTCTTCCAGTTTATATTCCTGTGCTGAAGGTAGAGAAATCTAGCAAGAAGTGATCTGTTCCAGGCTGTCAGCTCACAGAGAGAAATACCAAAGATCCTGGTTTTGTCCAGAACAAAATCTTACTTGTAGCCTTTGAACACATCAGGTTTTAGGTGCTTTTGCAGACTTTTTATATCCATTTCCCTTGTAGCCCGTGTTTAAAGAAAAAAGGCAATGCTATCATGCTTTAAGCCATTGCAACAATAGAGGCCGGGGAGCAGCCCTTATGAGAAGGCCCAGAGGTCCTGGTGAACAGCAAGCTGCATGTGAACCAGCCATGCACCCTGGCAACAAAGATCGCCAGGAGTATCCTGGTCTGTATGAACAAGAATGCTGTCAGTAGATCAAGGGAAGTAATTATCCCCCTCTACTCATCATTCAGTAGACTGCATCTATAATACTGTGTCTGGTTTTGGTCCCCCTTGCTACAAGGAAGATAATAATGGAGTTCTGCAGAGGCTAGCAAAGTGATTGGGGCTGGAGGCCAGGCTCTGTGAGGAGAGGGGGAGAGAGTGAGGCTTGCTCAGCCTGCGGAAGGGGAGGCTTTGGGGGGACCTAACAGCAGCCTTCCAGTACTTATAAGGAGGTCTTCAGGAAAGTGGAGCCAGACTTATCACAGCGGTGTGTGACAGAGAGTGAGAGACAATAGGCATGTGTTGAAATGAGAGGTTCAGACTGGATATAAACAAAATCTTTTGCCCCACAAGGGCAATCATACATGGGAACAGGTAGCCCAGAGAAGTTGTTTTGTCTCCATCCTTGGAGGTTTTTAAGACCAGACTGGGTAATGCCCCGAGCAACCTGGTCAGGCCTCACTGATGACCCTGGTTTGAACAGAACAAGAGGTTGGACAAGAGACCTCCAACATTCTTTCCAACCTGAATTGTTCTATGATCCTATGAATGTGGGAGTATGCTTGTGCCTATCTGTACATGATGCAAGAAGCAGACGTGTTTCCAGAAGGCAGAATTTTTTTTAGAAAGAACTAGAGCTCCCAGTCTAGGGTTAATCCATGATTCTCAGCAAAGATGGAATATAGTATCAGTATGACACATTGGCCTCTATTACCCATGTAATAATGCATTACTATTAGTACAAACTAATACCTTAGTATAGGCCTCCTAAGGAAGAGATATTTGCTTGAAATATTTTTATTTTAATGTAGATATAAACAAAATGATGAACATAATTCTTAAAAGCAATAACCTTTCTACATAGTATCTTTTGGCACTCCTGTGAGGCAATTAAAACCTTACAACATTAGTGCAAGAGACATAATGGTAGTTCTTATAGCTGGAGACAATAAAGGACTGATGCAGTCACGTGCACTTCACAAGTTAAGAGGAAGAGCTGAAAGCAGAATCAGAATTCACTAGTTTTTTAGACACTCCACAAAACATGCAATTGCTGAGTCAAATATTCATTGTAAGTACTTTGGATACTTGCAAATGCTTTTAGTCTACTGAAGAGAGCATTAAAATGTAAGATTTTTTTCTTTTTCTTCCTGAGGACCCATTTTCCCTTGAGAGCTGTGTGAAAAGCAGCTCAAGAAAGCACCATGTGTTTCTTGAAATGTTCAGTGTTTTAGGCTTGTGCTGCCTGCAGAAGCAGAACATGCAGCACTTAGGCTTTATCATGGCATCTATGAGAAGAGGGCTTTCATTCCAATTCTCATTTTTGTCTGAACTTAAGTCTTATCTTGTCTAATGATACTATTTTCCAGAAGAAAGGTCTTGTACAACTGGTAAAAACATATATGGAACGAACTGTTTGTTTCTGATGCTGGTAGGTAAATGCATTGTCATTTGAGTAAATGACATTCATTTTTTATTGCAGTACTTACTGTCTTCATTCACCTGCTGCAGCAGAGGAAGGTGACTTGCACTTCAAGAGGAGTAAGTTAGAGCTGAGCAGAGACTGGTATGGAAAACTCTGTCATTAATAGGTACTTCCACCTAAGCAAAAGAGGGAGAACTAGAAGCTGTGTAGGTAGGGACGACAAGGAAGAAGGTTGCATGAAATACTGCTGGGGATGCATACTCTGAAGTATACTCGTGCATGAAGGGATCATTTTCTTTTGAAATAGAAATGAAGAGGAAAGAAAAGCTGGCAAAAAGGTATACAACAAGTCTTGGAATGGTCAAATATGTCAATTATAACCAGTGTGAGGTCTGGAGTCTAGATAGGGATTTTCAAATAGCAGTACTTCTGCAATGCAGATATCCACTGATATCCACCTGGACTACCAGTGGGAGCTGCACAGAGAAGTATCTTGAGATAGTTTCCTGTTTTGAACTATGAAGATGAACTTTCCTTCAGAAAATAGTCCTTCTGGTTACAGACTTAGTAATGAAGATTCAGCCACATAGGAATGAATAACTTGTTACTGTTTTATTACTTAGAAGGTAGGATGGATATTTCCGTTCTAATAATTGAATGAAGTCGGGTTTGAATTTTGTTTTGTACATCAATGTTAGGAATATTTGTGTGCATGTCACCAGCTAGCATTATTTCCAAACTTCGGTCTTTCCTTTAACTTTTGAGAGATCCCCCTCACGGATGCCCTTGTCAACTACAACCTTTGGAGAAGTTCCTCTCCCCAAGTCAATTGTACCATAACCCTGATCATTTTCAAAGAGTGAGATCTGCTGGTTTTATTCCTAAAAGTTTCTATAGGAGAGACGCCTGACCTTGCAAGTTTTTCTTCTATATGTCATCTGCCTTTGTGTGTTAAGGGTTCACAGGATCTAATCCTTGAAGAATTTAGTGAAATTCTTTCATTTCAGTACAGTGGTTAGATTTAGCTAAGATTTTGTAATGTGGTCTTAGCAGACGATTTACTTCTTACCATCATGAGTATGCAACATCTTAAAAAAACCCCAAACCAAACAAACAGCTCACAACCCAACATAATAATTTTGTAACACTAACCATGAGTGGTGACACTGTTCTGGTAGGTGTGCAGATCTAGGTGCTTGACTGCTGGCATTCAGAATGCCCAAGTGATGTCTAACACAGGAACACAGGGCTTTTTGGGTTCATTTCCATTTTCTCCAGTAAGGTATTTTTCTTGCAGTGACTGTAGAAGAGTCATCTCTGCTTTCCAGTTGTTCAGCTTTGGATTTGTTGTGAGTGACAGCCAAGTGATTATCTTAGTATGACACTGCAGGGCTCTCCGGGGGATTTAGTGAGATAGTAATTCCAGTAAAAATTGAACAGAAAATTCATATTTTAGCAGATAAACAGAGATGGAGAATTCATATTTTTATGTATAGGCTTTCATCATTCTGTCGCACTGTGTTAAGAGCCTGAGTCCACAGAAAGAGCTTCATTCAGCTGAGGTTTTAGGACTGACATCAGAATGATCCCCTGGGATCACTGTGTGGCCTGCTCCTCTGGATAAGCTGCTGAAGAAGGAAGCTTAGGAAGAAATGTAGAAGACCTTGCATATCTTGGGGTTGTAACAGTTGATGTAAACATTAGTTGCACTACAAACTAGCAACAGACAGCAGTGACAATGTCACCTCAATTCCCCATAAACATACTGTGCCTGTCTTTGGGAGAATCACATCTCTTAAGGGCCCCTGGAAGGGACTCCTTAGGCATCCTGCCATACAAAAGACCACTGGTCTGATGCAAAGTGACACTGTAGCACCCAGAAATCCCCAATCACAGGGAAGACTAAGTTATTACAGCATTTCATACTAAGGAAGAAACAAAGTGCATCAAAAACCAGGTGGAACCAACTCAAAGTATTTGTCACAGGGCAGGCACTTTTGAAGTGGTTATGGTAATAAAACTTGGAGAAAGCTGATCTTCTACATAAGGGAGAGAGTTGTAGACCTGTAAGTGCTGACTTCAAGAGTTCTAAACTGGTTAGAGAAATAAAATTAGCATATCAGAAAGCAAGAGAACATGGGAGGAAGGAAGGAGGGAAAGAAGAAGGAGGGGAAACAAGACACCTGTATTGTTGGTGGTGATAGTGGTATGTCTGTATATGAAAATTACCTGAGGAGGAAGAGAAGTGACAGGAATTTTTGAAGTGTAAGCTCCAAAAGAGTGAATGTTTAGGTAGAAGGAGGGAGTCTGGATGAAACATCAGCTGCAGTTCCAAAATCAGGGTGATAACCTGCTGCAAATTTTATGAAACACAAGACTATGAAGTCATCAGTGTGTTGTCTGCATTTAACCAGGATAAACAACTACTAAGGAACAAAAAATTCAGGGTCTATGTCTGTCTTTTCTGGTGCTGAATTATTCCAAAAACATTTAGACAAGTATTTCTAAACAGCATTTTTTTCCCCTCTATACAAGCTGTAACATAGGGTGAGAAGCCCAAGTTCCACAAGGGCAGCAACTATCTAAACAGCATTATAAGAACCTCCCAGAAGGGGTGGCTGTGTTTGGCATTCAGTGTTCAGATTCAGTGAAATAACTGATCTTTATGTGAGAGAAAGAACCACATATTTACTGCCCTCATGCCCTAGACAGAAACAAAGGTACTTGGGTGGACTTTCTGTCTCCCACTGTGCCCTTCAAAATCAGAAGATCGTCTGCTGTACTTGACTGGTTAGCCTGTCTTTCTAGGGAGTCTCAGAAGTGATAGTTTACTTTGCCTGTTCCTGCTCCAGCAAAATGGCAATATATTCCTGAGTGCCTGGTTACTGCAGCAACTGGAACAACTGAAGAGAATGAGTTGCATAGACCAGATTCTGTTCTGGAATGACATAGGATTTTAATCCCCACCCCCTGCCGTCACCAAGAGTGAAATGACATCAAGCAATTGACATTACTCTCTAGAATCACTGATACCAGCTACCACAAAAATATCATTTCAGTGCAAGGGCAAGTGCACCCCTTTGGTTTAGTCAAATCTTAAAATAGGCCTCAAACCTCATACTCTAAAAGCCAAGAGAGAGGCCATTTCAACACTTCAGGGAGAGTGCATGGAAATGGGATTGCTTGTTTCTCATTCAGGACCAAGATTGCTTCAGAGCTGCTGTACTCAAATTCACACCAAATCTCTCTCCTGGGATTGAAATCTTGTATTAAACACTATTACTAAGCATATCCTTTTTTTTTTTTTTTTCTGTCTATTAAGGATGGCCATCCTGACTGCTACCAAGTTTCACAGGGTTACTGTGCTGTCTTGAGTTTCAAAGACCACTACAACTACTAATGTTGGAATAGTCATAAAGGCAGTTGCACAAAGAACACAAATATTTCTGCTTTTATAAACTGATCCAGTATGGGAAAGAAGCAGACTTGCCTCGGTTCCAGATTCTTACTATGCAGCATAGCATGTTGTTGCCATGCCACCAGAATTGCTTGCCTTGATATTTAAATTTACCCTTAACAGATTTGCATTTAAAAAGAACGAACTGTTAACAGTACATTAAAATATAAAATAACCTGACAAGACATAAGTCTTGTCACCAATTTCTTCATGTGTTTTTGACCTCTACAGGTTTTTATTTTCTTTCCTAAATAAATCCCACCATAATAACAAATCTCAGAGATGAATGAACCAATGAAATATGGAAATATGGTTCTGTTTGGTAGTGCAACAAAGGTTTATATCAGGGGAGGAATATAAATTATAGTTTCAATACTTAACAAAAATGCGCATTTTGCCTACCTCAGTAAGTGCCTCTTGCCATCCTTCATAGTCTCTGATTTAGCACTACAAAGGGAAATCAGAGTATAATGATATTTTCTTGTTATTGCTGGGTTGTGGAGGAGAAATGAATGTTATTTTCATGTATATGTGTCTGTGTATGTATATATATATATAATATCCTTTTGGGCACAAAATCTTGTGTTACTGGAAGATAACTCTTGATTAGAGGTAAGGCAGCTTTAAAAAGAAACTTATCCCTGTGATATTCTTAGCCAGTCAATCAGTGTGGCTTTAATTATGTAGAAGTATTTGACATATTATGGCCCAGGAGATAAGAGCTGTTGCATACTGGATGACAGAAAGGGAAGGGATTCTGTTGGTGACTAGAAACTCCATGCTTAGTGCTGCATCAGAAGCATAAAATGAGCAGTGGAGGGGAACACTTCCTAGTCAATACTGATTTGCAATGCATTTCTGGTTCCAGTATTATGAAGGTTGTTGTTGGCAGAATGCTTCATTCCTGGTAAATGACTACCTGCTTTCTTGATGGAAGACTTGCCATGAAAATATCTCTGTGGTGTCAGGAGTGTGCCTATAAGTCAACTGTGTTGGGTTTGGTTTTGGTTTAAATAATAAAGGGGTTTTTTTGTGTTTTCAATGGTAGGTGGAAATCTCTCTCTGTTCTTCCCTAAGTAAAAGGCTCAAAAGGTGGCTGTTGTGATACTTGCTGTTTTCAGTACTTGGGAAGAGACCGCTTCAGGGTTTTTAGCACGTCTATTCCACACCTATTTGCAGTGATAATAAATTATCTCTATAGCATGTGTTTCATCTGATATTTGTCCTCCATTTATTATTCAACTTCTGTGCATCACAACTGGACCCACTAGCAGATGATCTGATTAGAAATAATGATTTGGGGAAAAAAAAGTGCTGTTAAGATTATATTAATCTTGGGATGAATAACCTTGTGTCAGTTTTATTGCAGTGTAAGATGTATACATTGGTACTGTACTTCTTTTGTACCGTCATGCTAGGTAAGATTTAGCTTTTGAACTTCTTATCAGAAAGTGTCAAAGCAAAGGAAATAATTTTGATGGCACTGTTTTACAGATAGGGAGTCACTGAAGTGACTTGCCCAGAATCATTCACCCTGCTGAGTGACTGAACCAGGATCTCCAAATAGTTGCCTAAAGTTTTATCCATGGTACTATCTTAACCTGGTTCTTGCATTGTACCATAGCATTTAGGAGAATAATAAACTATTAGCTGATCTGCTTTCTGTCATACATACATCCTTCTCACATTGTGGTACAAGCATGATTTGCTTCATGAAAAGTTACTTTGTACAAAACGTAGTAAAGGACCTTAGTAATGTATGCTTTGCTTCCTAAAGACAGGAATGACGGAGAACTGGGGGAAGGTGGGGTGTATTTATTACAGTGCTACTAGTCCTTTGTGACAGGTTGTTTTTTTTTTTACCCCTATGCATATCCATGTTTTGGAGGTTTTAAATCACAATTTATAAAATCTCTGGTTTATTCTTGAGCCAACATTGATTTAACTTAGATTTGTTAACACTTTTTAGTGTTGGGAGTCTTAAAATATTTCACAATGTAGTTAAGGCTGCTGCTGCTGGTGTGGGAGAATCGCAGCTTCAAGTTTCTACTTATACAGGCTCCAGGAAGGAAGAAACTGTGACTGTGTACTTTAAACATCTGCGGACAATATGATACCTTTAAATAATTTTGGAATTCTTGTGATTGGCAGTGCTGTAGCAGTTGTAGTGGAAATAAGTTCCTTAATAGTGACCAGCATCTGTTTGAATGACATAAGCTTAAGTTATTGCTTTTCTTTCTGATGGCGCTTAACATTTTTATAACCATTCATAATAAATATAAACAAGCCAAATGTCATCCAGAGTTTCTGAACCAGCTGTTTTATCAGTAAGTAGTCCGTGGTGTTACATATTTTCATCTATGTAATGATAATCCTAATTAAATTAACGTAGTGATTAAGGTAATGTAATAACCTGCAGGGGTTACTGGTAGATAACTCTTGCAAGGTTGGGAGACATGAAATCTGTATACTGCTGCTCTAAGTCTCCCACCCTCCCCACGCTCTGGCACAATGAATCTTGTCTTTTGATAGGATGAAATCCATATTGCCTTGAAGATGATACCTCTCGCATGATTGGGTGAACTTGGGACTCTTAACTGGGGCTGACAACTGAGGTTGACCCTAGCTGACTGGTTGACAGCTTGTAACGTGTTGGTCCTAGTGACGCAATGACTATCATCTCCTCAGGCTGGACTGGTAGTTGTCCTTCCTCTTTCCCTCTTCTTCAGACCATCCTGTGTGGCTAAGCAGGAGTGGTTTTTCTTGCTGAGCTGCTCACCAGGCTCCCTATCACAAGAAGCATGCTGAAGATTGCAGAGACCCTCACATATCATAAAGACAAGTAATGGGGGAAAGTCAAACAGAAATGTTTTAAACAGTAAAGTTTGAAGTTGACCATGCATGTGGAACTAAACTAAATAACATAGCAGCATCCTGAATGAAATGGAGGTGCTCGAAAAAAAAAATAGCAATCTTTATTGTGGTGGAGCTTAGGAGCCAACTAAGTGTATAGGACCCCTTTGTGTTAGGCATTTACAAAGACAGCAGTAGACTGTCATTGCTCAAAAGACCTATCTAAATAGACTCGATGGTTTGTTTCCATTTATCTGATCGAGGAAAAGAATATTGCAAGAGTGTAAAAACATGGTACAGAGCCAATATAACCTCATATTCTGGGAGAGATAGGGTGTGAAACACTGGATTTAATCAATAACACACAGACCAAACATTTACTGAAAACTTGGAATAATAGGTATGTCTGTAATTATCAGTTAAAATAGCTTAAATGTACTTAACTGGAAAATCTTAATTTGTTTTTTTCTGTTTAGGTGAATTTTGCTCTTAACCTTTTTGCTGTCTTAAATTATGAATATAAAAATAATTACCTTTAGAAATTAAATAATTTGGCTGTGTAAATATGAATAGCAGGTTGAAAAAATTTCTCTGCTGTGGAGACTATAAAAGGATGGCTTTGCAGTTATTACACTATTTCCGTTGTTGTTCTTGAGCAGTACTGTGTCATTGTGTGGGGTATGGATGTGTTTGGTTTTGTTTTTTAAACAAACTCCCCAATGCGTGCTTTATTCATCTGTCACCTGTAGACTTACTTAGAGATTTTTAATTTCTTTGTGGCAGGAATGTCTGCAGAATACTTAATGAAATCTTGGTTAATAGACTTTTCCACAACACACATAATTTAGGATTTATTTGCCCTCAGCTGACAGTTTTTACTATAGCAAATACAAGATGAAGAATTAAATGGAAAGGAAAATATTATGTCACTGTTCAGGGCTTGAATCTGATAGAGTGATATCAATGGGCACAGAAGTTGAATATAGCCTTGCAGTGCTAGGCTGTATATGATGGTACAAAGTTGTATCCTGCAGGGAATCCTTCTAAGTGCCTGCCAAAATCCATTGAGAAAACCCAGGAAAGGTCTGCATGGTGTTAGGTTGTTGTTTTACAATTGTGGGCAACTTTTATTATTAAGGGACTGTGGTGTGTCTTTGCAGTTTAAGTGGCTGGAAGCTAACCTTTAATTTGGACTGGGTGCAGCTCAACAGCATTTGAAGACTTCAATTTTGCTACAAGCTACAAACTTCCCTGCAGTACTCTGGTCCCCCAGAATGTCCCACCAGCTGCAGCAGGACTATAGCTGTATGTCTCTGCAACGTAGGAACTTCTAGTTACTACAAGGAGGCTGCCATGGTGTAGTTGTTCAGACCATAATAATTAAGCTCAGAAAGATGAAACCTAGTTGACTTAATGATAGAAAAATATGAATTTTTCCAGTTGTTGGAGGAATTAGTCTATGTTTGAGTTTCCCAATGAGCACAACAATTATATAATATGTAGTATTCTTTATGCATCATATTCTGCCAGGCATAATACTTTGTGTCGTATATATTTATATATATATATATATATATGTAACTGTAGACAAGACATTACTTATTCTAAACCTGATACCAAAATTTATGTACATACTGTCTGGAGCATCAGTTGAAGATGAACCAATCTATTTATGAAAAAATAATCAAAACGTTGGAGAATAAGTATTAGGAAGACTCATGCTGCCATTTACATGCTTGCCTTAGTAGCTACTTAGTGCATGTTTAGTGATGAGAGATGCAGAGTACTGAATTGGAAAATTCATAAATAAATACGAAGTAGACTGACCCACAATATACCAGTGTGATGTCTCAGGTAAGATGTTTCAGTTATCTGTCAGCTATTTCATTTTGAAAGGAAAGACATTAATTCTCAAAAGTGTTATCCAGGTTCATAGCTACATTTACTGAGAGCCTAGGAAATGTATTGTTTATTTAAGTGCATTAAGCAAACCAGAATTATCTTACGACAAATGAAATAAAATGCAGGGGAAATTCTTGCTTTCATACTAGCTTTTGTATCTATCTATATATCTATCTACCTCTAAAGCTTCATTAATATTCCCCTAGTCCTTTGATAACCAATATGACACAAGTAAGGTAATAGGCAGATAGGGAGCATGAGGCTTCCTGTGTGTAGGTGTCTTCCGTACAGCTGCCCAGCTATAACCTTCCCTTGTACTGTGGTACACCAACCTTGCACTGCAAGGTTAATGCCTTTTTTTCTGACTGATGTTACCTGCATTTTTTTCCATTTGTTACCATTATTTTACATACTGCAATTAGGCCAGATGCAGTCTCAGACAAATTTCCTGTTTAGGCCAACTGTAGATCTGATTAACCCTGTGGACACTGCATCTTATTCAACCACAGGGTAGGCTTACTAATGAGAATGGCTGAAGCTCTATTGATACTTTTTGGAATATTGCATAACAGTGAGTGTTCAGCCTTCTTCCTGTTCCGTGCTGCATTGCCTACTTGGCCTGTCACTTACTGATAGGGAAAGTCTTATCTACATGTGTGCGTAGAAAAAGAAAAAAAATAAACCCAAAAGCCAGGCTTAAAGTCTCCAAATAGTTAGGATTTTGATAGATCACTAGAACTCTCAATGTTCCCATCTCTAGCAGAGGACAGGATGGCAGAGAAGACGAAGAGAGAGCTAGCTGTTGTTTCCTGTACTTGGTGAAGTAGTAACTGAGCCTGGAAGAATGACATGCATGCAGTCTTAAAGAGGTGTGGTCTAAAAGGATATAAAGAGCATACTGTGAACTGGCAAGGGCTCATGCCACTCTGATCTACAATTTCTGCTCTAATATTTATGTTTACTTTCATTTGCATAATGCAGTATTTCACACCTGCTTTATCACACACCTGTAGAGGGCAGGATCTCGAGTCTCCAGTGTTTGAAACAGTTGCTCTCCTTGTAACAACTGGGCAAAAGTGAGATAAACGTGTTGAGTTATCATCGTGAAGGTCTAAAGGAAAGTGAATGTTTCCTCAGACTTTCAGCAGGCTGATGTTATAAGGGGAACTATGCTCAGAAGTGATTCATCTCTTGGGGTTTCATCTCCCAGCAATAGACCTGTTTGATTTTTCCTTGAATTGTAAAGATACCATTGTGTTGCTACAGACAATCACATAAAATCAAGATGCCTTTTTCCAAAGATGGTCAGAGACTTTAATAGGCAATCCCTTACTCTACTTATCAGAACCACCCAAGACCAGGAGTAAACCAGCACTTTGTTGCCCTGCTTTGCCTCTGGAAGCTTAGTTCTTCAATTTTCAACAACTTCTCCAACTAGACAAGATCCACATGCCTTCCTCTCCTTTACAAGCCATTAGAATCTGATGGGATAAGACATGTGCATCAGAGCCTAGGCAGCTAATGATGTCTGACTTCCTGGCTTTAAGTGGAGCCTTTTAGACAACAGAGTTAAGCCCTACAGTTTCAGCACAGAAAAAAAAGTCTGTTCAGTCAAGGATTTCACTTGAACTTTGCCTGTGGATTTCTTGAAAAGGATTTCTCCACCTTTACTGAAAAACTTCTTCTAACTAGAGTAGGCAGTTGAGATAGCTAAAGTCACATTTTTTTCAAAGAATCCTTTAACTGCAGGCTAATCGCATATTTTATTTCACCCACATATATTGTGAAGGCAGTGTTCCCTTATATCACAAAGGATGAAAAATCCCTTTTAAAATTGTGCTTCACCCTTGCTGTTATTTCCTACTCTCCATTTTGAACCATTCATGAAGGTATTTTTCATTATTTTCCAAACAGCAGAGTGGTCTTTTATAGCAATCACTAGTATTTGCAGAGCGCTTGAACAATGAGTTGTCTCTCTGAAACTTCAAGACTTGCCTAAAACTGGTACTTGGAGCTGAATCTGTCTCCTTACCGAAGATTACTGTTGGAGTCCATAAAGCACCACTAGTTGTCCCTCTGCCCTTCCACTCAGCTTCATTGCTCCACAAAGAAAAACAATGGCATATTTTGGAAGTTAGCAGGGACTTCAAAGTGTGTATGCACTGAAAGACGAATGATTGTTCTTTATGTAGCATCAGAAAAGAAATGAAGCTTTGAAATCTTCTGTTTAGGAAAAAGATATTGAGGAAGGAAAAAAAAAGGTAAAACATAGCTCCATCCTCCAGAAGAAAAGATCACTGTCTTTGGTATTGTAATTTCACAGGTAGACATCTGCATAGTCATTTGCTTATCTGCTTAAAGCTTTTACATAATTGGCACTTTGTCATCTTCTGTCTGTAAATTATAGGCAGTCATTGGTAAAGTATCTGAGTAACCAAGAAGAGGTTAACTGCTTTCCATATATATGTAGCTACATACCTGGATCTACATGAACATGAATACATACATAAATGTATTCTTGCTCTTCAACTAGATGCCTGGAAAAAAAAATACCCTTCATGTCATACATCTGTGAATTCTGGTATAAGTATGAAGCAGATAACAGGAACCTATTTGGTTCCTTTAAAATGGAAAGACAGAGGGAGATTGATTTGGGAGAAATATGTACACAGATACAGCTAAATCACATTAAAAAAACAAATACAGGTTGTTACAAACAACTAAGAATTAAATAGGCAAATTGGGTACCAAATTTTGTGTCAAGTGTTTTTGACTGACTTGGTGAAGAGAAGACCTTTTCCAAATGTCATGCTTTGCATTGATAGTACAATAGTAGAGACAGTTTGTATATCAGAAAACTCAGTCTGGATAGACCCAATTTACATCTTCCCTAATGTGGTACTACAGTAACATTTGGAAGTAGATCCTTAAATAGAATTGGAAATAGGCTTTATCTAAATATTCACCTTACTAATTAACTCTTCCTGATAGAGTTATAAGAGCCTGGTCCTTCGATGTACAAAGCATCTACAGCTGTCGTGGAAGACTTAAACATTTGTGTGCTTGGTACTTTTTTGGAAACTGAAAAATCTGTCTGTACAACATAGAGATTAAGCTGAAGAGAACCTGAGTTCAAAGGAACTACAATATCCTAAATGTAAAACTCCACCTAACCTAGTTTAGGATAAAAGATGGTATCCTCACAACATATTGGTTACTGTGGATAATCCATCCATAGTGGATTGCTTTTCTTTAATGTCATTAAATAACGTGCTGAAATTTGCATTGCAAATTGTAGGGTGGTAGGCCATTTTTCTTTACAACTAAATTAAGTGAATTCCACCAAGGTCCTCCGTATCCAGCAACCCAATAATGAAAGCATTTTGGCACCCCTGATTTTCATCCTTTGTTTGCTTAAATTATTTTCTGTTGAGCATAAGGGACAGATATTTTTGTGAGTTCACTGTTAAGTTTCACAGATGCAGGTTTAAGGAGATTATTTATGCTTTAGGATTTAATATCTACCAACACGCTGTTCATTTGCCTGATACCACTAGGGACTAGTTCTTTCATTTGCAATTTATAAATCCTCATCTTCAGACATTCATGTTTTCAGATAGCTGAATGAAACATCCTGCAGTTATTAATATAATGAATTTTATCTCAAATGAACTAATAGTGTTTATTCAACCAACATTATATATGCTTTTTGTGTGATAGGTCCAGGGCTGTGGTTTTTTTTTTTTTGTCTTTTTTTTTTAATCTAAATAGACTAGGTAATGCTAACCTAGTGGCTTGTTGAGGAGTCACCTTAGGAGCTCTCCCTTAGTTTTAAGCATGTTTGATGAGGAATGCTGTTTTCTTGTGCCCTCTGCTGATAAATTTGGTGATTAGCCTTCTGAAAGGACAACAGATGAAGCTCTGAAGCAAGCATACAATGTTTCTTCCTTCCAAAAACCTTGCATCTGGAATGAAGAAGTCAAACTGGTGTTTGGTGTGCCTAATGAGACCCCAAGCCTTGGCAAAGGTTGTAAACAAAGATGTGACTGAATCTTGCATCAAAGCCTCATGATACCCAAGATAAGTGACTGTAAATGGGCTGCAGTATCTTATGAGGTCTTACACTCTGTGCAAACAAGCTATTCATATTCCTGTAGAGGCAGCTCCATACAATACGCTTTGATATACAAGTACTTTATTCCCTGTAGTAGCCTAGATGTAAGCTGTCAAGTGATGAAATTCTGCCACTTCCCTTCAAAGCAATATTCTTCAGTTGCAAAGGTCTAGCAGTCAGTGCTTATAGCTGCTTTCCCCTGCCCCCCCATTCGTTGCTAGGCTTCAGGTCGGCTCAGCTATTTCCTATCAGATTGTACCAGAGACAGAACTGTCAGGTCCAGAGAGAACAGGAGCTCTCTGAGACTTGCCATGCTATAAGTGATAACCTTCTCATAAAGCAGGATGCTTAAAACATTAAAATGCAAGAACAGAAGAAGGTGAAATCAAAATGTGAGTCTTTCTTGAAATGTCCGAGTTAGCTAAATCTTTATGCTGCTTTCAAAGTACATTGCCTCTTCTTTTACAATTAAAGCTTGAAATTATTTTATGTATGCTGCAGTGATTGATTTCAGAATGAGAAGGAATATTAAAAATTCCTATGAGAGAAAGCTTCATAATAATTAATAATATTATGTTAGAAATTTGAAAACAACCCTGTTTCTCTGTGGTTTTCATCCTATTCTTGGCAAGCATTTTCCTGTGCTGTATTTCTTGTGCTATGAGAGCCATTCTGGATTGCTGATAGGCTCAAAACTCAAGCAGTTTGTAGTCAAATGACCAGATGCCTTGATCTGATCATTCTGGGATGGGATGCTGTGAGCTACCAAAATGCAATCTAGCATTTTATAGAGAGGCTTCAGTAACCCCCTATGGTCTTACCAAGAGCTCATGCTGTATTCAGTTTTCTTTGGACTATGAAAAACTGACCGAGGACAGAATTTCCCCTTTCAAGTTTTATTATATTTTTAGTGCTACTAAATTAGAAGTGTGTATTGTGTTACACTGTAATTTTGCAATATAATACATCTTAAGCATACTGCCAAGTACCACAAGTTTGTTAATATTTCATGGAACTTCCTTCCCCCTGTATTAAAAAAATAATACTTTCTCTGTCTTGTCTGACATTCAAAGGCTAGAAAAATGCAGAGAAACCAGAAAGAAGACTATGGAACAGGCAAATAGTTGCATATCATTTCTGCACCTGTGCAAAGGTAATTTTCATGCACTGGAAAGCTGAAAGATGCTGGAAGATGAACCCTGCAGCATATAAGGAATGATGAAACAGGCAAGGCCAGAGGTAGAACCTCTGGATCCATCTGCTGTCCTCACATGTATAGTGGGAAGCTTCAGTAGGTACTGCAGAGCAACTAGGGGAAAAAAACCCCCACCTCCCCTTCTAGAACTGGCAAATTTCTCCATTACCCAACACACATATTTGGTGAACATAATTTGACCTTGAAAAAGTCAAAGTGTTTTTCACAAACCTCCAGAAAATACTATCTCTTTGCATGGAACAGTACTTGATATTGTATATTTGAAAGAGGAATTAATTCTTCCATGTGATATCTAAATTTAATTTCTCACATATCATCTCAGTGGTGCTTACAAAAGTTGCTGGTACAGGTATCCAGGTATTTCCAGTTTTAATATAGTTGGAGCTGATCCTGACTAGATTTACTCTGTTTTGTTTCATAGTTCTACTAAAGCTTTGAATGAGGTCTGTTCATGAGGTGTCTTGTACTACATACAGAAGTACCCCTAGGGCATTGTATAAATTAATATTCCATCCATGAACATGGCTAGTAGTTGATTTATTATTTGGCAGTGAGAAACAAGAAACTAGATTACTGATTAATTGCAATCAAGCTGAACAGAATGCTCACGTGTATGCTGGAGTATAAATATACTAGTGATGGCCTTTTGCAATCTGCAGTCTATTTTAGTAGTGTTAAATCTAGGAGTTTAAGAAACAAGTAGGAACAGTGGTAAATAGTACCAGTATTTTTAGTTTAGCTAATTAAAATTTTATGACTGGCATAGCTAATTTGAGTTTATGGCATCTTCATGTTTGGCATGGGGAAATAAAAGAATTCTCAAGAGTTGACTTTTGCTATAACCTGTCATATCTTATTATGCTCTTTCCAGCTCTCTGATTTAAAACAAAACAAACCTGTAATATATTCTTCACTAGGAAGGAGAGAAAATACAGCCCAGTAACTGCAGCCAGCAAGTACATCTGAAATAATACCATGATTGCTGTCAGTGACTGTTTGGAGCAGTTGCGTCCAGTGATCGTCCTAAGAATAATTAGGTCTTGCCACTTGGGAAGAAGCTTCAGAAAAATACCATAAGGAAATACTAAGGAATTACAATAATCACCAGGTATATAGTTAGCAAATAAAATCTAGGTAAATACAAGAATATGGCCTCTTAAGCACACACAGACAAAAAAGGAACAAAGGAATCTCTTCTATTGGTGTGTGTGCAGGGACAAGATGCTCTTGAGCCTCTTCACCTGGGCTTCAGACATCTCTGCCCCAGTTATGTGTCCAGTTATGTTTGTGAAAACACGGCTGCTCTGCATTAAAAGTCTTTGTAGGCTTTAGGTTTTGTTTTAAAACAATCATAATTTAAAATGAAAAATATTAGACTTTTCAGTCTTCCCAATGAATTCTTGTGCAGTGTCACAGGGCCATATATATAGCCTGATGTGAAATATGTCTTCCTTAATTAAGGTCTGTGACAAAGACATACAATTGTGTTAAGTACAACACTGATTAGCATTGGCTGTTAGCTGCAGGATGAGGCATAGGCCGGGCCAGTAGTCAATTCTAAAAAAGTCTGTCAGACATTGTGGATCTAATAGAGATCATGGCAGAAAAAAACCTGACAGCCTTTCACCCAGTCCTGTAGTCCAGTTCCACTGTTAGCATCTTAGTCTTCACTATTCTTGGAGAGAAATGGGAGAAATGCTATCAAGAATAGATATAAAAACGAGTATGTAAAATAATTTAGGAATTCAGTGATTTAGGAGTACTAAACTGAAACCCTATCCAGGTGAGCAGTGCTTGGGAAAGGAAGAGGCTCTGGGCCTGCCCCATGTGATCTCAAAAGGGATAAAATGCCATAGTGGGTGTTGATTTACAAAGAACTTCAAATTGGGCTTCTCTTTTGTCATTGTTCCACCAGTTAAGATTTACTGTGTTGATCAGTGGATTCAGACCAGCTAATGCTACAGCATTTGGTTTTGTTACTGTAGAAACACCTTTAAATGGAAAGAGTCCTTTAATTCTTTTCAGAGAGACAGGAGGAGAGCTGTGGAATCTCCCTTTATCTTAAATAAACAGCTTGTATTGCTTTGGAATGCGAACATTTTGATTATACCTAATGTTTGGAAGTGGACAACAGCTACCATCTTTAGATTCTCACTCTTCTGACTAGCTTCTGTTTACTGTATTTTCATTTAGAAGACACTGCTAATTACAGATTTCCTCAGCGTACACTTTGATCTTATAGTAAGATAGGTGCCTACAGTGTGTGCTGTTGTTTTGGAATGTATTTTTTTTCATTTGGTTTGCGCATTGGTACTTTGTACTGCTTTTTTTTTAATAGCGTATTTATCTACTTGTGTTCTATAATTTTCTTGTTAGTCAGCCTTCCTTCCTAATTCCACAAAAAACATTCATTCATTAACTGATCTGTTGCAAATATGTTTTAAAGATACATAGCTATCTGTTTTGCTTGTTCCTGATATGCTGCCTTATACATATGCTCCATTTTTGTCTCTCTTTAATCAGTTGCTCTAAGCCTGCTTCCTTAACTTCACCCAGACCTCAGCATTCTTTACAGATGTAAAAAATAGTGGTCATGCTAAAAAGTGTCTTTACTGGGTTATTTGGCTAATTTCTCGGCATCATGTCAGGATTTCAGTGGTAAAGAATTTTGAGGAAAAGGCTTAAATTCACTTGAGCTTAAATGAAAGGTGAAAAAGTACAGAAAGAAAAATCTCAGTTAGATCAGGCTTGTCCTGAACAAACAAGATACACTGCCTAGAGGCTGCAGTTTTGCAAGAGTGTAGTTGTAGTCTATCAAGCTGGCTGAGAATTGGAAAGAGCATTCGCATTTGTCATGCATTATAATCAAATTTGATGCAGATTTGCAGACCTGCACAACAATGATAAGACATCAGCACTTACTTTTACTCTGCATAGAGTGTAAACAGGAGTAGTTTGGGGTATAACATAGTAGATTTTTGCCAGTGTTTCATTTATTGTCTATGACTCGTGACATGCAGTTATTTTCTATGCAGAGCAGCACCTGTTTTATTTTCTTCCAAGTACTTGCCAAAACTGGGTTTCTGGATGCAAAGAAAATCTTTTTCTAACACGGCAACTAACAATTCAAGAATAGAAAACACTGTGTTTGTTAGTTTAGGCCCTAGTTAGGTAGCTAATCCTCAGCCCTTTGAGCAATTTTAGAGCCTTCAGTTTTGCTGCTTGTATAGATGACACTATTCATACAATTAAGGCTTTGCAGGATTGGGCTTTTTCATTACTGAAGCACTAATATTTATTTTTAATAAGGTGCTCTAGTCCTCTTCTGCAGACCTATGAAATGTTTGTTTCCCAGGCTGCTGCTTCACAGTTTACAGTGATGTTTTTTGGGGTGCAGTTCGAGCAGAATAAGAAGATGAAAATAAGTTAGAATAGATAGCTCTTGTCATTGTGGTTAGAAGTTGAACTGATGAAACAGAATTATCTTTGCCTAGCTGTTTAAAATCTGCAGTGACTACAGTAATATGGATTAGAGGCAAATAGGAACGTTTTGGAAGGGATTTTGAGAGACATCTCATCATAATCCTAATAGGCTACAAAACAACTGATGATGTATTCAGAGCTACTTAGAACTGATAGAAGAGAATTACATGTATTTGAGATTTTACAGTTTAATATCTGTTCTTCCACATAATGTACAAAGGCATCTTTTACTTACTGACACTTGCATGATGTATAGGAAGGTTTATTTCTTATTTCAGGGGATAGATTGTACAAATTGCCCTAGGAGAAATGAATCATGAGGTCTCAGGTACAGACAAGGCTCTCTGTACCAGACTGCAGTGCTAACTACAGGGAAGTGGAGTCCACAATTTTGTAAGAAAAATACTAAAGTATTTAGAAGGCAAGAATAAAGCAGGCTGTAAACTGTAGTGTCACTAGCTAGCTAAATGTGATCCCTAAAGAGTTTCAAGTATACTTAATGTTCTGTCACTTTGAAGTTTTGTGATTATAAAATTAGAAATGTTCAAGTAAGAAAAAAGATTACAGCAAAATACATACTCCCTCAAATATTTTCACGCTGTTGGTATTTTTAAGAATCTTCCTAGTAAAGAGACTATAATAGTTATGTTACTATAAAAGCAGGACATTCTTGACAGTCTCCAGACATTGTCTAAGTGCTTTGTGTGCTAGGAAATAGCAGTTTAACAAGGAAGTGCAATTTTCTACTAGATGTGTTCTCCAGTAGTGTATCAAATACCCAAGCTTAGTAATCAGACAAATTAAGAGATTGAACAGGATTTGTGTACAGTTAAAATTTACATTAATTTACTACCTAGAATGGATACAAGTCAAATCGTAAATTGCTTTTCCTAACAATAGGTAAAATATCATTACCAGCATATAATCTAGTAGGCACAGTCAGTATCAGAAAACTGTATGTTCATTTTTGTTTCCTTTGTTCCTGTGTGCGCCTTGCTTGGCAATACAATTTTTTGTGACTGAGTCCCTGCTGAAATGTATCTCAAAAAAACTGCAGTGAAATGAAGAAGAAACTACAACTGGGAACTTCATGAATGAGCCATATACTCATTCACTGTAAATTCAAATTAAGTCTAGTAATTTCACTAATAACTTGGAGAAAATTAGTCCTTATCACCCAGGAGTAAATATGCCAATGGTGGAATAAGGATAAAATCTTTCTAGGAATTGCATCATATATCTGTAGCTTTTTTTTGTAGCTTTTTGAGGTTTATTTTACTTTTCAGCTTTTAAATGTTTTATTTACTGAAGTCCTAAGCGCTTAGATGCTGTACAGTCTATTAATTTTGTTCTCCATGGTGCAGCTAGCAAAACGGATGAAAGCATATGGTGATGATAAGACTAGGGGTTCTTCACAGCACTGTGCAGATACTGGTTAATTAATCACCGCTTCACTGTTGCAAAATTAGTAACTATTATCCTCATTTTCACTTATCCGAAAGATTTTATTCTTTTT
Source organism: Elanus axillaris (assembly GCA_026212715.1). Classification (NCBI taxonomy): domain Eukaryota; kingdom Metazoa; phylum Chordata; class Aves; order Accipitriformes; family Accipitridae; genus Elanus; species Elanus axillaris. The sequence goes on from JANZLQ010000002.1 coordinate 6,655,309, forward strand.
TTGGAAAAAAAAGAGAGTATTTCAATTTTGCGCAACCAAAATTTTGATGTTTCATTTTCTTTAGCATCTGGGACCTCAGAGTGCAGTACTTCCATGAAATCATCAGCTATTAGCATATAAATTAAGCCAGTCTGGTATTTTGAGTTTCTCCAAACAGTTTCTTCAGAAACAAAGAAACTAGTTGATTTTAAATTGTTGGCACAAGCAGGAAGAAGTCTATTCATGTCCCAGTTATGACTGACTGAATGAAGTCCGTCTGGTTTTACATCCAGGAACTGAACAAAGTTTTAAGGTGATAATTACAAGACCTGAGCTGTTTCTTTAAGAAAAAAATCTTCCGAATTTAAGCTAACATAAAACATCTCATATGCAAATAAAAATTAATAAATCGGCACTGTCAAACGTATATTTTTACATAGACCTATTGAAGAATTAATTCAGATTTTATTTTGTATGTACACAGACAAGTAATTTACTAGCATGTGATTTTAATGGTTCATACAGAGTTATACGAAGGGAGGTTTTAACCACTGCCAAAAAACCAGAGCATTGTAAGGAAGAATAATTTCTGTGCAATTTGTAATCTAGCTTTGGACTACAGAGGAAGCATCATTTAAAATTCTGTAAATGGACAGAGGGATAAAGGCTGTTTTCACATTGCATTGTGTGCATCTCCCCCTGCACAAATGCAAGTAGAGTAGAGCTAGTTTTGTAAGAAAGAGTACATATCCCTGCTTATTGGAGGCATTATTAAATACTTCCCTTGAAGATAACGTGACAGACAGTACTTAAGGCATTTAGCTCCCTACATGATCAATGTAATTTGTGTGGTACCAAGCATAATTCTTTTAGGAGAAATTTTATTTAGTTCTTTTGATAATTCTTTTTGGTAAAGTCTGCATACTGCCCTAAGACAGGCAAGATCTCATGAAAACATATAAATACTTTAAGGTGAATTGAAATAGGAAAACGGATATGTTTGTTTATTTTGGAAGGGTATGAGAATATTTTAGGGACCAACTCAGGACTCCTGTAATTCATGAGGTCTTAAAAGTATATATTTTTTTTTCTGATCCATCTCTAAACTCCAGTGGAGTAACTGATCAGAAGTAAAATGTCTGCTCTTTCTATAGAATAACTAAGCAACAAGTTATCTCTCCCTGAAGCCCTCTGCTCCCCAAATTACTCACCGTAATAAACACATAATTTATTACGCATAATCAGCTTGAGTTATATATTCTTTGTATGAGTTCAGGGTTACTAAGGACTGCTGTAAAAGCCATGAAAGGCGTTTTATTTTTAAGAAAAGAATCCCACATACTCGTTATCCTTACGATACACTAGGCACAGTTGTTTTGAGTCTTTTTGGAGAATATGTCCTTTGTGCAACAACTTGGCATAGTAGCCTCTTTGCCATCTATTAGCCTCATATCTGTAGGAGCATTAGTCCTCTGTTTTGGTGGTTCCTCTACAACTTAATACCTCAACATGTGGATGAACGGTTCTTTTCTGCCAACACAGTAGAGTACAGCACAGGCCCTTCCTAGTCCAAAAAGGAAGTTCTTCCCTCCGTGATCTTTAAAATGCATACTTGCTAAAGCTTTATTTGACTGAAATCTGTGGGGTTGTTCATCAAGTCAGATTCGCTTGAAAGCTTGGCAGTTTTTCTGTAAATGCTTGTGTTGGAATGCTACTTACTCATTCAGAGTGCATACATGGTTCTGTGGGTTAGACTTAGAAAATTGCTGCAGTATGGTGCAGTGGTACATCAGCTCACTGCCACCTTTTGGCACTGATCCCAAGAGTTGAATCTTATCGCAGCCAAGTTTTGCAGTACTTTTCAGCCCGACTGTGTAAAGGACTTGAGAAAATTAACTGATCTCTAACTGCAGATCTCAAGGACATTATAATAAAATAATGTAGTAATATAATAATGTACAGTGAAATATAAATGGCAGATTGTATAATCCTATTGTACAAGAAATGCATCTCAATAAGCAGAGAGAATGTGTTTAGAATGCTATCGAACCAAGTTATTACAGCAAGATCAATTAGACATGATTGACCTCAGAGGCCTATTTAAATTACTTCAGTAGGAAGCATTAATATCTTGGGTACAGCTTCTAGGAAACGTGCCATATTAGCTCTAACTTCCTTTCACAGACTTTTAATAACTGAACAGATAATTTACTGAGTGTATTATAAAAGACTGCATATCTTAAAGCAAAATAATGAAACAGAATGTTAACTTTAAACAAATTTCATTTTTGGAAATAGCACTAGAAATTGTTTTGAGTCTAAAAACAAACCACTTTGTCTAAAATGTTTAGGATACTTTAATTTCTCATTTCTGTTGTTTAAAAAACTCTTAATTTGCGTGACTGCAGCAGCAGTTGTAGAACATAAGGGAGACCAATACTACAACATTTGCGGATAGAAAACCCTGATACACTGAAATACAGAGGACTTTCATTTTGTTACTTCCTGTTGCAATAATTCCAGCTATTTTCAGTATAGAAAGTTCAGAATTAATTTCTCAAGTTTCCTGTAGTGTGTGATGAGAGAGAGAAGTAACATTATATTTATGTACATGTAGATGTCCTATATAACACCTTTGTAGTCCAGTTTCACCAGTTTTTTGAGGACTGTTCTATCCATTTACAAGACCCCTGAGGGGGAAAAATAAAGAAAAACTTTTATTCCCTGAAGAGCTGAAGGGTTCAACAACCCAGAGCTACAAAACAAGTTGGAAAAGTTTTCTGGTCCTTAGTGAGAATTTCCATCTTGGCCATGTAGTTTTGGGGCAAGTCACCTCAGACATATTCAAACACATCTACAAATACTGAAATGGTGGCTACACCTGTCATTGCTCAGTCACTTCTAGGCAGGCAAGGCAACACCTATAGCTGAAACAGATATAGCTAAAGCAGACCACTTGTCTTTGCTCAGCCTCTCTCGGGACTAGGAAGAAGCCCACCCTTACTCAGCTAGGCACAGCGCTAAGCTCTAAAAGCACACAGGTGTCCCTGTACCTCTGTGTAATGCTGTACCTTCAGTACTTCAGCAGCACAGGAGGCACAGAAGTGGCTTGCCAAACTGGGATTCTCAGAACCCAGTTGTGTCACACTGGAGTAGCCCTATACCATGATGTTATTAAACAATGTGCATGGCAATAGTTGGCATGATTATTCACAAAGCACTTGGAATATTAATGGTATCACTTACTCTAGGTGAAGTTTCTTCATGATCTTAGCCAGCTTGTGCAGAAACATCATCTGTGTTCCCCTGAACGGCAGTGTTTCCACTCCCCTTCTGCAGATAAAATCTTTTCAGAGTCTGGTGTAAATCCTAAAAAAGAGAAAAAAAAGAAAAATTCAGCATTAAGACATAATTCTTAATAGAAAGTATTTAGCTGCTAACCAAAAAGGGAACTATGCATGGAAAACTTAGATGAAAAGTAGCATTGCAAAAACAAGTACCTATTTTCATCTGCCAAACCATTTTATCACATCAGTTTATTTGCATCATAATTATATCTGATTGGTGTGATGAGGATACTTGGTAGTATATAACATACGTTCTCTATGCCTCATAAACGTGTATATTTATGCTTTTACCATATTAATTGCTATATTTTACCATATGCTTTTACCTAATATTAATACATTTAAATATGCCTGTATTGGAATGAGCACATAGGGTTTTGATTCAGTAAAGAGAGATGTATATGAGCTCATGCATGGTTTTACTATTAAAAGTTTGAATTGATTTGTGGGTTTTGCCCCTAAAATAAGAGTCAGTAACATTGAAGTTCCGTTGTTATTAACCTAGTAGGTGAAAACCCTTTTTACAGGTCATTTTGCTTCTTATATCAACTCCAAATACAACTTTGTAAGACATCAAGGTGACCTGAGAAATGGATGTTGTACCAAGAAATGCAATATGTTGAGTACAGATCTCACTAACATCTTAAAATGAATGCATGCCTGTGTATTTAATCAAGTGGATTGTTTTTCTTCCTTTTGATACTTTTGTGCATAAGAAAAATACTATAACAAACTTTGTGGAAGAAATGAGAAGTTATGACAGTATTTGCAGCAGCACATTGTGAATACTGGAAAAGATATATATAAAAATTTAAGGATATAGAAATCTCCACCCACCCCCCCACCCCCCCCCAGCTCTGTTCTTCTCTCTTCTTTGAGTTGTTAGACCAAACTGAAGTCTTCATATGACACTGCTGTAGAGCTGCTTTCTGTTTTGAGACTTTACATTCTGGTGGTCAAAGATCAGAACCATTGCTCTGTTCTCAATGGTCTTTGACACTGCCAGCATGATTTTCTTCTTGAAATTGTGTCCTCTCCTGTCAGTCTTTCATGGCTGTATCCATTCCTGGGGCCCTGAATGTCTTTTTTTAATACCTTCCCAAGGAGTCTCTTTTCTTTTCCTGTAGAAGTCTGTACGGCTCTGTCCATTGTTCCGTCCTATTTGTCTCCCTACCCTTTGTCTTGGTAATCTCAAACACAAATTCAGTTGCCCTCTCTAGACCGACTATACTTGCACTTCTATTCCAGACATTGTGTTCTGTTCAAGATTTTAGATGTTCTCACAATATTATTAAACCAGAAATATCCCAGCAACACAACTCTAAACCCCAAGTCTTTATACCCTGTTCTCCTGTTACTTCCTTCCCCAGTCACTGTAGACAGCAACACTTTTTTACCTATCATTCAGGCCTGCAAATAGCATATCCCTTTCATGTGCCTTCTTAAATGTGTCATATTCTTTTTGTATCATACCCATGTAAGTAAACTCCTTTTACGAATTCTAATTGAGTACTTTCTGATTTCTGTAATGTTTTCTCTGATCTCAGGGAATGCAATTTCTCTTTTCTTAGATCCACTCAGGCTACCACTACAAAGATCATTTTCTCACACCTCTGGTGTGATGACATCACCTCTTCTTCTGTCAGCACAGCATCCTTTTCCATTTAAAAAAACCTGGTTGTTCAAGTGAAAGCCTTTAAAGTTTTTCCTCTCCTCTTTTATTTACTATTCAGCAGCCAACTAGAGATATGGGACTTCATCACCCATTTGTTACATTTTTTAGTTAGCATGTTAGGCCTATTTGCATGCCAGCTCTTGCATCTAGGAGGTGTTATGAAACACTTGAAAAGATTTATCTATATCCTGTAAACTAGTTATGAAAATTTTATTCTGCTGTACTAGTGACCCACCCCCAAAAAAGAAAAGACAGGCAACTGAAGTGCTAATACTGGTGCTTACTGTGATTGACCTAGTATTACAGTCTTTATGTTCTCCTTTGCAGGCGTCTATTTGCTTTTACTTTGTAGCTGAACCATGAACTTCTTAGGATGTGGAAAATCTCACTGTTCTGTGTTTGACTGTCCACTGCAGCTATTATGTCTAGTACTTTGGAATATGAATAATAAGCCATAGTAGACTCAATTAATTTCCTGACTCAGCAAACTGCCATCACAGGGAGGAGGAATGTATAGATTTCCCATCCTTCTCGGGAGAGAGAAGAGAAAGAAATATGATACAGCTCTTTACCAAATCTACTTCAGGTTGTTCTTCTCAGTTTTTATTATACTAATAATTTCTTTTATCCAATATGATAACATGTAGTTTAAACTTAACTTGTATCTTTCTCCAGTAAGTATTGGTAAAAAAGTTTAGAGTTTAGGAAATTATGTCACTTTCTCTAGAAGGTGGCAAAAAGTAATTCCTTGTAGATAGTACCATAGGTATACTATAAAATAAAAAATACGTTAAAAATAATTGGATTCGGCTGCAGATTTTCAGCTTCTGTATGCACATCATGTCCATTGCCTTAACCTATTTAAAATTTCTTTGGAGGCGTGACTGTATGATCTCTAGGGAGATGAATGAGAATTTCAGTCCTCAGAAGTTAGTCAAGGCTTTTATTAGAAACGTGGAAATAAGTTGAGCATAGAGAGTGGCTGTGTTTCCTAGTATGAGATACCTTGCTTATTCTAAGTTTTAACACTTCTGGAGAACAGGCAAGATAATCCGCTATCTAAAATTCCCAAGTGGTTTTACTAAAATTTTTCCTTCTTTCCAATAAGAGTTCAAATTTCCCCCCCATATTACTCCAAAATTATTTATTACTTTTCCAACGTTATGATGTCTATTGCCACTGTTCAGAAACATAGATTTCTGCTTCTGTATGATTTCAATGTGAGCACTATTCACCAGTGACACAGCTATGTCAAAAGTGGGCAATTTAACACCAAATTAAGAGTTTTGTATTGTCTGTACTTGAACAGATGGTACCCTTACTCATTTTGTGAGCATAAATTACTACTAAGCCTCAAATAATTTATTCACTCCTTAGAACTGTAGCCAATAGCTTACTGTCTAGCTACATGAGTTTTCACATCCATCAGCTCAACCAGTGATCCGAAAGCAAAACCCAGCTCTTGGAACATTATGTTACTTTTGTGACACCCCTGGGAGGACTTTAGGCCTCTGCACCAATGGATGAATATGCATTTCTTTCATTTGTGAAATAACACTATGAAGGATCATATCACTATAAAAACTCCAAGCATGATTCAATACACATTACCAACGTAAGTTAAAATGAAGCTACACTTGTGGAAAAACAGTGCAATAGAAATTACTTAAGGCCTCTTCCTATATATATTTTCATTTCAAATAACATATTGCTAGTTTATAGTTTTCTGTAATTTTAAAGTTCCTGTAAAGCTGAGGAGACATTTGAAGGGAATGACTGTGTACTTTGTTTTTTCCTGTTCTTGGGTACATTTTGTGCTCAGCTGTTTATACAAATTTCAGCTGAGGTGTGAAAACACAGTCAAGGAATGATAAATCACTGTTGAAGAGTGACCATAGAATAATACTCAAGCCTTAAAAATCTTAGAGGTACAGGATTTGATAAGCATACAGTAATAGAGGTGCCCTGAGGCAAATGCATAGACAAGAGACCCATGAAAAACCAAAGGTTACTCATTCTACAAACCCTGTGAAAAAAGAAGCATGTTGGTATCCTCTTGCACCTTATCCCTTGTCTATACTGGCTTATCCTAATGCACACATTTTCTCCCTGTCTGCCTGTCCCTTTGATTCCTTACATCCTTCTGCACGTGAGAGTATGCTTGTCAAGTTTAAGAGAAGTGTGTCTAGCCAGGTTACTCCTGGCACCGTGAGGTTCTCACTGTTAGTGTGCAGGCTGATCCTTAGTCTGAGCTGGTTGTTTCCTACTAGTGTGTTGCAACAGATTTGGTTTGACTTTACTGTGAATGTCAAATGATTGTGTGATGGACTCATGTTGTTTTGGCTGTTGTGGACTAAATGAGAGAACAAGCAACAAGCTTTTTTTTTGTGTGACCATCTGTGAAGCCTTGCCTGCCTTAAAAATGGGCAAACGCAAGTTTTTTGGGTATGCATGTATTACATGAGGTCCAAAAGCCCATTGAGTCACATTATGCTAGGAATTGTAAAAACGCAATTGGAATAGCTGTTCTTAATACAGAAATATTTTTACTATGGATGCTTCAAATTTCATGTAGGTTTCTCACCTTGTCATAGGCAAGAGCTACTAAGGAGACTGTATGTAATCCAAGATTTTCACTGATTAAAAATCACTAATTTGATGGAATTCTTCCAATTCAGGAGAAAGAGATATTTGAAAATGACATTTATTTTTTACTATCAGGCATTTTTCCTGTTCATGTTGCTTTTTATTTCCATTCTTTCAAACAAACTCAAGAAAGATTGCAGCAGAATATGCTAATTATTAGTAACAGTCTGTAAAGGTGTTTTTGTGGCCATTTTCTACGGATAATAGGTAGGTATCAGTGTCTTTTGATGCATTTTGGACTTATTTTTCAGCTAAATATGTTCCACTGAATTTAATTAGGAAGCTGTGGGTATGTAAAATCTGCTGTAAAAAACCAAAATTAAGCAGGGTCAGACTAAGCGCTAGAAATAAGAATTCCCAACAGCTTCTGAAAGGAGAGACCTCAATGACTCAGTTTTTCCAGATGCAAATTGAGAACATTTTCCTCCTTAACATATTTTGATGACTAGCAAAGTAGCATAACTCAACATAATGATCAGTTTGAGTTTTTTCTCCCACAGAGGACACACTTTGCAAAGACAGTCCAGAATAAGTGGTATGACCAGGACTGGCTTGGAATGGAGAAGGCAGCCGTTGGGATGCCTTTAGTTTCCACTCCTGCAGATGTGCCTACAGCTTTCTGAAGCATCACGTCAAGAGGAAGCTCTTCCCCAGTATGGATTGCAGAATTTGGTAGTTCAAAAACCAGTTTTCATTATTATAGCTAGAAATAGGAATTTCTATAGCAATTGATCATTTCAGGCCTATGCACTTGAAAGGTGAACTATCTCTTCCCAACTCTTATCAGTCTGTTAAACTTTTCTGTCCTAGGAAACTTTAATAAAAGTTTCCTCTCCGTGCAAACACAGAGCAGCAGGCACTAAGGCTGCTTGACACAGCTAGAACAATAGCCACACTTGTGATACTCTTGAGTTGAACATGCCTGTGGAGGAGACCTTTGTATTTTGTTTAGAGGAAAGGAAGCAGTTCCTTAAACTAGGGCAGATCAGAAGGTAACCTGCTGGGAATGAAAATATGCAACAATAAGCACTAGATGGTTCTGTTATGATAGTGCTAATCAAATAGTCATCATAATAATTTAAGTAAGAGATGCTGGAAGAGTTTATAATACAAAATAGTAATGCTGCTGCCCCTAAACTGTCCAGGTTAAGAATACTTCACCAGAATCCTAATTTGTTTGAGGTCAAGTTGTGTTCATCCTACTTTTCTAACATTTCTGCTTATATGAACTGTAATTTTCTGTCAATTAAACTGCAAACGTAAGATGTAGGAACTTTTAACTGGCCTGTAACTGAATCAACATGTGGGTTATACATATCTGGACAGACGCTACAGATCTGTGCATAATGCCCTAAGTGTATAGGAGTGTGGTCTGATGACAAAGTATAAATGCAGATGCTATTGGTGGATCCCTAGTGCCTGTTCAGAGATAAGAGAACAGTGCATTCTAGCTGGTCTCTGAGAGTCAGTATGATTTGTGTACTGTGGCATTTTAGTACAGTTTTCAGTCACTTTAATTATGCCTGCAGGACTTGTGCAACGGTGCTGTATACCAGAACAGTCACTGATACGGTACGTTTGTAGTTAGAATTTTAACAGCTTGGGCCTGCCAGCCCCAAACACAGTACTGACATCCAAGAGTGAGATTAGAAATATGGCATGGATGTTTATTTTTCATCTTGGAAATGCACAGTGTGTCATGGCTTTGCTCTGCAGAACAGCTAACAGGCACATTTTCAAAGGTACTAGAATACATAAATGATACTCTAGGACAATTTATAGTGAACTTAACTCTGGGTGTTGAATATGTGAGTTTTGCTAGCATAAGCGTAAGGATGAGAACAGAAAAATAGTTTGGTATAGTCTTAGATCACCTGACACACTGCAATTAATCTTCTAGGCCTCCTATCATCAGTTTCAACAGCATATTCTTTAATGGTGACATTCTTGTCTCAGCTGCATGGGTGGGTTTTCTCATCAGTATCTGTCACTACTCTTTGTCTAGCTGCTGATCCTTTTTAAGAATTTTCTTTCTGCTTTGCCAGTCTACTCCCTTTCTATTTTCCTTTTTTTCTCATTTTCCTTTTTTTCCTCATTTATCAAATGCTGCATTTAGAGGACATCCCCTGCTGTGTATCTGCACGTAACTGCAAGCCCTCTAAAAGAAGTCTTCAAAGTGTAGCAGCTTTCTTACAAGTCTTCAGATACTGCAAGTGTGGCATGCATTCTTTTTCACTAATTTCTTTTAATATACACAAGTTAATGTAATAGAAAATTATAGGATTACAGTTCTGAAATACATCAATGTACCACTTTTCAGATATTGCAGGATTCTTAGAGGCCTGCAATTCAGAAGGTGTCATGTTTTCTGAAGCAGATTTCCCTTTACCAGACAAATCAATAGTAGATTAAGGAGTAGTGTACTGACTATTTCTTGAGACACAGGAGCAAAAAACTGAACTTGTTTCAAAGTACTTGCTTGTTTTTCATCTATTAGTTTTACTGACTTCAAAATTTCAGTTGGTTTTTTTTTTTGAGAGAGAGAGAGAAGTGAATGTTTCACCTTAATGGGTTTATTATTACCGTTTAACTTTTACTGAAATTAACAGATGTGGAAAACCATATTGTATATAGCTATAACTATACTGAATGATTCAGGTTCTATTTAGGCAGAGATGCAAATAGATATCTGAGAACATTATTTTGTGTCATTTTTTTGTCTGCCTGCAATGCATCTTCTAAAGCACATGTCCTGTTGCTTTGATCTAAACCATAATAACCATATAATGAAAGTAGTTAGAGACATTCTTTTGTTAATAGGTTGATGGAGAAGGGGAAGGGTATTCTGCTTAATAAATGCTGCTTTATGAAATACACAGAGATTAAAATTTGACTATACTAATTGGCTTGATTTGTGAACTCACGTTTTCCGCTAGTTAGGAAAAGTAATGGTTTCCTAACTGCAGTGGCTGCTTGAGGATACCAAACTGATGTGAACTACACTATCTTTGCAGTGAAATGTTGTAATAGTGATAAAAATTTGTTTGCATAGTGTAATAATGCAGCCTAAAACCAAAGCTAAAGCAGCAGGAATGCTTTGATCTGCAGCTATGAGATTCTTCCTGTATTCAGTGTAAGATCAGAATTCAAATTTAATTGTGCAGAAACTTTTTCTAAAGTAACAGTTTGAATAAGTATCTTCATCTGTGAGTGATCCTACATGGGTACTCTGGAACTGAAGTTGTTAATAACTGTAGAATAATGTATAGTACAAACAGAGTTTTGGCTTCCTGCTGCTTGACTTTCCTTCTGGCTCTGTAAAAAGAGTTCAATTTGTGGCACTTCTGCCGTGGTTTCTCTGCTACAGCTTTCCAGTTAGCAGTTGCATAAAAATTCCTGGGCCTATCAAAGAGATAGTAAAATCTTTATAAAGATCCAGCTTTCTGTGCTATTTCACATACATTTGTATAAAATTGCTTGCCCTTTATTTGAAAACTGAAGTTCTACCTCTGTATATCTGAAGGTTCTTAATGGATACGAGTAAAGACTTGCTCACGAGTGTAAAGGAAGTCTAGAGTGGAGATGGAGACTGAGCCCCTTTCAACCTGCTGTCTAAGATAGAGCCCTTAATCACTAAAATATTATTCCTCTTCAGAATAACTCCAGAAGATGCACAGACTCTCAAAGTCAGTGGCTATGCAGTACAAATGGACTACAGCCCCTCTTCCTGAACTCATGGATACTGTGCTCTCATTGCCCCATTTGCCATTTCCCATTACTGTTGCTTCATCTCCCAGAATCAGCAGTAGTTTAAATTTGAATTTGCAACCTACTAGTAAAAGTCATGCTATCTACCTATTGTCCCCTTACTGAAGAAGTGACATTGAATGGAAATTCCAATTAGTCTTAACTGTGCTACTTGAAAGATGTTTTGAAAGATGTTGCAGTCTCTAATTAGTTACTGTTTTCCCAATAACAGAGAAATCTCTTGGAGTTCATTCTGCAGTGATGAAACTATCTCCTCTTGTATTGAGATTCTAGTACAGAAAAGGGTTGTTGCTCATAGCAATCAAATAGCAGCTTTTGAGGACATTATTCCAACCTCAGTTCTTGATTCCTACACTCCTCTGTTGGCACAGTGTCTTTTGAAATGTAACAACACTTGATTTTTTTGTTTGTTTTTATTCAGGAAGGTTTATTTTACTCTTTTAAAAATATATATCTAGCTACACTGTTTTGGGTTGGAATATGTAATATAATTTAGTAGATTATAGTCTAATTTTTAATATATTTAAAGTAGGGTATTAATGTGATGTGTATAGAAGTATTTTCCCTAGTTGGTTTTCTGGGAAAGGTTATTTTAGAATGTAGTTACCAGTGATGGCTACTATTAATGCAAGCAATGAACTAATCTGCACTTCACACAGCAGAATCCTTTATCAGGCACAACACAGGCCTGCAGAGAGATAAGAGGAGCAGCAGGTCTCCAGGCAGTGGAAAAAGGGTACAGATGGCAAAGACTGAAGGAAGGTTTTCAAAGGTAGAAACAGCAGTTGACACATCTAACTTCATTTATGCATTTAAAGTGTGCCCCATCTTCTCTAAATCTTAGACATGCCTGCTGTTTATATTACACATAGCAAAAAACCAAAACTAAAATCGCAGATTTTTGTCAGTGACAAAAGGGTCAGCCTGAAGAACAGTGATAATGAAGACTCTGTAGTGAAGCTATGCTGATTTGTGACTTTCACAGTTTTACTCTGTTTTAAAAAGTTTGTCCCAATCTGTGACTGTCCCTATTTCTTCCCTAAAAAAAATTCTTCTGGAAATAAAGAGTAAATCAAACATAGCAGCAATATTGCTTTCCTCTAGCCATCTCTCCTTCCCCCATTTGGTTTGGATGCAACAGAACAGGAGACAGTGCAACATAGCTCTTCCTGGATCCCACTGCTCAGGGGAATGCTGAGGCTGGTGATTAAGCTAGCTTTCCAGCTGCCTTGAACCAGGCTACCAACTGGCTCAGGTTTCAAAGCCATTTTCAGTCCCTACTGATTTCTTTGCGGAATAATTTATTGCTTATCCTAAGAGTGCTCTGAATTCTCAGTTGTCTCGGGATATAGAGAGGAGTCAGTTGCAACCTAATATTCTGATATTATTTCTGTTATTTTATTTCAGAATATTATATATTAAAATACTCTATAAATAATACAACATACATTTATTTTATTTAATCCATTGTTGGTTTTTAACAAATAACTAAATGTGTATTTCAGATCTTGCAAATACTTGCCTAGACAACATTTGATTGAAATAAAACTAAATTTTTCTCCAATACAGCATGTTTTAAGAAAACTGCATAATGAAACAAGAGAGTCTCTTACTTTTTAAATTTAGTTTTTGCTTTATTTTTCGCTGTGGAATTAAGAGTTGTAGTACAGTTTTTGTGGGTAGCTGAAGGCATCTGAAGTCTCCGATGTTACTGGACAGCAGGAATGGAGTTTATTACATTCTCAACAATAGGATTCAATTACACCTATTAGCTTAATATAAGGACTACTTTTAATAAGAGAAGTCCATTGTGGGGAGAAGAGCAGCAAAGGCTAGCCTCTAGGAGGCTTAGAATGCAGTCCGAACTCCTTATCTTGATAAAAGGTCTTTCACAAACTTACCTGAGCATCAAGTCTTTCTACACTATCAGAATGTTTCAACTGGAACAGTAATGACAGAAGTGGAACATTCCAAATCCCATGACCAATCAGTGTTTAACTATATTCCAATCAATGTATACCAGCAAAATAGTTTTGTGCTACTTCCATCATATCTGCTCTGGCTTTATTGCAATGTTTACTCATTGATTTTGAATTGCAGCAATTCTGTTTCTGCCTAAAACAAGCCATGAAGTGTGCTCACAGATAACCATTAGTGCTACATATTGTTGGTAACAATTAGTCTGAAGAGAAATGGAGGTAATACCATGCCTCTTTTTACAAGGGAAAGACTTCTTTAAATGTGTCCGGAGGTGAATCCTAAACCTCAGTGCTTGGAAATGAGATGGTATGGTACTCTCTGCTATTAAGCCAGCTGATTAGCTGTGACTCTTAACTGCTTGTGGGTGCACACTAAAAATAAAATGCCTTTCTTGTCTTCTGTTCTGTGACAAAAAGCTATGGCCAACAATAGCAGTAGTTCTTCCTACAAACAGTTAATGTGTGTGTGATTCACAAAATTTACATGCTGTACTTCAGAGATGCAATTCAGCAATACATATAACAGACCTTTGTTTTTGCTGATCATTTAAAGAAGGGAACAAAGAAACACACATTGTTTCTGAGGCTTTGACACAGTGAAAGTGAAAGAGTAAGGAGGATACAACTAGGCCTTCTTTTAGTGAAGAAAAAGAATGTTAGGGAGGAAGGAGAAAATTAAATCAGATTCTCCCATTTAAAAGCGTTATTAGTCTTGGATAGAATTCCCCTTCCCTTTCCTTTTTTCTTCTGTTGCAGTTGCAATACAAAATATTCTCCAGCATATGCACAGGAACTACTCCAAGGAGAACAAAAAATACCAGCCTGAAATAGCAAACCCAATCAAAGTTTTATAGACTAAAGAAACACCGGCAGCATAATTTATTTTAATGGACATATTAAGCTTTCACCATCTGCTCTGCCCCTAATTATGAATGCCAAAAGAACATATTTTACAGGATTTAACTGAGTAAGAAGACATTATTCATGCACTTATATGTTACTTCTACACTAACACTTCTACAGTGTTCTCGTACTGCCTACGCAATTCAGAGCAAGCTGCTCACATCTGAAATTGAACTTCTTGGTAAAAAGTATTTTTCAATAACTGTTTCAGTGGGAGAGTATTTAATGTAAAACATATTTTAAAAGAAGAATAAGTGGGAGAATGAAAGTCTTTTACTTTGGTAATAGCTTCTTGGAGGCATATATTTGTATTCCATATTAATCCCCAATAAAACTTATATTTTATGTACTTCTTTCTAATTTTTCATATGGTTGTCATAATTAAAACTAAGCACAATTACTCAGGTGCTTGATGTTTTACAAAAACTATGCTTTTAAGTATAGATTTTTTTTGGTCACAGGGTGAACAAAATTTTTGAATAATTTCATAACTTCTTAAATAAAATTTATTTTCTGTTAATTCACAGAAATATCTACAACATATTTTTTCTTATATCTAATCCTGTATCGAATGTGTCCTGTATTTATATAAAATTTCATTACTTTGGGGAAAATACAAAAACAGATACAAGAAAATTAAAAAGTATTAAAAATCAATTTGCATGAAGTACTCTTAAATACTTTGCTAAATCAGACTGATCAGATAGGGGCCTCTAACTTGCAGTGGAGGAATAAAGTTGGTGATGGATTAAGATCTAGACCCTTGAATTTGTTCCAACTATATACATATGACTGTAGAGAAGGACAGAAGAAATAGAGAAACAAAGTCATGTAATGACTTGCTAAAGATTGAACAGGCTTTGGACACGTATGTTTTTCTCTTCTTTCTTGCATTTTGTTCTGCTTGTCTGTTTAGATGTTGTGTATGCTGTGTGCATACAGCATCTACTACAGCAGTTGCTTTAAGTGGTGTTATAATGTACCCTCTCCTGCACCACTTCATAGCAGAGGTACACATTATCCTCACTGGGGAAGGTGAAGGGGAACAGCTATTTAAGAAAGAAAAACTGAGCAATTTACAATGGTCACATGATCAAGTTGAAGACCACCTAAAATAACAACAATAAAACCTCTGCAACTGAAGCTTATTAGTAATTATGTGAGAGAAGCAGAGGATTTTGGAGAATTGATACTAGCTTAGAATTTCATCCTGTAGATGTGTTGCGTGTACGATGCAAAAGAGAGACCTGACCTGTTCTCCCTGCACGAGACATCTCTGCACCTCGGTCAGCTGCAAGGCTCTGCTAGCTGTAACTGCGTTCAAAACACAAGATAAAGGGTCAGCATTATGATAACTAGTATGATACGACATACCGCGTGACATTTGGTATTGTGGATTGTGCCATCCTCTATCCCACACTTACGGAAAATAAAATGGAGAAATCTTCCCTTTTAGTTTTGATGTACCGTGCCTTGTTTTGGTTTAGCAATTTAGCCCTTAATACTTGCTTGGCCTTGAAAGTGGTGAGCATGGTAATTGTGTGATGAAGAAGAATCCTAGTAAGAAAGAGAGGAATGGTCAGAGTGTTAGCCTTGTGTTAAAGGAGTACAGCTATCATCAGGATAGTCTGAAGAGCATAGGCAATCTTTGCAGTACAGAAAATAGGAAAATTAACTGGAAAAAATGTGATTGATGTTACATGGTTTGCTGAGGCTGAAAACAGGAAGAAACTTGGCAGAGCACTGGAGTCTTAGGAAGACGGATCTGAACTTTTCTCCTGGAATACAGTTTGTGTTCCTGAATAGGACGAAAGGGACCACCTTTTTCACTGACCTAGTCCTCTGCAACACGTCAACTGGATACAGGCATTTTTTTATACAGTCGTCTAGAGATTGACTCTGTACTAGGAGCCACAAACTAATTTTTTTGTAAGAGCATAAAGCTTACAGGACAAAATAATCAAAGGATGCAGATTATAAAGTGCTGCTAAGTGACCAGGAGAAATCAAAGGGATTGCCAGCATCCTAGAGAATTTTCTAAATGAAAGGAGCATGGTGATGCCAGGAAGTGGATTCTTTCCTATGAAATCAGAAATACTTTGTCATTCTAACCTGGGGAAGAATTCTTTCTTTACCCACACAGGCATATAAATAAAATGCACCAATACCCTGTAAAAACATCAGCTTGACAGAAAATGTTAGCAAACGTCCATAAAATAATTTTGATTTGAAATTTGAAACTTGTTTCTGAAAATGGCTAGAATTTGATTCTGCAGTCAATCTGACATGACATCCTAACCTGCTTAAGTTCATAATGGCTTTCATTCTAGACATCTGTTTTGCAGACTCAGTTTTTTTGATTGTAGAAAATTAGTCTTTGAGCTTGTTGAATGTATTTTTTTCTCTTTTTGCTGAAACCTGAACTATTCTAAGTTGAAACTTTATGTTCCGTAGCTGTTGACAATGAACATGTGCCCTCTATGTAAAAAGAAAGAAAGGATGATGCATTCATTTTTCAATTACATCCATGCATATGCATGGACATGTGTGTATTGGACTGTGTCTCTGTGGGCATACAGGAAACTGTCCAAAAGGACTCCTATGTACGTGAGGATATCTGACAGGAAAAAGTATGACAGAAAAGGAATCCAGTGTCAATTGAAAGCAATGGAATAATGTTCCCCAGTATCAGCAGGGGCTGAATTGGGACACAAGTAAATCTTAGCTGAACCAATGCATGTACAACTTTTTCCTTTCCTCCCCAAAATTTTACACACAAAAATACATTTTCAGTGGAGAAAACCCCCTCACGAGTACATTGGACGCAGAAGTCTAGGTTACTGTAAATTTTGGCGCAGTATAGGCTCCTACCTTTTGATATGTAATTTTGGGGTTTATGTGAAACTAAGCCTTATGAAAAGCTTGTTCTGTGTGCTCCTCAGAGATTTTATGAAACATCTTTTTTTCCTTCCATCCTCAGTAATTTAAACAGCTGTCCAGTACATGTAACTCCGCGAGTCTGAAAACATTACATATTTTTTCATATGGATGTGGCAGAAACAGCTGGTCACAGAGGCTGTGGCTTGCTTGCCATCGATTTTCTTTTCTATTCCTGTTGAACATTTTAATTTTAACTGAGGATAGAGGATTTAAAGTGAAAGTTAAGAAATTTAGAAGCAGTAGAAATTACTTGTCTGTTCTAACTGTTCTTGGGTAAAAACTTCCCATTTTTTTACGCCACCATTTAAAATATCCTGGCCTCACAAGAGAAACAGTCATATTTTATTCCTTAGAGTCACTAGGTATTAATTACATTAAATTCTATGCATCTTATTTTAAAAGGAAAAAGGAGATTTGTAGACAAAAAGATGAATTAGAAATTTAAGGGTTAAATTTTGTGCACAGTTTTGATACAGAGACTGTGTGTGCATTTGTATATGTGAGTACATGTGGAAATATATTCTTGTGTCATTGAGATAAAATTATATGAACACTGAGGAAGGGAACTGTATTTGCTTTTCTAAAGTATCTTGCGTATTTACGCTGGCAATTATGAAACTGTTTAAATGAGACCTGTAATATAAAATCTTGGGGAAAATACACGTTTAAGTATATCCAAATCCAGTACAACTATGAAGCAAAATCCCTTCTAAGATGAGACAATACTTGGAGCATCTTTAATTTCTCACTTTTCATTGTCCTCAGTGACCTGGAGCTCCTTAATTCTTTTTGAGACACTATGCAGTATTCTTTTTTGTACAGACTCCTTTAATTACACCATTCACTAGGAAAAAAAAGTATGCTGCCAGTGTGCTATGTTAGCAGGTCAATTTGCTAGTCACGTAATATTAAACTGACTGTTGTTCAAACATAACCTAATTTACCTTGTGTGCTTTTGTTCCCTGTCGCAGTTCATAATGTTGTAAGTGTCTGATACAGATTGTTAGCAAAGATAAAAATTAAATGTTATTATGAGAAGGAGACAGTTTATGCTTTCATTATCTTGAAATAACTAGTAAGGACAGATTTTTTTCCTTGGTGCGCTTTTATATTGATTTTCAGAAGTCAGCGATGCTATGTTCTGTCATACCACCTAAAGACATGGCTGAAATTTTCAGGCAGAAGGTGATCTGGAGATGCTGTGTGTTTGCTGCTCCTCAGGTTATTGAAGACAGCCTGTTACTAACAGCATATCTGCAGTCATTTTAAGCCCTCATTGCTTGTGTTCATCTGAGACACCTACAGCATTCATTACTGTAGCATGTTGGCAGCTTTGCTGTGTCAGCATGAAAAAATTCTTTTGATCTGGAAAAAATAGAAGGCATTCAGTATGTGCTTAGCACCATTTGTGACTGTAACGTTTAAAGGGATACCATGGCAGCCTATAAATGCAGAAAATATTTTTCGCTTTTCTCTTCAAAAGAGTATTTCCTCAGTAGGACTACACATTTATAGATGACTGCGATAAATAGAATAAAGGAAGAGCTTTGATTTAGGTTTGGGTTTTTTTTAATGGAAAGATTCTCATTTAAAAAGTTCTTGACTGTCAGCATGCATTTTTCTGTAGTTTGTATTAACTAGCCTCATAGCTTCAAGTTGAGCTAGAGGGAAACAAGCCCTTTCTCCTACCTTATATAGCAGGAACATGCTTCTCCAGTTCTTTTCTTATTGCACAAGTTGTTTACAACTAGCCCTTGCAAATAATGAAAATTTAAAAAATGGAAAACGAAGTGCTACTCTCAGAAATACTTATGGCTGCCCGCCAACCTGTGCAAGACCAAGGACCATGACTACAGCTGGTTAAAATTGGCCAGGAAGAATGTCAGAACCAAACTCTTATTAGAGCACACACTGATCGGTAAAGTGTCTCCTTTCCTAGTTGTCAGTGTTGTCTCCTGGTTGGCATTACAGCAATAAGACTCAATTAAACCACTTACTAGCTATAAGTAATAACAAAGCTTTTAAAGATATTATGCGTATATTCTGCATGAGCTTAAAAAATTAAAATGTCTTTTCTACGGATATGCATGAATTAAAGGAAATAAGACATAAAAGCAGGTTGTTTTTTTTTTTAAATTAACTGAAGGAAAATTCTGTTCCCTTTGATTTGTTTGTAGATAGTATTCAAATTAAAAGCATTTATATTTGCATCTGTAAAATAAATTAAGGACGTCCTAACTAAATATTAAAACTCAGTTAATGCAGATGCATAGAACGTTATCCTCAGCACTTAAGAAGCTGGACACACTTTTGAGAATGCATGTCAATATTCAGGGAGGGTTTGGAAGCAAAATAATTAGGACTCCTTTTAAATGTATAGCTTGCAGACAAAGTATAGATCCTCTTTTTTAGTTGATATATTTTAGACCTATATTATTTCAAAATACTAGTTACTTCCGTATGCAGGTAGTTTTATATAATTTTAACATTAATAACAGTATTTATTGTTCTCTGGAGACTAACATGTATCAGGATCAGACTTGTTTACCTGACAATAAGCTCGTTTAACTCTCCTTGCCCCATTCTCACACTCCTCACCAAGAAAAAAAGCCCCCAAACTCTATGGTTTCCACATTGTTTAGCAAATAGGGAAAAAGAGTTAGTATGAATTTCCTTCCACTTGCTATTGGAATGATTACAAGATATGTCAGGTGATTTGATAGCTAGGCCTTGGTGTCTATTTATGAAGTTTAATTTGTTCCCCCAGACCAACTCTTGCTTGCTCCTCCAAATATGTACAATCTGGCTCTATTTTTTACAAATAATTGTTCCCTTTTATTGCCTTGAAAAATTATCTTATGTAAAAACGGATCAAATGAAAGAGAAATACTGTGATTTCTAGGTTTACGTTTTGGGTTTTTTTTAGTATTGAACATTTTAGTGTAATTTCTTACTGTACTTTGCAAGGCAGATGAGGTTCTGCTCTTTTGTTCAGAACAAGATAGTGAAACAGCTTAGGAAGTCTGCTAGAACGTGATGGATCTTATTTAAATTTTTATTTATATGATGTTGGATGATCAGCTTCAGTATTCTGTGTTGTTCTTTCAATTTGGACTAATAACGCACAAATTAAAACATTGTATGTGAACAACAATCTGTTAAATTCCTGACAGTTTTCTGACTCTCTATTGCAGATGACCTCAGCAAGGAGGTACAAAAGTAGCTTAGCATAGCTCGCAAACCCTGTGCTGTGGGTTTGAGCTGCTCCTAGAGACTGCTCCTGGGTCTCTCCAGCTTATTGTATCATAGGCATGCACTCATGCACAGAGCCCATGACTATTAAAATGGGACAAGGAGGATTTAGATAATACAAATTAAGAAACAAAATTAATTTGGAAGTACATTTTTCTCGCTAGTCCTTTCAGTGATAATTCAAGGAGGGTCACAGTAGTAGTATGTGTTTATGGATATTTTATAAATCCCAAGTACATGGAAATTTGCTTATGTGGCTAAAATGCTAAACTAGAATTTAGTTGAATCTTAAATAAATATTTCTGATTTTATTTTTATTTCTAATTTCTTTTTAGTTGTGTTTTTAGATACATGTGTGAATTTCATTCAGCAGTACATGCTCCGAGATTACTTCCCTGTGTTTTATTTAGCTACTGAAATTCTAATCTTTCTTCAGCAGAGTCTATGGGAGTGTTTATGACTAAGCAGGACTGACATTCTGAGAAACTTTACCACTGAAAGTAGGCACAGAAAAAAGTAGGATATTTAGATACCTGTTTGGAAAATATTTAGAAAACATTAAAAGGAAAGAAGCTTGATAGCTAATTAAAAAAATTAAAATCAGCTTAAAGTAATTGAGTTGATTCTTACTTCCCTCTGTCAACTTTGTAGTTTTGAACATGTAGCTGCTCCTTCCCTC
>JANZLQ010000002.1:6685061-6724711 GCA_026212715.1 Elanus axillaris
CCCCCCAATTAGTATCTTTATGACTACCACAGGTTCATAGTAGACACAGTTGAGTAACCAGTGATAGATAGTATTTTTTCTTTGCATTTAGCGACGCAGGAAGACCCTAGAGGCTAGCCTGGAGATAAACTAGCAAGTCTTGTATTTTAATGCCATCTTTTTTAGATGCTGCTTATTTTCACCTCCTCCACACATTTCCCTCATTTCTTTAAAAATATTCTTTCTCTGCCCTTCCCATGCAGATCTCTTGCTGTTTTCTAATTCTATGTTTCGATTATGTTAAGCATATTAAAACAATGTTTAGATGATAAATCGAAGCTCTGAAACACTAAATAGCACCAAATTTATAATTGCCTTTAGCTGTTTTTCCTCCTGGACTCTCCCAGCTTTGCTTTGAACAAATCAGAAGGCAGGTGGTATAAAATACTATGTAATCATAAAATTACAAAACATGCGTACACTGTGTGAGGGTGAGGAGTTAAGGTTAAAGGTAGATCATGAATCTGAAACTTAACATGTTGCTGCTACAATTAACAAATTTAAATAGCTTTTGTTGATATTTTTAATTTGTAACTTCCCACTTTATTTTTGTCTTTACTGAAAACAAGGGACTGTGTACAACTGGACACATGGTCAGCGTTGTATGAACCCCAGCTGCTCTCATCACTGCCACTTTGCCTCTGCAGTTGAGCTACCAAACTCAGCAGCAGTTACTGTATGAGCTAGAGGCGCTGGGGGAACACTGACCATCTCTCCTCTTCAAAAGATATGTCTGGTGGTTTTCTGGCTTGTCTGTTCAGAGGGTGTAAAGTACTTTCTTTCCTTTGATCTTGAGGGAGCCCCAGCCCTACATCTGCCCAGCAGGGAGGTGGGAAACTGGGTCTTGATAGAAGAGGCAAAGAAAAAGATATTGAAAGACATGTAATTACAGTGTTGATTTGGTAAAAATTTTTTTTGCCAGATTGTCAACATTTTCTAAAGGCACTCATGCAAAAGAGTCAGATTAAAATAGGGTAATTTTGAATGGGATTTCACAAGACAAAAAAAAAAAGCATTTCTAAAGCCTAAGATGTTTCTGCTTGCTGCAAACAATCATGCCTTAAAATGTATTTTCTTATTTGAAGTTTGCTGGGTTTTATTTTAAATAAAGGAAAAAGATGGAAAATCTAATTAGCAAGTTGCTGTTAATTCTGTCCACATTTTATGTTGCAACTCTTATTTTTAGACCACTATCTAAAAGAGGTCAAGTATGTGAGAGTAGAAATACCTTAAAATAAATAGCAAAAGAGCTCATTTAAGACTTGTTTGGCTTCTGTTAGCCCTCTTATTCCTGTTGCGGGTTGAGATGAAAATTGTCTTGGAAGGAAAAAGAAATAGAAAGGATTGTTTAGGGTATTTAGCAAAAGCCAACAGAAGCTGGAAATTCCTGTCTAGTTAAGCTTTAAACTTCCTGGAACTGTCCTAAGTTGTCAACAGCACTGACAAAACACTTCAAGTTTATTCATATATACTATTGATTGAAGTTTAATTTCTAAATGCCTTCTGACTATTTTCAGTCAGGCTTTTCTGCAAAAAGTCATCTTAGTAATTTAAAAATTCTTCATCAAATGTATTGTTTATGCATGACAACTCATAGAAAGATATACACTCCCCATAAATTCAGTGTCCTCTCTAATTTTCATTGAGTTTGCCTGATTTTTCTTTTTTTTTTAAATAGTGTCAGTAGCACTCTTGAACAGTGACATGTGTCTGCAAGGTTGAATTAGTGTGGCTTACCTAAATACTTGTATTCATAAAGAGTTTTAATAAAGTATGTAGAAAACTTTGAGAGAGGATAGCTAGCATACACCATAACAGGCAGAAGTGACATTTACAAGACCAACTTAACTGCTGGCTTAGGCTGTTGGTACTCAGGATTGGAGTTCTGCACACAAACGCTAGACCTCAGTCCAGTTCTCAGTCTTAGGTTTCACAGTAGAAAAATCAGATCTAAGCTGCTAAAAATTAGTAACTTCTGTATTCAGACACTTCTTTACTTGAAAGTATTCTTTATGGTATATTTTCACAAATAGGTGAATGAATCTATGTCATTGCTTTATAAATAACAGCCAACTCCAAGTGAGACATCAAGACGCAGAAACTAGGGCTTAGCACTACCACATTCCTAGATTTCTCAGGTGTCTTTGGTGATGTGTTTTTCCCCTCCAAAAAGTTTTGGAGGTGGGGGAGAGGGCTGAGAAAATCAGCCATCTCTAAGATTTGCGGGTTCAAATGGCACCCCTGAATCGTCTATGGCCACAAGAATCCCAGAGAAACAGGCATTTTGGGGTAAGCTGGACCTGCTGAGCATGCATTAAGCAAAAGAAATGCATGTGTTTCACTGTATTTGCATGTATTTACTGCACATGCAGATCTAACATTCTGGACATAAAAGTACCAGTTCTGCTTATGTGCTACTAAGGCACTGAAACTTCTGTCCTAGGTCTTTCCCCTCCAGGAAATAACGGGTTGTGGTTTTGTAGATTTTTTTTTTATTATTACTATTTTAAATTCAAAGGCCTTAGAGAAAAGGGCTACACATTTTTAACAGGCCTGGCTAGTAATTAGTGTCAGGCTGTGCCAGCCTTTCTCAGAGAAACACTTCTCAATTTTAATAAAATTGAGATGCCACTCAGAACAGCACAGCATGACCCTAATTTAATTATGTTGTGGTAGTTCTGACTGTAGGACACAGTCTTATTGTTTCCATATACAGATGCTAGAAGATCAGCATTACATAGGCTCACTCTATGTATAGGAGACCAACATCCCCAGTCCTCATTTGCTGTATGCCTTTTGACCTTCCCTTCATTAGAGATACTGTGCTCCTTCTGAAATCAGTGTCCACATGCTCAGTCTGCTGTGAGTTACACAGTGGAGAAGGGTTCCTACGAGAGTAAGGATCCTATTTACACCTTCTTTTAGAAAAGTTGGCAGGTTATCCTGCACTCTGAATGATGAATACTCATGGTCTGTAGAGTCAGATCTACTGAAAAATGAAGTTAATGCAGTTTGGCCTTAGGGAGTCAAGTGACTGCAGAATCTGACACAGTCATGGCAGGCTCATGTTTTTATCTGCTTATTAAAGATTCTAGTTCCCAGTCTAGGGTCAGTCACAATTCATCTTGGGTGATGTAGCAGATGGGAGTGTATTAAGTCTTCTGTAATGAAAGCCTACTGGGAAATACTATTAGTTCAATATTAAAATTGCTTTGAAGAAATTGAAGTTCGGTTTTTTCCACTTTAACTTACCTGCTCATTGGAAGAGACTGGTATAATTAGTGCAAAGTCCTGCAATTGCAAATTTTCTGATCCAGTTCTGTTGAAAAATACTGTTATCTCAGTTACACTTGCACTGACTAACTTGATAAATATAACAATTCCAAACGTATGTCTGTGTTGAAAGGAGTGGGTGATTTTTTTTACAGCATTCTTTGATTGTGAATGTATCGGCCTAACATATGGAACAGCTCAAGTCAGCACTGCACTGAAAACATAGCTCAGCAGCAGAGGAGCAAGCTTGTAGGCCATACGTGCTACAGTCTAGCCTGACGGTAAATTGTGTTGCAATGCTTATGTTCCACTTACATCTGAAGATGACTTAGAAAGGGTAGGGAGTTGTATCTTTTTAGAACCAATTTAATAGCAGCTAGATTGTGCCAGATATTTGGGGAAAATAGGAGGTATCGAACAATTTCAGGGAAGCAAAACTTGCATGGGAATTTTGTCAAAACTGACAAAGGGTACAGATTTTTGAAGTGTGGGAGACTGAGAAGTAGGTGAAAGAAACCTGGGGAGGAGTAAGCCCAGGAAAGAGGCTTTGCAAAGTAAAGCGAGTATATTAAATTGAGGCCAGTAAGACTCTTAGGTTCACCTCTAGGTTTCAAAAGCAGGGCTCAAAAGATCATTTGGCTGTACATATGCATGCAATAGTACATGTTTGTTGCCAAAAGCAGCTAACACCCACACCCACGCTATCCCTTCAGATCACTGTGCATGTTAAATGAAAAACTGTCAGAGAGCTTGTTTTGCTCCCACTAGAATGCTACTCAGCTTGTGAATCAAGTACATATGTAAAGCAGTTCTTTAAACATATCCAGGAATATTATACTGGGTATTTCACTTTATCACCATGTTTACAACTGTGTACCATTTCCTATTTTTAATGCTAATTTAATTGGTCTCTCTCCATGGGAAGAAAATAGCGAAGGTATCTTTCCACACAGGTGAAAAGATGTAGAAGAGTTAAGTTCCATAAACCCTCTCTGCAGCTGTCTGGGATTAGGTGTAAAGAATTCAGGAAAAGGCTAATGAGTCTATAATGAGCACTGATTAGAATAAATTCCAGCTGTAAGCCAGTAGTCCTTTTTCTAGGAGCAGAAGAGATTTGTTCCCCAACGCATACTCCTTTTTACTGCCACATAGAAATGCGGCATGTATTTCTGGAGATCGATTTCCTTTTCCTTTGAACATTGAGCTTAGGCAGGGAAACAAGAAAAATAAAGCAAAACCATTATTGAAAGCAGAACATTTTTATTGAGAACCCTACGTAACTTGGCCCCTTAATCGCTGATCTTGACAACACTGATGCAGCCTTAGTGGTGTGCTGTACGACACAAATCAGCGTTTGCTTGCCTTGGCAAGATAAAATTATTCAATCCTGAGGAGAGTAAAGAAGGATGCAGCACTGATGCCCTGCGTTCTCAGGATCACTTGTTTTCCCTCCAGTCAGAAGTTGAAAAATGCACTTGGAGTGATACGGAAGTTTGACCTAACTCCACTATCAAGGAGGGAGCCGAGATATCAGAAGTAGCAGGGAGTCTTACACCAAGCAGAAGAAATGACCTATTGAGTCAATTGAAGCCTTTATTCATAAAGTGCCTCTGGATCCAGCAAATCCTTACTCCTGTCTTCACTTCAGAGGACATTGGAGTAGTAGTAGATATAAATCCGGTATTTTCTCGAATTGCAAGAGCATTCTTAGTAACTGATATGTGAATGTTAGTTATGTAACCTTCTAACACCATAGATTTCTTGAGAAAATTAGGAAAAGTATCCCAACAGTAGGTGACTCAAAAAGCTTCTGCCCAGTAGACTGAATAGCAGAATGCGTGGTAAAAATTTGGTATCTACTGCATTTCTCAAAAAAACATCTCAAGTTCTGTTTTTGTTCTTTTAAAATCTCAATACACTGGGTTCAGTTACCCGTCATCCACATAGATAAACTAACATCTGTATAGGTGAGGAGACAAAAGAGTTTGGACCTGTGGCCATCGGGAACAAGCACCTTGCTGTGTGACATGCAACAGCTTGGAAAAAACCTAGAATGATTTTAGGTTTTAATTTAAATTTTAAATTAAATTTTTCTAGGAAACCTGAGAGAGATTTTGGAACAGTGGAAGAAGGCTAGGCTACCTTGGCTGTTTTAATATTTGAGTTAAAATACAGCTGATTGTTTCCTTGACCAAAATTGTTATGCAGCTCCATAAAGAGCAATTCTCAGACTTATGTTTGAAAACCATGTTTAGTAGTTCAGATGTGTCAGTACAGCTGTAGAAGTTACATTTTATAGTTGAGAATGGTATAAATCAGTGCACATTCAGACTGTAATTCAGAGGCTGAGAATAACAAATGCTGCCTTTTTGTTTTAATGTGGTCAGTACTTGGTTTCCCAAAAAGTAGTACCTGACTGAGAAGATGGCAAAGGTAAGGAGGCCAACTAGGCCAATAATTGTTGTGCAGAGATTGCTTTGCAACTTCAGTTTCCATAGCAATGAGATCAGCCTTGCCTCTTTTTGAAAAAATCAGGCTTATTTTACCTCCATTGGGAACATGGCCCTCAATTTCAGCATACAGGGGTAAAGCACTGTCTTCAGTCATGGCGTCAGACTGAATTAATGGAAAACTTAGTTTCCTGTGTCCTTCTAGTATGTCAGTGCTGGACATGCTTGAGAGGAATTCCTTTCTCCTATCACCTGTGCTCTAAAAAGTTTCCAGCCTGACACTATTCAAAGTTGTTCCTTTACACTCCTTCCCATAGCGCATATGTTGCACTCTCACATGCCACTGCTGGGGGAGAACTGCAGCTGCAGTCATTAAGGCTGCCCAGCTGATAGCCATTTTCTTAGAGCCCTTGGAGCTCCTAACCTGGCAATTTCCCCACAGCTGTTGTAGGTGCCATGCAGCAGCCATCCCACCCTTTCTAGGCTCCTGCCCTGCCTAGCCACTGCCTTTTGGCTCTCCAGGTACATACTAAGGGCTTCCAGCGACACGGTATCTAGTGTGCAGTGGATTTTCTTGCACGTAACATCTATGAACTTTCAACTACAGGAATTTATAAATGGGTATCACTGCAGTGATACCACTTCAGGCAGTTTCAGGGCCTGGATACTAAATGAAGATTCTTAGATGTGGGTGGAAAAACTCTTGTTACACTGTCTAAAGAGAAGGGTACTCATCTCCATATGCTTTAGGAAAATCTGAGTCATGAGTGTCAAACCACGCTTGTGTTACATGCTTTGCGCTTCTTTATATTCAGCTATACTGTACTGACTTGTGTGCAGGATCTACCATACCACACTGTAAATCTCTAAATATTACTTAATATGGAGAACACTTCCAATGTGTGGAACTAGTAGACTGAGACCACTGCAGATGAGAGCAGTTCTTTCCCTAAGAGACACTTACTTGTTGTGTTCATGACAAGAAATAACTCTGTTAAGACAGATAAGGTGTCTGTAGTCCTTTCTTGCATTGCCATCAAAACCACCTTTTTTGTAGTACTCCATCTTAACTTGTTTTAGATACACTTGTATAGTCTGCTTACCTGTTCCTGATCTGGTCATACAAGCAATTTACCTTGCTTGTGGGCAGTTTTTTGCAGCCTATGCAGAGCATTGCAATGTTGTGAGTACATTGCTATTTTAATCCAATGTAAAATAAGTTTTGTTTATACTGCAATCACAGTATAGAAACATCCTTAGTTTGCAGCAAGTAGAGCTAACTAAATTGGAGGCAACAGTATGGAACAGATGGGTTGGTGTTCTGAGTTTCTTATTACTGACTCCAAAGTAAGAATTGATAGCTGGTTTATGAAAGGGGTCATAGTGGGCATACAGATCATATTGAGGTGGTCTTGTAGGTCTGCTAGTTCTTCCAGTAGTGAGAAGGTGCAAGTAGTAACTGGGAAAGTTTTGCCGCCTTTGATTTTCTTATTTAAAACTTCACTTCAGATACCCTGTTTACTTCAAAGATTTCTGTCAAGACTAGTTCTGCAATGTATCAATAACTAAAGAGAGCTTCACATACTGGCTTCCTTTCATGTCTCCTCCTGTGACTAACATTCATCTCTGCTTTGTATCCCAGAATCTAGAATCCCTGTTCCAGGGAGAGCTTAGATTTGCCACATGGTACCATTGCATTAGTTCACAGATGCTTCAGATTCCTGGATTTGTCACAAACTAAGGTTTGGGGTTTTCCTTGTGATACCAGAAATTCTGCAGGGATATCTATGAGGTTTTAGGTTACAGTGACAGGATATTTTTAAGAAATTCATAATGACCAAGAAATTAATCTCTATATAGCTCTTCTAATCCTCTAGCTCCATGCTGGTTTTGTTGTTCTATGTGTGCACACAGACTTGAGGAACTGGTTATGTCAAAATGATCATGTGGTTGGCTGACATGCCTTTGTTATATGCATACACACAACAACAAAGCATGCAGTTGTGCGGTGCATTTCGGAAACCTATGTCTGAGTTCAGTTCACCCTAGTTAAGTAACTGCACAGGTCAAGCTTATAAGCATACAACAATGAAATACTGAGAAACATATATACTGAAAGCATGTTGTTTCCCCCACCCAAATGACATGCAGATCACAGTTGTTAAGCCTGTCTAGAATTAGCTGTTTTCTTTTACTGTTTTTATACAGTTCATATAATCTCTGCTTATTTATTTAGAATCTAGTATTTAGACAAAAATATGTAATTTAAAGTAGCACAAGTATTTAGTGGGAAGAATTAATGAGCTTTTATTGTAAAGGTGTCTTTTCCTGGCATATAGATGAGATTATTTGAAAACCACTCTTGTAGGGGGACCTAGATAGAAGCATTGGGCTATGATTAACAGGATGAAATTTAACGAGTCAAAATGCCCGATTCTGCAGCTAGGATGGATTAGTTCCAGGCACAAGTATAAACTGGGAGAGGAGCAGCTGGGGAGCGACCCTGCAGAAAGGGATCTGGGGGTGCTGGTTGGCAGCAGGCTCAGTACGAGTCAGCAGTGTGCCCTGGCAGCTAAGAGGGCAAACCGCATCCTGGGGTGCATCAAACAGTATAACCAGCCAGTCGAAAGAGGCAATTATCCTGCTATATTCAGCGTTGATACAGCCTCACCTGGAGTACTGTGTGCAGTTCTGGGCCCCACAGTTTAGGAGAGATGGGAAAGTCTTTCTTTGTTTCCAGAGGAGGGCAACAAAGCTGGTGAAAGGGCTGGAAGGCAAGTCCTGTGAGGAACAGCTGAGGCCTTTGGGCTTGTCTAGTTTGGAGAAGAGGAGACTGAGGGGCAACCTCCTCACTCTCTACAGCTTCCTGAGGAGGGGAGGTGGAAAGAGGAGGTGCTGATCTCTTCTTCCTGGTATCCAACAATAGGACATGTGGGAATGGTTCAAAGCCGCACCGGGGAAGGTTCAGAGTGGACATTACAAAACATTTCATTACTGAGAGGGTGGTCAAACATCAGAACAGGCTTCCTAGAGAGGTGGTCGATGCCCCAACCTTGTCGGTGTTTAAGAGGCAATTGGACAGTGCCCTTAACATGCTTTAACTTGGTCAGCCCTGCATTGGTCAGGCAGTTGGACTAGATGATCGTTGTAGGTCCCTTCCAACTGAAATAGTCCATTCTAAAAAACAATATTTGGTTTAACAAATGAGAGATACTTACAGGTATCCAGCTAGTAAGAGCTAATAAACCAGTGAGTGATTTTTTTTTTTAATAACTTTAACAGCAGTGCATTATCCTTTAGTGTCCTGTGTGACTGCCAATTTAATAGAATTATTTTCCTTTAGTTTTGCAAGAGCAGGTCAGATTCTAAATGTATGCTTTCAGTACACATTAAAGAAATGCCCGAGCTGAAAATTGAAAAGAGCTCGTGTTTACTGCATAGCGATCAAAGCATGACCACTTACTAGCAAGAAAAAGAAATTGAAAACTAATTTCAAGGTTCAAGATTAAGTCTCTGTCAAATTGACAGATGAGATCCTACAATTGAATACATTTAGCATAAATGTAGAACCTTCTCTTTATCTGTTCCTTTCAGTGTGCAAGCTATTACTTCGATTTCATGGTTCCATAACATGAGTATTTTAAAAGCTAGCTGTCTCTGAATCTGGTTTAAGTATCTAGAAACACATCCTTTCTACCAAATAAATCTATCAGTTTGTTTCCTGTTAACATCACCGATCTCTACTGATGACCTTTTCCTGAATGTGTGTTTTTCTGTCTTCCCTACAGTAATTGCTTAGAAATGATTGGCATATAAGGAATTGGCTATGGCAAACAGGAAACATCAAAGCACTACAGCCAGCATGCTGGATCACAGAGTGAGACCTTGCCCTACTTCATCTCACAACAGGGAGCCTGAAAATGAAGAAAGTGACCTTCCTATTGAAGATTATGCAGCAAAGGAAACAGAGCTAGCAACTGTCAGACAAGGTAGTCCTACACCTGTGGAACACGAGTGCAATGATCATAGTGGAGATGGTGACTCCAGCTCTGACTATGTGAATAACACCTCTGAGGATGAGGACTATGATGAAGGCTTGCCAGAAGAAGAGGAGGGGATCACGTACTACATTAGATACTGTCCAGAGGATGACAGTTACCTGGAAGGAATGGACTGCAATGGGGAGGAGTATGCTCCCCATGAGGAACGCCATGTTGAAACAGATGAATGTCAGGAAGCTGTAGAAGAATGGGCTGAAGGTAAAATTCAGCACCAAGATGAAAATGAGGTGACGGACAGGCAAGAGTGGCAGGAAGGTCAAGATAACGGCATTCAGATTTTGGAGGATGAAGTGTCGTCTTTGGAGATTCAAGACCAAGAAGAAAATATACAGTATTGTCAAAGTGAAGGTGGCTATCCGGACTATTATCCCCCAGAAGCTAATGGAAACTCGCAGGGAATATCACCATACCATTCTAGAAAAGAGGATGCAGAACTGGAAGAGCAAGAAGAGGACATTGACCAGATTGTAGCAGAAATCAAAATGAGTATGAGCATGAGCAGTATTAATAGTACAACAGAAATGAGTCCAGAGCACACTGGGACTGAAAACATGGCACATGACTATAAAGAGACTTGTTCAAAGGGAGAAGCTGTTCACAGTGCTAACAGGCATGAGGGGAGGCCAAAATCACTGAATATCCCATCTGCCTCTAAGCACAGTGGAGATGTGCCTAGAGGTTTTAAAACAAAGCCAAGAACCCCAGAGGACAGACAGAAGTGGCCACAAGAACAGGTATGAGGTTCTCTGTTTAACCAGATTGTCAGAGGCATTATGCAAACATTATGTTAGTTATCTAGTCCAAACAGAATTAGAGCAATACCTTTATTTTTTTACTCTGTATTGCATTCACAACTACATAATCCCATTGTCTGTTTAGAAAAAGGTGCTGAATATAGTCAGTTTAGGGAGATAACTAGGAAGTAGGTTTTGCACTGCAAACAGACAACTCTAAATAAAACAAGGTATTCCAGATCCATGGGGCAAACCAGGTTATTTACACTATTTTTATTCTGCAGTGACACACTACATAAACTTAAAACTGGGGTCAGCATTGAAAGAGTTGAAGGGGTGGTGTTTTTTTTTTTTTTTTTTCTTTTTTTTCCCATTAAGGGCTCCTGTTCCATTGCCTTAGCGGGTGATTACTTCTAATTTCTTTTGTTGTCAGTAGAAAGCATGCCAAGGCTAGATACTGCATATGTTAAAAACAACTGCAAGAAGTGCCTGGATATTGCGGTGGTTTTGTACTAGTTGGGCATATCTTGACCTTGGCAAGAAGGAAGAAATAGAAGCTTTACTTATACCAAAAGTGCTGTTAAGCAGTTTTATCACAAGAATGGTGTAGATGTTAATTTAAACCATGCATAACCTTTTCTTATTCTAAGGTTGAGTGCCAGAAAAAATAATCTGGGAATGAAGCTCAAGCTTTTCTAGAGGAACAGAGGTGTGAGGTTTTCCTCTTTTAAAGTTTCAAATTGAATGTGCTTACTTCCTTAGAGACATCTCTAATTCCCTTTGCTCTAAGGTCAGTTTAAAGCTTTGACTTTGCATCTCTGAAGTTACATGCAGCTGAATATTAGTTATCTTCTGCAATGAACAGAGATCTACCTAAATGGTAAAACATAACATGTATTTAGATGACAGACTAGTAAAGATAATTATTTTGCCTTATCTTTAATTAAAATGCTCTATTAAACTTCAGAGGTTTAAGCTTCCAATTTCAGCTTCATCAAATGTATAAATATTATGATTTTCTATAGTTAAGTGCCCCACAGTTGAACAATTTAATCTAGATGATTCCATTAAAAACAGACATTAAAATATGTCAATTCCTCTGAAAAACAGCAGAAGGAAGTCAGATGCTTAAGTATATGCTGATGAAACAGGTTGACCTTTATTATAATTGTGAAAAAAAAAAATCTTGGGATACTTTCAGATTTCCCCTACCTACAACAAGTTTTTAATATTAATTTCTACATTATTTTTAGAAGTCCTATTTGAACCAAATTGTATAACTTAATATATTCAGTGCCTTACTGCCAGCATAAAAGTTCTAGCTTGCATGAATAAGCCTGATGGTCTTGAATGGTTTGAATAGTTACTAGTTATTGGCTAGGAGCAGAGAAGTCTGGTTAGCTTGTTTTAGACTAATGGTGGTCTTTCTGGCACAGTACAGCAGCAGCGGCTACTGGGAGTGTTGCTGCTTGTAAGTTTTGAAGGTATTTGCAGAACAAAAGAGAAGATGAGCTCTTGAATAAGAAACTTAGTGAATTCTTCTATATGCTTGAATAAGAAATTGTTGGGTTTTTTTCGCCCCTGAATGATGGCCAGTTCAAAATAGATTTTCATTTCAACATCTTTTTGTACACTTTCAAAGTTTATTTAGCAGAGGTTGAGCTGAATTGCATTATACCTTTATTATTCTTGCCAGACTGCTAACTGGGGTTTTTGTAACACTGGGATATTGATATAACTGGCATTGGTGTGAAAATAAACAAAGGGACCTAAGTATTTCAGAGTTGCCTGTCTGAGTTTTAATTGTTATTTCCAGTCAGTCTTGGGCCAATGCCTTACTCTTTTTTTAATAATGGAGGAAGTGCTGCTGTGATAGGTAGCCACTGGCTGGCATGTAGCCATTGAATTTCAACAATCACTCTTCATAAAACCCACGAACTATTGTCTAATGGATAGAGCATTAAACAATACATGATATTTCATTCCTTCAAATATGAAGGGAGAAATGAAATTGGAGATAACAGCCAGAGCTACAGCAGTACAGGTGTCCATTTCAGTTCAGTGTGAAGGAATAAACAAACTGGGTGACAAGACATGCATTTAATTTGTAAGAAGGGAGACAGGGCAAAGCTGCTGTGGGCATCTCCAGCGAAGAGAAGAGCAGATAGCCCTCCAAGGCATAAACAGCATTTCTTATGGAGATACAGAGGCTCACAAATGGAGACATGGGGAGATTTTCCCCTCTCCCACCCCAAGCCTCCAGGGATATAAAAGATTAAAAAGCAAGTTAAATAATATTTAGCAAGCATTACTTGAATGTGTTCATCATAATAAGACCGGTCTTATCTTGCTGTGTTCTGTTCACCTACTGCAGTTTGCTTATAATCCTCAGCTTTATCTAAAAATCAGGTTTATTGTGAAGGCATTAGAGTAAGAGTACAGTATCCGTTTCTGCCAAAGTGAGTTTTATAGTTAATAGGTCCTGAAATGTCCTTAAGGTGAGGTGTGGCTGGACCTTAACGTAGATATTGGACTTCAGAGAGTTTGAGTAAAGCACAGAGGATTTTGTTCTTCTTCTGGGGCATTCAGTTCTTTTAATATTTACTATAATATGTCTAAGGAATGGATGCAATTAGTGTACTGTCTAAATGAACCTGTGTCTCATTTGTGAAACCGAGGTGGTCATTTTAATCACAATAATTAACATTCTTACATAGCAAAAGGAGAAAAACACAAGGCCATTATCAGTAGATTTGCATGCCAAACTTATTGTTAGCAGAGAAATTGCTTGGAAGATCCTTGGTTTTGTCATCTTGCTAAAAGATACCAGTTATTGTAAGCGTGCATCACACAATACAAAATACATGGTGAGAGGGCTGACACAGAAGCCTACATACTGCATGCATATGGAACACTTTGAATGCTTTTAAGTTAAACCATGATACTACGTGTATGTCAGTTTTTGTAAATAATAAGCAATCAGGAATGTAAGTTTTGTGGTTTTATGCACATACTGTGCTGCCCTTAGCTTTTTTTCATGTTTCTGCTCCTCTCCTCCTTTCCTGCCTCCCATAGGGGATAATAGTGCTGCATAAAATTTCAGGTTAGTTAACAGTAACTGATATACAATACATTTTTACATATCTTTAAAAATACATAGTTATTAATTCTTAGCCCATCATAAATGCTAGCAATTGTCTTGCAAAGATAATATTAAATAGCCAGTAGACAAATGTGATTTTTAAGGTTCCAGTTGCTAGGTTTGCTTTCAGCAATTAATCGCCAGAGAACAGTGGTCACTTCTAAGACCCAACAATCTACAGAGAATGGAAAACAAAGTAAGCATCTCATTTTACTTTCATGGGTCAGTCTCCAGTCTTAAATATGCATGCTCACCCTTAAAGACTTCAGGGGTATGAGCTTGCTTGTATGAACCTTTATTTGTAAATACCTTTAGGGAAGGGCAGAAGATTTGCACTAGACAAGCCTGCGGGAAAGATGGAATACACGTAGAGTGGGTATTTGCTCTAACTCACTGCTTAGCATAATTTATTTCTTGCAGGTTTTCCACGCTTATATTATTTAAGAAAGGCATTACATCTGTGAAGTTGAAACTGAATATTTGGGGCATTTTATGACATAACTCAGATTTAACAACTTCCTCAAGCTAGGAATTTCCCCCACCCCCATTTGACATCGTAGTCTTCTCAGACTGAGCTCACTGTTAAAGTATCTGACACATGAAGAAATTTTCCTTTTTGCTTATAATTTCATTTTATATGTTTCAGCTTCATGCAGAGAAGTCTACTATGGTCAGACACCATACTGATGTAATTCTTCTGAATTATCACAGGTTTTATTGTAAAGTAAACATGAATTAACTGACTCAAGTATCATTGGGTAGAGTAAGGAAGAAGAGGAACTGAATGGCTCATTCAGCTGTTACTAGCGTACAGTATGACCAGAAATTTTAAATTCATGTGCTGTTCCTGTGCAAAAGTTCTTGCCTTTGACTTGGAAGTTTTTCTCTTTTTGGAAAAGTATTACATTTGCATAGCTTCAAATTTAGGTGGAATAGTGTCAGTTTGGCACACTAATAATCAAACTTGGAACAGTTTTACTAGGTGGAAAATGAGAGTAGTCCTCCTGTTGCAGATCAGTGCTTGCACCACACAAAATACGAACAAGGGCCTGGTCTAAACCAAAGCTTGAACCACAAAAAGCTTGTCTCCAGATCAGTTCACAGCAGTGTATCCTGTCCTACTTCCTTCTCACAAAGCAGTATGGCATGGGGTAGTCCCAAGCCCATCCTGCTGTTTCCTGACAGCATTTGGAACTTTAGTTCCTCCTATTGCACCCATAAGACATCTGCAGAGGACAATGGCATTGCCTATTATTTTACTAATACTAAGTTAATGCTAGCTCTATACAGTCAGGTAGCATAATTAAAGAATGTCAGAAGCAGTCAAGAAAAAAGTTAGCAAAACACTGGACACCAGCTGAAGTAATACCAATGGAAGGTGTCTTTTGCATTAATGGGGCTCAATTAAATAATTGCTTCCTTCTGGAACCTCATATGTGGCACTTTACTCTTTCAGTCCCAACTGGAGTCATACCTTTATGAAATACTGGCACTGGCATGGCCTGAGAGCTACTTCAGATGACCATCTGATGAGCCCTTTTTTCTTCATGTCTCATCTACTTCGATTTCAGACTGCAGACTCCTGAGTATATGCATAGTCTCTCCTACCCTATTCAAACAAATCTATTTGCCAACAATAAAAGATAAAGTTTTTAACAGCACCAACACCCTACCTTCACCTACACCCTTCTGAAGAAACAGGGATTTGCCATTATCACCATTAAGAAGGAGGACCTTAGGGGGAAGTCTTCTTTTTAATGATGCTGCCTATGGCACATGAATTTTATTGCTTCTCACTTCTCAATCACACTTTCATATCTCTGGCATACGTTTGAGAACCTAACCAAATATGCTCAGACTCCCCTGGTAGGGACCCCAGAAGCTTCTGCAGTGTCAGTCTCATTTCACAGATTTCATGTGGGCTATGACCTTACACTTTTTCAACATGGACATTCAGAGACAGATAAAATATCGCTAAGAATTTGTGAAAGAAAATTTTACAGTCTTTTTTTGTCTCCGTTTGTTCTCCGACAGCTTTGTACACATCAGTGCTGCTACTGTGTTTTGTTTACCTGTACTAGTAGAGCTCAGTATTGACAAAAATATTTGAGGTTTATTCCCTTCTGTTGGAATAGGCACAGTGCTCTGCTGCTGCAAAGACCCCAAATCGAGGAGTCTCTTGTCTATAAAATATCTCACCCTTTGAACAGTCTGAAGCAGCTAAGACGATAGACATTTCAGAAAACATGTATCTTAGGAATGTCTTACTGGAGTTCAGTCTGAGTATTATGGGATACATTTGGTAGAATTTGTGGAAAACACAAAAGGGTGTAAATAAAGACTATTAAGAGAGCTTGCTGCATTCTCCCTTGTGTTCTAGGCGGCTGTGGGGCAGAAATACTAAATAGCTATTACTGAATGACAGTTCTCAAACTTAGCAAGTGCAAGTACTTACTGAAAAGCGCTAAACAGTTCAAACATTCTCAAACAGAGAATTGGCCGAGTCATGTTTTTTTAGCAGTCAACTCCTGACACTAGGAGACAGCCAAATCAATGCCTCTTACTTAAAGATGCTTTAGCTACAGAGTCTTCTCTTGAAAGTTTAAAGCAGGAGGCAGCATGCGCTCCAAATTACATCTATATAAAAATGCAGCATTCAGCACAGCTGTTTCTCTGAAAATCTTACCACAGCTGGTTCTCAATCTTAAGTATATGCAAGGACAAAAAAAAAAATCTCTTAGTTCATTAAGATGATAAAAGTCAATTGGTGAGTGTTTTCATGTTTATTGAAATTAGATAGAATATTGAAATTGTTTTGTGGACTGCTTAGATCTCTAAACTTACTTTGACTCCTTCTCTTTTCATGCCAGTTCCATACTCTAACTTGACTTGCTTACTTGGAACTACTCCTTTCTACAAATATTTTCCTCTTCAGTTCTGACATGTGCTAGCACTAGCTCTAAATTGGCACGTAAGTAATGGAATCTTTGTGAGAGAACAGAGTGTGAAGTCTGACCTTTCTTTTCCGTGATCAAAATCAGAAATCCTTCAGCTAGTCAAAAACTGCCTCACTCAGATTCTACCTTTGTAAGTGTATCCTGCTGGGTCAAATTGCTCCTACTGACAATAGCATGTTACTGCTGTTACAATAACTCATGCAGTAGCTCAGTAAGGGTATGGTAAGCCATACCCGCTACACATCACCAGCACCTATGAGATAAGTTATTTCAGTCACGTGGTTTAATAGGAATAGTACCGCCATAATAGACTTGTTACTAGGTTACCATCTCTTGATTCAAAAAGATGGTTTTTTAGATGCACCTTAATGTGTTTCTATGAGCATAGTAGCATTTAGATACCAGGAGGACATGTGGCCCAGTGATAAACTGCCTTCAGAAACCAACAGAATATCACAGAAGTTGAAACCTAAGTAAGAAAGTGAAGTTTTGTCCTCAAGTGATGAAGGTAACAATGCCTATCTGCTCTACCTTTGTTCTAGAGAGAGACAGCAAACCTGGATGAAAAAAATCAATTAGATCTGTTGTGCAACAGGTAACTTAATAATCTAGTCAACCTACCACAAAATATCTCCTGTCCAAGAAGGTTTTTTCTTTTTGGAACCTACCACAAAGAACCCTTTTCAGTTGGAACCTACCACAAAACATCTTTTCCAAGAAGCTTAGTAGTCTTCAAGATGAGTCTCAAAATACATAAGCCAGTACATTAGTTTCTGAACACTTCATTTGATAATATTTGAACAGTATTGCTAGTAGAGAGGTTGGCAGGCATGGATCATAAGCCTCATTATTCAAATGTTTAAACGTAGTAATAAAGCCTTACCAAGCCTTTGAGCTGCACTCAGTGCTTGCTTACCAACTCTTTACCAAAAGAGTTAACAATTCTGAAAAAAATACTTTTTCTACTTATCTTTCATTCCTCTCTCAGACAAAATATTCCTCTGAATAAAGCAAGAAAGGGACTAACCTGGTGGTTTCTAGCAGAACATTCTCCAGCAGGGAAGTGCTTCATCAGCACTGAGGATCACAGGTGGCAGCTTTGAGGAGGACTGTACTGCTGATACAAGATTTTGACTGAAAAGCTAAAAAGCTTACACGGGAGTAAACAACTACCAGTGTCGAGAAACAGCCCAACTCAGTCATTACTAACTCTCTCCTCCAGCTAAGAGAAGGTTTGTACTGCAGGAAGGGGTGGTTATAAAGGGGGTCTGGTTGACTGGGAGGGGCCCTGCAAGATTGGTGGGAGGAGGAGGCCCAGGTGGCCCCAGGCCTGGCAATGAGCTATCGGGACAGGGCTGGCCAGGGCATGGGTAGAGCTGCAGGTATACGTTTCTGAAAGATGTGCATAGATGCTTCAGTGACCTCAGATAAGTAGAGTCTGGTTTTCCTCTCAGCCTAAAGATGGCATTTTCTGCTGCCTCACGGTCCTTCACGTGATGCCGGACACTGCCACAGTACTTGCTCAGAGGCAAAAGTAGCAATAATACTACACCTTTAATATTTTAATATCTGTATATCCTTCCTTTGCAGAATCTGTCCTTTTATCAGAATCTTATCCTAGAATAAGAGGCTTTTAACATAGCTGTAGTTCTGTGTTAGTGTGCAGTCAGTTCCAGAGTTCCAGTTTAGCTTTATGTTCTATTTGAAACCGCAAGTCAGGGTATAAAGTATTTATAATACCTTGTAAGTATTTCCTTCAAATGTGATTTTTCTAGCTATGGTAAAACTTTAAACAACAATATAAATTGGAAACTCTGTAAGAAACACGAAGAAAGCAAGTATCGAGTATGATCGTTTATTTGACGTTGGTCAGATCACCTGGGAGCATGAACAAACTTCCAGTCCACACCAAATAGCAGAATTTATGTTTTCTAAAAATGATTCTGTAAAGAAGCTCCAAAACAGCCCTTCATCTTTGGTCTAGAAGCATCTCCTTCCATACGTACAAGACTACATGGTTTGTAACTGTGTATGGGAGATACAGCCATGCCTACTGTGCATAGTTCTCTCCTTTGACACTGTAAGTCTTGAGGAAAGAAAGGGAAGCCCTTCTCCCTGTACTTCTTTCTGCCCTTTCCTTCTGGGATACAGTGGTAGCAAGCATTTCTTTAGCATGAAGATCTCAACCCTTATTTTGTAAAGGGTCATTGTAACAGCCCACATATTTGCAGGCAAATATTGGGCACAGAAAGTCTCAGACAGGCACAGCTCCCCTTACATGTGCTGTGGCTGAGGGGACACAGGGAGTGCTACACTCCAAAGCTGAGAAGATCTCAAGAATGTGATAGTACACTCATACTTGTTCAGAGGAAGTGCTCACACACTCACCTCCTCATCACAAGATTTTTAAAGAATAAAATGTTAATAGATCAGCCAGGGGTGGAACATATTGTGTGCACAGATGCGCATAAAAGAAATGGAAGAATCTTTTGTACCTGAGATTCTGCCTAATTAGACTGGGGCTCCTAAACAAATAGGCAAAACACTGGGGAAAGAAAAAATTGGCCTTCGTGTACAGACACCAGATAGTAAGTAAAAAAAACATTTATTATGTTCCTTGTAGGGGTGATGTGATTGATCCCAACTTGTAATGTATTATGCACAGACTTTTCTTTGGAACCCAGCCAATACACAATAACAACATGTATACTACATATGTGACACATAAACTACATATGTGACTAGGAAATGATAAATGAGGCTTGTTTATATTCCTAAAATCCTGAAAATAGGAACTCCAGTAAATTACAGCTATGTATAAATCAAACCCAAAATGTCATCCAAGTGTTCAGTCATATTTATATTAAGACTATATGGAATTATATATGCAACTATTACTAGAGAGCATGATTGGTAATATGATCCCCAGGGCTGAATAAGTCCATTGACATGGAAGATTTGTGATGGAGACATGTTTGAACAGTGTTTCTGGTATGCTTACTAAACCAGTCAACCAATTCTTTCTTTATATGCAGGTGCATTTTCAGTTCAGTCAACTGTGTGGTAATCAGAACTGACAGAGTTTTAAAAGTATTAACATTCTGTTGTAGATACTGGAGTTAATATATTTGCTGTCACTGTTCACAGTTTAATGTATCTTCATTGTGATTATGCCATCTTCCCTGCTTAAAGCATACTTGATCAAATCCTGCTATTTTAGGGCATAATATATGATTATTATGCTTGTTTTATTAAAGCCCTCTAGACATTTGTTTACCTCATTAATATATTTCAGCACACATCAACACCTATTGCTCCATATTAGTTTAGCCGTGCAATATAATTAGATTTGTCTTGTCTCAAACAGAATAGCATTTATAAGCAGGGATATATATGGTAAGCTTCTTAACTGCTACAGCCATGTAAACGGGGCACTAGTCAGTGGGCCGCCAAGTCTTGGTGTTCTGTGTATATCACAGATCGTCTTTTCTTTCCTAAAATCCTGCTTACTACTTGGGTGACTTTTTGCTTTGTGTATGTTGTCTTACCTGAGAATTAGCATTACTGAGCTAATAGCCCTAATGTTTCTGCTTCATTAGCACATTCTGTTCAGCTGACTAAATATTACTTATAGGGTATAATTTGTCCAGAGATGAACATGCAGACTTTCTTCGATTACAGCTACATGTTGCATTTGAAAGTCAGAAGACAAGGAACTATGTTCACATGTAACATTCAGGCTGGCCCTTTGAAATAATACTGGCTCTGTTTTCCGTTTGCACAACTGTTGATACAAGTTCTTATTTGTGAAGCCTTAAAAGGACAGTGGCATTTAGGCACTCTTTTTTATACATAATGGGGAAACTGAGAAAAAAGGTAAGTGAAATATCATAAACCATAAAAGTTTGTTCCAGAAATCACCTTGGTTTTCCAGATTTCTAACACTGAAACTCCTGAGTCATGAAAACTTCACTTTCTTGGTATGTATGGGACACAGGTGCTCCCTGTGTTGCATGCTGGTGTTAAGTGACTTGTGTCAGGTCTGGAGAAGAAACTCTGCCCCTGAGAATATTGGAACTTAAAAGAAAAAGAAAAGTTTTGTAGTTTAAAAGGCTTAGTATTTTCCTTGTGTGAGGTTTTGTTTTTTCCCTTTTGCATTTCTTCAGAAGCCTGAAGATGTGCTGCCAGCATGGTGTAGATTTGCTTGGCCCAAAAGGAAGGAGATGCCATGAGGTATCTGTCATGACCACAGAAACCTATAACTGGTGCTAGGATTCTGTTTTTCACATCAGAGGTGGCCGTTAGGACTATTTTGATTTTGTCTAGTACTGAGAATAAACACATTTAAAAATTCTGACTTTGGTTTCTGAAAATTTGAACATGTCAGCATTTGGCTTAATTTCCTGTGAAAAAAATTGCATTGAAATAAAATAATTTAAATTTAAATCAGTAGTGCAACTGCTACTTAATGATAATTGAGATGTCTTATTACTTACATCAAAGTACATCTTTTATTACAGTTAAACAGCCCAACATTTTTATATGAATCTCATATTTGCTAAACTACAAGAGGAAATTCCAACTATTGTAGCATGTTATGGTATTTTAGTATCAGTAAAGAATATTGATTGCACATAGATAATGACATATAAATACATATAAATAACTACACAGAACAGCTGAATGACCAATGACTGTCATAAGATAATGGAGAACATGCTAAATATAGTTTCCTATGTTAATCTTTTATGAATTTTTATTACAATTTTCTGAATGTAATTTAATCTGATGAAAATTTTCTGACTCTCTTTGCACCATTGACTTCCACTGAAATCTCTCATTGTTTTGAAGCTTTCTAGAAGACAAAAGGATCTGAAATAGTTTCTCATTTTTTCTTACAGATGTGCAATGGTTTAGAGCAGCCAAGGAAGCAACAGCGTTCAGATCTCAATGGACCAGTTGACAATAATAATACACCCGAGGTAGGTACCTAAGGCCATTAGGCCATTCTGCTGCCCATCTTCCTGCAGTCAGGCTTCCACAAGGGAGAGCAGGCACAAAATTGATAGCTTTCTCCCTCTCACAGGGAGGCTTTGTTTCTTTTCCTGAACTGACAATAAATACCATGGCTGCATATTCTGAAAAGTCTTTGAATCATACCCATGAATTTGCTACTGCCACATTCATTTTATGTAACTGTCCATGGCATGTACTCAAACCTAAAATTTTCTGATGACATACAGAAGAGAGAGAACACTCCAGAAACTATCTTTTTGGATTATTGGAGCATCAAAAAGAAATTGGCTTATGCTTTTTTTTCTCCCTCCTGCCCACCCTACCCCCCACCATCAGTCTTTCAAACCAAAGGACTGCTTAATTCCCACAGGAATAATTCTCTTTAAATAACCCCTAATATCAAACACATCATTCAGTGCTGAGGGCTCAAATGATTCACATCTTTTTGAGCAGCCTCTGTGGTAAGATGTGTCCTGGCTCAGTGTGCTGTGAAAAAGATGTGGTGATAGGCAGACCTGCTCTTGTCACTAAAGACTGGAGCAAAGAAGACATCTAAGAATGCAGAATGAGGTTATGCTTGAGGCTAGACACAATGAAGTGAAATTCAAACTTAAAAGCAGAAGTCTGTTATCTCAAAAACATGTAACATATTTAGCCTGTAGCTTGTTACATTAATGAAGAGGTACATTTCTAAAGCCTTTTCCCATAATGGAGAAATCGGCCTCTTTCCTGGAAACAGGAATGCCTGAGGAGGCTGGCAAAAGACAAGCAAACAGAAGGACTATATCTGTTTATTGAAAACAGAGACAGTAGCATAAAAAGAGCACTGTTGTGGCTCCTGCTGAGATTAAGTGTAATGCTATGTACTGTGCAATCAGGGACAGTTCTTTTTATTCACTGACCCAGAATCTTGCTTTGTAAAATATTGTTAAATGTTCTTAATTAGAAATTTGGGATATCATTAATAGGCAATGTGATCTAGTGGACAAACTATTGGACTGGGAATTGCTGGTTTGTATTGCTCATTTGACAGCTGACTTCCTAGATCATTTTCACATTTTTCCCCCTACTCTCCCTTATTTTGTTTGTGTGGTTGGATCTGCTTAAAATGCTTTGAGATTCCAGGTAAACAGCACTATTTAACAGTTATGTTGGGTTAATTACTGTGATATAATGTGTTTCACTGTGCTAAATAGTGGCTATGCAGAAGTTATGTAGAGAAATTTGATTTTTTTAAACAACAGTCAGCTGTTTAAATATAGTATGAATTCACTTTGGTCTGTGAAAGTTATTTGTTACAGCTATACCATTTTTATTTCTCAACAGACAAAGAAAGTGTCTTCATTTCCAAGTTTTGTTGATGGTAAGTTTTACATCATCCATAGTTAAATTAGGCTAAAATGGAAGCAAATGCTTTAATATGTTTTAAAGATAACAGTTCTAAAACCCAGTCAAACCCAAGAGAATACAGCTGAAAAGTTTTAAGTATTGAAGTATTTTAATATTTTCATCCCCCCCCCCCCCCCCGTGGCAATGGGTGATAAAAAGGAGGGGCAGATAGTTCTGGGATTAAGGTAAAGATGGAGACAGTTACAAATCTGGATAGGTGTAAAAAAGGTGGTAACAGTGGGCCCCAGCAGGGTGGGGATTTACGATTTATGAAGGCGTAAGAGCACCCTGTTCTTTATGGCCTTGTGCAGAGGAAGGAGTCATTTAACTGTTCAGAACAGCCCCTGTATCACTTTGATGTGATGCATGTTACGGCACTCTGGGAATGTCAGTTGATGGCACAAACGGAAGGGTTCTCCTGATCTGATAAAAAACTGGTAATCCAGTCCTCTTGTTTAGAAGAGCCATGCTTTCATGTGTTTCTTCAGTCTCCTTTGCACTGCTATTACATATTTTCTGTTTGGAGAAAAATAAGTCAATTTATTAACACAAGAAGATGGACAGAGATAAAATGGGATTATACTGGAAAACATTACCATTCTCTGATTCACAGACAGCTGAAGGACTTTTTATGGGGAAAATGCATGTAGCTCTTCCTGCAAAGGAAATGTCTGCACCATAAAGTGAAAAAACAGTAGGAAACTTCTAAGGATCTGAACCCTTAGATCTGCCATGAACACACTTTTCCCATAATG
The DNA here is from genome assembly GCA_026212715.1 of Elanus axillaris. Lineage (NCBI taxonomy): Eukaryota > Metazoa > Chordata > Aves > Accipitriformes > Accipitridae > Elanus > Elanus axillaris. Next base: position 6,708,878 of record JANZLQ010000002.1, read on the forward strand.
TCAAAAACTTGATTTCTAATGCCATTCTGAACTCAGGGAAAACTTACTATGATTTAGAATAATGTTAGAATGTCCAAGACATTTTTCTTCTCCTCTTTCCTGATGCCATCAGCTTGACTAGCAACTCCTGTTTTTAGTAATTTCCTTGAAGAGCTAGAGCAAACGGAAGGTTCAAAGATTTCCCCTTTTACACAGATTGACATTTGAAGGAAATTACATGTAACACTTGGCATGTACTGACTAACAGGCCCTCAATAGAGGTAAATTAAATGCATTCCCCAAAGGTGTCTAAGGCAAGAAAGCAAGCTGATACTTTGTAATAAGCATCTACTGATTGTATAGTGGACAACTATAAAGGGAGGCCAGCATGAGTATAGCAGTAAAACAGACTAGAAAATTTACCCCTCACAGCGCTGGTAGACGCAACTGCACATTTTAATTTTATTGGGATAAAAAGGTTATGTCTTTTTCTTACCTTACCTTACCAGTCAACTCACTACTCTGTTGGAAAGAGGTCAGTATACTCTTTTAGATAGCATAATACTATTTTTTGGTAGTTCAATCATTTTGCTTTCTCTGATTTTTTTCTGTAGTTGCACAGTATGTGAGGATAAGCTATCTCTTAGGCTTTTTCTATTGCAGGTATAATATGGCATTGTCTAATACAAATAAATATGTAGCTCACTAGGAGCTTATGATAGCTAACATGACTGCTCTCTGAATTCAAAGAAAACCAGAGTTTTTATTATTAATTTGTATGTAGAGTCGGAAAAGGAACAGGACCCTACTGCACAAAAGAAAAAATTCTGCCAGCTAACACTCCCTGTTCTTCCCTGAGTTTTGATGACAATACCACAGTCATATTCTGGTTACATTCATATTCAACTGTTCAGGCACTTAACTTTCAGCATGACTCTTTAACTAGAGTAGCTATATCTCCATCTCCATCTCTATTAATACAAAATATTTTTCATATGCCATGTGGACATAAAAACAAATCAGATAACAGGCACAAAAAACATCGGAAATGTGTCCCTTTGCTATTAGAATTGTTTCAGTAGTAGTACCACTACATGCTTCTAGTGGTAATTAATTAGTTCCATGTTCAGGGGTTCTGGCTTTTTTTCTCTCTCTATTTGTCCTATCACCATAAATCTCATTTCTTTGCACAGTAACAACCATGATGAAGTAAAGAAATCAGCCAAAGTGTGGGACTTGTAGATAGCCATTCTGCAAAGTGACATAAGCCCTGTGTCCATTTACTCCTTGTGCAAAATCTGCTGCAGTGCCATGCACCCTAAGGCCTCAGTGACTTCACGGAGTATGGTGGTTCTCAGCAGGAAGTTGAAAGTGATTCTGTGCTCTGAGCACAGTTTCTAAATACTGTCGGAATCCTTGGTCTACACATGATTTTAGATAAATATAAAAATATGTTCCTAACAGATGATTAAATTCAGTTATGCTGAATTATTGAATGAGTATTCTTTTTATTATTTTATGAATACAAAAGATAAGTTATTTTAAAAATATTTAGACCAAGTCTACTTAGTCTAGAAATATGTTTATACTTGTTGCATTAACAGATCAACAGAAAACCAAGTAATCTCTACTGCACTGATAAGATAGTGCAGAAATTTAGTTAGATTTTTTAGAAATATTACCTAATGTTTAAGCACCAATACTCAACATAAAATTCCACTCTCTGTTCACATTGAACTAATCTTCAAGTTCCAAATCTATTTCTTTCTTTTTCCCTTCCTCATCAGTAAGCCTTACACGTGCTTACAGTCAAGGGCATGCTTAAGTGCTCTGATGAGCTGGGACCTCAGCCAAGTCTGCATTTTTGTATTATTTAAAGCAGTCAGAGATAAGGGAAGAAAACACTCAGGTAACCCAATTTGACCCTGGCAATTTTCGATACCATTCCATCCTTCCAGCAGATGTCTTCTTTTATATGACAACTGCTTACATTGCCTTTACGATGGGAAATGTATGTTGGAAATGTTTTCTGCCCAACATGCCTTGTTTTCTGGGTTTTTGGGGGTTTGTTGGTTTTTTTCTTTCTCTTTTTTTCTGTCTTAGCTATTACTGTAAGCATTTTATACATGCTTTTGTTTTATACATGGTGTCACAGAATTTGTTGCTATTATAATGATCCTGCAAAAAATCACCTTCTAATGCTATGAAGAGATGATTGAAACCATACCCAACCAAAAAACCCCCAATCTTTAAAGAAACCAAATGAATAAAAGTAGGATTATAAGATTGCATACACCCCTAGGTGAGTTCCATGGTCAATAAGTTTTTCAGACAAATTAGTTAAAAAAACCTATCGCTGTCACCAAACAGCCAAGACGCGAGAAGAATTTGTTGTTTCCTTGGTAACACTCATTTCTTTCACAGACCCCTAAGGTATGGTGGGGATTACTGTTTCATGCTCAGAGTTGCTAGCAGTGTAAGCATAAAAATAGATCTCTAAACATGTCTTTGAAAGTGCCTTTGACGTGGCCTATCAATGACATGGAAATCAAGACAAAAATCTCTTACTCAAAGTTGTACAAAGCACCAATACAACCAGACGTGGGCCAAATTCAACATTTTTGAAAATAATTGAAGAGAAAACAAGCTTTCTTGAGTTCAGCCAGCATTTTTTGAATGGAAAGAAATAGACTAAGGGACTGATACATTTTAGATAACCAGCACAGCTTTTTTTTTTTTTTTTTTTTTGTTGATATATCCTGCAAACTTAGAATTTTGGTCTTTGCTTGCTGTAGTAATGATTGTATTAGAATTTGTACCAAGATTTGCAAATTTACTTGTCTTCAGACATACAAAATGTTTCAAGAATATTACTCTAAATTAACTACTAAAGGAGGTTAGTTAGACTGATTTAAACATTCTGTGGGTAAGCGTATTTCAGAATTCAAGCAACCTTGATTCAATTTAGCTTGATTTAATTAGCCTGAAGTGAATGAAGGAAAACAAAATTAAAGCCACTTTAATTTGGAATGAGCATGTTGATGCAGGTATCTAATGGAGATTTGCTAACTTAACATTAAATTCACATCTTTAATTAATTTCCCTCTTTGCTACCTTTGAAACAAGATGTCAATATACTGCAACATTAGTATTTTGTTGTGCACTGAAAGAAGTACAGAGGTAAAAGACTTAAGTTTTAGGCCTGAAAAGACATATGAATAACATCATCAGAAGAGATACCCTATAAAATACATCATCCACCTGCTGAAAAATGTAATGGTACAAAGATGTAAGCAGAGGGGAACAGAGATACAGTAAATGAAGTTCTTGTGGAATTTTCATTTGATGTCATTCAGTGAATTAGTGTTGCAAGAACAAGGATCATTTTGTGAGGTATTGGAAGACATAGCCTTCATGAAGAGTTTCAGTGACTTTTTTAAATTAGTAGCTTCCCAAGGATTTCATTGAGGGTTTTCACACATTTCTGTGGAGATTGTCATGATATTTTTTTATTCTTTCCCAATACTTTGAGAATTTTAAATTCCACAGAATTCTATTCTGAGTTATAATGAGGATCCAAACTATTACTGGATTTGTATGGATGTGATCTGAAGCAAAATGTGTCCTCCTGTGGTATATAATTATCCTTTTGAAGCTTGAAACTATGGTGTTTGTTAGCAAAACAAATAGCTGCATTTTGTGTGACCTTTGTTAGTCAATATCAGATCTCTGAAGAGTGCAGGACTGGTATAAATATATATATATATATGTGTGTGTCTATATACTTTCATTACCTAATTCAAAGACTGGTTTTTTTTGCTGGGAGTTGAGATTTCCAGCAGGTGAATGTGAGGTCTGCATGAAGTGTAGGTGTCAGCAACATTACTTGAAAAAGAAAGTCACTTCTTTCGATCAAGTTTATTTTCTGTTGGAAGATTTTTTCTAAATTAGAATGGGAAAATGAGGGATAGGAATGCTCACTAAAAGATATATGTAGAAACCACTATTTAAGTAAATTTCATCAGCATAGCATGCCGCATATTTTTCCTTCTCCGCTATTAATTTTCCACATTCAATTGGTTCTAAATAGATTGAACCAATCCACTGTGCAATAAAACTTTTTTTAAAATTAGCATCTCCATTTAGTGTCATTTTTCTCCTCACACATGAGATTAATATACTTCAAAAAAAAAGTGTTAGCAGCTTGGCAAGTCGATACAGCTCAAAGCAAATTTCTTTTATAGAACTGTTGAGGAACAGAAAATACTCACTGTCAAGAGATGTCAGCCAGACTCTGGAACGACTCTTCTTTACTGTTGATCTAATCAAGCCAGATGTAGAGCTTAACAGCTGAATAAAGAGGATGATGAGCGTGGTTCCAGTATGGCATAAATACTATCTCTTCATTCTCCCTGCCCCCTCTTTTTCATCCTTGGAAAGAAACAACTTGCAAAATACAAGTTAATGTTAGAATCTCACTGAAGTCACTGTGTAATTAATACTAAGTATATGCAAAAGGATTTTGTTGAATGAAGGCTAAAATTGAAAAAATATCAAGATTTTTTAAGTTCCACTATTTTCCTGTCTTTTTTAACATGGAATTTTTCATGCTCTTTCCACATGCTCCTTTTCCATAACTACCTTCTGTGACTTTCCTCTTCCCTGCTTTCAGAGAAGGCTGTATGACCTGTTGTGCAGATGCCATTGATTAGACATTAGACCGTGAATGTTTTATCGAACTTCTGTACTGCAGCATGTTTCTCCAGCTCTCAGTTTATACATCTGTACTAGTGTGGGAACTGTGTTTTTCTATCAGTCTCTGAATTCTGGCCTTAGACATGACTAAACAGCACCAAGGCGCCTACTTTTCTTGTTTCCTAAACTTTCTTAACTGTTAAGTTTCATGGTGGACTTTTTCTGAAGCAAAGTACACCTTTGTGCCCATTGCTCATCAGTATTTTTGCCAGACATAATGTTTGGGGACTGTGTACTTCCACAAACACCTCAAAAAAATGTGGAAACATGAATCTGAATTCAAGTAGAAGTTGAGCTCATGCACTGTAACAGTCATACTATAAATAGTAAGAAAATTATGATAAAGGAACCTATCAGCATTTCTGAAACTTGCAAATAATTCCAATGTGTTTATCAGTGCAGCACAGGAAAAATTTTTCCAATGATTTTCCTCTAGAATTCCACAGTCAAGCCATTATGCAATGTTTTAAATACCGCATGTTTGGTTACTATGTTTTTTGGGGGAAATAATTATAGGGAAGAACATAATTTATTTTGAACTGGATTTCTTCATCTGTTTCATATTAGAAAAGGTATTAAAAAGGTTGTTCAAGCCTCAATATCCTTTATTCAGTTTCTCATCTCTCTATTCTCCTTTGAAAGGCAGTAACTGTAAATGTCTCATGTCAGTTCCAGGACCTTGTGAACCTGAAGACCTCATTGATGGAATCATCTTTGCAGCCAATTACCTGGGCTCTACACAGCTGCTGTCTGAGCGCAACCCTTCTAAAAACATAAGAATGATGCAGGCCCAAGAGGCAGTGAGCCGTGTTAAGGTAGGGGATTTTTATGGTTTGTAGAGTACTTTCTGATCGTTTGACAGTTGATCTCTAACCAGTCCAGGATCTGCAGCTTCAGACCTATTCTGAAGTGCACTTACATGAGTATAGATCTAGTACCATAAATACCATTAGTTTCCAGTGGTTATTATGAAAATACATACAGCATCTCTGAGGAACAAAATATAAATTATTCCAGAGTCTATTCAAAATTGTTTGGAATCTGTATGAAGAATACAAGTATTAAAGACAAATTACAGATTGCAATTAGGAAATATTCCAGTGGCAAAGCACAGGATATTTGTTTGACTGTGGTTTTCTTCTTATGTCATTAATTCCTTTAACTTAATACAAATTGTGAAGATTGGTCTCAATATATCGAATTATTACTTTTTTAGGACAAGAAGATCCGTTACTATTGTGTTTGGATTTGGTGCTATTTACAATGAACAATTTCTCTGTAAATAATGTAGCATAGACTGCTTCATACAGCTGTGTAAAAAATGCTTTTTTTGGTAATAATCCAAGTAGGAGATTTTTCTTTCACAATTTTTTGTGGATCTGCTGTAAATACCTCATCTGAATAAACACATGGTTAGAAAGAGGTAGATTTAAATGCTAATAGAAAAATTAGGTGCTTAGTCAATAAAACATTTAATTGGTAAAAAAGGCAATCATTTGGGGAAAATCATTTACGTAGTAGACTGTCATGTTTGATGATTGATTTGGCATTTAGAAACAAATAGAAGGCAAGAAAGGTCCAGTTCTTTAAACTTTCCAAACCTTTGAATTTCTGTTTAGCTTATTGTGATGTCTCAGGCAGTAAGTAATTGTTGATGGCAATTAACTCCCTAAAAACTGTTTCCTGTGTTAATAGCAATCCTAAGCTGTCAGAGACACTTGACTACTTTAGATGGTCATGGAATAGAGCCGGAGTTACATTTTGTTCAACAATTACATGTAGAAGCATAATCAATACGGATAGAAAACCCTGAGTTTAAGATAGTTTATGTACTGTCATTTTAGACTGCTGTATATTTAGTGGGATAAATGTCATGAGCAGCTGTTAACAGACAACACTCTTTGGTACCAATTTTTTTGTAATCAATCGACAACATGCATAATGGCATTAAATCCAGTTATGCTCGAGAACTACATGAGATATAAACAAATCTTTCTCTCCTGCACATCCTTCTCCCACTGCCCCCAAATTTTTAATTTTTAACAGTCTGGATTCATAGTCGAAAGGATTCCCTGACTTCCCACACTGTCTTTTCTCTTTCTTTGTACATCTGTCTGCATTCTTTTTTTATGCTACTCCTCAGAGGATGCAAAAGGCGGCTAAAATCAAGAAAAAAGCGGTGTGTAAACTGTTTTTCTTGAATGCTAATGTTTACTTACATTTTTGTTGTACTTGTCCTCCATGGAGTGTTGTGTTTTTCGTTATGGGTCCTCATAAAGTTGTCATTTTGGTTTCTTTGTGAAGTAGTTGAACACTGGATGGGATAAAATGAACTCATTTTCTTCATTGTTCATTTGCTGGAGTGCCTGTCTGCTGCTCTTCTGTTGAATACCTGTGATTTTTTTTAGTCCAGATATGCAGCCAGTGTTATCCGGGAGATTTTTTTTAATGTAATGCTTATTTTTATTTTACTAACCAAAGCAGTAAGATGTATTTCCTGTGCCTGTGACTTACTGTATATTTATTATATTATTGTTGCTATTTCAAAACAAATAGAATAAATTTACCAGGTAGTAGTTGGAACAATTCATACAGGAGGCATTTCACTCAGTTAAAAACTATATTTCAGTTAACTAAATACAGCTGACAAAAATATCACTAAAATTAATCTCAGTCTTTGTGATGGTCTTGGATGAAAGCAATGCAAGTAGTCTCTACCAAAGTATGTGCTTGCTTTGTATTTTGCTGGATGAGACGTAATTCAAACAAAATTAATCTGAATGAATTCTAGTCATAGCTAAGCTTTTATAACTACAGAAAAGAGCAGCAAATACATCATTCTTCCTTGCACTCTTACATCGGAGAACCAATCTCTGACCTGGAGATGGATGCCTGCCTTTAGCACAGGGTGATACAGTCTGTGGCCGTTTTATTCTGAGGCTGCTAACATGGGTGCTGCTAAATACCAGTCGCAGTAGTGCACTGTGGACAAGTAGCCTGGAGGAATAAACAGGTTCCTGCTGGAACTCAGATTAGGTAACCTCTCAGATGATGCTTCAGTGAGAGGCAGCAACTGCTCTGCCACTCTCTCTCCTGTTTTCTCAGGTGGGCAGAGCCAGGACTCACACTTAAGAAGCCATGTGGCATTACACAGTAATCCCACTTGCTCTGTGACCGTATTTTCTAATGGGATATGGCACTGTTTCCCCAGTGAGCAGTGCTCAGAAGTTGAGGTCTAAAAGTCAGCCGATGGCTTTCTGATATGAGAAAAATACTAGTGCAGCGGTCTGTTCTTTATTTTGTAGAAAAAAAAAATTAACCCCATCACAGTACTGAGCACCAGCTTGTACTCTTTTAGGTGAGCTCACTGAGGATGGCAAGGGCTAAGCAGCTGATGGGGAGTAAGTCATTTTCTCAGTTCCAGTGCCTCCAGTACTGAAGTGCATTGATGAGACAGTGGGGAGGAAACAGCCATACTCTTTCTCCTTTTCTGGCTATAAGTAGAGAATTTTAGTGCTTAAGCTGTCAGTCCCGTGGGCTCTGAAAATTCACTCTTACCCACAAAATCAGAGTATGCTTCACTCTTTCTATACAACAAATGCATTCTTTGCATGTATTTAGAAGCACCTTTGAATAGCTGTCTTTCAGTGGTTTAACGGTGCAATTGCCTCACATCACATTATGCTTGAAGCGATCAGTGAATTTGCCATTCTTAAGAGGAAATTAAAATTCCCCTTGTAACAAAGCATCTGTCTTTCAGACTTCAGAGGGAGATTCCCAGGCATTGACTGAAGTGGATCTGTTCATCTCCACACAGAGAATCAAAGTTTTAAATGCAGACACACAGGTAAGTGATGATTAAATCTGTTCAAGAATAATGTGGAGTTAGACCGCACTCTTACACTGTTACAGTAAATTTGGATAAATTCAGTGTTGTCAGAATATTCAGAAAGAGCACTCTTAGATCTGCTATTGTTGGAACACTTGCCATTTGCCAATATAGTAAGACTGACACCAGTTTTGCTTATTCGATGTATTGGAAAATGCGTGCATGTTTCTGAGATCTTGTCATGGTTTATCTCCAGTCAGCAGCTAAGCACCACCCAGCCACTCGGTTGCTCCTCCCTGCGCCCCGTGGGATGAGGAGGAGAATGGAAAAAAAACGCCAGTAAAACTCATGGGTTGAGATAAGAATGATTTAATAACTACATTCAAATAAAATATAGTACTAATAATACTAATACTAATGAACTGTAATAATAATAGTAAATAATAGTAATATTAATTGTAACAATAACAGCAACAACCAAAAAATCCCCGCTAAACCCCAAGAAAAGACAAAAGTGATGCACAGTGCAGTTGCTCACCACCCTCTGACTTGATGCCCAAGCAGCGATCCACCCCTCCCAGCCAACGCCCCCCATTTTTTATCCTGAGCATGACATTCTGTGGTGTGGAATATCCCTCTGGCTAGTTCGGGTCAGCTGTCCTGGCTCTGCTCCCTCCCAGCTTCTTGTACACCTGCTTGCTGGCAGAGCGTGGGGAACTGAAAAATCCTTAGCTTGGGACAAGTGCTACTTAGCAACAACTAAAACATCAGTGTCTAATCAACATTATCCTCGCACTAAATCCAAAACACACTGTACCAGCTACTAAGAAGAGAATTAACTCTAGCCCAGCTGAAACCAGGACAGATCTATAAATAAATTTAGGAAAAGATTCAAAAGTCTTTCAGAATGCATGTATGCTGTTTCTCTGAAACAGTTTCAGTACCCAAATTTATTGTCTAACAGGAAAGTAATTTGCTGCTTTGACTAAGCTATTTGTATCTTGCCATTTTTAACATTTAACCTCAAGTTTTTCCCATAAATCACATCTGAGTGACCATCCTCTTTGCCTAAGGTAAATTATTAATTATTCATGCTAAAGAAGTATCTGGAGACCACAGCAATGATCAGCCTCATCTTCTAGGAATACATATATATATTTTTTTTTTTTCAAATATCTTCATAAGAGTAACCTTTTTTTGCAGGAATTTACAATTAAATACATAGAATTTATACATGGATCCCAATATTTAGTATAATAATTTCACAAGATCTCTTAGACTTTGATCATACTTACAGAAAATCTTTACATTTTCAATTCTTATGTGAAACTTTGAAAAGGGAAATTCTAGTGACTTTTTTTTGCTTTAGGTTTCACTAAAAAAACTCCACTGTATGCAGCTAACAGCAGTTGAAAAATGGTAAGACCTCAAGGTACATTAAAGAACAAACCATTTAGAAACTGCTTAGTTAAGCTAGATATAACCAAACTAGAAAATTCATCTTGCAGTAGTTGGCAAAAGGATTGGAGTGACCTTATGCTATCCTTTCAGTGATACTCTTCCACAACTTATGAAGATAGTATTTACTCCTTCTTTTTTTAATAGCAGAACAGACTAAGGATTATAGGTAAGTTTAACTCTCAGAAAGATACCAGAACAAACAAACCCTTTGTAGGAAGTTTGTGAGTGGAGATGAGCAAGAGTCAGCACAGATTTGTCAGAAGTAAATCATGTCAAATCAATCATTTTCTTTTGTGACAGGGAATATATCTGTCCATGGCACAGAAGCAGCGCGTATCACCTATTGACTTAAAAAAGGCTTTTAACTTGTATAATATTTTCGAGATTATGTAATCTAGATACAAGAAATATAAGCAGGCTAAAAAATTTCTGAGAGTGTATTTGGTTTTGATATATTGCTGTGTAGATGGCAATATAAAGAGATAAAGAGCCAGAGGGAGACTCACAAGCATGTTTCTTTGATGTAGTACTGTTCAATATTTTCATAAACAACTTGGAAGATGGAAAGAGAAAACGGTTATTGAACTTTTACCTTCATGTATAAGATCGGAGTTCAGAAATATCACGGCTAACTGAAGAAACAAGCTGAAACTCTAGGATATATTTCAATAAAGATAAACGTAGCCCTCTACATTTAGGATTTTGTTTTCAATTAGTATATAATTTGTTTTTTCTAACAATGCAACCATGAGGCATCTACTTCTTCCTGCAATTTAAGAGAGTGTTACTGTCTTTTAATGTGAGGGTAATGATATTATCTCCAGGAGATGGATTATTTGTCTTTTAACATAAGCAGATGTCCTTAACATGCCACTAGAACTCCCAGGAGATGGAGCCAGATGAGGAGTAGAATTTCCCATCTAAAATGGGCAGTAGTGTTTACAATCTGCCATCCATAAATCGTCCTGATACTGTATTTCATCCATGATAACCAATACCACTGTATGTTATGGGTCAGCCTTTTTTTGACCTCATGGTAAATATGCATCATCTGGAGAGTATATTATTAAAGCTTATGACTACTTTTTGCATTAGCAAAAAAAAAAATGCTAGTAATTATCAGTGTAAAGGTCACTACAGAGAATTATTGATAAATGAACAGCTACAGTTTATAGTTGGAATGTATAGCAGTAAATAGGTAAGTTCTCTTTGTTGAGTAAGGGTTAGTCTTAGTGGAAGTCACTCTTTCCCTTCTTTAAATAGTTCAGCATTTCAACTGAACACCAACCCTTTTAAGATTAAAAAAATCAAAGTCTTTGAGGCAGACCATAAACACTTTGTCAAAGTAACTGTTACCTTATTCTCCAGATTCCCCTGAGATTCCTAGTGATATAAAATGCAGTGCACCATGAGGAATGGTGTCTAGTATGAACTGTTCAAGCATATGAAAATAGCAATATTGGAAATTATTGTAATTACAAGCTCTCTGGTGTTTGCCCTGGGGCTTTTTTGCTTTCTTTTTTTTTTTTACAGTGGGTCTTTCAGCGAGCTGCAAGAGACTTATTCCCATGACTTTTAAGCACTGCTGTTGGCAATGCTTCTGCATTTTTGGCTTGGTAATATTTTTCAGTGCTAGTGAAGTTTTCTGACTGGTGTAGTTACCACAGGTCTGTTTCAGCTGGTGTGGCAGCTGGCAGAGACAATCTGTTTTTTTGTGGCTTTGTCAATTATATAAAACCTATTTTTGCAGTGTGCCATCCATGATTTAATCCATCTATAGTGTTGTATAGCTCACATGAGGTAGCAGCTGGTTTAAAATGTAAAATTCTCAGTGAAAAAATTACATACACCGGGGTTCAAAATGCTGAGTAGCACCAGTAAAGGTGCCACGTCACAACAGAGCCAGCTCTGGTCATTCTGTTGTCCTCACCAACACTAGGAATGGCACCCTTGCCACTTTTTAGTCGCTCATGCATTTAGATACTGAATACCGTCAGCCCGAGTTGACCACCTGTTTAGTATACATGGTAGAAGCAACCTTAGGTTTGGCCACATGCCTGCTTTGTATGAGAGCAATTCTTCCTTGTGCCACAGCTTTACAGACTTGCAGTCAGCGCATGAAAACAGCAGAAATATCACAGCAGCCTCTCCCATCTTCTTGCTTATTTAGTGAAGAGAAGCTGGGAGTGAAGCAACTGGGAAAACTAGCAGAGAAAAAAGACAGATATAGAGGTCACAGAAGTGTATGTGCAGAGCCTCTGGTAGATGATTGGTTCCATAAAATCATCTGCCTTGTTAGGCTGTCTAATTCACATTCCCATAGGACTACATCACTTGAAAGCTTGGAACAATGCTTAGGTTTTCCTCCTGCAGGTGTTCTTTGGGTTTCAAGAGGACAACAAGCGAGATTCTGAAAGAGTGCCTGAGAAAGGAAGGGAGATTCTGAGAAAGGGGAATCTGGACAGAAGATAGAACAGGGGTTTTGAAAAAGGGCAAGAGAGGCTGAGTTTCTAAGGACAAATATAAGGATAACAAGGATGGAATGGATGGGACTAGAAAAGGGATGAGTGAAAGAATAGAGCAGCAGATGTGCAGAGATGGAGGGATTCGTGGGAAAGTAACGAGGAGAGAGGGTGAAAATGAGATAATGGTAACGGAAAATTGAGTGGAATGGAATATGGAGTGAGAAAAGAAGTCAAGTCACAAGCAAGTCAAAAGTAAAGACATGTTTACAGTTCCTATCTATTATTTGCCTTATTTCTAATTGTAATTGTGTTAGACAGGAAGAAGGTGGGGGAATGACTGCTTTCTCCCCTACAAGGGGAAGATACAAAACCCCCCTTTGATTAACTTCTGTGTGATGATAAGGACAGAAAGACTTTCTTGGCAGGTGAGATTAAATGCATTCATTTTTCCCAGTCCATTCACTCTTGTGCACACTGCATGTATGATTGCACCCTTACAGAATACTTAGCGCAGACTGCTGAAAAGCAATTATCTCTGCAGAGCTCCCAAGATCCTGCTGAGAGATGTCCATTATAAAACATTTTTCCATACTGATAGAAGTGCTGTAAATCCCTGCAACCCTCAGAGACAACCCCCAAACCATCTCTTAACTATCATCACTTTTCATAGTTTGTTACAAGCATAGAAAATTTTATTTCAAGCCTGAGAAGAACCGTTACAATGATTTTATGGGTAGTGATTCTCTTCAGTAAGACAGGTGGTTCTAAGAAACAATAATTATTTATATTCTTCTCTCTCTGTCAAATTGTACTGAAGTTCTTAAAACAATTACTCTTGTCGATTTGAACAATCTTTCTCTCTTAAGCTTTAGAGATTGTTCAGCTAATGGTAAACTAATATCTAGCTGTTTATATAAAGGATGCTGCTGCTTATATAAATGATGAAAATTGTGTATTAACTCATAGCACATTACAGGGTTTTTTTTGAAGATCAGATATCAAGGGAAACCCTGCCACTACAGACACAGCAAGGAGGGTATCTAGCTCAGTTATCTAATATGATTGAGTTAGATGAAAACTGACCTCATGCTACTCAGGGGGATATTCTGATACGTATCAAGAGCCACTAGCAAATAATTAAAAAGAAAAAAAAAAGAGAAACAAAAGTCCTTCTTAGTTAAAAAAAAACAAAACACAAACCTGTAGTCAATTTTTCTTTCTTCACATTAGCAGTATCAATATATATTCAAGCAGGTGCCAAAAGCAGCAGAGAGAACCTTAGTCTTGGCCAAGAACCAAAGATATATTAGACACCAGAAGGCAATTTACTAACATAAAACTAATAGAGATCACAAAGTAAAGTGAAACAAATTGATTCAATAATAAGTGTTTTTTTTTATTCCAGTTCAGGCAGAATTTGGTGGATGTTTTTAGCTGTTTGGGTGGGGGGAGGGGACATTCTCAGCTAGTTCGATCAATAAAACTACTATGCCTCTGGTTGTTTCCAGTTTGAGCAATAAATAAAAGTCTGGAAAACTCTCCAAACTGGCCAATAACCCAGCAAGAAGACATTTTCAGATGGGCCCTTTCTGTTTCTTAAAGAAGAGAACAGTTTTATCTCCACAATGGCAAAATACATAAAGAAATGATAGAGAACAAAGCTAACAGATCATGGTTTAGAGGCACTTTCTCAGTCTTTGTTTCAATAGAAAGCTTTATCTTCATTAAAATAAGTATTTAGCATAAGGTTTTAAAGTAAGCAGCATCCAGTTTAAGAAACCTATAAAAGTCAGGTTTGAAATGTGCCATAAAAATAGGATTTAGACTCCTTCTTGTCTAAAACCTAGGATGTTCAACCAATAGCAACAGATTGGATTCAGAACAGCACACCAGCCACCTCTGAGAGCTGAATTAATTACCTGGCAGCCTGTTACTGAAATTACCTCTCATGAGCCTCCTGCAGTGTCCTCTTTGTCACACAAGTGCACACCTCATGTGACCATTGTAACAGGACACAGGTGTTTTACTCCCATGATGGCAAAGTAGAGTCTGGCTTTGTTTGAAATTGAGATGGAGCAAAGGCTGACTGCTCTAGGTATGGAGGACAAGCGCCTCAAGTCAGATGGTGGTATGTGGGCAGTAGGGGGTTGAGGAGAGACAGCATAGTCACGTAGTGAAGAACAACATACAGTCCTTGAATGTCTCCTCAGGAAACCATGTAAATCATCACTACCTTAAAATATTGTTTTGTGGCTTCTATGGGTCCTTATAGTTAGGAGGCTTTTTCCGATATTTTTTCTAAATTGTCAAAATATCTGCCAGATAAGCATTACTAACATAAGCTATATTACCTTTTCTTCCTAAAAATTTCTCTTCCTCTGTAATTATGCAAAGAGTTCAGTAATAGTGATTTTTTTTCAAGGCACTTAAAGAAAGAACAGTGAGTCAGATTACTTGATTGCCTGAGTATTCCTAAAACTCTAATTTTAAACCTAAAAGGTTCTTACCATTATGCAACATCTTCCACAGCAACATGCCTTTCTGGGAACTTAGAGAGTTGTGGCTTTTTATTTATTTTTATTTTAAAAAAACCCCAAAACTAAAGGAGAAATCAGGTTGCTTATACAGTATCTTGAATAAAACTTGTATGAAGGTACAAATAATTGTCTAAAACATCACTGTAAACAACTATGTCATTCTGTTTGTCTTTGCAGTCCTAAATATATCACCATCCTTTAAAATTATCGCTGTAGCAATGTCACATACATTGCTTTATTAAAATAACATTATTTTACATATAGAAGCCTTTTAATGAAAATGAGACTGCTAGCTGTTGAGCCACATTAATTTATTCCTACTTAATGCTGAATTCAGAAATAATAAAACTTATTACGAGTTCATACTTAGTGGTGCACAGAAACTGTTATAAAATGTCCTTGGAAGGTTCTTCCTTCTGGGACCTCTTTGCTCTTTTATATAAGAAACAAATGATAGAAGCATGAACTAACTGGAGACAGAAACTGTTGTGATTTACAATCAGCCGGCAAAAAATTACCACAGAGCCACTCGCTCACTACTCCCCCCACCTCGGTGGGATGAGAAGGAGAAAATACAAAGAAAAGCTTGTGGGTTGAGACAAGGACAGGGAGGGATCGCTCACCAATTATGGTCATGGGCACAAAACAGACTCAACTTCGGGAAAAACCAAAATCAACTTAATTTACTAGCAGTCAAATCAAAACAAGAATAATGGAAAGTAAACCCAAATCTTAAAACACCTTCCCCCCACCCCTCCCTCCTTCCTGGGCTCAATTCCACTCCCAATTCCCCCCTGCCCCCAGCGGC
>JANZLQ010000002.1:6724826-6739493 GCA_026212715.1 Elanus axillaris
GGGGGGGGGGATGGTGTCCCTCCCACGGGCTGCAGTTCTTCACGAACTGCTCCAGCGTGGGCCCTTTCTGTGGGCTGCAGTCCTCCAGGAACAGCCTGCTCCATGGGGCTGCAGGCGGACAGACAGCCTGCCGCCTCACCATGGGCTGCAAGGGCATCCCCTCCTCCGGCACGCCTCCTCCCCTCCTTCCTCACTGACCTTGCTGTCTGCGTAGGCGTTTCTCTCACATTCCACTCCCCTCTCCGCTGCAGGTTTTCCCTTCTTACATATGTTATCGCAGAGGCGCTGCCACGGTCGCTGATGGGCTCGGCCTGGGCCAGAGGCAGGTCTAACCGGGACCCAGGCAACCTTCAAGCAGCTTCTCATAGGAGCCACCCTGTAGCCCCTCCCCTGCTATTAAAACTCCACCCCACAAACCCAAACCAGAAACAAAAGATAAAATAATATCTGAAATAAAAGTCTAGCGACAACGTATCCTTCCCTGAGTACAAACATGCACTCATGTTTTCATTTGTCCAAGGCAACTCAGTACTACTCAAAGCCACTGAATAACAATACAACTGCTGTGAGAAGAACATTTGGAAGTAGTAGGTTGGGAGTTCCCTGCTAATATCAGAAAGTTAGAGTTTAAAAGGCTAAAGTAATTAAAACTATGCGGAGCTCAGGGATTTGAGGTAGCAGCTTTTTGTATTTAGTACTCTTCACGTGTTCTTACATAAGAAAAGTTCATTAGGATGAAGCTTGGACAGGTTTCCACTTAAAATCATTCTCACGGACAATGGCTCTTCTGAGTTGAGTTCTCCCAGCACAACCAAAGTGGCAGCCTAACGACTGGAACAGGATTTTGACTGTGAGCCCAGACACTAGACCCATTCCCTCCAAACTGATCTGAGATAGTAGGTAGCCAGAAAAGAGTATTAAAAATTCTGCCTAGAGAGAAGGTAAAATACTGCCTTCATACCTCTTTACAAAGAAAGTAAGTATCTCTTTGCTGTATATAAGAAAATGTTACATTAGCTATTATTGCTGTTACAGGACATGATAAAAAAATATTGGGAAATTGTAACATCGTCTCATATATATATATATATATATATATAACTTCCCTAAAACTTGTTCTGTCATCGTGAAATGCATCTGCTTCATTCAGCAAAACCAATACAAAAGGGAGACATAATTTTCCAACAGCATGAAAGTGTTTATAAAACAGTACAGATCTTCATTATTGCTTTATAGCAGCAACCATGTTGTATTTGCTCAGGCAACATTTCCATTGAAACCTGTTTCCTGAACAGCCATTGTGCCTTTAGTCGGCGTTCGCGCCCATTGACTCTGTAGGGAATGTCAGATCTGAGCTCATAGAAAGTGTTTCTGTAGCTTTTGTCATTCTCAGGCAATAGGCTATCAAGGAGAGGGAGGATGCAGCATTTGTAGAATAACAGCAGGCATGAAGAATTAGTTTATTTCTCTTTGCTTTATGTAGGAAACAATGATGGATCATGCATTGCGCACAATCTCATATATTGCTGATATTGGTAACATCGTGGTTTTAATGGCACGCCGCCGCATGCCAAGATCAGCTTCTCAAGACTGTATTGAAACAACACCTGGTGCCCAGGAAGGAAAGAAGCAGTATAAAATGATATGCCATGTCTTTGAATCAGAGGATGTAAGTAAATGGAATGAAACTTATTTAACAATGTATGTCATTTAGAGAATCTCTGAAATTACATGTAATTTCTTGAATGAATTTTTGTTGTTAGCAGTCTTTTCTGATTGAAGCTACAGGTAATCTGGGAAACATTAGCTGGTGATTTAGCCATATGTCTTTTCTGTCTCCAGAAATTCACGTTGCAAATTCACGTCTCCTCCTCAGTCCCAAAATATCCACTTCTTGTCTTGTGTTATAGAATCATTTGCATCCTTTCAACAATGCTTCCCAAAATGCTTAAGTACCTAATTATTTGGAGTTGTCTGGAAGTCAATGGCCATTCATGGCCAAAATTAATTTATGGGATATCGAATTGATCATTCATCCCGGACAGGATCCTAGTCCAGTGGGTTGGCACGTGATACACATCAGCCTCCAGGCACTTGGCAATGAGGTGGAACCATTCTGGACTTCTTTCAAACTGAAGCCAAGTTGCTGACATCTACCAATTTGGTAGGCCTGTTGTGCCTGTAGAGGGCACAAGGTTGCCCTTATGGCTTGCTTACCTGTAGTTGGTCTACGTACTCTCAAACATGCGACTTGATCCTTTGATCTTTAAGAACACATTCAGCTGTTTATTTTTCAGTTCTCTTTTTTTCATCCCTAGCAAAATTATGAATTACATTTTTTATATAAATGCAATAGAGCTAAGAAAGTTTAGTTACATATATTTATAGACATTTTTCTTCACAGCCAGAAGAGTTTAGCAATTCTTAATTAAAAGGCTAGGAAGAACTCCCTGTCACTACTCTCTTAGAACATCTATACAACAGAAAGCATAATTTCAGTCATTTTATGCCATAAGATACTCTGAGCTTGTATTAGCCTGAAACCACTTACTTAAAAAAAGGAATAACCACTTCAGAATTTAGGTAGTGATTTTCACTTGCATCAGAAGTACCAAAAGATGAAACAACTTGGAGCCAATTCTGAAAACAGGATTGCCAGAAGTAGTGGTTGCGAAAGAGTTCTGTACATCTCTGTTGCATCCTGTTTCACCCCTGTGAAATGTGCTGGTGTGCTATGCCTTCACCTTTTGTGGCAAAAGAAGATAACCTTACTTTGATGCTATTGTACTTCCAGGTTTGGTTTTCTAGCGAAATAGATATTTGAGTCTGAAGCAGCAGACTGGGGGACTTCAACCTAAAATGTTCACGGAAAAAAGCCCCAGGCTATTAAAACAGAAAAAGCAAAATTTGTTGCCAACAAATTTGTTGTCCAACTTGACAGTTGACATACAGGTATTAGTAAGAGGCAGTACTAAACATTTCTAACCATTGTTATATAGGAACAGCTTTAAATATAATTCTCTCATACCAATTAAAAAAGAATTGAGTTCTTCAGACCAGACAGTCACAACTCACAGGTTGCATATTTTTTGAGCTAAGCAATAATTTCCGTCATTTTAAAGCAATTAAGGCTGTGAAGGGAAACAGCGTTGTCTAAAGGTTAGACTGCTAGACTGGGATTTCTTTCTCAGACCTAGTTACCTCAGCTCTGCCACTGCTTTGCCGGGGTGACCTTTTCAAGCAACTTCATTACATTATCTCTAAGTTGTACATAATGCTGCAGACTTTCATAAACATTCATAAAAACTTGGAGATACAGATGAACTTAAGATGTGAGAACTGCCTATTGCTAGCAGTAATAGAACAGAGTATGACATCTAGACATGTTGGTTTTGAGAACGTAGGATGGAGGTGAAAGCAAAGGACTAACTACAGAGAAAGCAATGGCACTGGAGATCGAAAAAAGAAGGACTGGTGATAAACTTTAATAATGGAACAATATAAAAATGTTCTTGATGTACTACCCTACTACTACTACTACAAACCTCTTGGTATATTGATAAGATTCGAAAAGATGTTTTAAAATATGAAGGAACAATTTGTGACTGGCTAGGCTAATTATGTCCTTGATATTCTAAAACAATTTTTCAATAAAGCAGATTAGTGCTTTTGTGTACTGCAGCACAAATGAAGTAAGAAAACCACCTTTTAGGATAAAAGAAAACTGTGTCCGATTGTTAGATTGCAAGAAGATTTAGATTTACAATGTTGTCCAGAAAACCCTGTGCATTCGTCATGTGTTTAGCATGTATCTGCTGTCTAAGAAAGTGTGTTGCATTTCCAGAATAGTTTTACAGGTTTGATCAGTAATATTTTTAGGGTAAGATGCAATTAACTCGTCTTCAGATCAGTGGGAGTTACTTATATCCCCCGATGACAGAATACGGTACATGGCATTCTCCTTTCAGCTGCAGTAAACCCAGAATGGGAAAATAAAAAAATTCAAATGTAGAAAAAGTTGACCAAATATTCCTTTTACGTACCTCTACCTTTGTTTCTCTGTGTTTCAGTGCCATCTAGTGGAACAAGAAAGTAAATTTTGGGGCAGTTAAATAATTCTTCAATCAGTTGACTTTTGCAGTATGCTGAATGTGCAAGTTGTTAGTATTATTACCGTCGTCGTCAGTTTCTGTAGATTTCTTTCTAATGTATATATATTTCTGACACAGGCAAATACCAGTCACTGTGATGTTTCATTAATTTTACTCACTATACAGCCCACTGTAATGGGAAGTCATCTTTTATTGCATACCATAGTAAAATGCACGCACAGATAAGCGCTCCAAAAATTAACAAAGACACAGGGGATTTTGAAGAGTTGTTTTTAACATTAACAAGCTATAATCATGGCTCTGGCTGCATTCTTGAAAGCATCCCTGACATTGCTAGTCAAGGTGTTAATAGGATTAGCTATTGTAGCTATGCAGTGGGCGAGTAGGGCTGTTACTGGTTTTCTGGCAATATGAGACAGGTATCATGGCAGTAATAGGAGAGCAGATGGTTTTGTTGAAGCAGTGTTTTCATCCCTGTAAAACCAAGGTGGAGAAGCAGCAGGTGACATGACAACCGAAATCATCAGTGCATACATGTCTGTGAAGGCATGCGCAAGCAGAGCATCCTGTCTTTCGTCACTCCTGCAAATACGCTGTGATCAGAAGCAGGGTTTGTGACAGTCTTTTCTGTAAGCTCTGTTCCATACTGGTACAAAGCCAGTACTCTCCAGTGTTTATTGGAACAAGTACATAAGTAGCATATGGCTGCTTGCTACTGCAGTGTACTGATGAAAGGAGATCAGCGGGGTTTTTAAATGAAGTTTGCAATTTGATTTTGGATGTAATGGATTCTTTCTGTACAATGGGCCTTGATTGACTTTATAACCATACTGACTTAGCAACTTTTCAGGATCCTATATTTTGACCCTGTCTTAAAAATCCAATCTCTGTCTTGTTTCTTATGGTTTCAGTGGTAAACTGTTCATTAGTCCTTTTCTCTGAGCTGTATTTTGTTCTACATTCTAGGCACAGCTGATAGCTCAGTCGATTGGTCAGGCTTTCAGTGTGGCTTACCAAGAGTTTTTAAGAGCCAACGGAATTAACCCAGAGGATCTCAGTCAGAAAGAATACAGTGACATCATCAATACCCAAGAGATGTACAATGATGATCTCATACATTTTTCCAATTCAGAAAACTGCAAAGAGGTAAACTAGCTTTGGAATTCCATTTCAGATTGATCCATTTTTTCAGAGGAATGAAATTCTCAGGGAAATATCTTTTGGTGGTTTAAGGATGACTTTACAGCTCAAGATGTGTTGCTTCATAATACTGTGCTACTAAAATCAGCTTTGTAAGTTCTTAGAATTTCTTCATTTTTAGGGTCTTCCTGGTTCCATTGATCAAAACAGTAATAAAGTACATTTACATCTGACATAGATAAGCTCTGTGCTGCTCACAGTACAGAGTGAGGTGTTTTTATGTTTTACCAATGTATTGATACAGAAAGAGAGATGACAGTCCACTTTAATGCATGTTGTAAGTGATTTCTTAATAGATACAAGGGCCATGAGTCCAGGATGCTGTGGCACTGAGCGGGCCAATTTCTCTTCCCCTCTTAGAACACCAGTAAAACTGCCACATGAAACGGAGTTTCGCACCCACGATGCATGAAAAGGCAAGAATTTCCCTTAAGTGCCCCAAATTACATAAGTTTAACTACTTGCATTTGATTTTGGATGTAATGGATTCTTTCTGTACAACAGCCGTATATTTCACATTTTACATTTCATACAAAAGTCACTTGTAATACTGGACATTCCAAACCAGAATGTGGTGAGTGCAGCTGCACCCAGATTCTGCTTTGGTTTACATTGCTGCAGCGTGCTAGGGATTTGCCCCATGTTCCAAAGGTCAAAGTTTCTATGCAGAGTCCTAAAGCAGTCTTACTTTGAGGTGAACTGCAAATTGCTTAACCCTTCAGTCACAGCTTTCCTACTTATTTCTTCTAGCATTACAAGTTCTTTTGTACGGCATGTGTGTTCTTGGGAAGAGAGCATTTTTCACCCATACCTGCAGATAGAAAGGTTATGATTTGATGTGTAGTTTTATACATCTGCAGTCACTAGATATCAATAAAGTGGTTCTACGTGCATATAAGCATGACAAAATATTTCTCTTCTAGCAAACAAGGAAAAATTCAGTTGAACAGATCTTGGTTTAACTTAGGATCGGAATGGAAAAATACAAGTGTGTCACATTTCAAAGTGATTTAAAAAGTCATTATTTTCGTGGCACCTTTGTTTCTAATTGGTTTATGAATGTTTGAACAATGACAGGGTTGTGGCATACTAGTTCATTCAAAGCCTTGATAGATGGCTTCAACAAAAGTCAGCTGGCCTTCGTGATTCCCATAAGTATGGACGCCCCTGTCCCTCCATGTCTGAAAGAAAATAATTCCCAGTATTTTGTTAAGAGTATGTTCTCTACTTAAACTCTTACTCCTCTTCTGTAAAAGTTAGAAACGCTATGATTACTGAACAGTTAACATCACCGTATTTGAGGAGAAGTTGTCATTTACGTTACATCAAGGATCTTAGATTAATATGCTAGGCACAAGTGTATTCAATAATGTTAATAATAATAATGTTAATAATAATAACAATGTTAATAACAACAACAACAATAATAATAATCAAGAGATCCTTGCCTGAAAATAAGGACAGACAAACCCTGAGACTATGAGACAGCCTGAGCAGTGATGGCTGAAATGGAGCTGAACTCAAGCCTGTGTTCCAATCATTGCCTTAGCCACCAAATGTTACAGCCTCCCCTAGCTGCCAGGTTCCAAGAAGGATAAAAACTTCTTTGGCGATCATTCATTTGGTATTCAGTTCCACCACTTCCTACAGAGTTAACCAATATATTAGGGTTTTTGCTTATTATAAGGACCTATATGACCTTCAACAAACAAATGGAGGATACCCCTGAAAAGAAATAGGTATGTGTGATACACTTTTAACAGCATTTTTTGAGGCCGTGCTACTACCTAATGGCAAAGAATAGAATTATTTTTGTAATTTGTAGGTGTTGTTCAGGAACAACTGAGATGCTAGCGCTCAAATTTAGATGAATCAAAGCAAAAACTGGTTGTTTTTTTTTTTTTTTTCTTTTTAATTGCAGCTCCAGCTAGAAAAACAGAAGGGAGAAATTCTTGGGGTAGTGATTGTGGAATCTGGATGGGGATCCATTCTACCCACTGTTATCCTGGCTAACATGATGAACGGAGGCCCTGCAGCCCGTTCAGGAAAACTAAGCATTGGAGACCAAATTATGTCCATTAATGGGACCAGTTTGGTTGGTCTACCTCTTGCAACATGCCAAGGGATTATAAAGGTACCCCAAACTTACAACTATGTGCTGTAGATTGTAAGCCAGCAGAGATGCAATATTCTGACAAGTGACCCTGTAGATTTCCAGCAGATATGATTTTTCATATCACTGTAAAAAAGAAAAAGAAAAAAGTAATCTGTCATTAACAAAAAGTAGAATTAGAAACAGAGATTGAGTGTGATAACGTACAGAAATTTAGGGCTGGAGAATTTGACTGCAGCTTTGTTACTGGACTCTAACAAACAAGGTCAGGTCTGAAAAATTTACCTAAATTAAGTTACTTAGCTGTCTTCAAAGTTTCAGGCTTCTCCACAGCCTCCAAATTAAAATCAGAGGATTAAAATCTACTATGCTTCTTTGGGCTCCGTGTAGGTGAAATGGATGGAGGCTGGTAGACTGCAGAACAGATCAAGTGAGTATATGAAGAATCCCCAGACACGATGGAATCTCAGAATGCATTCTTTAATCACTGACACTAAATCTACTGTCTGTGCAGATTTACCAAGAGCAGCAGCAGCAGCAGCAGCAGATTAATTGGCCAGATGCTGGTAAAGGGCAAGCGGTAGTCAGTTTTGGTTTTTCTTGAAAACTTTCTTGAAGTTTCTGTAGTAATTAAAGACAAAGGTTTGATCTATTTTGTTGGGCCAAATAGCTTGGGAAATAAATGAAACCCAGAAATGTATCTCTAAGTTAACAACAGAGGTCTATTAACTCTAGCTGTTCTTTCTCAGATCAGCTGCTTTACAGTCTTGCAATTAGGAGACCACTAATGAAAGAGCAAATTAAGATCCATTTCAGAAATACTGACTTTTGGAATGTCTTACAGGGTCTCAAGAATCAGACGCAAGTCAAACTGAACATTGTCAGCTGTCCTCCTGTTACTACTGTCCTCATAAAACGGCCAGACTTAAAATACCAGTTGGGCTTCAGCGTACAGAATGGAATTGTAAGTTACTGTGTTCAGTGATTGTTTCATGGTTGGTTTTTTTTCTTTCTTTTTTTTTTTCTTTCAAGAAACACACCGAAGTACTGAAAAAATCCTTGCACATGACCTCACTTTTTGTACTGTGATCCCTTAATTAACCAAAACTGTATAATCACATCTCTGAGTAATATAATGCAAATGGACAGCACCAGGAGAACAAGTACTGCCACTCCTGAGGGATTTTCCTACATAATACAGCCACAAGATTTATAGTCTAGATTGTTTCATGCAATATCTGGATCAGCTAACTCATGTATAATAACCCTTGTCATTAGTGTGCCAGTTGCAAGGAAAACAGTTAGGCTGAAACAGGTTTTTAGAATTATAAAATTCTAACCTTAGCTCTGATCCCATTTCTTTTTTTTTAAATTTCAGCACACACTCACCAAGACTTAATTTTTCTTCTGATGTGCATAGTTTGTTTGGATCACATCATACTGGGCAAGGGAATGTAATTGTGACTTCCTCTGGTTAAAACTAAACACTTCTCACTACAATTGTATGGGTTGCGGCCTAGTTATCCCTTCTCTGCATGCTGCAGTTTCCCTGTAATAACAGCAGCAAACAGGAGAACGACTGGGGCAGGTAACACTTACCCAGCGCAGCTCAGGGTCCTCCTCTCGTAGTTCTTCCTTCCCAAGCCATTCTCCGATACCTTTCCAAAGCAAACTCCCGACACAACTAGCTCAGGTAGGCACCTGGCCTTTCTGGGGGCTGATACTACTGTTAGGGACTGTCTGTAGTGCAGGACCATCACCATCTCCTCTTCCTCCAGTCTAGGAAAAAAAATAATCAGGCTGCTCACACAGAAAACCACATCACAAAGGACTGTGGGCTCTGGTCCCCTGTTCTGTGAAACTCATCGATTGAAGTTGCCAGATTTCTGTTTGCCACCCTTGGAAGAGTAGCAGGTAACTCCATAGGATGTAGTTTATGGGTCTTGCTGTGCTTTAGCAAACAGATGGCTCATCAGTGGATTTTCAGCTCTACTAGCCATCTCCAAGTTACTACTCTACCCAAGTTTGAAGTGTTTCTACCTAAGATGACGTATCATGTTGTGGTCACAGCAGAGATTGAAAGAACACTGCTACAAGCCCTGGTCCAGCTGGAAGCACTCTGAAGTGATTCCTACCCAAGGCTGGCATCCTTTAGAAGCAGAGGTTTAAAGTATTTGTCATGTTTGGGATTAATGCTCGTGAGGCTTGAGTAGAGAGAGGTCTGTAAAAAAATTACAGAAAAATCGGGTGTCTGGTACATTTCTGTCCTCCTTTGCCTGTGCTTAATCCCCTTTACCTACGCATACGTGTACGTTGGGTGGGTATGGTTATTGCTGGTAGTTCACTCTGTGTTAGCAACTCCCAAGTCTTGGTATAAAAAGGATGAAAGGGACGGGATCTGGTTTTGCAAGATTGCACAGAGGGTGCCGAGAAGAGCATATAACACTGTAGGAGGCATTGATTTATTTTGTCATTGTTATCCTTTGTAAACCTAGTACGTTCAGCTGGTGCTATTACAAAAAGGGGAAAATATATTTAAGGAATAATGAGCAATACTATGGTGTGTTTATCAACTCTTTTGAAGCGGTGTATCATGTCCTCACATGGACAGAGCAGTTAATGGAGTCCGTGAGACAATCTATTCATCTTGTCGCAGCTAATCATCTCCTGCATAACTGGAGCCTTAGTTTAGTAAATGGTTGTTTTCTTCCATAGCATGCTCACTCCATCTACTGGTCATTTGTCATGTTCACCACACTGAACAGTCACAATTCATTCCAGTTAAATGAACAACATTTAGGTGACATCCAATATAAAGTTTACCAAATTCAGCATAAAAATCCTTCTCAGATAACAAAAAAAGAAAGCCTTGTAATACATTTCATTTGTGAAGAGTCATCTTCAACTATGAAGGCCAATGAACAAAAAGGAGAGATTAACATCTTTTGTTAGGCTGCTACACAGACAAGCTTCTGGGCCTGTAAGGCCTTCCTCAGATAAACTCTCTCTTACTTCACTGCAAAGTAAGTCTCTCTGGTAGTTTGACACTTTTTATTAAAAAGCGGTTTTGTAACTGCCAGCAATTGTTAAAAATTATGACAGGATTCAGAAATAATATCCTTATTCGTTGTTAGCTCAGCATCAGCACAGCGAAGAAATAAATGCCTTGCCAGAACAGGTATAATTAAATACCGCCTACTGTTACGCCGTTACCTCATTATGCATGCAGCAGGTACTTATTTCTGTGCTTCTTCTGACAGCAGTTTTGCAGTGGTTCATTCTCACCCAGCCTATCTCATCTGTGCAGGATGTACAGCTATTATATTAGTGAATAGCCCATAAACAACCTGGAGGTACAAAAGTACTATCGGAGCTGGGTTTTGCTTGCATAAGGTATCAGGAAGATGCAGAGCCTGGGCTGCTGCAGGTGACTGTTTTCCTTGTGTATTCTGTATAGTTTAATTAATGCAAAGACTGAAGTTGGGCTTCATGGAGCACTAGTAGTGCCAGCTTTTGGAAGTTTTAGTTAGGGAACAGCACAACAGCATAAATCGGAGTGTTAATTTTGCAAAATTCCTCTTGCATTAATGATGCAAATATTCTTCATAGCTGTTGAAAGCTACTGATGTAGTTTCACTGCATATTTAAAATTTGAACTGTAAAACATCAAGGAAAAAAGAAATATTGTGCATACATATGAAACAAGTATGAAAGTTGTGTGATGGGGAGGTGAATGTAAGGTGATCTATCAGCCACCTTCTGAAAATCATTATGCTACACTTCTTTTAAAATTATGACTTACAAATACAAGTGGTCTTCTTGTATCACACCATTATCTTGTTTCCTAGATTATGAAAAATCTGTGTCTTACCAGTTGTATTTCTACTGCTGATATTGCACCACTTCTCAGTTTACACCTCAGAGCTCAGACATTCTCTGAGAAGGGTATCTATCCCTCTCTAGCCTAGCACAATTTTATCTAAAACTACAGTAAAAATAGGTAAAACTTAATGGAATAGACACTTATTCTTTCTTCCTTGCCTTTGTTTATATTTAAACTGGACGAAAAATACATGGGGTTTAGAGTAATATATGAGTGAGATGAGGAGAAACATAGTTTAATAGGTTCTATTTCAGGCATTTACACAGAATAAACAGTTTGCCTTTGCAATCGTCTATCCTTAATGTTTTGCGACACGATGGGCAGTTGCAATAAAACTTGATTGTGAAGCTACTTGAAGTTTCACATCTGATGCACTGCAGCTTGTCTAAGACCTTGCAGAATCTGTAACAGCTGAATGGATTGAACCAGTATGGTTTACACCTTTCTTCTTATCCCCCCCGCCCCCCCACTTTGGCTTTTTTCCTCAGTTTACAGAGTAAGTATAGTATAGTCTCTTGCTTACAGCTGTCACCATCTCGAACAAGTATAGCAGGCTAAACAATCCTGGCTGAATAGAATCATATTTACTTAATAGTACTGATCAGCTTAAACTTGCCAGCCTAATCTGCCATAGCTCCACTGGCCGGCGACAGAAGTCTTAAGGTTGCTTTGAGCCAGCCACTTGCAAATACAGGAGCCACGTAAACGCGTGCTTTAAGTAGAGTATATTTCTTTACACCTGCACTCTGTCTGTAGCTCAACAGGATCTGTGAGGCTGGGTGAGCCACTTGGGCTCTGTGTTTGTTTCTCTTTCTACCTCATTAAAATAGTTAATGCTCACAAAAAGGAAGCTGACTCCCTTCCCTGGAGAGGGATCACATTCTTGAATGGAGATAAGAGACTGCTTCCTATGTTTGAGGCTGTGAGAAGAAATTCACTGATAGTATTAGAACTGCTTTGAGAGCCACACACTGGAAGGTGCTCTGGATAGATATGCAAGCCATTATCTTTTCCTCTATGCCAGGGGGGGTGAGGTGTCACATTTCCATTTGCTCTGAGAGCTTTTATTTCAGCTGGCTGTACTGTCTCTCTGTTTTCTTTTATACTGTGAAAAATATATTTACAGGGTTTCTTTTGGCACATTCTGCTTTTGTCCTTTCAGATTACTGCAAACAACCCCCAACAGCAAGGAGTAAACTGTTATTCTAACAGTGAGTTCAAGTGAGAAGCTTTCTATAAAAGAGATCTATGTAGTACAGCTTATCTTGTCAGCTGTATGATTAGAAAGTAGACTACCGGCAAAACAATATATTGTATGTGACTGAAATTCAAGATGCAATTCCATGAAGGGTCCTGATGGTGCCTCTATCCATAAAAGTCCATCAGAAATACTTTGTGAACCACAGTAGGTAAAACTCTGCCACTAATGATAACGCTGTGGAAGATAAGTCTCACTGCAGGAGAAGGGTTTTTTTCAGAAGGCTGAGAAAGGCCTTTTATAAACAAAGAATAACTGTATATTTTCACTCCCCGTATCAGACAACGTGAACTCTGAGTAAGAAGCGATCTCATCTTTGTTTCATTTCATTATAGCATTGTTATTTGTGAAGAGGAATTTAAATGAAACTGCTAATGTGGTACAGAAAACATTCTGGTCAATGTTTCACAGACAATGTTTCACTTTTGATATATTGCAGCTTGGCCATCTCCTCACATACTCTGTTTCTGAATTAGATTACCAACTCCGCAGGACATAAGCCACATCTTATCATGCTCGTATTTAGCTCTGAGCAAATTACCAGATCACAGCAAATAATAATTCTTGGCATATTAGTCTAACCGTTTTCAGTAACTGCAGAAACAGCCATTGCTGGATGCTCCAGCACGCATTTCTTTTCCTCCAAGAACAGGTTTTTCTCAGTAAACAAAAGGTAACTCTCAGCACTGCTAAGCTCTGCTCAGTTCCAGAGATTCAAGCCATACATTATCTGCCTTATGTGTGGCATGAGCTTTAGTCTTCTAAAATAATTTACCAATAATTTCTATCCAACATACAGCTGCCTACTCTGTCAGGGAGCGCCCTGTCGTAGCACAGATGCTGCTGCTGAGGAAGAAACATTCTTTTAAATTCCCCATAGTGGGTTGAGATTTTTCTTTCTGCCTGTCACCACACATGTCGCAACCTCAGAATAATTTTAAGTAGCAGTGCCTGTTGGGTCTATGCATGGTGAATGTAACCCTTCTTGTAGAATTATTCTCCTATCGTAGGCGGCATAAAAATCAAAACTTGTGCCTAGGTCTTTACTGGCACCTGCAGCTGCCAGTAGCAACAGTGCCCTGACTTGCCGCCTTCATCCTAAGCTCCCTGTGGCCAGCAGCACTGTAAAACGTAGAGAAAAGCAGTGGCTCTGGAGAGCAGAGTGCCCTTTTCCAGACTGCACAGGCACTGGGAACAAACTGTCGTACTTCACTAGGCTGAGAATAGCCTGTAAAAAGAAACAAGAATTTGTACATTTCATAGAACGGTTTGGACTGGAAGGGACCTCAAAGATCACCCAGTTCCATCCCCCCTGCTGTGGGCAGGGACACCTTCCACCAGGCCAGGCTGCTCCAAGCCCCATCCAGCCTGGCCTCGAACCCTTCCAGGGATGGGGCATCCGCAACCTCTCCGGGCAGCCTCTTCCACTGTATCACCATCCTCATCATGAAAAATTTCTTCCTTCTGTCTTTGAGCTAGATCTTTCCTTGTATCTCTGTGGCCCTTCTGACAGATTGCCAGCTTTTAGTACAGAATGTCTGCATGGCATCATCCTTTCCTTCAGACTAAACTAATGTTTGTGCAGTGTTGAGGATTAAGCTTTATGTCAGATTTTTTCAAAGTACGTGAAAAAACTGCTGTTGTAGATTAATTTTTACGTTGGAACTTTCTGTATTTCCCATTGTTTAGAAAGAATAATGTGGTACTTTGCAGAAAGAGTCCAGGTGGCACAGTCAGAAGTATTTAAAAATCACTTTCTTCTCCTGTCCTGACAGTACATAAAACTTCTCTCATCCCCCTAACTCCACTTCTGCTAGCTGTATCACTGTGTTAAGTTTTTATATATTCCCAGCCCATGAGAATGAAATAAAAATTGTAATTTGCAGAAATTTTGGGGAGAAAAAAGAAAAAGTGAAAAAAACCCCAACAAACCAACATTTAAAACCTCACAGCATTGCTTAATACTTTCCACAAGTATCTCCTGGAATCCTTACAGTGTCACCACTCATTATTATGTATTAAATCCTAGTAACTGCTACATTATGACATTTCTTAACTTTAATAAACTTTGCTTCTCTTGGCAGATTTGCAGCTTGATGCG
>JANZLQ010000002.1:6744303-6755351 GCA_026212715.1 Elanus axillaris
ATGGAGAAATGTCAGTAATCCAAAAAGAAATGGTGGGTAGAGGAGAAAATTAAGGTTGCAGAATAACATGTGACTTACTGGAAGGCATGGTCAGGCTTGAAAGGTGTCAGGCCTCCTATCTGTACTGTGGTGTGGAATCAGCAAAGGTGCAAACAAGTGTTGGTTTCTTTCTGTAACAATGAAAAGGCAACCTGTGGAAAAGGCAGCAGCTCCGCCTTACAATTGACAAATAGACGTTTGGAGCAAATTAAATTTATCTGTCTCTTCTAGGAGAAAGAGGTGCTTCACTAGCTTTGCTGAGGGTGGAAGAGAGTGAAAACCTTGCAAGCCTGTTAAACAAACATTTCGGTGTTAATAGAACTGTCAAGCTACTTCAGAAATCTGAATTATACAACTATTTTACCAAACATTCTGTGGCTTCTTAAGTAGATTGCTGGGATGCCCTGGACTTTCACTAATTAATAATGTATTTTGTCTCAAAAAAAATAACTATTAAAATTATTTCTTTACTGTGAAAAAACTGTATGTCTCCCTGGATCTAAGAAATCCACACAGGATAAAAATTGTGCCATTGGTTTCTGGTTTTATGATCCACATAAACACTCTTTTTTTATACTGTTTTGCTTTGTGAGTAACTATGGTGTTTTCATTTAAAGAAAATTGTTTTCAACTTTCTAACCTTGAGGATTTCATAACCTATAAATTTTGTAAAGCAATAAAACCATCAGAATTTCATTCCATACTGACACCCTGTTAAGTACGTCATGATAGTACTGCTTTTCTACAGAAGTAACTGATACGGTGCTACTTCTTTGTTCTACTTCACAGTAGCAAAAACAATCTTACGGCAAGGTTTATTAAATGCCTTATGTTTCCTGCTCCACATCAAACTATCTCACAGGCTGTTTAAGTGTTATTACGTCCTACTTTAATACTTATGGCCAGTCTCCCTCACTTAGGGATCAGCAGACTAATGCCATACAGACTGCAGTATCTCAGAACGGGGGAAACAGTCCCCTAGCCTCCATCTGTAATCGTCTGTCCACCTCTGTGGAAACCCTACAGGCAACCTGAATACGGTTCGTCAGTGCTAAGAGCATTCTGCTTTTCAAATCTGACAACATAAAAGGAACTTTACTTCTACAACTGTCATTCTGGTAACAATACTAGCAAGAGGTGATTCATCACCTTTCTTCCTGCAAAAAAGACATATTATTAAACATGCATTAGATAATAAAAGCTGCTGCCACTACTCATTCCCTTGTTTTATAGGATTCCTTCCAAGCCTTGTGTCTGTTTTATTCTCACTCAAGGTGAGAAGATGCATTATTCCTTCATTTGCAAAAGCACAATTTCTCAATTCTTTTTCTTAAAAACAGCAAGGGTTGTTCTTCTAGCCAGGTAGCAAGGGTCATTATTGTTCTTCTAGCCAGGAAGCACGGGTAACTGCACTGTTCTGTTTCGACAGATTGTGGCCCTGCTTGTATATCTACCCATTCTTTTCAGCTAGTAGCTTATGCTGTACAAATACATTTGCCAGAAAAAAACCAACAGATCCAAGTTAGTTCTGTCCATCTCCACATGTAAACACAAATTCACATGTGGAACAATCACAGGTGCAGAAAGACATTGTAAATAAGAGAGGATGATTATCAGTGGGACGTAAATCAGTTCCTTATACATCTCCTACGATATTAGTAGGTCCAGCTGAAAATTTTAAATGCATTTATGAGTGCTTCAGTGTAAAATGCATTGCTGCCCAATAAATATAAAGTTATTTCTTACTAAAGCCATGTTACTATAAAAGAACTTTTGTAGGAATTGTCTGAAGTACTTAATACTTTAAAAACATTTAAATAAAGTAATTGTCTAGCACAGTTGAACAAATCTTTAGAACACAGTTGGCCTACCTGGTCTATAATATTGGCACTGAAGATGGCTTCTTCCATGTGTCTCTCATCAGATTTTATTACTGATCGTATGCTGTTCACTACGTGACGTACCTCTGGAGGGAGATTACAGTTTGAATGTTCCAAAAATTTTGCCACTAAAATTTTTGTGTCTTTATAGGCCTTAAGGTCCACTAAAGAGTGTGGTCGCTCTTTTGAGACTGTGTGCAAAGCCTTTGGCTTTAGGTGTAGATCAATTTTCCTTGTATCCCTCTGTTTTCCAGCTGGTAGGAAACTGCTCAAAGAATGCTGACACGCAGAGGCAGCCGTACGAGAACCAGAACCAGGAACTAAAAAAGGGGGGAAGAATATCTTTAAAGTAATAGTTCAAAAAAAGAAAAGAAAAAAAAAGAAAAAAAAAGGCAAAACAAATATTGTCACAGAAGTTTTTACTTTCTCATAAAATGTCTATTTTGTCTGAAGAATAACAAAAACATGCAATCAAGGCAACTGCAAAATGGGTAATTTTAACTAGGGGTCAAGAGTAAGACTCTTTCCCATGATCAAGAAGGCCTGCATTTAGTATGAGTGAGTGGGTAATTAAAGTACTTCATAAATCACAGATGTTTTTGTCACCTCTACTTTCAGGGACTTCAGCTGACATTAATGATAAAGGGGAAACACCAGCTACTCAGTGTTACATCTCTAAGTTGTAATGTTTTAGGCCCAGCCCCTCCCCAACTTTATCCTTAAAGTTCCCCTTATTTCTAGGCCTCGGAAGTCATAAGCAGTGAATAATACAGGAGAGATTAGTAAGAAATACAGAGAAAGCAAAAATACTGAACTAAAGCAGAGGACTTAATTCGCAGCATTTATTTTCACTCAAAGGCTGGTTCCATCAGCACTGTGTATCATATATGTACGCTGTTAGTGATTTTTCTGCCCCAAATTTTCTACAGCTCGTCTGTCAGAAGCTTGTAATTATTTTCAAAACAAAAGATCCCGCTTTAGAAAACTGATCCTCACCTGTTTCTACTGTAGCTGGGGATAATCCTGCATCTTGATGCTGGCTACATATAGGAGTCCAGGCACAATTATCACCTTCAACCAAAGACAGAGAGACAGAAAGAACACAATCAACCCTGCTATCCTCTGCCCAAAGCAAGGAAAAATACATTGGAATCTTTTATTATCCCCTTTACAGAATGAAACTACTCAGAAGAAATACTACTTTCAAGATGTTCATTCATAAAGAGAGCTACTATACACAGAAATGTCCTATAAGCTGTTAAATAAATCCAAGTATAGTTCCTGCTTGATGGTTTCCTCTTTGTTATACAGCTATCAAATCCTAAATATTTCGGGCCTTGGCACTGAAGCTACGGAAGGCTCCCTGCTAGGGGCAGACCTCAGACCTTCCTATTATGTCTTTGGCAGACAGAATATCTTTTAGGAAATATGAAAAACACGAAAGATTAATCCCTCTTATTTCTACAAAACCAGCATTTTATTCAATATCTCTATCTCCTTTTTTAATAATTCTCCTTCTTTGCAGGACAAATGCTATCCACCACTGATTAAATTAATGGGTAGTGACCACCGTGGTTCCTGATGATCCAATCAATACTGAGTGGTTATAGAGCATCTACAGAGAGCTCCGGACAGAGCTGCCTTCTAATGACAAAGTTTCTGGGATGCCAGCACAAGGAGCAATGATGATGAGATCACACTATACAGTAATTACCACTGTAGTCTTTTCGATTTTGATTTGTGACAGTCAAGATGGAATAAATCCTCACATTTATGCTAAGGCTGTTTACATCTGTTTCCATGACTGAAACCTGTTCTGAACTTCTAGGTAGATAAGAAGAGGTTTTCTTCCATATCTTCAGGGAAAGTTTATGATGAAAAGCTGGTATAATCCTCTCTGGTAGAGTGAATACTTAAATGAAGGAGAACAAACGTAAGATGCTACAAGCATAGAAAATCTGTGAGAAATTAAGAGAGGCAGTGTCTATTATGTCTTTAGTTTGCTTTATTACGCAACACATGAATCACGGCATGCTTATTTAGAGGAGACACTTCAGAGGTTCTGTCTTCCCATCCATGATTATACTGCTTAATGTACTCACGGCACAGTCAAAACTACACCACTAGATATTATCCTGAATTATGTGGAACACAGACACTACAAGAATCACTCAGGCACTTAACTGATATAGCCACATAGTCTATCATAATTGATTAAGTTTATTGTAACAAACATCAGTGCTAGAAGTTGATTTTGGCCTCCTTTGCTATGATAAAATTTATAGGGGAAAGACAGAAAAAGGTACAAACTACTCAGTTCTGTGTAATGTTTTTTAAGGGGGAACTGTTTCTTACAGAGACTGTATGTGACCCCACCATACTTACATTGTCCAGGGACTATGCAGTGACTGTAAAGGTACCCATTAAACTAAACTTTCATCTATAATTTCTCTGCTAGGAATGACAGATATTTCAAAACAAATAAGCAAGCTCACTTTCAGCATTAAAGGATTAATGGGAGAATTAATGACTATACATACCATAAAGAACCCCTCATGTCAAGATGTGCTTGAAGCACGAGTTGTGTTTTACGGACCTAAAAGCCCAGAGTTTTACGCCAGTGTTAAATTTTTCAGATTACTAATTTATTGGATCTCATTGCTGTTGTGTCACTATGCTGTTGCACACGTGTAACATCCCTGTGTCAAATAATTTATGTTCCAAACCATGTGCAGTGCAATCAGAGTAACATTCAAGACCCATTTAACAGAATTCTACGTAGTAAATTTCAAGGCTGTGCTTCTAAATATCTTCATGCTGACTTGTATAGGGAGGTTAATCAGAAGATAAATTAATAATTTTTCTTGAAGTAGAAAGACCGAGTCCTAAGACAAAACCAATCCCCACCTACCAATCTGCCCCCTGCATTTTCCCGTTTGTGAACATGCCTGAATTTCCCCCACCCTGCAGTTCTCCCAAATCCGCAGTATGTCTCTTACATGAGTTATTAGTATTAAAAACACATAGTTACAGCTCTCTCTTTTCATATTGTCAGTCTATTTGACCAGTTCTTTTCCTCCACAATGATTTAAAAAAATAAGTGTATCTTACTGAAAAAAAAACCAGACATTTTTTTCTTCTGGGCTGGTTAGCTGATGGAGCTCAGTCAGTTCCTTTTATCTTTGCCTACTGTTCAAATCTGTGGATGCATTTTAAAATTCTGCAGTGAATACCAATAACCAGTCATGAAAAATCTAGATCAAATGCCTTTTTAAAGTTATAAAGACTATAAAGAACTTCAGCTGTGTGTCACAGCTTAGGAAAAATAAGCTTCAAGGCTGCTACAAACAGCCAGTAGATGTTATTAGAGTTGTGCTGCTTCCAACCTATGTATGATTTCCAAAGTTCTCAAAAAGTAGAGGAAGGAGAAGTGATGTGAAGTCGTGAAAACCTTCACAGAGTAAAAATTTTGCAAACTGTATTTGCCAAACATACCAATGAAGGAAATACGCACATCTAGACTCAACTGCTTCCCTTAAAGATTTCATTTTAAGGAGTCTTCTGTAGGCAGCAAAAGAACAGCAAACTAGGTCAGCACAAACACATTCCCTCAGAGTTACCTCTCTGGACCCCCCCCCCCTGCTGTGTGTGTCTCAGTATCTCTAGAACCATCTCTGCTCCTTTATTGCAATCTTTGCTAAGCCCAGTTACATCTAAGTAATGTTCAACTCCTGTCCCTCAACTCATGTAGGGCTATTAACTTGGAAATTAGTCAAAATAATTCCCAGAATGCCACTTCTCCAGAGAAGATGATGGATGTATTTAGGACATACTACCAAGGAAGGCAGAGCATCTGTTCTACCAGGTGTCCCAGCAGTCAGCTAGAACAGCAGCTATGGCTGCCTACAGTAATCTCTCTCGTAAACACTACTCAAAGAGTATATGGAGCACAATATTCAAAACTTGCAGAGCGTGATCCAGAAGAGAAAGGGCTGTTCTCCTTGTCTTTGGCACAGTAGAAAGGATTCAGAAATTCCTACTTACTGTCTGCCCAGCAGCTTCATAGCACGTATATCCTAGCAGAGTAAATTTCATAAAATAAATGCAGACTTCTAGATTAAAGATTCACTTTTCCTGGACAGGATGCTGAGGCTAGATTTCTAAAGGTAAAAGACATTCAATTATTGAGCTATGTATGAGGTCTCTGAAATTCACGGAAATAGAATAACGATGCAAAAAGTGTAATAGAACCAACAACAGAACCACAGTAGAACCATCTTCCTAAATGAAACCAGTTATTTTCAGCATTTTGTCTACTTTTGTTTTGAGCTAGTCACATGATTCTTCCTCTAGATCCGTTAGAAAGCCCAGTGAACACATCTGTAACAGTGCGATCTGTGACATCTTACAAAGCCTTTAGTCTTTACTTTCAAACAGCTTCTCCAGGTTATCCCTTTGAATCTCTCTAAACAGCTTACCTCCTTTTGTAAAATGTGCACTTGTCACGCGGTTTAGACAGTTCTACATTCCTGCTATTATTTGATCGAGCCATTCTCTACTAAATCAAACATTTCTTTTCCACTAACAAGCAGATTTTTATGAAGATACACTGTTCAGCTAACGTCTCCTCTCCCCTACTTGTCTAAAAGGAGAGTCAGAGAAGACACTTATCCACAACAGTCACAAGCTTCCCTTTTAATTTATCATCTTGTCACGTGCCTCATCTTTCATTTCTTTGTCCTTTAAAACTTTCCACCGTACACTCCAACTTGCCGCTATGGAGTCGCACTCTGATTGCCTCTGACATGCACCAATACTGTCAATGTCAGTGTCACCTTCAGGAAACACAACCTGCTGTATTGCAAGCATGACAGCTCAGTTAACTGTTTCCTAAATAGAGCCCAGCTATCATTCAACTTCTACGTTCAGCTTCTCAGTATAACAGTAATAGAGAGGTGGATGCATCTACTCAAGAGATCGTTTTCTGAGCAGTGCAGAAAGGCTGGTACAATTTAGAAAAGCCCAGATTAATTTCACTGTCGCTTTTTCCATTTCCATTCTTCTTAAAAATTTTCAAATGTAGAAAATGTGCATGGAACTAAAGCCTTCACATGTAAGTCAACCCTCTTTGGAATGTTTCATATAATTTCCAGCAGCACCAGTTACTGCATAAATCACATGCCACTCATTCGTTCCATGCTCCATCAGCCTTGTGGTACTACACCTACCTTCTGTAGAAGATGAACATGATACAGGGTCACTAGTTGATCGGACTATATTTGAAATTCGGTATTTTGTAATATGATGCTGCTGGACAGCACTCTCGTGGCCACTCGTGTATGATGAAGTATTTGCAGGCCCAAAACAGGGAGAGGTCTGGGAAGGGACAGGAGGCTGGCTAAAGTCCGCACAGCAGATTTTCTTTTGCTTCAGAGGTGCCATGGCATTGCTTTCTTGAGCAGAACTCTGCAGTCCTCTTTCTGAGGGGCTGAAATTCTCTGAGGAACAGTCCAAGGACCTGCCGTGGGCATGGTTCTTTTCCTGTCCTTGAGACCTGTCTGTAGAGGTTCGGCTGTGGGAACTGTCATCCTCATCAGGAAGACCCTCTGAGTGAGTCCTGTGGAACCTGCAGCGGGTGCTGTAATCCAGAGTGCTGGAGCTCTGGTCCATAGCCCCTTTGGGGGTTGTACAGTAGGGAGAAAGATCTGCAGAACGCAGAGATCCTTGAACTTCCAGCGAACAAAGATCTTCAGAGGAGTAGCTACAGTCTGGAATATCAACAGCCTCAGAGACCATCAAAGAGGTGCTCTCAACAGAAACTGCAGAACAAGAGATTCAGAGAAAAATAAAGACTTCTTGCCCTTCTCCCATTCCCCCCTCCCCCCCGGCCCTGTTTTCCATATACTGATTTAAATTTAGTAATTGGCAAGTACATCAATAATTACTCGAAAGCTTTCAGATTTACTTCGTTTCTAGTGTCCTTCAGCAAAGACAATTTGTGCTGTCCCCAAGTATTTTCTTCAACTAATAAGCATACTTGAGCACTGATACCGAAGTATTATCCGTAACTATATTTGGACAGGAACAGCTCTTTCACTACTGATTTCTCTGGTAAACAATGAGTGATTGCCCATGGTAGAAAAAGTATAACTTTACACAAATGCTGAAAAAACACAGCTCTCATCACTCTTAAACCTATCACTACTGTCAATATTAGCTTTGCACCTAACACTTTATAATCAGTTGTAATTTCCCTGAAGCATATATCTAAGTTCTTTATAAATGAGAATTCACCATCATAAGACATCTCTGGCACACGCAGTATGTGACACATACTTCAGATAGAAGCTAAACATTCTATGCAAGGTCACATCATTTTTTAAGCCCTTTGTATTAAAAATTGAGATTGTTATCATTTCCTCTGTCATGTCTACAAATATATGTTATGGATGAAAATGGCCCCTTGTATGAAAGTTAAGTATTTGGCTCTGAATTATTCTCAAAGTCAGGACAAAAATAAAGAAAATAAAACTAGATGATCCAGACTCCAGGCTCCAATAATACAGACAACACTCTTCCCATATCAGACTGGAATTCCTTGAAGTCCTACACCTAAAATCAAAATGTTTACAAAATATTTATCACATAATTCTATTCAGCTCAGGAGCCTCTGATGCCCTGTTTTGCATAACAGCTGTTGCTAACCACATTGATGAAACAAATGTATTTTGACTGTTTTGTTCAGGAATAGAAAAATAGGAGAACATTTGTTAAGTGCCCCCATCTTTTGGGGCCTAGGAAGCAGAAAGCTTCCTACAGTATAGGGAAATTAACTATCAAAATGAAAATCAAATATTCATGAGGTTGGATTTTATGAAGGTCATTTTCTTCCTACATAAAATGAATCACAACTATTTTCTTTTGGGGCTTCCAGGAAATAAATTTGTAACACTTGCAAAGCAAACATAACATTGCCAAAAAGGACCTAACAACCAATAACGGAAATGCATCTAAATATCTACATTATGCTAAAAATGCATAATATGCCCCATTTATTATTTGTTAGGTGCAAACCTGCAGTGGTTTATTGGACTATTTGTATTTGTGACGAGTCCCCAGACATTTTTTACCTAGTTAGATGATTCTTTGCAACATATTCCCTTAACCCAAGCCTTGAAATATCTACAAAGTTTGTATGGATAAATGAAAGCATCCAGTTTGTGCCTGTTTACAGAGCACAGATCTTCACTGTCCAAACTCTCTCTGATTTGATTTGATTTAACTAGAGTATGGTTGGTTGTACCATTTGCTACCTGCACTGAAGGGCCTTAAACTGTATTGACAGCTTCTTACTATTCTACTCTTCCACTGGCGTGGTTTTTCTGGTACTACAGACTGCAGGAGGAGGGGCTTGAAGCAGATGAGAATGCATGAATAAAAGGTGCTTAGTTCTCCTTCATGTGCACAAAGCACAATATGTAATGTCAAAACCCTGGCTTGAGAGCTGGTCCACTGCTTCCCAATAGACAAAACTCTAGCACTGGCCTTAAAATTTAGACTTTCACACGTGGATGTGAAGTCCAAATATAGTTACAGACTTTAGGAACTAGCTCTGTAGACACAGCCCTTGTTAACAGCAGCACTTAAAAACTCAGTTGCCACGCTCCATTGCAGTTGTCAAACACCAGGATTTGAAAAGAAAAATTAATATTTAGCAGTAGTTAAAGGTGACCACTGGTGGCTCTGGAAACTGAAATCCTGCTTCACCGAACAGATACTTTGTGTGTGCAGGAACAGATGCTCCTCACTAATCTGTTAGACTGCCAGTCCCATTCTGGATGCTAGGCAAGAGAGTCTGCCACCACCTCTCTGCCCCTAAGTGTACCAGCTGAGAACACCTGCCAGTCTACTCATGAATACGATATGAATATTATGTGGAAAAAGTATTTAATGGAAGTTTTTACTAGAATAGTTATGTCATGCAGAGTGCTCAACATTGCATGATCCATTGAGGCCATAATGTTTAAAAAGCCCTCCATATCAACAGGCATGGTAAGGAGGCCTATTCTGGTAACTTTTAAACTTCAAGCAAACAGGCTCTGTGCTGCTACTCATCTACTTGCATTCACAACATCTACGCTTCAGGCAGCAAGCTTCCTAATCAGGCTTCTGGAAACCATGCAGGAAACTGCTATATAGAGGAGGCGTGTGGGCTATTCAGAAAGGCAATCATGGCTGCTGACAATGAGAAACAAACAGCCGGTTATATACATGACTCTTCAAAAAGAAATGTCACTTGCCGTATCTGCCTCAAAGGGCTTTGCTGAGCAAAACTGTCCTCTGCATTTCCAGCCACACCAGCTTATGACTGCAAACAAGTTCTTACTGTGAACAATCTGAAAGCAAATCCTTCTTTCTCCATTGGGAAGGGCAGAAGAGAAGTAAAAGTCAAAAAACCCCACTATATCTTTCTCAAGTAAACAAACAATGCTATGATCACCTTGTGTGCTGAAGTCCAGGGTCCTGTTCCTCTCACCCAAGCTTGATTCGGATACTTGCGGATCAGTACCAGTGACCTAAATGAAAATTGTTTAATGAAACAGCACATTAATCTGCAATTTACCAAAACAGTTTAACACTGATGATCTTAAGAACATACAATGTGAATAAATATCACACGAGCTGCTACTTAGACTAAAGCTACTTAAAGATACGGTATTTTACAATGTCTTTGGGTCAGGAACAAACGCAAGGCAAAGGAAGATGCTTAAAGCTATTTTTCATTTTTCCAGAACCTACAAGCTAAATTCATCCTGAATTCACAGGCACCTGGGGCTGCAGGCCTACATTACAAAACTTAATGTCTGCAATGCTTAAAACTAATGGTTTTATTACAAGCAATCTTTTTTTCTACAGTCTGCATTTTTCCATGTGGCTTCTTCCCCCCCACATTTTATCACCCTAAAATAGGATAGAGAACAGCAGAAAGCATAAAACGAAGCACAAGAGCAGTAGTTTCCTTTGGTTATTTGCTGA
The DNA here is from genome assembly GCA_026212715.1 of Elanus axillaris. Classification (NCBI taxonomy): domain Eukaryota; kingdom Metazoa; phylum Chordata; class Aves; order Accipitriformes; family Accipitridae; genus Elanus; species Elanus axillaris. The sequence goes on from JANZLQ010000002.1 coordinate 6,755,259, forward strand.
GATGTTAACACCTAATGAATGTATTGTGGTGGATTGACCATGGCTGGATGCCACGTGCCTACCAAAGCCATTCTGTCACTCCCCCCTCCTTCG
>JANZLQ010000002.1:6760229-6778575 GCA_026212715.1 Elanus axillaris
AGGGCAGCTGACCCAAACTGGCCAAGGGGGTATTCCAGACCATGGGACGTCACGTCCAGTATGTAAACTGGGGGGAGCCGGGGCGGGGGATCGCTGCTCGGGGACTGACTGGGCGTCAGTCGGCAGGTGGTGAGCAATTGCACTGTGCGTCATTTGTACATTCCAATCTTTTTATTATTAACTGTTGTCATTTTATTAGTGTTATCATCATTATTACCTTCTTCTTTTCTGTTCTATTAAATCATTCTTATCTCAACCTTCGAGTTTTACTTCTTTTCCCAATTTCCTCCCCCATCCCACTGGGTGGTGGTGGGGGAGTGAATGAGCAGCTGCGTGGTGCTTGATTGCTGGCTGGGATTAAACCACGACAACTATTAACAACTGATAAGCAGTATCTAGAATGTTTGACTCCTTGAGTTTTTACTGAGGCCTGCAAGGAATTACAGTTTCTAAAAGCCATTTTAACTATTTTCCTATTTGTGACAGCTAATTCAATTATCACAAATCACTTCAAGCAAAACTTTCCTCAGATTTGCTTTAGCTGTACATGCATATACATTATAATTTTAGTTTCAATCGAGTTGACACTATGTAGTAAAAAATAAGGCAAAAAGCATAATGTAAATATTTGCCTGAAATATACTGGATCCTTTCTCAAAGTTCAGAATACAGGTGTTACGCACTCTCAGAAGTATCTGTTTCTGCCATTTAACAGAAGAAGCTATTAAAAGCTTTAACAGCCAAAAGTATAAGTAACAGATAAAGAACTACTCATTGCTGTTTCATAGGTAGAAGACATCCCTATCCTTTCATCATTCAAATCTTTGCTCCGTTCGGTTTCTTATCAGCTAATGTGACACCGAAGCAGGAATCAGCTTCTAGCACTTGGGCACCTGATAGGAGCCACCTTACAGCTACTAAAGCATAAATTTGGCACTGAGTTCAAGGCATCCTGTCAAGACTAGAACATACCATTATAAGAAACTATACTATTACCGGATGATCCCAGTACTTTTCCATAACATGGTCTGAAATCTGACATAAGTGGAGGTCTGCAAATGTGTATTTTTAACTTTGTTAATCTGAGGTTATTTACAGCCATTTTTGTTAGGAATTTCCAAGTACATGTTCTATCTACACATAGTTTAAAATGGGAATTCGTAATTATCTTGGCTCAGATCACACGCAGAGCAAAACCGAAGTCCCATGAGCTCTATGCTATATACCCACATACACAAAGCTACAGAAGTTACTGCCTTACATGTCACAAGTCACAGTTATCTTTTCCTTTATTAAACCTACACTGTTGTGCTGAGCCTCCAACTAAAAGTAGTACATTAAAGTCAGGCAAATCCACTGTCATCAGTAGTTAGAATAAAAAATATTTTACAACTGTAGGGGTTCTGTAAGAAAATAAACCTGCTTCCTAATCAAGATTTCTTGTTACTTACAGAAATTAAGAAGTGTAATCTCATTTTAAAACATCATTATCCTTTACGATTAAGGAAAAACACTGTGCTTCAATGACTCCAATCCATTCTTCTCGGCTTTTGTTACTGACAGTCCAGTATCACACAACTTTTTTAACGGATAGTATCAGCTGAAATACTACTACTTCCATAAGCATTTACCCAAACATGCACAAGAACATAAGGAGAATACAAATTAAGTAAAACTGGTTAGGTAAACCCTTTTAAAGAGAATAGTCTGGAAAATGTTTAAAGAACATAAATATTTTCTAATGTTCCCCCAAAGTACATTTAACTCCTAAATTATTTTAGATCGTTAAATTTCTCTGAAATTGTTACGCATCATGAAAATTTAAAGCCTATGTAAAGAATTTCCTTTGCCTTTCCTTACCTGACTGGCAGGAATCTCTCCAATCACTGCCTCATAAGGAGGGGGCAGCTCAGTGGGATACAGCATTCCTGGGCTGTTAATGGTTACTTCATATAAAGCACTGAATGTGGAATGAGGAAAGTCCAAATGGAGACCTCTGTTTAAAAATACAAACAAGAAAACTTAACTATTAAGAAATGGCTCTGGGTTTATTTGGTAAAATATTACCTACACCACAGTGATGTAGAGCATTCTCTGAATTCAAAGCCAAGACACTACAAAGAATTATATTGAAGAAATTTACTAGACAACAAAAATGAAGCCCTCATTCACAGGGCAGCTTTAAAAATTGTATTTCATTTTGGATGCCAGCCATCTCTACCAGCCCATTTTGCAGTCATTAATGTCCTTCACTACTCCACATTAATACACATTAACTGAAATTATCTCCTTAGAAATTTAAATCCCATATTCAGCTTCAAGTGCATAATGTTAAGAACTATGAAAGGATTACCTATAAGCTGATTTCTGCTTTAAGTTCAGATATTGTTATCCGTGTCTTATCTAACTTCAATCAGTGCTTTAACATGAATATTTCCAGGTGCATCCTAAAAAGTTTGTAAAAAATTTTTGTAATCTCTCAAGAAAAGAAGCACTTTGAAAGAGCTTCTCAGTCTGTAGCTCAGAACTATGCGATGACTGAAACTATAGGGAAGAAGAATCACCTCTGCGCCTCTATCACTGGTGTGCAGGTATATTCTGGTGGGTAGTAGGGTGGAGGCGGTATTGGTGGTATGAACTCATCAAAATCCAAGGTTTGATGCAGGATAGTTCCATGTGGAGTCATGCAGTCAGGATTGGCTGAATGTGGCCTCTGTGGCAGAAACTGAAAATGAACAGGCCAAGTTTCTTCAAATGGCAGAAGCATCATCACCCATAATAAAAATTTTATTAAAAGGGTCAGTATTATCAACCCTGACCAATATCTAATTTCATTAATATCCACACTGAAACGAAAGAGACACTTCTGGGACTGTAAGAATACTTGAGGTCAGTAAGGAGTGCGAGACAAATTGCCAAAATATAACACAAGGTTTTATACAGACAGAGGCCTGTGCCTCAAAGTTAGTCACTCTTAGGATGCAGAACACAGACATTTAAAATTAAATAGCTTTTCAAGAAATACTGATACCTTGTAATACAATTTTATTATAGCACTACATAATCAGCTGTATTTTAATAACTGATGAACAATAGATACAACTACTAAAATAACTACTCGCGTTTTTTTGTTTCCAATTTGAAATGCCTTGTGCTTACAGAGAAAAAAAACCCAACCTCACTCCCCCCCCCCAAATCCCTAAATAAAACAAACTAGGAAAAAGCTACCACATATTCATTAAATTTTGAATAAGACAACTACCAATGTCCCACCTATTTTTCACTTCCAAAAAAGGGGCCATTTATAACTGTTCTTTATCATTCTTGTAAAATAAAATATTCTTAATAGCCATTTGTGGTTTGGTGGTACAGACACTGCACACTTAACTGGGGTATAAAGGTTTTAAGTACTGGTATGAAAGAAAAACATTTATTCCATATAAACATCTCAAAACCAAAAAGAAAATAACTACACTGAATAATAAAAAGTAATAATACTGAGGACTACTATCAACATTTGTGACAGGAACCTAACCAGCTTCTAGCATAGCAGTGCTATCAAGAAGCTATTCTGATACTTTACGTATCAGAAACACTGTAACTTAACAAGTCTTCTAGTAAAGGCTTAAGCTACTTCAAGATCAAATACGGACCATTCTGCAGATCACATGGAACCCTGCCACCTTGACCTGGCTTTATATGGTCCCCAAGGATAAGAAGGGACAATCCAAAATGACAGAAGAATTCTTTCTTCTCCCCGCGAGCTTCTGCTGTCATATCACTTCTGTTGGATCAGTAGATGACTTGGTCTTTAGCTCTTGCCTTTTAAAACAAGTGAGCTAAGAAAATTTGCTGAAGGCACATTTCTTTTTTATACTGGAACAAGAGAAGATACATCTTTGTAATGCTGTGTCCTTACATTATTATTTGTTTAAATCCATGATAAAGACTTAAGAAGCTGTGAAATAAAAGGAAAATGCTTATGCTTAGGAGATCCAGCAAATAGAAAGCAAGTTACCTTCATTTTTAATGTCATAGTTTTATATTTTTCACTTTTTCAAATTTAACTCGGTACAGTTATGCTGGATTTACATTACCATAGAAATTGTATCGGTCTTTGGTATTTAAAAGGTTGAGTTACATCTTAATTCTACTAAACACACTCCATGTATGTTGTTTCGAATGTCAAAGCTGTAATAATGCAACACAACAGAGGGTCAGGAGGACCAATTTCAATTGTTTGTGAAAACGAACCATTAGTTGCTTACTAATCGGCTCTCTAGAGATATTTTTGCAAGTAACTTAAATAACCTCCTCTGCAGAATATGTTATATCATTACATTTTACATCCGATCAATGACTTTCAGCCATTATAGTCTACTGATGGTACCAGAATAAAAGACATGACATCTACTTGATTTACTCTTTGTTACATAAACTGTCTGATGCTGTTAAGCACTCTCTTTCATGTGAGATGTGATGCTGTTATCCTGTACTATCAGGCATTTCTACAGGTTTGTCTCACAGAATAAAACTACCATCTTTGCAGTCATTTGCTCTAAATTTACCTGATCTTTCAACAGCCATCTCCCAAACTGTAACATTACATTAATATTAACTGTTAAACACCAAGCTGCTGCCCTAAGTGATAAAATCATTAGCAATCATCCGTCTGCTACCATCCCAAATACACTGAAGAATCTTTTAGGAAAAATGGAAGCAAAACAAACTTCAACTTAGTGACCTAAAAACTGTATAAAAATTTATCATAACGAAGAGAAATATCTGTATACTCTGGCTCACATTTTGCACCCTACTTGATTACACCAAACTCAGGACTACACTTATTTTCCTAGTAGAGTTCATAATTTGGGTCATTTTTACAGTCTGGAAACTAAGCAATTTTCTTTTACAACTTTCTTTACCTTCTCCCAGACTATTTCCATATACAGCCATGGAACCCAAGCTTTGTTTTGCACCACAGAACCTCCACCCCTTCAGTTCTCGAGTTCCCTGGAGCTTGTTTCATTCAGCCATACATAGGGAGCAATACTCTTAACACTCCTCAGAACAAGGCAATTAAACACACAGCACTTTTACAGTGAGTGAACTGTCAGCGTACATTTTGTGGGATGTGACAGAAGGGAAAGGTTTTACACAGGGTAGAAGAGGCTGTGGTTCAAGAAGGAAAATATCTAATGTTTAGATGCAGTTCAGTTAAACAGCAGAATCATTTGCAGCCCTTTCAAGAACCTTTACTGTGAATACAAATCATGGCAACAAACTCTGTGTGACCAACACTGAAAATGAGTGGCAAACAGACATGAAAGATGCACATGTTTGGGGGGGTGTGTTTATAAACAACAGTTTACCTGTGTGATATCATCCTGCTGGAAGGCACAGAAATTAAAGTGAAAAAGGCTGTAAGAGGGAGACTAGCAGGAAATGAAACAATAGCAAATATAAGGGATTATCACAAAGAACAGACATTCGTGTGAAAACAATCAGAAAGCTACTAAGTAGGAAAAAAATCATATCTTACTCCATACTACCCCTATCCACTAATCTCTACTAGCCTGAAAAAAGTTTATTCTTCCTACAGTAAAATGTATTTTAAAAATCTTTAAGGGTTCGTCTCAAATGGTGAAGATTGTCAGGGGCTCAGCAAAGACTTAATACAAAGCCCATAGGTAAGAAAAAGACTTGGTAAGAAAATGCAAACAGCTGACAAAGCTGGACTAGGTGGAGGAACACTGACAAATGCTTTCACAAGGAAACGCACATTTTTGGTATTGGAAGACAGTTGTTACTAAACAATCAGTCTCAAAATGTTGGTGGCAAGTAGGACAGGCAGCAACAAGAAGTGCCAAACCAAAAATGGAGGCAGCCTACTTGGTCACAAGTATAAACAAGATCAAGTTGCATTCAATGTCATTTCAAAAACCACAGCTCACACTATGGAACAATTCACAAAGCAGGTCTCCCAGGCAGGCTTTTGGGACTAAACCACTGGTTACTGCAGAAGCAATGGATAGAAAGTGGTTGCAGACAAGGATAAACAGCAAATAGCACTACCGGTAAACACTGTGAGTAGCCAACAGCATTAAAAGCTTTGCATAACTTCACAGCTACCAACAGATCTCTTGAACATATTTACTAGACATGAATAGATATCCCCTGGCTCTGGAAATCCCAAATACTCAACTGTTTCTATTGACCACCTGGAGCTCTTGGATGCTGGGAGCTTTCAGAAATCCAACAAGCAGTGAAATACAGATCTAGAATTTGTGCTTTTTTTAGGAAATAGCCAACCTTATGTTTGAAGCTTGGCATTCAAACCATTATACACATGAAGGTTCTTTCTCATCCTTAGACTAAAGATGGCCTTACTTTTGTCTGTGGAACATGTCTGAACCTAACAGGCATTATACATAGATGGGTGCGTGTGCTAAAATGGACGTGCAACACAGTGCACACATTGTACACAGATTTTTGTGTGTTTTAATTGGGCACACCTAATTTTGACAGAGTTAAACAGCCCACATCTTTATTTCATACTGACAACTACTTAATTTGTTACTTGGTTTGCTGTTATGAGGGAAGAATAAAGCATGCCATTCGGCTGCAGCAGGGTAAACAAGAAAGCTGTAAAACGCTGTGGTTTTGTACCCACTTGGACCTAAATTCGCTACAGAAGTTAGCCATGGCAGCAGCAGCAAGTTGTTAGCAAGTAGAGAATTAGAAACACAAATGTCAGAAGCACACCACTTCCAGCGGGAGCAGAAGAGGTAGAAGTTTTCTGAAAATGCAGTTATGCCCAAGGGTCTGTGTACCATAGTACTGAGCACGCCACACAGCCAGGGATGTAGGGCTGGACACCAGTGACCTTCTCAGCAAGCTTAGAACCTGGAGCAAGAAACGTATGCCATCTCTTCCCAGTGAAGGCAGCAGTGCTTGTAGACTAACAGATCTCTCCTCTTGGTTTTTAGCTTTTCAAGGTGAAATAAACACCATGAATAAGATTGTAAAATTCACTTTCCTTTTCTGCTGTCAGACCAAATTTCCAGTTCTTCACTGAGAGGTCATCTAGAAGCTGGTCACTGGAGTGACCAGAACAATTGGAGTTTATTATTTATGTTCTGAGTATTTGGAGTATATTGAAGTTAAAGCTGACAGAGAAGTCTCAATCAAGGAACTGAAGAAACAGCAGATAAGAATTGTAAGTACAATTCTCTAACGAAACAATTACCCAGTGTGATAAAATATGGTAAGTCCTTCTACCTGAGATCTGTGAGACTTAGAACTCTTCATCAGTATTTCCAGGTACGGGACATCCCCACTAAACATCAAGAAAGACATCCTCCGTTCTACGTATTCTGCAGCTGATCAGCACTATTGACTCCAAGTAAAGGACAGTGCTGGGATTCACTGCTTAGCAACTATGACATACCTAAATCAGTAATTGCTATACATCAGTACATGACTAGTGCTCTAAGAGAATCTTCTCATCTGGAGTATTTCCCATATCTGAATGTAATTACATCTGCCTTCCATATTACATTTAATAAATTTACAGTGTAACTCTGAAATGAGTCCTTTGGAGACTCCAGGGTTCGTTATCCTCATTTCAGTCTCTAGATGTCACTTATAAAAATCTGCTAATTCTTGGGAATGGGAAACAAAAATTTCTAATTGCACATACTTAAATATTAGCACGTTATCTATAGGTAAAACTTTTTGCAATATACTTGGGTCTATGATTCTGTCTTCAATTAACTCTCCTGGACAGGTTGCTGTTTTGCTTTTCTGAAACGCTGCAGTCGCTGTCTCCTGGAGGGAAATACAGACACTAATTGTCTGCAGGAACAGAAGGATCATGGCTGACTTTAATTTGTCCCTGATCTTAAAGGGAAACTGCAACACAGAAGATACTTTGATAAGGAAAACATAGATTCAAATTTTTCTGCTCCATTTTTTTGCAGTTGCTGTTCCTATAACCACCACAAGCCCTTAGCTCTGTAGTTGCAGAAGGACGGGTCTGTGACACTGCGTCTTTCTTGAAGTACTGACCATATTTTAAATAGACAAATATATAAAGAAATGAAAACTTCATACTTTTAAGCCAGGAAAAAGGTTTTGGTGAGGTGAATCGCATGGAAAAAAGCAGGTTTTAATCATTGCTCTAAGTAATACATTCAGCCTTTTAAACATGAAATTACGTGGGGAGTAAGAAGTAGAGAGCTCGGATATTACCTTTTCTTTAGGTTTAGGATTTCAGGATTCATTAGGATTGGTTTGTGGCTTTGGTGGTTTAATATCTGTATTAGTTTTTCTGCTGAGGATCTCAGAGCAGTGAGGAAATAAAGTAGTTGGGTGCTGGGTTTTATACCGTTCTCAGAAATCCCAGCTCTGCCAGTGAGAGCAACTTCTGTATGAGGATACTATCTTGCTGACATTGTTTAACCCCTTACCTCAGTGAAATATAAATAGTCTGCCAATAAAATGTGAAATGGAAAATGGTGCGTTTTCTAAAAATGTCAAAAGCTTTCCTACAACAAAGGTTTCTGCTCTACCTTTTTATTTGTGGTGGGGGTGAGGGGAATATTTATCCAACCATATTACAGTTGGGATGTTTCTATGGATGTACGCCGTTTGCAATGCATATTTCTAAAAGGACTGTCATCTGGGCCTTACAGTACCTTTAAGTGAGCTTTGTGCCAAAAAAAGTAATATTTAGGTTTTGATATAATTAGGTTAGATAATAAAAGTCCTGTAATAACTCAAGATCAATTCTCACTTAATATGAAGATTCACCCTGGTTCTTTATTTGAGGTGTCTGAGTAGAAATATTAACTACAGCCTATTAAGTTAATGACATGCTGAATTATCATTATGGCTGATGAAAACAGTAATTAAATGTTACAGCTTGCATGTGTCATCATTACCTTATTTATTTTACAAAATAACAGATTGTTTTAGGTATCACATAACATGAAGAAGAGTTACTAACAGCGATGGTGATAAAATCAGAATACACTGAATGATATCAGTGCCAGTACTTCTACGATAAGTACTGTATAAACATATGTGGAGTGGAAGAAGGACTGGAATAGGTGTACTTCATGGAATAGGTTTACTTCGTGCTTTAGCTTGGCCACAGTGGGCATAAATTGTTGTATTTCTTTATTTAATTCAGGCAGCTATCTTTTGAAGAAAACAGGGTGAATTTTTGCAGTAGCCATTCATCAGACAAGATGCAAACTGAAACTGCCTCAGGTAAGAAGTAAAATATCATGGAAGTGACAGCTTGGTTATTAAGAGATGTTTCTTCACATTACAGAACCTTGACATAATCCGATTTGATTCACATTTATCTGCTGGAGGGGTGTGTACACAGAAAGAACAATTCTGGGAAGCCCTGTAATGGAGTGCAGCCTTAAACTCTCTGAAGTAGTGAAACGCACAGCAAAAGTAATTTCAATCTTTAACTACGGTATCACTTACTCTTGCAACTTTAGTACAATTGGTAGATATTTTTTTTCCCCTGAGCAACTGTGTATACTTAACAGGGTGAGAAAGGTTAAAGCGAGGTGAAAAATTTGGGGTCCTTTCTGAAACAGTCAACTCGAAGGAACAACCTAGGAAAATATGCTTTTGTGTCCCATACGACAGTACAAAATTAAAAACTAAAGGAAACTAAAATATAATGAAATAAAAATAGTTTTCAATTTTTTTTCAGTATTTTTTCCTTAATGCTTGAAACCAAATGTTTGTTTGGTGGGACTATTTTTAACCCAAAAAACTTCTTCAAATTCACTGGAAAATTTAATCTGCACTTACTACCAGACAGATTGTGTTTGTATTTTCCAGGGCATTTTTACTAAAAGATCAGTACACCAGAAGGTAGCAGTTTCCAATAAAACACCGTTAGTCTGCTTGTATGAACCAGTTACTCATTATATGCAAAAGTTAGCAAGACAGCAGATACTCATGAAGCATTGTTGCAGATTTTCTTGAGACCGTATTATATACCTGCTTTATGCTCCTGGGCAATAAAACCTAAAGCACATAGAACATGCCAAAAGAAAACCTGGAATTATTTGAAAGTTGCACACCATTCTAGCTGATTAATTTCTGAGACAAGAACACTAACACAGCACATGAATCACAAAACCGATGACCTAATGATGTCCAAGGAGGATGTTCCCTATTGCATAATGCTTTTGCGGGCTAGCAATTGTATTTTTATGCTTCCTCTTCCTACAGGAGAGCCTATGTAGCTCTTGAATACTGTAAAAGAACAGAGTAGAAGAACCAACACAATCATTAAAACCTTTTCACCTAAGAGGGTTGGTACCTCTTGCTGCTGCTATCTTAAACTTCCAGCATGGTACAACCCTGCTAAGAGAAGATGCACACCTCAGTGAAAAGTAAAAGGAAAAAGCACAAAACAAGCATTAACAAGCAAGAAAAAAGGAAGTAAATCAGATTTCTGGGTGCAGTAGAGCAATAGGGAACTGCAGATCACAGGACAATAAACTGAAAACAGTGACAGAAAAAGAAATCTTCAGGTCAGAGTTCAGCTGGTCTAAGTCAGCGTAGCCCCAGGGAAGTTACGCTTACTTAGGCCTGGTAGGAATCTGGCTCAGCAACCTGAAAAAAGAAAGGGAAAAACTTAAGGATAAACAAGCAAAGACTGGGATTGAGCAGAAAGAAAGATATAATTCCCTTCTGCAGAGAGGGAAGAAAAGTCTCATCAATGGAGCTGAATAGGTTGGGAGAACAGACAACTAAGCAGGAAGACAGAAAACTGGAAGCACAAAGCATAGGAAGCAAAAAGATGTTGACAGGCAGCATTATGAATCAGTAAGGTAAGAATTTTAGGGAAGAGGTGAAGAATGAAGTGGCAGAGAGAAAAAATAATGTGCTTTTAAGCTATTTGACTTCCTGTTGAGGTTACTGCTTCTTGCACACGCCTGTCAGAAGCACTTTATTATCATTCTTGGTTCACTGTCATCTATACATTTTTATTCCTCTTACACTGCTACATACCATAAAATTAAGTGTAGGTTAAGATTCGTGCAATATATGTGGTTACAGTTCTGGATCACTGCTACTATTGTTACACTAGACAGACAGATCTTTCCAGGTGTGATGATCACTTCATCTCTCTGTCATCACTGAAAGGTGAAAAAGATCTTTAGTCAATGGGCATTCTTGCCGCAAACATCATGGCGGGGGGGAAGTGTATGAAGAGAAGGAATACCCACAATATGATAAAAATCCTTTAACGATTAAAATATGTGTCACCAGCTGACATGATTATTTTTGTCAATTCTTTCATTCTGTTAATTTTGTCATTTCTCCAAAACAAAACTATTAAATAAGTACTGTTTAGAAGCTTCTACAAGCACACACAATACGAATACACAGTGCTCTATGAAAAAATGCATTTATGTACCATTTGTAGGCATTATGCAGACATAAGTGCCTAACTTACTCTATCCGCTACTACGTGAAGTAGACACCAGATCACAGACTGAAGATACTCTTTAAGTTTGTAAGCCAATGACTTGAACACTTATCTAGAAAGGACAGCCTTATGCCTGTAATTCATGCACTTAAACTCAAATCAGTACCTAGCAGCTAGTGTATTTTCATTTATTTATTTGTTTGTTTGTTTGTAAATCAACCACATGCCTGCATGGTGGGTTATACAACATTCCTCAGTTGTGTAAATTGTTTGCAGCTAACTTGCTGGGCCAGTATTCTATCTGTGTGAACTTTTTTTAAAAAAGAGAGATTTACAAATGACTGGTATTAGGTTTGTGTTCTTGCCCTCTCTTATTAAACAGAGGGTAATTTTCTAGATTAGGCAGTAATAGAGCTGGGTTAGAAAAAGTATACCTGGCCTGCAAAATACAAAGGACTTAAAATTTTTCTTTTTTGTTTCAACATTACATTGATGCCTTCAGAATCACAGCACTCATCTGGGATAGGAAAGCTGCCTTTGTCCAACCAAAACAAGACAGTATCCTGTAATGTAGCTGGCTATGCAGAAGACTAATAATCCGTTTCACTCTTGTTTTAAACACAAGTGCTACTCTGAAGCTGAACTTGTTTTCCTTTGAAAACACTGTTACTGGTACAGGGCTGTGAAAAGTTCCAGTTTTGAACTCATAGTTCTCATACTCCATAGTTCTCTCTTTTCGATAGAAAAGCAGTGAAAAATAGTATCTCAAAGCTAAGTGATTGCTCTGGATAGTGTGGAAACTGAAGATAATAAACATGTAAGGACAGAAAACTTAACGTGCATGTGTAACCGCACCTCATTAATAACCTTCTTAACAAAAATAACATAGTCCTAATTGCAAAATCCTGATTATAAGTGTAATATAGCATGTGAACATTTTAAACACAGCAGTTATTCATACTGCATACATCTGTATGCTGTATTTATATAGATGCATGCATATAAAAAAATACACCTATGTACACCCACACTCTAACACTACACAAAGACACACAAATGGGCTTAAGTTTATAAGCAAAACGTAGGTACAAATGAGTATACAGAGATAAGGACAGTATGTTATGTTGGACAATATCCTGTGTTGTCACTGAAACATACTCACCATTTGCAGAAGATCAGAAGAAACCATCTGCATGCAACACATCGCTGTTGCCAAAGCACAGACAATGGTGGAGACGATATTGAGAGCGCACACGCTGAACAACAGGTCCTGTGAAAAGACGTGCATCAGAATATCATCTCTTATCTCAGGGACACAAAGGACAGGAAATATTTTTAGCCATTGGATAATAAACACTGTCAACTGCTACCAGTTGATATGATCTCAACTAACTGTGTAGAACTCATTCTGCTCATAGTAATTTTTTAAATTAGCCTGCAAAAGGAACAATTACAGAAACAAACATCTTCCCCACTTCTCACAATACATCTAGTATTAGAGATTTCCTCGGAAATCTTGATATTTCAAGTTTTCCTGTTCCCTGAAAGAAAAGACAAATTACTACTTTCACAGTGGACTTCAAGCCACAGCTATGACACAAAATATACTATGAAACAGAGTTCCGATTAAAAAACCAACAAACACACAGAAATGTCATTGCTTTCAGTAGTTGAAATCTACAACTTAGGGTTGTGTGTTAAAAAATTCAATGGAAACTGTTGTATGAAATAGAGAAATTTATCCTGTATCAGATACTCTCTGCATCTGAAATATTTTTTAGATATGAGAGAAAAGCAGTGACTATATCCAGGCATTTCACCTTCTGCTGATGAAATAAGTGCATATTGTCACATTGGTTTTTAAAAAAAACTGAAACATTTAAAATGGAATATAAAGTATTTCTGCTCAGTAAGTAGAATAACATAAATGAAACATTTGAATTAAAACAGAAACATTTTTATAGCAAAGGTATAATTAAAAAAAAAAAAAAAAAAGCATTCGTCTTTTCTAAATACTGGATTTTTATTTACTTTCCCAGCAGCCAGTGAAAAGGAACACTGATTTAGCATGCTGGTGACATTTCAAAACTACTACAATCCTTCTACAGCAATTGCATAGGTGTTGTAATTGTTACAATTATATGGCTCAGTTAGTATTCTGAACAGCCAGTAAAAGTATTTGAGAAAAAGCATCACAGAGAGCAGATGAAAACCAGAATCAAAGTTGTTAATATATCACAAGTAAAACACTCACTGTGTAAAGAACATTCTGCAGGATCTAAGTTTAAAAGAGTATTTCAGTCACTGCCAGTGCACAAAATAACTTCCATGCTATAAAATCAATGCATCGCTTGCTTTGTTTTTTCCAACAGTACTGCAAAAATGATAGAAAGAAAGGATATGGATTTACTCCTGCCACTATAATTGCATGCTCCTCAAGTCACCTTCATTTGAAGATGGAAATACCAGCCATGGGAACCAGGCAGACATTAAATGAGTCAACGAGTTCTAGTCATTTAACAGCTTACACTGAGCTGCATTTGCTCTTGCTGATCTGGTCAGCGGTTTTGTGTCTTCTTGGCCAGCCCCTCAGCCAGGGGAATAATGAATCAACAGCAAAATACCAGAAGGGCTGATCTCTAAGTCACACACAGAAGGTGATACAGAGGACTCATTCAAATACAAAGCCTTATAGACCCATTTAGAGTATTCACTTGGAGATAAATAGGCAAGTAAATCCCTAGAGATACAATTAGTTAACAGCTGCATAAAAAGAGATTGAGATCTTGCATGTTCTGTTTTCCATATGTAAACCTAGGTAAAGAACACTAAGGCAGAGATGGGACCTATACTACAGCCATTTAGAACTAAAAAGTTTAGCTAATCCGAATGTATAACTTAATACCATTTATGCGAAATAATAAAATCTACATCAAAGTTGTAAATTAGGATCCAAAGTGTCTTTAAGACCCTCGTACAACTTGCATGCCTCTGGATAGACTCAACTGTGACTCTATCACTCATGACAGATGTTTCTTTGATCTGTTCCTAAAGATTCCGCAGCTTCATCCCACTATTCCAATGTTTATCTTTACCATCAGTGTCCTCCTTATGTCCATCCCATGGCTGAAAACCATTGCTCCTTTTCTTCCATAGCTTTTGAGAACAGGCTGTTACACAGCAGACTTTTACACCTTTAAACTCTATTATGATGCTTGAATTTTCTTCTCCTTTACTGCATGACATATTAACCCCGTTTCCTCTAATCCTCAATGGAAACCAATTTCCTATGCCTCTGATCATTCTTCATTAATTTCATTTGGTTCACCTCAAGCTGGTCCACCTTCTTCCTCAAATGCAGAATCCTATACTGGACACAACCAAGGCCTTGCAAATGCTGACTATAGCATAAGGATTATTTCTTGGGCTTTACTGGCTATACTCATCCTTAGACATACTGCAGTGATGACTGAGGTTTTTTGCAACAGTACATCATCGATTTATTTTTTGTCCAACATAACCCCAGATACCTTCCTGCAGAACTACCACCCTCTTCAGCCTGCTACTAGGTAAGGACAGAAGCAACTTCATAAAGACAAAACTATTTTTACTGGAGAAAACCCAAACCCCAAGCCTCATTCTCAATTATACTCATCTCACATCTATAAAAAATAAGGAATAAACCAAACCCGTTTCATACTACATGGATAGAGAGAGAAAAATGATTAAATCTTTCCCCTAATTCCCTCCTTCAACACTCCAAAGCACAGAGTAAAACCAAGTAATACTTTTCATTTTTAGTTATTTTTCCCTTCCCTACCAGTAAGTAATTCTAGAAAACCTCTGCAGAGTGTCAAACCAATTGCTTTAATTTTTATTCATTGCTAACTATTGTGAAACAACAGAAAAAGTAAGTGGACTGCAGTAGTGTCCCAGAAACACTCAAATGATCATGACTTTTTTGTTGGGGCTTGAGATTTCTCCCTTGCCACGCACGGCTAGCTGAACTCAATTTGCTATTCAGCATTACGTTTGTTATGTAGGGTAGGGATTATTGCCCACAGTAACAATGACCCTCTTTCCACCGACCCCTTTTCCAGGCCGAGTGTACAACAGTTAGAATATTGTTCCCACTGCCATCTTTTTGAAGGTGAAGATACAACTAGAATGTTTCAAATGGAGTGATGCAGAATTTTTATGTCTTTCATAAAGATCAATAAAGAGCAGACATCTATCAGCCAAAAACATAACAAGACAGCAAAGCTAAACAAATTTGGAAAAGATGTTAAGTTTAAATTTTTAACAGTGAAGGCAATAACTAAGCAATGATTGTGGTACCCTTACCTTCACTAGGTATTTCTTAAAGCAAGACTACTTCTTTGTGTTTTTTTTTCCTTTCCTAAAGTCTGTTTCAACTCAAACAGGAATCAACCAACAACCAACCCTTCTCTGCCCACCCTCCACCTGCAAACATTAAACAGCCTCAGGCAATTTACCATTTTCAGGGAATTTCCTCCCTGTGCCCTGTAGAACAAGTGACTAGGTAATTCATACAACACTACTTATTCAACTATAGATAGCAAGTGAGCAGGCACAGGCTTTCAAGATCTAAAAAAACCCCTCCACAGCCAAACATGCTACCCGAAAGACAGTGTAGGTGCTTATGCAGATTCCAGCTGGAGCACGATGACAATTAAGAGGTCCTTTAGGAAGTATCTGTGAAAAAGCAGTAACAACAACAGGGACGATCTTAACTCTCCACAGCACCTGGCCACAGACAGCTACATTTATAGGGGTCTAAAGGAGTAAGAAACCTGTATTAAATACAAAAGCAAAGAGCTTTAGTGACAGATCTTTGTTGCTATCTGCAAGAGGTACGCTAATCAGAAAACACAACACATGAATCTGTAATGGTGTGAAATATGATTCTTTGCTCTTTGCAAAAGGCTGAACCAATTTTCTCTTACATGGTAATTTTCTGGGGATTTCCATCTTTTTAAGAGAAAAATCTGATTCTTCAGCATGTTTATATGGTAACTAATGCTCTGATAGGTATAATGCACTATGTAGAATTATTCTTCCACAGGTTATGTATACAATTTTCTTACTACACCTTAACTGACTAATCGCAGAGGACAAAAATCCCTTTAAGAGGGGAAAAGCTGTCAGAATTGCCTGGAAGCAAGCCTAGATCAGTGCAGATTATATACCCACACTGTGAGCTGTTTCTCTGTGGCCAGTTATTTTCCCAAGTAGGTCCCCTGGTAAATTTCAAAAGGTGAATTTGAATTTAATACTGATTTATGAAAAAAGAAAGATTTCATAGTTGCTGTATTCCATTTTTATTATAGCTTAATATTTACCAAATTAATTGTGTCATTACCTACATAACTGTTTATCACATTTTCCCTCCCTAATAACAGACACCTTTGACTTATACTATGGTCCCACCAAGGATACTTGTGCATTCTCATATCTTCTTCACACTATCATCCATATGTTTTACTTAAGGAGAGAACATCTATTTTTTATTCTTCTTTTGCTGAGTTAAGCTGTTTTCAGTATTACTCTTTTGATATTGTTTCTGTGTTACTGCACCTCAAAGTTCTGCCAATTTTATTAGCACAATTAAAATAATACTTTGCAATAAAAGTTTTTAAAACACACATTTTCCAAAAAAAAACATTCACAAGGCAGAAAGTACACTAAAATTAAACCTTCCCTTCATATCTATTGGGAGTTTACCCCATCTTCAGTAGGGACCTCCTTCTCATAGAAACCCCCCCATACTCCCTATGGTGTCTCCATGACAGTCACAGCCACCTTTATGATGCTGTAAATTTTTGAAAAAAGCATACTCTTACATCCCTGAGAGTTCAAAACTGACTCAAGGAAACAATGCTTGTCGCACAAAATTTGTGGTCTTGTAAAACATCTCCGCTGGAGATCTTTAGAATGAAAGCAGAGTATAACATCAAAACGAGTGTAATTCTTCAGCCGTACAAAGACTCTGGAGCACCCACCTCTTAACCCACCAAAATGCTGAAAGCTCTATTAGATGAATTGCATGAAAATGTTGTGTGTATGTGGAACAGAAGATGTGGACATTGGGATTTAGCCCTTTGTGGAACAGTCATCCCGTGTCAACATTTCTCAGAGAGACAGCATTATAAACACTGATTTCAGACATACTGAGCCCTAAGAATGGACGCTGGCAGCAAATTCGAGTAGCTACTGAATTCAAGAAAGCAACTCTTTTATGAAACTGATTCTGCCAAGCCAAAATTGTAAGCGGTGTCAGGTATAGCTCTCTTCTCACATAAATCAACAAACTGAGAAGCAGAGACTGCCAAGAAAAGGAGGTGTGCTGTCCAGTTTAAATGGCATGTGTGTTGACTGGCTTTTTGTCTTCTGTTGGTAGGATTCTTAAGAAACATGCTGTAAACAAGGAGAATAGGCTGATCCTGTAGCTGTGGACGAGTCACCGAGGTATTTGGAGAAACGGAAGTTCTAAATGAAAGAAGAAATGTAACAACAAATAATCTGGACAAAATAGCACAAAGTGGTATCTCAAACAGAAGGCAGAAATTGTTTGTACCATTTCTGAGATTAAACATGGTTTAACTACAGAATTCCATGAACTGTTAGTGATAGAACTCCGGACATCAACAGAGGCAAAAATCAATGTATGAGCTTTGTAACCTTGAAAAGGGGGCTAAACGAACCTATTTATGTCCTATTGAAGGTGTGCTGCTTTTGGCTAGGACAGAGTTAATTTTCTTCATTGTAGCTCGCATGGGGCTACGTTTTGGATTTGTGCTGGAAACAGCACTGATGACACAGGGATGTTTTCCTTCCTGCTGAGCGGGGCTT
>JANZLQ010000002.1:6783961-6821456 GCA_026212715.1 Elanus axillaris
TCCCCTGTGTGCCCAGCGCTGCAATAAAGGAGTGCCTGCTTCTTAACTTCTCATTGCTGTTAAGGAGTTTTATTCCGTATTTCGGTAACACTGCCAGCCACTTGTAGAATGATTCATCTGTCTCTTCAACCTGGTTGGGTAGTCTATAACAGACTCCCAGCACAATATCTGCCTTGTTGGCCGTCCCTCTCATCCTTACCCATATGCACTCCACCTTGTTATCACAATCGTGTAGCTCCGTACAGTCAAAACAATCCCTAACCCAGAGAGCTACCCCACCACTTCTCCTTCCTTGACTATCTGTTCTGAAGAGCTTATAGCCATCCATTGCAGCACTCCAGTCATGGGAGCCATCCCACCATCTTTCTGTGGTGGCAACTAAGTCATAGCTATCCTGCTGCACAATGGCTTCCAGCTCCTCCTGTTTATTGCCCATGCTGCATGTGTTGGCATAAATGCACTTGAGCTGGGCTATCGAATCCACCCCATCATTGGCCTGCTGCCCCCAGGCTCATCTCTGGTGAGCCTAGTTTTATTCTCTTCCCCCTTCAAACCTAGTTTAAAGCTGTCTCTATGAGCCCCACCATCTCATGAGAGAGAATCCTTTTCCCCCTTTGAGACAGCTGGACTCCATCTGTCACCAGCAAGCCCGGTGTTGTATAAACCTCCCATGATCAAAAAACCCAAAATTCCACCAATGCCACCAGACTCTGAGCCACATATTAATCAGGTATTCTTTCCTGTTCCTTTCAGTATATTTCCCTGCCACACTGAAGGGATTGAGGAAAACACTACCTGTGCTCCCAATCCTTCCACTAATTGCTCCAGTGCCCTGAAGTCCCTTTTGATTGCCTTCTTTGAACTTCTCCCTGCAATCTCATCACTGCCAACCTGCACAACCAATAGTGGGTAATAATCAGAGGTCCAAACCAGACCAGGGAGTTTCCTAGTAATGTCTTTTACCCAGGCCCCAGGGAGGCAGCAGACTTCCCTGTGGGATGGGTCAGCTCTGCATATTGGGCCCTCTGTCCCCCTCACAAGGTACTTGCTTATGACAGTTACCCTCTTTTTTCTTTTTGCAGAGGCCGTCAGAAAGTGTGAGGCTGACTGGCTCAACCTAGGCAGCCCCCTGGATAGAACTTCATCTACATTCTGATCTTCATTGTCCTGGCTGTCAAGTTCCAGAGCTCTACGCCTGTTCTCTAGGGGCAGCTAGGAAGGTGAGGGAGACCGGGAGGGGATTCGCCTACCTCCCAGAGCAGGGCCCTGTATCCATTCCCCTCCATCTCTTAGGTCCCCTCCTGCCTGGTGGCAAGAGGGCAAGGGGTCCTCAGCTTGTTGTCATTCCCTGTCCCCCTGTGCCACTGGAGGGGGTAGGTAGAGAATTTGGGAGTGAAGCTGTGCCCGGGAAGAAGGGAGGGGTTGGGGAAAAGTGTTTTAAGATCTGGTTTTATTTGTCATTACCCTACTCTAGTTTGATTGGCAATAAATTATTTTAGTTTTCCCCAAGTCGAGTCTGTTCCACACGTGACAGTAAGTGGTTGAGTGATCTCTTCCTGTCCGTATCTCAACCATGAGCCTTTTGTTGTATTTTCCCTTCCCTGGCCATTTGAGGAGGGGGAATGATAGAGCGGCTGTGTGATGCTTAGCTGCTGGGTCTCAGTTAAATCACGACATTCTCTCACATTACCTGTCCCTGCTTCTACTTTCTTTATACTTGCTTTTTATGTTTAAGTTTTGCCAAGACCTACTTTTTTTATTTATGCAGGATGCCTGGCATTTTTGCCTAACCTGCTCTTTGGAATGGAGCATTCTTGATCTTGGAAGAGGTGATCATTCACTATAAACTAGTTTTCTTGCACCCTTCTTCCCTCCAGGGCCTTATCCCATGAGACTTTTCAAGCAGATCCCTGAAGAGGCCAAAGTTTGCTCTCCTGAAGTCCAGAGTTGTGACATTGCTTTTTTTTGCTCTCCGCTCCAGATCCTGAACCCCACTATCTCATGGTCACTACAGCCAAGGTTGCCTTCAACCTTCACATCCCAATGATCTCTTCCTTGTTTGTGAGTATGAGGTCCGACATAACTTCCTCATTGTCTCCTCTATCATTTGAGTCAGGTTGCCACCAGCAGTATCATTGGTGCTCCCATGGAAGAACAGCAGTAAGTAACAGAGGGTTGGACAAACTTCAGCAGTCTTTTCACAACATCCCAGATCACAGCCCCTGGCAAGAAGCAAACTTCTCTAGACAATAGGTCAGGTCAGCAGATGGATGTGTCTGTCCCCTGCAGCAGGGAGTCACTACTATCACTTACTGCTTCCTCCTGGTGCTCCTACATAGTTGTCCCAGATGTTTTGCTGAAAGGACACCCAACTCTTCCTCATCTTTGAGGGAAGTGAACCTGTTCTGTAGCTGCAAGCCTTCAGGTGAATCATTCCTCTTAGTACCTTCTAATCCTCAGCCTCCATTCTTTTCATTTCCCCAAAGTTTGCACTTACTGCTTTGCTAGGGAGAGACTCTTATCTGTATTTCCACTGCAGTTGGGATCTAAGGTTACTCAAGTTCATGCATGTCTGTGAATCATAAAATCATAGAATGGTTTGGGTTAGAAAGGACCTTTAGACATCATCTAGTTCTAACCTCCATGCCATTGGCATGAATATCTTCTGGTAGATCAGGTTGCTCAAAGCCCCATTCAACCTGATTTTGAACAATTCCAATGACTGGGCATCCACAACTGCTCTGAGCAACCTGTTCCAGACTCTTACCACTCTTATTGTAAAAAATTTCTTCCTTGCATCCAATCGAAATTCAACATCTCTTGCTCCTTGTCCGGTCACTACAAGCCCTGATAAAAAAATGTCTCTCTCCATCTTATAAATCCTCTCCATATATTGAAAGGCTGCCATAAGGTCTCCCTGGAGTCTTCTCTTCTCCAGGCTGAACTATGCCAACTCTCTTAGCCTTTCTTCATAGGAGAGGTAATCTGATCATTTTTGTGGCCAACATCTGGAATCACTGTAGAAGGTCCCTGTCTTTCTTGTGCTGGGGGCCCCAGAGCTGGATGCAGTACTCCAGGTAGGGTCTCATAAAAGTGGAGTAGAGGGGGATAATCACCTCTGACCACCTGCCGGCCATGCTTCTTTTCATGCAGCGCAGAATACAGTTGGCTTTCTGGGCTGCAAACGCACATTGCAGGTCATATCTAATTTTTCATCTACCAACATCCACTACTCCTTCTCTTCAGCACTGCTCTTAATCCATCCCCTAGTCTGTACTGATACTGGGGATTGACCCAATCCAGGTGAGGGACCTTGTACTTGGCCTTATGAAACTTCATGAGGTTCACATTGACCCACTCCTCAAGCCTGTCAAGGTCTGTCTGGATGGCATCTCTTCCCTCTAGTATATCAGCTGTACCACTCAGCTTGGTGTTGTCTTTAAACTTGTTGAGGGTGCACTTGCTCCCACTATGTCATTGATGAAGATATTGAACAGTACTGTTCACAGTATGGACCTCTGAGAGACACTACTTGTTACTGATCACCATTTGGACATTGAGCAGTTGATTGGAACTCTGGATGTGACCATCTAGCCAATTCCTTATCCATTTAGCATTCCATCCATAAAACCTGTATCTCTGCAGTTTAGAACAAGGATGTTGTGTGGGACCATGTCCAAGGCCTTAAGGAAGATGCTGTCTATCCTTCTGTCATTCTTGCTGATGCTGCACAGCCTGCTGATTTCCTCCTGTCACACCTCCACTTGATGACATAGCTCTTCAGAAACAGCAGAGCAACTGCAGAGCATCTCTCCAAGCCTCAGAGAGAGGCCCCAGGCACTTCCTGCAGCCTGCGTCTTGCAGAGCTGTATCTATCCATCCAAAGCTCTGTCTGAGTAGAAGCCCCTACCCTGGCAGGGACAGCTGTTCCAACACTGCTGGGAAATGTGCCCTGTGGTGCATCACCACCATTCCTTTGCAGATTTTGCTATTGTTGCTAGTGAATTAGTTATAAATTCCATTAAATTATAAAATATTTTGGTTGACCTACATCAGTGTTTTTTGATGAAAAAATGTAGGACATTTTTTCCTCACATTTTTAACACTCCTTTTTTGAGAGCTTCCCTAGTGAACTATAACAAAAATATTTACAGAAGCTTTACATTTTGTGAAGGATTATGCTGAAGATAACTCCTCTGTCAGACCTAAGCTTATTTAACCTTTCCACAAAAAAATGTCCTGGGAGTTTCTATTGTTTTTAAACATATTTCAAAGCTCTTAAGCCAAACTTTAAACTGTACCCTGATTGTACAAGTATTCTTTGAAAAACTGGTCATGTTTAAGTTCTGATTATTTTATTCTAATATTTTTGTAATGTTTGAGAAAAAGAAATACTGTGTCATTACATGTGAGATGAAGAAATGATCAAGATCAATGTTCATATTTAATACAAAGGAGGAGTTATGTAGAGTGAAATTCCCTTAATCTTTTTCTATAACTTTTAAACATGGCCAACTCAGTAGCTGAAGTTCTTTCATAAAGGCTACAGGTGCATTTTGCTTTCTGAACAAGCCACTATGGACTAAAAAAGAAGTGACACCCAAGCTAAGCTTGCTCAAGTAGAGTAAGAAAAATAAGTTTGAACAGTGAAAAAGATAGAAGGTGGAGAAGAATACACCATTTAGAGTTATATATCTTTCAGGCGCAGACTTAGTAAAACTAATGTTTTTACTTAGTAAAAAACATTATGGAAAAAGTTAAAATAAATGAATACAAATTACCAGTGAAATGTTATTCAGATTTTATTGAGCCAATGGGAAAACGGTACTATAGTTTAATAAATGCATGAAATCAAAGCAGTGAGTTGCATTATCTGTACCGTAGAATCTCTGCAGCTTTTTATCTAATTTCTGATGGAAATCATATGCTATTGGAGCTATATTATCACTGACTGTGGTAACAGACTACCAAATGCTCAGAAAAATCAGGGAGACCATAAGGACATATAATAAAAAAATAATGCAAGCTTTAAATCACTCTTCAAAAACCAGATGTGTCCAAATAAAGGCAAAATAAGGAGAGAATCAGGTCATTCAATATATCACAAGAATGAGCTTGCAAAAAATAATTATCAAAAGAATAAGAATTTGAAGAGTAATTTATTAAAGGGACGTATACCTTCAGACTGAACTCTGTATAAAGTTTTGCTATGTGATGCCAAAACCATACACAGATGAATAAGTATACATAGAAGAATAACTGGGTGTCTGAAGAATGGAATACCTCCTGTAGGAGAAGAAAAGAAAGACCCTTGTGATTCTTCAGTCTGAAAAAGAGAAAACTGAAATACTACTCTATAAAACACTGAGAAGTAGGCATTTCTCTTACCAGCAAGACCCAATGAGAATATCAAGCATGTTAAACAAGCAGAAACATTTATTCATGATGCTTTACTGAATGTGTTGCTATGACATGATGTGTAAGACTGAACTCTGTATAGAGATATGATTCATTAAAGAATATGGAATGTGAATGTGACTGTTTAAATGCAGCTCCTTCAGAAAGGTATTTACTCTTACATTCTCTTTCTTCACATTCACTGCCATAGATATAGAAGCTATTAACAAAGAGGATATCAATTCGTTTAACCCGTTCTTGAGATTTTGATGGATTATACAAGGCTATTTGCATTTCAAATATCAGAAGTGTATCAGAATGCACATTAGTTAGTTAAAAGTCATGGGAATTTACAAATTTAATTTAGCTGCCATTTTTTTTAATAAAAAAATGTTCCCTAACTGAAAAAAAAGATTAAAATGGTGCTATGATATGTATACAGCCAAAAATAACACCTAACATAAATAAAAAATAAGCACATAGAAATTCAGAAATAGCACATGTATTTTGAAGGAAGTATCCTCACTTGTGGACATGTACTTTTCCAGCAACAGCCTATTTAATTCTCTGTCCCTTGTTCCACTGAGAAATATGACCCCTCACTTGACTGCAATATTTTTACCAGAAACAAAGAAACTTAAATAATCATGACCAGTAACAAAACTGCCATTTGCTTTATTAAAGTCCCATTATTGCCTTCATTATCTATAGATTTTTCATTGACTAACTTTTAATTCTCTTCAGTCATGAAGAAAAAGACACATATTGTAAGATTAGTTCTCTATATTATGTCACTATTGTGTCATTCAATTCTGTATTCATCAAACCTATTTGTTCCAGTGTAAATCTGAGCATTAAAGTTACAAAAAGCAATTAATTATGTTTTTCTGACTGAGAACAGCCCATTAACTTTTCTATTTAACACTGATTTGAAGACCTCTGTGTTATGTTAACCCTTAGATTTTATTTGTCCTGTATTATAAATGATGTTCACATAATTTTATTGAGTCTTCGTACAGTGTGAAGGGCAAGAACTCTATTACAAAACATGTCTAGAAATGTGTTATAAAAGTGCAAGATAATTACTGAAATAGTGATTATTCAAGAAACATTACCCTGGAAGATGTAAAATTAAAATGACCTTAGTAGCAGGCCCAAAGTACGCTCATATTAATAAGTCACAAGTATGTATTTCTGAATAACCCTTCATAGTGGTAGGTTGTTTTTCCCTCTTTAAACATTCTCTCTTAAATCAAAGTGAATAAAATTAAAAGAAAATCCCTGAAAAGAATGAGGCTATTATCAGTCATTGAGCTCATCTGAGTTCATTGGGGACAACAAATAATGCTATCTAACTAATTAGGATGACAGCAAACTATGTGACACATTTCTTATGGCTGGCTGGTTTAACATTCTAAACCCTCTTGTTGATTAGAACTTGCATGTTTTAAATAGAAAAGGATGTTAGACATCCCATCTGCTGTGTAACAGAGCTTCAGAAAAAAAAAAATACACTGAAGTCTTGATAAGTTCACATCACCAGAGCAAGACAAATGCAGCATCTTTTCTGATATGCCATGACATAATTCCAATTGTTTCTAAAGTTCTATTCTTTTAATCAAGCTACATGGAAAAAAATAATTTCCTACTGTCAACATGATTCCTTGATCAAAATCTGATGTCATGTTAGTCAACAAAATGTCTTACTTTCAAATACCTTCTCTCTTTCAGTAAGCACAAGTAAAATTTTGAAATGGAACGCATATCCTGAGATGGCACATCTTGTTTACAAAGTGCTGGCTGGCAAATAATGATATAATACTGACCAACTACCATGCAGAGCTGTGACTCTAATTATGTACATATTCTGAAATAAATGTTAAAAAGTAATTTATTTAAAAATGCATGATTGTATTTCATGCCTGAATACACTTATGTGAAAGTAGTGTACTTCTAGTACACTTCAAATAGATTTAGTAAATGTATGAAGGGGCAGTATATCATTCATGAAGTCCAAGTACACTGTAATCAAGATTTTTTTTTTCAATAAATTATTTTAGAAATAACACTTTGTTAGTATCAATATCCATATTACATATGGTTACAGAAAAACTGTATGCAATTAAATTCTTGAGTTCTAATGGAATCAAATGCAGAAATTAAGTATTTGCACACATAAGTGTTTATGATTCTATTGGAAGAGCTATGTTGTTACAAAACTATATACAGGGGTGTTTTTTGAAGTATATGTGTGTACATTTCAAAAAAAATTGCTTTCATCTATTTATTTTTCATTGTTTTAAGTATGAGCCTATTTGCCACTGGTTTTGGACCTCTACCTTGATATCTCCTTGAGTGTTCTTTTTTGAGATCTCAGGTGATTATTGATGCATTCATGCATAACTTATTGAATAATTAAAATATGGTTAAAGTTATGGTAGCTTAACACAAGGCACAGGTCAAACATTTGTGGAGCACAAATAATGTCTGGAATGAATGACTGTAAGTGATACTAGCCATGTAAAGCACATAGAAATTACACAGGTTGACTAGCATGTCATGGGACATAATAGAAATTTCCTTTGCGTAGAAACATAGAATCATAGAACATCTTGAGTTGGAAGGGACCCTTAAGGATCATTGACTCCAACTCCTTGCTCCTCACAGGACTGCCTAAAACTAAATCCTATGATTAAGAACATCATCCAGATGCTCCTTGAACTTTGACAGTCTTGGTGCCGTGACCACTTCCCTGGGGAGCCTGTTCCAGGGACCGACCACCCTCTCAGTGAAGAACCTTTTCCTAATGTCCAATCTGAATTTCCATGAGATGCAGCTTCATTCCATTTCCTCATGTTCTGTCGCTGGTCACCAGAGAGAGGAGATCAACACATCTCCCTCCACTGCCCCCCCTTCAGGAAGTTGTAGACTGTGATGAGGTCACACATCAGCCTTCCGTTCTCCAAGCTCAACAAACCAAGTGACCTCAGCTGCTCCTCCTAAGTCTTGCCCTCAAGGCCTTTTATCATCTTGGTCACCCTCCTCTGGACACACTCTAATAGTTTGATATCCTTCTTATACTGAGCTGCCCAAACTGCACACAGTACTCTAGGTGTGGCTGCACCAGTGCTGTGTAGAGACAATCACCTCCCTTAACCATGTAGCAATGCTGTGCTTGATGCACCCCAGGACAAGGTTGGCCCTTTTTGCCTTCTTTTTCCCTATTCAAAATTCTTTTTTCTAAACTATGGTCAGTTTGTAGGTTTCTTGTCAAGCTTTGTTTACTTATCATTCAAAAATACAGGGAAAAAATTCTCAAATCAGAATTGTTCCCCATGACACATTCTCATATCTACAGTCTAGGTGAGTTCTAGACATATTGTACATTAGGTTTATATTCCAAATGCTCATGTAGGACAGCTGTAACAGATCTTTAAAAGATCTTTAATCTTTTCATAGAGCGTTTGACAGCAGGTGTTTATGTCAGGTTGCTTTCCATTGCTCTTTAATTCTTTTTCGTGTTACTGTATAAATATGTACACGAATTTATTTTTACTAAGCCCTTTTAGTCAGACACAATTGGAATGAGGCTAGCATATTTGCATGAAAGTTTATGTTTTATTGTTGATGCTGCTTGAGTAAGAATGACCGTTACCATGCAAATAGTCAGATTGTGTTAAAGAGATATATTTTTTATCAGAAGAATGACAAGACAGTGTACCTAGTAATTTTCATGTTAATACAAAAGTCCATACTGTTTTTTATGAATTACATCAACAGATAGAATATTGTATTCTAAACATATATTGAAATCTGTTGCAAATCGTACAGCCATGGAATCTTTAAGATACAAACATCTTAGAAAAATCATAACACAGACTGGGACTCCAGCTGATCATCTAAAATTCAAAATAAAACATAAGTCTAGACAAGTTTAAGTTTCATTATAGGGGAACAAGAAAAACCCCACCCAAACCTCCCCAAAACAAGAACCCACCCTTCCAAACCCCCAAAAACCAAAACAAAACCCAACAGCTAAATAATCTTAAATAACTATCACTAAAACTTTTATTTAAAATCCTGTCCTATTTTGTTCACCTTTGTAAGAAAGAATTAGAGATCCATGAAAGAATGAAAGTCTTTGTGGAGTTGTTGTAGTTTATTCTGTCTAATGGCAAGATCAAATTCTCTTAGAGATCAAAGGGAAAAGGAAAAATAAAAGTATGAGTACCTATTTGTCATGTTTTAAGCCCAGCCAGCAACGAAGCACCGTGAGGCCACTCACTCCAGTATGATGGGGAGGAGAATCAGAAAGAAGAAAGTAAAAAAAATGGTAGAACATCGTGGACTGAGATAGGGACAGCTTACTGTGACAATACAATGAGAGAAGTTAGAATAATAACAATAAAAGTACTAATAAAAGAATATACAAAATGAGTCATACACAATGCAATTGATCACTACTCGCAACCCTATGCTCTGCCACTCCCCCTGCTGTGATACCACCACTGCCTCCAGCCTGCTCCCCAGTTATATATGGAGCATGATGTCACATGGTATGGAATATCCCCTTGACAGGTTTGGGTCAGCTGTCTTGGCTGTGCCCCCTCCCAGTTTCCTGTGAAAATTAACTCTATCCCAACTGAACCTAGGACACTATTACAAAATAATTTAGATATCTAAAAATTAAATATATAAAAGTCACTGTATACATAAAGCATACTTGGTAGGAAAAGTGCTATTGGAAAGATCAAAGAAAAAATAGAAAGTATAAGGCATATAAGAAGCCTCCTTCTCTTTAAAATATGAAGTCTGACTTTTTCAGAATGGGTTTTCAGTTTGGTTCTTTATTCACTTGATTTTCATGTTTTCCAGTCATTCATGGGAACCTAGCAGAAACTAGAATGCTAACACAATGGGGCAAGAATACCACAAAGGATGCCAAAAGAATAACTCTGTATAAAATCTATGGATTTTTTTCTGTGATTATTGGCTCATGTCCTACAGTTTTTGCTCAGGAATTTTGCTCAGGACTGATTTTGCCAGTGTTTGTTCAGGACTGGTTCTTACCTATCGTTTCAAAATTGGGGGACAATTTAACAAAACTAAATACCAATGATTTTTTCAGGAAATCAGTAGTCAGAAAAAATGAATTAAATTACATTAGAGAACATGAAGTGATTGTCACAGGTCAGTGAGAAAAAAAACAGGTTTAGCACATGGAAAGACTTTCCTTTTAATTAACACCTGAAGAGCTGAAAACTCATGGAGGAAGGGGAAAGTAACTGGATTTGCCAATTTTTTTAGGAAACACATTTTAAATATCAATCTTTTCATAAGAGAAACAAACCAACGACATGGCTTTAACACCTTATTAACAAAATAACTACAGGAAGATCATGTCTCCATTAGATCACAGAATCATGCAGGTTGGGACTGACCTCCATGGGACATCTAGTCCAGCCCCCATCTCTGAGCTGGTCAAATTAGATCAGGTCCTTCAGAGACTTGTACAGTAGAGTTCTGAGTACTTTGATTAAATGTTCTTCAAGTATTTTGCATAAATCACAACTCATTACAATTTTTATTGTGATTCATCTCTATCAGGTGCTTCACTTTATATTCTTTTCATTCCTATTTTCAGGTCTTTCTATTTCTTCGTTTCTCATTTCTTTCTCTGTTGACATTATCTATTTTGATTCATATTGGTTTTCTTCTCTATTTGTTTCCCAGGCTTTTCACTCACTTCTGTCCCCACATTTATGCAGTTCATTCCTCTCTTCCATTCTTCTAATTTTTAAGTAAAAATTCTTTCCTCAGCTTATTTAAAAATAGTTTCTCTCTTATTCATGATCAACTGAAATAATTAGATCATTTAAACCCTCTGATTCTATTACAAAGTTCTGTAATGTAGAATGCTGCCAATATCATCCATTGATCCAGTACCATGTGTTATCATAACAAAATAAGGTGAAGGGTAATAATGATCTCTTTCCCTTTTTCCATGCTGCAGGGACAGCTGCTCAGTTGCTTATCCATGTGTGCATAAGTGTACTAGGGTTTGAAGTTTCAGCTGGCAATGAAGCAAGATAGCCAGTCCAAGTAACACATCTAAAATTATCCTGGTTTATGAGACTGAAAAAAATTCATTTCTGTGATCCATTCTGATGACAATTTAAAAAGAAACCATGATGGTGATTGGTGCCTCAGGAATAATGCTTTCACTTCAGTATTTCTGTACCAAGCAAGAACTAACACACTATAGAAACATAAAGTATGCACAGTTTCTCTGCTTACACAAGGAAAATCTTGTGCACACATACACAAAACCCTTTTGTGGACAAGTGGTTCAGATTAACTGGGTTCAGAAATAGGAAGAAGGTTCTTCCTCTTAGTCCTAACTACATAAAGGAAATCTACTCTCTGACTTGGGAATCCTGTCTCTTGCAAAGCCACTAAAAAATACAGATAAATGACCCCTTTGTTACATCCCAGTTTCTCAGGATGTTGACACAGGTTCACCAATTCCCAGGTCAGGATTAAGGTGAAATGACACCAGGGATCCTTTAACTCACAAAACTTAACTCATTCGATCATAACAAGAATTGGCATGAAACTATGTCAGTAAACTGTGTAACGTGCTGACCATACATCACCAAACATATACTACAAGCCTTGCTTATTTGGGGATCAGTTCAGGGAAGACAGTAAGGAAAGACCTCCACTTGAGTCACGAGGTTGAGAGCACACCCCCGTGCTTTCTAAACTCCTTCTCCAAGAAGGGCCCAGGGGCAGCTGGATCCGCTCCTAGTTCCAGACTTGGTCAGTGGTTTATGTCTAAAGGGATGAGGCATAAGGATTATGGGGGGTGGGGTGGGGAGGGGAGAGAGAGACAGACAGACAGAGAAAAGGAAAAAGATTTCATGGGTCCTGGGTCCAGCGTTGGTCCAGCCAGCTGAGGGGTCCAGTTCCATTGGGCTTGTACACACACAGGGCTTCAGTTTGTGCCCTTTTATCATCTCCTTGACCCTTCTTCAGGTAGGCACTTGAAATCATTGGGCTAATTAGGTGTCATGTGTGGTTTGTGCTTCCAGAAACTTTGGGAAGTGGGTCAGTAGGCTCAGGGGTCATTTGGGGAATAACTTCTCCTTCCCTGCAGACATGATCATTGTTTGATCTTTGGCCATATCTGCCCCATTCAGTGTACCAGAACAGGGAACTGCATGTCCTCCAACGTGGCCTCCGTGGCCTATTGCTGACCAACTTCTCAGCTGTGGTTCATTGCTATACAGGGTTCATTGTTATGCAGAACTTGCCCCACCACAATGTTTGAGACATTAGCTCTTTCAGTCTCTCACAGCCCTCTGAAATGTTACTGTGTATTAGACCTGAAAAAAACAGGGTCAGAGTTATAAAGGATGTTTGAACAGTCCATAACATACAAATCCTGATTTAGATTGTAAGATAGAACACAGTGTCACCTTATAAGCTTCTATGTACAAGGATTTCTGTGAGACCTTCAGCTTTTTTGGAGCTTAAAGATATATGACAGAGAGTTTACTACACTTCAGACTTGTTTATTAGACTACAACCTTTTTTAACTCTGACAAACATGAAAGGACATTTATAAAAAAAGGAAATTTCTGCATTTTTTCCTGGAGCTGATGAAGGTTAAGAGCCTAAGGTACTTAAAGTTGGGAGAAGTTTTTAGCCAACAAACAGAAAGACAAAATAGAAAAAAATTAATCTTTACAGAAACAGAATATAGAGGTACAGATGCCCCATCAGGAGTGCATATGCACTCTTATATAGTTTACATTTTTATACCAAAAGTTATAATCCTAAGATGGTAGTTTTAATTGATTGCAAGAGTACATTTCAGAGAATCTGAGACTTCTTTATAAATAACAGCAAATGTATATGAAAGATAAAGCACTCCTCTCTTACTTCACCTAGAAATCCTATTTACTCACCAGCTCAAGCTGTTTCTGCTGCTTTCTTAACCAAAAATGATGTAAGAAGCAAAAAAAACCCCAACAAAACAAAACGAAAATCCATTGACGTTGACTTAGTCAGTGTGTCATAACACAGAAATACTACGTAAGAAAAAACATTTAGCTAATGTCTTCCTATAGAGTTTTGCAATCATAGAAATGCTGAAAAGCAAGAAGACAAAAGAAAAGTAGATGATGAAACTGTAGCAAGTGAACAGAATGGAATTGCAAGCCAGACTATAAAACAGAGGACATATTAACAATAAATGCAATTTTGAATAATGACTCTCCAGGATATCTCCCTATCCAGGGCACAGTGAACTTATTTATAACTTGGTAGTCACCTCACTGTAGATGCACCTAGATTTTTGGTGCAAACTATATTTTAGGGTTATTGTCCTGAAGGTGGGGGAATAATAAAAAGAAGGGAATAGAGCACAACAAAAATAAATATTTAAGTTCCTTATTCAGTTATTAGAGGTACAGGAAATCTGAATAGCTCAAAAGAAAGTTATTTGTGACATCTCCATCAAAAGAACCAATCTCTGTAGTCTGGGAACCTTTAATATGCTTACTTGCATTTTAGATCTGTTACTAAGTTCTCCCTGTATAAATAGTGTAGAGAACCTAGGGCTCATGCCTTCGCTATCAGAATAGTTCAAGCAGTATCCTATAGGAAGGCTCTGTAGAAACAAAGCCTAACACCCAAGGCAAATACAGTCCCATTTTCTATTTGCAAGCTTAGTACGTAGTTTTTTGTGGATCACCTTTCAGATATACTCAATGTTTTTCATTTGCTGTGAATTATCCTCCTGAACAACCAAATTTCGTCCACTGATTTCATAGGAAGCTTAAGTATAAACTACATTAGCCCACTGAATAAGTTTTTTGCTGGTGCTAGAAGTTTTTATTTTTACATGAGGACTTGTCTGGGTTTGTCTTGGACTGAATTGTTTGTGGCTTGTTTCAGCTGTAGTAAAAATTGTCTAGCAGATGGCTATGGCCTTTCTTTTTTCTTAGCCCTCTGCACACCAAATTTAATCAGGCTACAACAAACCTATGTAGTCACTGAGGTACATACATGTTCACCAGTGCTAGGAGAAGCTATTGTGTAGATGATGTCTAAGAGAAGATAGCTGAAATTTAGCTGGGAACTGAAGACAAGTCTGACTATACAAAGTGGATCAAAACCCAAGAAGTAAAGGTCCCCACCGCCATTATCAAGCCTCTGGTGAAGAACTCTGGCTCCAAACCTCCTTGTCCTTTCTGCTGGAAGAAGGTTGGAGCCACTGGACCTAGGGCCTAGAGGGGACTCACATCAAATAAAACATGCAGACACTAGAAAGCTTTCATATAATAACTTTAGCTAGAATATTATAGAGGCTTTTTATGTTTTTATTAGATAATTCAGACTATGAGTACTAATGTTATTGTAATTGGACTAATAACTGCTAGTTGTATTTTGATTATGCCGTTAAGACTTTAATTAGACTAACAATAAATACTTAGCTCTATGTATAGGGTGTGTTCCCTACACACCTTATGTTGTCCATAACAAAACATTCAATCCAATGTTGCACTTCCATGAAGTACACTCCCGGGGCCAAGTCTTTACGTCAATCTATTTTTAGGATCTGGGAGACCTAAATTAATCTACAATGCCATACTCTATCTCTTAATAAATGATTATTTTTTCTTTCCTTTTAACTGCCCTACATAGGGCAAAATTCATTTAAATTGAGTCACTTTTTTGAGGAATGTTAAAAGGATAAGTTTGTGAACCTACTTCCTACTTTTGAGTATCTCATAGGATCTTGCAGTTTTTTTGATTGCATGTGTGACTGCAAATTCAGGTCTACTGGTGTTCTGAAAACATGGACAAGAAGCACAAAACCTGTTCCCAAATGTCATGAAAATACAATGAAATGCAAGAGACCCAATTCTGTAGCTTTTGCAAATCCTTATAAAAGCATTTTTATAAAGGGAAAGGTAATCTTCATTTACTGACTTCATTCAGGTTTGGCTTAGGAAAAATTTTTTGTATTCTTTAAGTTTCTCTTTTGCCTGTGTCTGTGTCTAAGCTACATCTTAATGTAATTGTCAAAGACAAGCTTCTTTCTTCATAAAAATAATTAATGTTAGTAACTTAGCTTTTATGTAGTGCAGCTGCACAGTGTGGACTGCCATACTGTGAGTCTGTCTTTTCCCTATCTCATTGCTCAGCATAAAAGTCAAAAACACACAGATGAGCTATTAAATGAAATAAATGTGTAATTGTCAATGGAATTCCTTTCAAATTATATCTGAGTAACTGTCATCAAAATCCTCTTATGGGGACTTGAAAGGAATTTACAAAAATCCTCAAATTACTCTGTCTAGGAGAAAGTATTGACTAGTTGGTAGATGAAAAGTGTGCAAGAGCTGGTTGATTAATTAATTAAATTCTGCAACTGTTTTAAAATTCTTGCATAAACTGTTTTTCTATGAAAGTGAGAAGTATTTTTATTTTCTAGGTGTTTTATTCTTTGCACAGAAGGCCAATATAAAACCACTGAAATCCTACTTACATGTTGTTTTGAGAACATTGAGGGCACTGACTCTCATTTAAATTGTTATAGCTTCAAAAGCTGAAGCTGGACCTTGTGTATATGCTCTTAAGTGACAGAAAATGTAACATGACATAACTTCAAACTTTTTAACTGTACATTAAATGACGTTAGCTTGTATTCACTGTGAGTTAATAACATATACAGGAACAAGTAAAGCAGTTCAGTTTATACCAGTTGTCTCCAGATTAAGACAATTCAGTTAGGTGTCTATATATAGTATTCAAGCTTCTATCATGATCAGCTAGTCAATACAATTAATGATGTCTAAGGAGTTACTTCACTAAGTAGACACTAATATCTGATCAACTGAATTGCACTCTAGTGATTGTATTAATTAAAGACAGTGCAATCCCTCAAACACAAACATCTGGTACCATCTGAGACATTGTACAATATCCTGTAACTAGGTAATGGTCCAAAAGGGCAAGGGTCTCCTATAGATTTTGTGTCAGATGAGATACTCACACATGGATGCCTGAAATAATTTAAGGCATCTCAAATTGCACATCTATGAACCGAATCAACTGCATGGTCTCTCCGGAGACAGATTAATCATGACACATTTAGGTGAGCTAATCAGTAAATTCATCATATACCAGCACCCTACATGAATTTGATCTATTGTGAGCCAAATTCTCTAAAATGTTTTAAAAAATACATTTTTGTACACCTACAAATATCTTCAATAATTATGTCACAATGAAGTCCTTTTCTTCCTCCTCCAAATTAAAATAAAATTGGGATTTGCTTGTGTAGATTTTATTACCAGAAAAGAGTGGAGATGAGGTTAGAGAATAACATACAGGACATTTATGCAACCAGATCATAGCACCTATGTCTAACAACCAATTGCAGAATACCTCCCTAGCAAAAAAAAAAAAAAAGAACACAGAATAGTCCTTATCCATACTATTGAATTCTTTTACCCACTAAAACAGGATTATTACAACTGACCTATCTTGGGAATAGTGTCTGGCCTGAACCATGTTGGGAATTAAATGCTACTAAATGGTTTTCCTTTTGCTGAGCTATTTAAATTCTCTTGTGTGCAGATTTTAGCTTAGACATTGATTTCTCTTCCCTTCTGTGGAATCTTGCCATGTGTAGAATTCTACTCCACTGAAATCTTTGCAGTTGTTCAAATTTACATTAGCACATAAATTTTTCCTTTGCAATTAGCCTCACCTTGCTCTCTCTTTATCAGGTCTCATGGAAACCTTGCAACAGTTGTTGAAAAGCAACACTGCTTTATATCATGTATCCAAGATAACAGACTGCAGTTTGCTTTTCCAAGTAAATGTGTTGGTTTACGCCCAACAGCATGAGAAGCTGTGGTTCCTGTATGAAGACTAGAGTATGAAGAGGCTTATAAACACAAGGTAAATGGTTTCCTACCATCACCTGAGGAAAGGAGGGGTGACTAGAGAACTCAATCCCTCTCCAGTCTGGGCATGTCCAATTTTGTCATTAAAAAAAAAATGGAAATAAAAAAAAGTAATTTCTCCAGAGTAAGGTAGTTAGAAACCATAGTTATGCTATTTCAAATGTAGTAGATAACCTAGACATTTTAAAAATGCATGCACTGAAAGCAAGGGATGATTCCTGCATCAGCTGTTGTACTGACTCTGTTCACAGAGGACTACCATACTTCTGTTACACAGTTGTTTCTCTTTTCATCAGTCAATCTATTATGTAAAGAAATGGAAAACAAAACTTTAATTCTTCCTACTATAGCACTTCTGAGTGCACAACTTCTCTGAAATGCTCCCAGCTTTCTGCCAATTTTCCCTCCAATTGTAACACAACTGTTTGTCAGCTCCTGAAAATTCCTGAAATAAACATAAACCCTGAATATGTCTTCAAGGTTTTTCTTCAGGTTTGTAATTACTAATGCATTTAGCTAGATCATTACTTGTATAGTGATAGCACTTGCTACATCTAAAGGGGGTAGTTTATGCCTCTTCTCACTCTTTACCCAGTTTTCAGAAAGATCCAGAGAAGTATCTAGATTGATTTTGAGAGTATATTTTGTAGCTTTAAAATGCAATAGACCTCAAAGAATAGTCTTGTAGATAGAAACAGTAGGAATACAACAGTAGTGTAGAGGAGGGTGATAGAAAAGAGTTCTGATTTACATAGACACATGCATGTAAAACCTCAGAATATAAATCTTATCAACATTTTCCGTCATGGAAAAAAAACAACCAAAACCTCTTTAGCTCCCAGAGGGCCTCTTTCTCTCACTGAACAAATCTGAACTATCCTTTTCAATGGAAACCAGAGGAAAAATCAAGTAGGAACAAACTAACAAGAAAGAGGTAATGATCAATAAATTATTAGCCTGTTTTTCAGATGTTCCTCATGCACAAGCATGCCTCCTGATGCAAGTCAGTTCAGAAGTATTTTAAGTTAGTCTATTTGTTTTACTCAAGACCTTGTTTGTGAGCAAGGGAAAACAAACCTTATATATATCAACCCAAGAATTTATTGTTAATATAATTGAATATTAATAGTCTAATCCAATAGTCATTATCAGTTCAGATCTAATTACTAGAGAAAAAGAAAAAAATACTTCCATGCAAAATGTCATTAATAATAATACTATAAATAACTTCTTAACATAAATATTTCTTAGTTCTTACCCTTTTTTCCTGTTATAATACGCAGCCTTGCATGAGTCTCCTGGTTCCTAAGGTCAGTAGCTTCAGCCTGGTGGTGTGAGAAAGGTGTTATGACAAATTGTTAGCTTCTCTAGTCCCTCCAGGAATCCATCTAGCTCCTTCTCTCTCATGTTGCCAGTTCTCTTTCCTTCTAGTCTTAACTTCTGATCCCAGTGTCTTGAAATAACTAAGTTGTGTTAGTTCTCTCCTAAGAATTCCTGGTGTTTCTAACAATAAGTTCAACTTTACCCAACTCCTTTCTTTATATGTGTCCTGGGTTCAGCTGGGATAGAGTTAACTTTCACAGGAACCTGGGAGGGGGCATAGCCGGGGCAGCTGACCTGAACTAGCCAAGGAGCTATTCCATACTATGTGCCATCATGCTCAGTATAGAAATGGGGAGCGGGCTGGGGGGGGGGCTTTCAGCTTTCGGTGGGGGAAGTGGCGGAGCATCGGGTTCTGGGTGGTGAGCAGTTGCACAGTGCATCACTCGTTTTGTATATTCTTTTACTTGTATCGTTGTTGTTCTAACTTCTCTTTTTGTGTTGCCCCAGTAAACTGTCCTTATCTCAAGCCTTGAGGTTCTGGGTTTTTTTTCTCTTTCTGATTCTCCTCCCCATCCCACCGGAGCAGGGCAGGGGGAGTGCGCAGGCGGCTGCAGGGGCCTTTGTTACCGGCTGGGCTGAAACCACAACAAACGGTTACTTAGAACTTTTGAATACTTGTAACTCAATTATTCAGACTACAAAGCCCACACTGAACTACTCTATTTTTGATGGTATCTAGTATGATAAGTCACTTGGACCATAAATGATATTTTCAGTTACCTGTTAAGAACATGAAACAACTCCAGCATTTCAAAATCTGATAGGAAACTACTCATTCTACACTAAGCTTTATCCAGTTTTAAGCAGATCATGAAGTCTTGTATAGGTAAGTCATTTGGCAAAATTAAATATTTTGCGTTTGGTCATATAGTGAATCTGAGTAACGTCTGTTCTCATAACTGTAAAGTACATGTTAGGAGTCACCCTCCTCTGTTTTCCAAGGGAAATCATGTTCTTCTGAATGGAAAAAAAATTAAATATATGGGTAGGCTTGGTCATCAGGAAACTCAGTAACAATAAATTTGGATTCAAAGGAGAGGAAAGGAAAGATTGATATAGAAGACTGCAAGAACCCCAACTTACATAAATCCCTAAAAATGATGCCTAGCTTACAAACTAATGAATGGAATCGGTAACCTGAAAAAGACATGTACTATTTCTACTGTACTTCAATTTCAGCAGCTTCAAACCAAATATTTATGCTGAAAACAGAGGGGGGAAATCAGTTTTTCCCCTAGCCTGTATAGTCACAAAACCACTCTAAAGAAGCACTTTAAGTAAAGTTGGAAGCAATTATTTGAATAGCAAAATTGTAAATTAGCATACATGACTCCAGGTGCTCTGGGCTGTGTGTGAGGTGTTAGAAGTAATTAAGAATACCCTAGTGGATCATTACTAAACTAAAGCAGCATAACATTCTCCTCTTACATGTAAATATCAGACAGTAATAATACATTACAAAACAATTCAATCTTCTAAACACATAACTTCATCCTCTCAAAACACAGTCTCAAGAAGGTAAGTTTTGTTGCATGCATAGCTTTAATAAATTCAGGATATTCTGAGTTTAGAAAGAGGAGTAATTTTGACAGATGAAAGCTGTCAGGAAAATTTAGTCCTCATACTTTAATAAACGTTACAAGAAAAAAACTCAGTTGCTTAAAATTTCATCTGCAAGCCAACACGTTCAGTGCACATTACTATGTCAGCATTTTACGCTCATCCAGAGGTAGTAACACTGTGCAAAAAAAGGCATCTCATTTGTACTGGTTTCATCCTGGAAAAGACTTAGGATGTTGCCTGAAGTATAATCAGCAATGTAATCCAGTGATTATATGAGTTTATAAGCAGGTCTCTGTGTGTTTGTTTACATACTTATGTGTGTGTATGTATAAAAACGATTTACCCTCCTGCATTTTTTTCTGGTTTTACCTGAATAAAAGCCAGCTTGCACAGCAATATCAGATGACTGAGACACAGTCAAAGTAATACACTGGGGGTAACACCTTGGCTAAACTGACTGGCTGTTTTATTCAATATACTGCTTTCAAATCTTCATCAGTTTGTGAGCCTCTAAGAACTTTTCTAGCAGAGCTTCAGCTCTTTAGTTAATTCAAGCCTACTCACAGCAGGTTTGCGCTCCAGTCCTGTTTCACAGTTCCCTTAGTAGTCTACAAACCCTGGCATCTTTGGCCATAAACTTTTACTTTATGCATTAGAATCACTCCTTTCTTGTTTGGACAGAAGGTAAAAGCAAAATGAGCTCAACTGAAGGCTTTCTCAGAAAGTGAAAAAACACTCAACTGCTTCCAAGCACAAGGTAAGGTAATGTTACAAAGTATTATTTGCACAAGATCTATTGGTTCTGGCAAACGATTTCTCTCGAGTGACTGTTTTTCAGATATTTAAATAATGACCCTTCTATGTTTTACCCAAGAGATTTCATATGTTTGACCTTTTAAGATTTTAAAATACCAAGTTCTGTAAGACTCTATTAATTCTAAGGTAAGGCAGTCTATATATTAATAAAATAAAACATTTTGCCAAGCTTCAGGCTTCAGGTCATAATTTTCTTTTAGGATTTTTAATGTAAGTAAAAAAAGTTATCTTTTTACTGTAAGAGTAATATTAGCTTTTTCCTCTTCAATCAAGTTTATAAGGCAAAAGTAAGTCTGTGTAAGATTTAAGGAGCAGAGGACAAATGATTTCTCAAATTTCATCCCATAAAAATTAATTTTTCAAAAATCATTAAATATTAAAAGGAATGTCCAGAGGCAAATTTCCTTATATAACAGTATCCCCTCCTACATTTGTAAAGCCATCATATATCTTTGATTATAAACACAAAATTTCCTTAAACCAGAGTTCACGTGAATCCATCATCATTCACACTGATGAAACTGGACCTAGCAGTCAATTGGCAAGAGTGACTAGTGAGGTACACACATGAGCCTTGCAAACACGTTTCTTTGAAGTATTCATCTTGATTTACATGATTTACTGATATTGTTTGTATGGGATATGAAGTTCAACATATAAAGTGGCTAACACCAAGCCTAGTTTCACACCAGCTGAATTCAATCTAAGAGTGAACTTTGCTGGTGAAAGAGATGGCTCAGAAGGAACAGGCAAGCAGGTGCTCCTTTTGGCACCTTGGTTATAGCACTTCACTGCACTCCGCTTAGCAGGTGAAGACTTGGAATACCAGTAATCCCAAAGGTGGATCCGTGTCACAGAACAAAGTGTAGATCTCGGTGCCAGACTGTTTTCACTAAAAGGCCGGTGCAGATGCTGTGGCATTTTGGACCAGATCAGTTCATGGAACAGATTCATTCTGCGCTGGCATAACTGCTAAAATCCAAACTAACAAACTCCGTGGCAGGAAACAGCCAGACACAGAACTGCCTCTCCTGGTGGCAGCTCTGTGGAAAAGCACATTAAGTTGATGCTAGTGGAACTGCACCCTAAGTTCATCACATCTGTGGTCATCATCTCATTTCTGTACATCTGATTCCTAATAAACCTTTCTAACTCTTTTTTACTAATTTTGTAAATAGGTAGGATTTGCTTTTACCTTCATTTGGCTTGAATTAAGTCAAGTAACTTCCTGACGTAGGATAGAGTTGTTCTAGAAGCACGGTTATTGTTAAAATCAAGACACTGGAACACCAACATTCTTTAGCAGCACAGTATCCAGACAAAAGCAAGGAACCTTATTTTCAGGGGGCAGGAAACTGTGTAGAAAATGCTTCTTCTGGTGAAAAACAATGATCAGAAAATCTCTTCATTGTAAGACAGGACAGACACATCAGACTTGGGTGCCCGCAGATCTTAGTAGTTTGTCACATCATGCAGCTGTGCTATTTTTACTGGACATAAGCAGACAAGACTACAAGTATAGTATCTTATAAATAAAACTCTAACCCATCAATTCACTGTTCTTGAAATGGGTTGAGTCCCAAACCCTTACAATGGTGCAATTGCGGAGTATTTTTGTGTATTTTACTGTAACATATAATTTAGCGCTGAAATTTCACTATTCAAATAATCACAGGAATTAGCACTCATCTCACAGATCACATATTCAGACAGCTTTTGCAATCAGTGCTCATCTCTATATGTACATATGTGTGATCACAGACACTGCAGTGGTAATTCTGGTGTCCCTATTAAAATGTTTGGGTAGCTCATTCAGGGTTTTCAAGGAAGAAACAGACATTGATCTACAGAGGAGCATAAGGAGATGATACAGAGCAGAGATGAAAAAAACAAATTTTTAAAAAATTTAGAAATATTTCAAAGCAACTATAAAAAGCCCCACTCAGTATCATGCAAAGCATGATCCTGGCATGATTTAGCATACATGACTGGTAGCCACTGTTTTTTTAACTTGTCCTGTTTGACTGACTGAGAACAAGATCAGATAGGCAATGCATATGCAGTTGTTCTGTTTACGATGCAGCTCCCATAGCTGCTACAACCAAAAAAGCACAGATGACTTAGTGAAACATGAGATTTTTACTCCACCCTCAATAAAGAGAAGGAATATGAAACCTACATAATGTTATACATAAAGGTGTGTAATCTTAACTCTGGTACTCTGCACTTTCTCTCCCTCTAGCTCCCCAAACAATGAGCACAATCGAGCTTTTGGTACTAAAACATCTGTTCGTTTAAAATCACATTGTAGTTGTTAATGGCAATTAAAGAAGGTGAGCCTTATCACTGTCAGTTGTTCACCTAATGAGCTGTGATCTTTTTTTCCTATGGGCTTAGTAAGATGCTGTTCTTAAATTTACAGCCAGGAATAGAGAGCTCTCAAAGCCAAATAGAAAGCAAATGTAGAATTAAAACTGAAA
Source organism: Elanus axillaris (assembly GCA_026212715.1). Classification (NCBI taxonomy): domain Eukaryota; kingdom Metazoa; phylum Chordata; class Aves; order Accipitriformes; family Accipitridae; genus Elanus; species Elanus axillaris. Next base: position 6,807,588 of record JANZLQ010000002.1, read on the forward strand.
AAGATTTAAGAAACTTTCTGAAAAAGTTATTTTACTAACCACCTTCTCTTAAATGAAAAACTCGGAACATTCTTAATTAAAGCTGCACTCAGACTATACTCACAGAACTCCTGTGTTTAAATCAGTCCTCTGCCACTGCATGTAGGTATGTCATCAATTCTTTTTATAAACTACTGAGTTGTATTTTAAAAGAAATTTTATTTTGTTCTTCAATTCTGATTGCAGTATTGGTTAGAAACCTTATCCTGATTTCCAGCATATGTCACTTGTACTCACTTCATATGCCGACAATGTCCTCAAACATAAACAGTTCTTTTCTCTCTCATTAAAATTTACTTTACTGACATATTTACTGCAAGCAACCATATGCTCCCTCAATCTTTATTTTTACAGGATCGGCAAGTCAGCTTTTTCTGTACAATAGGTTCATGTTTTTGCATCTGTCATACTTTGAAGAATGTCTGAGAAGTTATTTTCCTGCATTGCCTTCTTGTAACATATTTCACTGAAACTGCACCACTGAGTACAGTCCTGAATTCAGCACTCCAAGCAGCAGTTATTATTATTTTTGGACCAGCAATATCAAGCGATGCCTCTTTTCCACTTACTAAATTCCTGCTACCCAGTAGGATTTTGCTCCCATAGTCTCCTTTATCATCCTCAATAAAACCTGAGGTAGAGTTCTTAGTTAATTTTGAGGCCATATCAAATTATTTTAATTTCTACCTGATCCTTACTACTTAGTATTTGTTTATCTCTTTTCCTTAATAAAGTTGAAGAACATTTAGAAATTTATTATATACCTTTTGCAGGATTTCTGCTTGTTCTGAACTTTAAAATACAGCTTCAAATATCAATATAACTTTGCATTTTCAGGCCTCACACTATAGTCTGAGACCCTTATCACATTGAATTTCACTACTTTAGTCCATTATATTCCATTAACTATATTAAAATATATACTTAGAAACTGAAAGCCAAAGATGCAGCGTTAGTTCTGTTAATCATTAGATTAAACCTAAAATGAACCAGTATCTGTCTCTCAGGCTAGGGTTCTTTTCTCTGACCAATTCTTTCATGGATTCCTTCCTGTTTTCCAAATGAACGTAACACCACATCTTGCTAGTTTGGTGGCAACGAAGCGAAGCAATGATGTGGGCAATTACACTGGGATATAACTTACTCATGCAATATTCTTAGTATTTCCTCTCAGTTTTTTATCTGGGTAGTTGTAACACAAAATGCTACAAGATTTAAACTTCTTATAATATTGAAGACCACTGTATAAGCATGTTTCCAGCATTATCCTGAAAGAACACTTAGTATTCTCTCCCAAAGTAACTTCTACCTGAAATATTACTAATACTTCGTGTTAGGAGCACATCATGAAATATTTCATCATTCTGCTAATACTTTGTGTTTCTTTGCAGCCTATCATAACATTACTAAACAACGCCAACCACCACCTTTGATTTTAGCTTTCCTGAACAGTCATAACTAATTGTAACTTCTGTTTCTTAAATAACCTCTAACAAAATAGTTACCTATACAAATATTGAGTGTGTGACATAAAACCATTTTCGTGCATAGAAGCACTAAATTCTGTTGGATTAACATAATTTTTTTTTGCATGTAAGAGTGTACAAACACAGAGAATACCAACTGCTACTCCTTTTATCACACAGTTTTGTCTTGCTAAGTACTCACTACTTAAAACTGAAATAAACTGTTAATTCTTAACGCACCTTTAGGGTCAGCCTCACAATATTACACTCCTGTAGAGGGTTCAGTTTCAGTGTTTCTCCCAAGTTACTGCAGCCTGATGTTTGATGCTGCATTTCACAGCAAACACAGACACCATCACTGTCGAATTTGATCTGTGGAAAAAAAAAGAAAAAAGGTCAGAGAAAATATAAATCAACAGAAATACACTTCTCAAAAAATACACTTCTCAAAAATTATATTTACACTTATTGTGACAGTAATGACTACTAAATGCAAAAGTTAAAATCTCTATGCAGAATCCCCTGAAGAATGTCTTCCATTGGCTAATACAAGGTATAAATCCACGTAAAATACAGAAAGAGGATACCATACCAAAGAGTGTTACCTTTTATGCCTCTTTTTGAAAAGAATTTGCTTTACAGAGGCAGATGAAACCAGAGTAACTCAACTAAATAAACATCAAATCATACCCAATGGTGAAAGACAAAAAATAAAAGAAAAAAGTCAGACAACAGATGAAGAAAATAGATGATCACAACTGTAACTCATACATGGAAAAATAATTACAAAAGAAACCATGACATATACTTGAGAAAAGAGAACACAGCATGAAGAAAAAGTAAAGGAAGTAAGAGGTACATGTCATCTCACCTATTTTTACTTTGAAATAGGTTTGCTTTCTATTTTTCTAGAGATCACTTTGTCTTGAATACAAGATGCATTCAATGTGTTTACATTTTAAAAAGCATTATGCATTCTATTCTTCAAAGATTTGCATTAAAGCATGCCTTGATAAGAATACTGAACCCTGATTATTCTCAAAAAGTAAATATATATATGACTGATTCCAAAATAATCCCATTCGTCTCAATGAAAATATTAATTATATTGATTCTGACTTCCTCATTAAAAATAAACAAAAAACCAAAACAAACCCCACCCCAAAACAAAAACCATAGCAATGTTTATTTTTTACCCTCCATCCAACAAAAACTTTATTAAGCCAAAATTTAATTCTGTATATGTTTTTACCTAGCCTGTTAATATGAACTGTCATTGCTTTAAATTTTCTCAGTGGGGTATTTCTCTGCTTTCTCCATTCCCATTTTTGCAGGTTATTTAAAGGGCTAACAATGGGATAGAATACCTTACTTCTCCAGGTCACGAGCTGCAGTTCAATCTAGCTTAATATCGAGAAAAGTAATTAGTATTACATGGGAGTTCCTTGAACTATGAGTTTAAAAATACCAGATCCCAGGTTTCTATACTCCAGTAGTAAGAATGACACTCATGAGAAACTTCCATGGCTTTCCATGAAAATAAAAGATTCAATGTACCATTCAGGCATACTCAATCAGTCCCATATTCCTCCCAAGTAAGGATGGAAGCACAGTGGCTGGGTGGTGAGAGATCTGAATCACAACGTTACTTAGTCTTTTACCTTTAAAAAATAATAACTAAGAAATATTAAATTTTCCAGACACAAATCTGCAAAAAATTTCCTAATGCAAGTATGCATTTACTATTTTTCATTCAAATTCTCCCTAGGATCTTGCCAATTTCCTGAACAAAGACAGCTAGCAGCATCCCTTGCAGAATTACCTCCCACAGCCTTATATGTAGAATCATTTCAACAGAGTATTTTTTTTACTGCTTAAGACCTTAAAGAATGTTTAAATTGTTCATGTGATCTTAATAGGTATATATTTAAAGATATGTATTTTTTAGTGTCACCCCTATCAGGCTTATCTAGTACTCTCTGCATACATGCTGGTGACCAGAAGAAGAGGAGCAGAAAGAGTCCATTAAAAAAAATGTAATAAACTTTATCAGATGATATGCAGATGAATGAATGCTTGACATGTACAGTGATGAAGGCACGCTCAGGGCAGGATGCTGTCTCAGTAGGCTTCAATTCCTGAGACTCCAGATTGCCCCCTAGCCAGTATAATTTGTAAAAGGCTTTAAAAACATCTGGGTACGTAAATTACACCATTTCCCATATACTCAAAGGCAACACTGAAAATAATTGTCTATGGCAACTCACAGAGACTGGTCATACCCTAAGCCATAGGCACTATACAAGAAATAAATAAAAAAACCCCATAGTTTGAGCACCTTTATAATAGTTGTGTTGTTTATTTCTAATTAGCATACAATTTAATTCACAAAGCTGCTTTAACAATTTCAAATAGTGGGTTTTTTTCAATTCCTGCAGTCTCTTAGCTCTCTCTTTTAAAAAGTGAAAGAACTGAGCAAAACCCAACTACATGGTTTATGATGAGATAACCTCAGCTCTTCAAATCGATGGAAAATACAAAGCACTAAATGCCACTGGGGAGGTCTTGCTCCCGAACCTCGCTGGAAATGAAGTCAACTGTTAGATAAATGCTACAGAGGAAGTTCAAAACTTACACTTTGAATTTAGAGCTGTGTCAAATTCAGTGGTCAGAATGCTACAGCACACCTGCTATACCAGCACCAGGCATGCAGCAAATCAATATAGTCTTCAGCTGTTAAAAAGTTTTTATAATGAGGAAAATGGACTTCAGACAAAGCTATCTATGGCAAGATCATTTATTCTCTCATTCATGCTGCCCCTGTTCAATGAAAGATAGTCACTAACTCATGTTGGGATGTACTTGACATTTCTAGTATGAAATATAGATCCCAAGGCTACTTTTATCTCATGGAATGAACAGGTGTCACAGAAATAAGGCTGAAAAGAGAAATACTTTCTTGGTCAAGATTCCCCATCTAGGAGAGATTCTCAATTCATTTGAAAAGATGTTCCATAACTTTGTACTGCCCAGTAACCCTCCCTTTAATTCAGTTCTTAAAAATAGTGAAAAGAAAATTGTTTACATGGAAGATCCTGCAAGACACAGGGTCATCTTAAAAATCACAGCATATTTAAAAACACCAAAGATTTGCAACCGGACTGCAAAACAATACACTATTTTAATCTTAGGCATACATTTTTTGAGAGCTTTTAACAATTTGTCCTATTGCACGCCTTTTCCTTCAAATGTTTGTGAAGTGACATCTTTACTAACTTGTGTTTTTTGTAATGGGGAGCAGTAAAAAAGGCTGAGCATGTCATTGCATTCGTGCTTTCAACAATACAGCAGCTGAACGCAGTTTTGAGCCCTCATGCTCCAGAAGACTCATCCCTGCCCTACTGCTGTCTCAGACGTGTGCAGGCCGGACCAAGAATTCATACAGCTACCCTGTGACCTAAACAGTGTCAAAACTAACTTTTCTTTTTGTTGTGTGGGAGTGATTTATTTTTAGTCTAGATCAGACCTCAAATGCCATTCACTGTGTGGCTTCATAAATACAGACAGTTGCACAAACAATAGAGCTACATTGGTACAGACAAAAGGAGTTGGGATTACTCCTTCCAGCTGCAAGGCTGGTTTTTGCCAGCTTCAGACACAATTATATCAGCAGTTCCTCCAAAACTGTGTTCTTTCTCTTCTCTGCTGTGTTTAAATCTCTTTTTGGTTGGCAGCGCTCAAGAATAAAGCATCATTCACTTGACCCCCTGCACATACTCCTCACCATCCTGCATATATTTGTGTTCCACTTTGTGATTCTTACTCATGCTAATAAGCATAGTCAGTAATCACAGTATAGTTTGTGTACTTTTATATTTATGACAGTTGCACAGTACACCCTCATCCAAACCATATTTAAGATTTCAAACAGCAGCCTGAGCTGCCTATATGCATAAATTGTGTTTATTTTGTCTTGCCAAAAAGCAGTACTGTTAGCAGTACTGTTTAGCACTTCGAAAGTGCTAAGAACCATTAAAATCTGACTTTTACGTAGATGAGTTTCAAAAAAGTAAAGGTTCCTCCAACAAGAAAGAACACAGAACTTCAGACTTATTAAAAATACATACATACACTCGCGCACACACACAAAGCACCTTGTATTACAATAAAGTAACAAAAATGTGGGCAGACCAGACTTTTTCCACCTGTATCAATTCATTAAATTCTTTCTAGGTATTAAACATGTCTTAACAAAGAAGAAACTACTTCTGAGTGCACACACATTTTCACCAAAATGGGTAAGTTAGGGATGAAGTAACAGTGTTACTACTTTGCATTCTACCCTTTCCCTATTACAAATGTAAAACTTCTTGTAAAAATAGTAATAGATTTTACTTTTTCTTCTAAATCAACTTTCAGGATTTTTTTAATTGGGAACCTAAAACCAGCATGACAAAATTTCAAAACAAAATATAAAAGTTTGAAAGTTGAAAACAAGGTAATGAAGTGCAAGAAAGGCTCACCAGTATGTTTAGGGAAAGGAACTTTAGTCACTTAGAGGAGCAGGAGGATCCAGTAAGGAATAAAGTTGAGTGGTAGGGAAATATCAAGATAAAAAACTGTCAGGCAAAAAAAGAATATAAACAAATGTATATATATTTTCCTGGAATTCAAAAATCTTTTTTTCAATATGCATAGAACTGAACGCAGCTACAGCACAAAATGGAATACAAAGAAACCTCAGTCCTGGAACTGGGCTATGCCATTCATCTGTCTGTGAACCTGCACTTGCTTTGCTTTTCCTTGCTTTGTCTATTCCAGCTAAACATAATTCATGGAAAAAGGAGTCTTCCTTTATATGTTACTATAACCACAGGCCAGTTTCAGCTGTACAACTAAAAACTAAATTACAAGCAATCTTTCTACACAAAGATAGACACTATCACTACTTTTTTGAATAATAAGCAGCTGTAAATTTGATTAAAAGTAGAGCATTTCTAAATAAGCAACTTACAATAAAGACAGGTACACGCAGTAAAGACAAATAAAGACCAAGAAATAAAAATCACTACCAAAATTCTATCTTGTGCAGTTACAGAATATAAATGAAAATATACAAATTGCTCTATCTACATATGTTAAGCACGATTTTTAGAGATCAATTTTTTGAAAAAATTCATAAGACAGAAATGTTTTTTCTCATACACACAGTAATGAACAGCTTGAGTGAGTAACTGCTCTGCACACATCCTACTCTCACTGACTTAAAGCAGTATCTTGAGGTTTTGGCTGCAGGATCTACAGCTAATCATGGGGGGAAAAAAATCAATTAAATCTTCATAACAAGCCATTAAAGCTACTGGTATTTTTTTGTTCCTCAGTGTTATATGTTGCTAAGCTGCAGGATAAAGAGCACAAATACTAAATTCACAAATTACACATTCAAAATGCTAACATATGGTGAGCACATTTTTCATATCCACACAAAAATATATATTATGGAATCTGCAATAAATCCCCAGTGTTTAAAGCAAAATAAGACCTTTGTCTCTCGTTCTTTTGTTTCAAACAACTACTCTACATGTGAAATGCTTCTGAATTTAAACTCCACAATACAGTAGACACTACTATCCCTTTTAAGGCCATACATTCAGCACAAAGGAGTTTGACAGAAATACTACAAGTGAAACAGAATTTACTTTTAATTTGACTTTTGTACAGTACTGTGCTTGGAAAATTACTAGTGTATTTTTGTCTGGTACAGTTACATGGGATGTTAATCACATCTCAAACTGCATGTCTACAGAAGCTGGATTTTGACTCCTGGAGCTGCATCACAGTAAACTAATTTCGTATCCTAGAAGGCAGACAAAGTATTTGGTGCTCTCTGACAATGTACACCCAGTCACATAGACCAGGACTGCATAGATCTACGACACTATAAAGTGAGCCATCTAAGGAATTAACACAAAATATAGCTTAGAACAAGCTGTTAAGGAACTGGTATTCTTCCTTTTTGAGTGAAAACCAGTAATAAAATAAGTATGTTCAACATGACACATTACCAGATTCTGAATCAAATCCTGCGCTTAATCATAAAGCTGTGTTGCTCACTACAGTATATCTCTCCCAGTGGGTGGTCTACAAGAACAGTACTCTAGAATTTCATATGTATGAGCACTTCAACACGGCAATATAATGGATTCACGTGCAAGTCCCCAACCTGATTGAAATATGATTTTGAGTAAGGAAAATCTAAAAAGTCAGGTCTGGGCAGAAGAGACTGTTTTTTGGAAACAATTATGATATGACAAACAGTCACAATGAAGTTCAATTGCCCTCATCTAGTATGACACACTGTGGCAAAGCTATTTAATATTTCATCATGCTCAAATTGAAACTACCGGTTTGAACATTTGTCTTATCTTCTTTTGCCAGCTCAGCATTTCACTATTCTAGAGGAAAATTTGCACGTTCCACCTGGAGAAGGAACAAAAAGCTCAGGGAAGTACAAGTGAAACATAACTGTTGTCTTTTAATTTACTAGCCAAGTACACTGGCTTTGGAAAAAAAATGCACAACACCCTTTTCAAGGTTCTTGCACAAGCAACAATGTTCCATTAACCAGGAGAAACAAGCAAAGGTTTCCTTTTAACTCTGCCACAAGAGAACAAATGGGGAAAGCACCTCCTCCCCAAATTCCTACATGCCCACCCACCAAAACTCTTAATGCCAAAATGCCTACCCAAGGGCAAAGCCTACTTCCACCTGCGAACCCTCTGCAGGCCCACTGAAAGCATCTGTTTGATACCAAGCCCTTCCTTCACTGCTGACCTGAACAAGAGTAGAGAACGCAAGACAAAGGAGGGAAGAAGCAGGGCAAATATACAGTTAAAGAGCCCAAGTCTATTTTAAAGTTCAGATCAAATGTGGGCCCATGAAAATCATTTAATTTAGGATATTTTGAAACAACATTAAATTTCCAAGTGGAAAACATCCCGAACAACTGAAACACAATTTTGTCAAAAAGGTGAAGAAGGGAAAAAAAGAAGAAAAAGAAAAAAAAGGAAAAGCAATTCTTCCTGAACCAGTGCTTTTTTTCTCTCCTAAATTGCAACTTAGCCAAAATTAATTTATTCCTTTTAATTTTCATCAATGATCTGAGAATTCAGCTGAACAGTTCAGTCACCGCTTACTTCTGCAGCAGTAGTTTTCCTATTAGAGGTGGTGATTCTGACCAAAATTGAAGAGACTTGGGGTTCATAACCAGAAAAGAGGTCACTGAAGAGAACATTCAAAAGACTAAAAAGACTTACTGTTGACTTAGGTCTTTTTCTTGGTAGTGAAGATCCAACCACTGACTGGGGCCAGTGCGTTCTTTGTCTATGAATATGCTAATTAAGCAGAACATTGCTTATTTTAACTTTCTGTCCCTGCAATCCCACTTTGTTGATTCGCATTAACTTGATTTTCTTCCTTTTGTCCTACAACTCTGTTATAGCTTGTATTAGGAGAAATTAAAATGCTCTCTTTCATTAGTCTGAGTCTTTCTTCTTGGTGCAAAGGCCCATGAGGAATCCTAACACAGATAACATTATCACAATACATGCCAGAACAGAGATCACATATGGCTAGGTGGTATTATTAAATGATGAATACCATCAACATGTTTAAACATAGACTCCAACAAGTACATACATAATCACAGTTATCAGTAGTCTGAGCATGCCACTGAATTGTAGGCTTAGGGATTTTTTCAGTTGGCTTTGCTGACTAGCCCTGTTTGCTAATGGCTGCCTCAAAGGAACTAGAAAACCAGACACACGCAGCAAGACCCGTGCATGCACTACGCCACAACAGCACCAAATGCCACCGTTCTTGCTACATGCATTCTTCTCTATCTAGGACAGGATTTGTTGGTTAAATTCTATTCACACAGTTTACTCGACATCTGTCAAAACTGTGTCTGTAACAACACTGGTTACTCCCGAGTCAGAGGTGAAAGACTGCACACACAAGTACAAATGGCTCCGCTCAGCCGTATATACATTAACGCGTATTTTCTTCATTTAATACTATAGTCAATTAAATGTCAAAACCAGTAAGCAGTAAGAACATGTTGGTTCTGAAATAATTTCTGTATCATACAGTTGAGAAATTCCAGGGGATTTTGCCAACAAATCAAACAGTGAGCTACTGAGCAAGGAGGAGGTAAATTCATGTTTCCAAAATTCCAGTGTTTCTTCCTTTTTTGTCTTTAGGGCTTTGATACTATCCTACATGAGAGATTTGGCAAGATTGCATTGCTTGAGAATATGGAACATGACATATCAACCAGGAGAGCATGGTGTCTAGACATAAGCCTAAGAAATTCATTACAATGACACTCCAGGTCAAAATACCATGTTTAAAAATCATAGCAGATAGATCACACAATATGGTTACATAGTTGCCTTACATAGTTAGGAAAGCATTTATTTTGAGAGCCACTTTATTTTTTCTTCCGTGCAGATACAAAGCCATTTTTCTAAGTCTTCATGGGAAGTTCTGATATTAAATGCAGCCCCTCAAAGTAACTTCTAAATAGTCCTAACGTCAAAGCAAGGATCTCAAAACAAATTAGCAAGACTCACTTCAAAGATCTTCCACAAAAAATACCTATGATACTTCTTTTTTCATGAAAAAAACCGACAAACCCCACAACAAAAAAAAAAAAGCTATTTTTCCATAGCACTCCGAAGTACAGCATGCATCTTGTAACAGCTCCAGGTTCCACCAGCTGATTTTTCCAGCTCTGCAGCACAACTCTAACTCCCCATCAAAACGAGAGCCAGGAACTTTTATCAAGAGTTTCCCAGATAAAATATTTCTTAGTGTAAAACCCTTCCTTCCTCTCTTTGGGTCACTGCTGGTTTTCCGCTGAGTCAGCTGTGTGGCTCCATCCCATCCATCTGGTTCTATAAAGCCTTTACCCCAAACACACCTGGAAACTGCAAACACTTTAGAAAGCTTAGCAGAACCCCTAAGCTTTTCCAGACTGCCTAACTGATGGAGCTGCAGACATACCCCTCTGAAACAGGAATGGTGATAGGAAAACAGAACACAGGCTTAAAAGCTGACTAAACAAGGTGAAGGCATGTGACAGGTCACACCCAAATGGTTTCCTGTTCCGTATTTTCCATACAACTTTTGAAATATTTGCCAAAACATTTTATATTATTTTAACTTAGTGTTATTAAATATATTGTGGGCAAACTGAAGCCCAAAGGCTTTTACTGGACAAAACCCTTAGAACAAAGGAGCAAAACAATGGCTGAATAGAATAGGTACACAAGCATTTTGTAAAGTCACCTGTTGGCATTAGAAAGACAAATGTCTTTTCTCTTTATCATTCAAATCAATATTTAGGGGTGCAAATGTGCACGTATTCCTAATACTTAATGAATCCTACAAATGCATACTCATACAGTTTAAACAGTTTGATTCGTCTACTGACAGACAGATTATACCAAAAAGAGCACTGATGCCTATCCATAAATGTTCTCCGGTCCATTTGTCAATCTTGCAATGTAATGTCTTTTGTTTCCTGAATTGGGAGGGGAGGGAGATAATTATTTTATTATTTACTTTAGATCAGAGATTTAAGATATGAGTTTAGTTCTGTAGACATCTTCCTAAGTTTAAGTCAGAAAATGTTAGTTCAATTTATATTACTTTTTTCCTCAAGATAAAAACATAAAGACTTTATGTACACTGTACCTTATAATATTTTAGAGCATGCCACATCATGACTATTTTTTATTATTCTGTATTTTATTTAACATAAGTAACATACGCTTGCTTTGGAAATTAAAAAAAGGAACTACTTTAGGTTGGCAAATAAAGTATTTAACATACACATACCAAAACACTACTATCAGTACATCTGTGAAATACACTGGCTGTATAAGGAGCTATTGGATGAAATCCTGATACTGCTGACATCAAACGGTAATCATTGCACTGCTTTGATGTGGCTTGTATTGCACCTATTATGTTTAAGCATCATTTATACCATGACAATAAGAAGCAAGTCTTTCTAATTTTACAACATACTTTTTGAGGTGACAAAAAACTGTAAATACATAATCTCAGAACCTTCCCAACATGATTTTTCATACTGTAATGCCTATAGATGGCTCTACTAACCACATACTGTTTTGAGAATTAAAGGAATGTGTGTATAAAACCCAAACAAATGATAAATAAAATCCATTGCCCTTTATAAGTGACTTGTTTTTCATTACTCACCAACTGACATCCTTCCAGGGACTTTACCAGCTGAGCGTTCTGACAAGAAAGAATGGAACCAGCCAAGTTCAGCATTACGCACACCGCAGACAGCAGCATGAAAAAGGTTATCTGGAAAAAAACCAAGCAGCCTATCATTATTCACTGCAAGACGCAAACAAGAAAAAAAAAATCATTTAGACATTCAAGAACCTCCAGCCTGTCATACAATTAAATGGATGGTAACTTTTTATACATTTTAAAGAAAAGAGTATTCTTTAGTCTGACAACATCCCGAGTCTCACACTATTAAGAGAAAGCTAAATCAAAACTAGACTTGACTGTCATCTATTTTCCTCCAGCCATTTCAAAATCATCCATTTATCTCCCACTTTTATCACACACTCTGAAAATTTAATGGGTTTTATGAATGAGGATTACTAACAAGATTTGAAAAAAAAATTATAATAAAAAGTCTTAAAACAATTGAAATCTTTTTTGCTGAGGATATGGTTATCTTAAACAGGAAAAGTATTTATGAGAATCATGTATCATGAGTTTGTACAAGTTGGGGAAAAAGGTGAATAAAATTCTGGATATACATAACTACTTGGTTTTTAAAGACAACTACAATTTAAGCAGCATCCTCCACATCAGCTACCCATTGTGTTAATTACTTGTTCTGCCTCTTTTCAAAATATGTCAAAACAGTCATTAACTTGATTGCATCTGCTTAACTATCATTTTAATACTTTAAAAGTAAAAAAACCTGGCCCAGTGTGGGCAGAGAGAAATCCCAGTAGGTAGGGAACTCAGTATGTAGGGAAGTAGAAAGGCACAAGCAGCAAGAGGCCAAGAATAAACATATGCTCAATATGTGGTCACCTTAAATATTCAGTGTTCACACTGCCATATAACACTCATACCCCTATTAAGTTATCTGAAATTAGTAAGAAATTTTGTTGCATCTTTTTTTTCCGTAAGCATGCCCACAATCTTTTACAATCTTTCACTGTTCTCACAAGATGTTATCTTTTGTAAATGCCTGTGCTATGAGTATTTCTGGCAACTTTAAATCCAAAATGGTTGCATTGTTTTTTAGTTCTTCAAATGAAAAACTAGAATTTGAATAGTTCTCCTCTTCACCAATCTAAGCCTTACTTGACAGAAAAATTCCCAATTGATACATCTAAGGGTTAAATTACATCTCTATTGCATATTTTGAAAAAAACCCCAAGATTTCAACTATTTTTACAATTTAATACTCCTATACGGTGTGTATGAAAAACAATCTGTGACTGTGTCAAAGTCAAAACTCCTGGAATAAAAGGAACACTGCTACCATATAATAATGGGCAGCTAGACAATGTCTATGTTTCTACATTGTCACATATGTAAAGAAATACTGATACTGTAAGTAGTATAAAATCTGCAACAATGGATACCTTGCAGACTCAATATTTATGTATCACGTCATTTTATTATTTCTTAATTTTTGTATTTTTCATCATTGTAACCCAAGAGCTTTATGTACTTATTTTTGCTAATATGGGCAAAAATTAATATACTTGATAGCATGATAGTTGTTAAAACATTGAGCTTTCTGACATACTAAACATTATTTTTAACATACATGTTCTAGCCCTTTAACTGCAAATTCATGTAAACAGTTAATGGAACTTTTACCAAAAATAGGAAATTTGATTCTTTTTATTTATTTGGTTAGTTGTTTATATTTTATGGCAGCAGTATTTCAATTACTAACCTTGTACTGCAAATTTTCCCAAAGTAAATCCACGTTACTGGTTATATCATGTTCCTTTTATGAACCATAGACATGTTCCTGAAAAATCGTATCTTTAAGGAAGTCCTGCTTGCCTTACAGAAAGGAACAGCCAGGTGTGCAAATGGACTTCTGCTATGGGTTTGTGTGGCACAGGGGTTTTTTTTGGTAGCAGGCGAGGGGCGGCAGGGCCTGCTCCTGTGAGAAGCTTCTAGAACCTTCCCCGGCTCTGAGTGGGACCCGCCTCTGGCCCAGGCCTAGCCCAACGGCGATGGTGGTAGCCCCTCCGGGAGAACGTATTTAAGAAGGGGA
>JANZLQ010000002.1:6835597-6846679 GCA_026212715.1 Elanus axillaris
TCCCCAGGCAGCGACCAATACCCCCCCCCCCCCCAACTCCGCCCAGTTTATATACTGGACGTGACGTCCGATGGTCTGGAATACTCCCTTGGCCAGTTTAGGTCACTGCCCTAGCCGTGTCCCCTCCCAGCTTCTGATGCCCCTCCAGCCTTCTCGCTGGCTGGGCATCAGAAGCTGAAAAATCCTTGACTTGGTAGAAACGTGACTTAGCAACAACTGAAAACATCAGTGTGTTATCAACCTTCTTCTCATACTGAATCCAAAACACAACACTATACCGGCTACTAGGAAGAAAAATAACTCTATTCCAGCTGAAACCAGGACAACTAGCTTCCCTACAACAGATTCCATGATCTCATTATGAGCCATCTCAAAAAATACTTCGTTATAAAACTTGCCATTTCATCTGGTGCCACCTTCTGCTAAGAAAAATAATTAAGCCCTACTGACCTCTTCCAGGCCAGTAATGCCTTTTCTAAAATTGGACCTGTCTTATTCAAGACAAAGAGTCATCAAACCTATCACCTTTCCCTGACGCTTTTCCAATGAGGTAATTGGAACTACACGCAGTATTCAATATGTGGGTTTAAACTGTGACATACATAACAAGATATTATGGCTTGTTCTGTATTTCTTTCCTAATAACACCCAGCATTTTACGTGTATTACTGAATGCTAAGTATTGAATTTCTCCATCATACAGCATTGATCATAATTCAACTTTTAAATCCTCCTCTGTAGCACTGACCCTACTAGCAGTAAGTCATACACAGGATACCTAGTACATATATTTTGGATACAGCAACACTGAAGTACAAAGCAACACTGGAAGGAAGTAACACCAGAGGAACAAGCAGGTGTCACAGGGTAGCAGGTCTGTCTCTTAACTCTGCCTCTGCTAATGACCAGCTGTTTGGCCTCAGGCAAGCTACTTCAACTGAATGTCTTTTCCATAGGTATGAAGTGAGAACTTGGAGGGAGACTGTATAACTTCATAAGTATCTTCCTGCATCTGGCTGTATTAACTAATTTGCAAAATGTATGCATCAAGAATTTGTACCAGAATACAGAAATCAAGAGCTCCTTCAGATTTCTCCAGGTCCAGCCTTGTGAGCTCGAGTTCGGTGAGCTTCAAAAGTTTCTTTCAGCGACGTGTTGAATCTTACTGTACCGTTTCTTATAGGCAAACACACGTCTGTTTTGTCGACTAAAGCACATATAGAGCATTTTTTCTGTTACAAAGCCCTTTAAAGTGTTTGAAGAAAAAGTTTCAAGGATGAATAACCCATTCCAGAATGAGCCATCTTCCCAGGAGTAGTTTGCACTTTCATTTTTGAACTGAGTGTCAAAAAAAGACACAACTTCACATCAAACACAACTGTGTGAAAGCTGACTCACTGAAAACTTCAGCCATAAGCAATTACATCAAATACATAGCATCCCTACATTTTCAGCACCAAGGGGATGGACATACCTTTATGCCTGCTACATGGAAGAAAACAGGCAAATTTGTAAAGCAAAATAACTACTGCATATGAATAAATCAGGAACACAGTAAAAAGAAGCAGCACCCATTAAATATTGCTTGAAGAATGACTTACTACTACAAGGAGGAAAATGTCTCTATATGCAAAGTAATTAAAGTCCTCCAAAAGTGATGTAAATATTGTGTCAGATGACACCATATTTGTGAAAGCAAGCTTTAATTTCATTCCTCATACTTTTTTTTGGGAGATACATACAAAACAAGACTTTATTTTCATTGCTGGCATTTCAATCGCTGCTTCCCCTTATGGTTTTCAGTGGTTTGATAGTAAAGACACTAACACTTAGAAAATGTTACCTTCTGTGCTGATGAAACATTACTCAACACTACTGTGTAGTGTGCTTGGAGAAAAATCAGGAACTGACATGTTAAGCTTGCTGCTGCAAACCTGCCAATCCTCTGCACTTGTAATACTGCATCTGTGTGGTTTTCTTCTTGTTAATTCCTGTCCTGTAGTTCTCTGAAAGGTCATAAAAGGTCATCCTTGAATGAATTTTTTTTTTTTTACATTATTGAAAAATGTGGTAGAAAGCAAATTTTTTGAGATACTGTATTTTGACATTAAAAACTACAGACTTTTTCCAACCACATTAAGTATGTGGGCATATTTATATGTCATTTAAAATATATACATTTTCATACACACATTTATGATTTGTGAAGCAGCAAGGCCAGCCAGAGGCAAATACGCATGTCTCTGTAAACTACTGCATAAGTAGATTAAAAACTTGCAGCATGGTATTTTGCTCACAAAGCTTTAGCTGACATGGTCTACACGCAGTAACATTTATTATCATTTATTCTATAGAATTTATAGTTTCCCTGACAGAGATGCAGAAGGACACAAGCAGAAGCAAAACTGAAAATTTATGAGCACCAAGCATTATGAAGTGGTGAGATCAGCAACTGTGCCAGTACTAAGTTAAAGCAAGATTATCTGGGGTACAGACAAAAGCTATGTGTTGGATCAGCCAGACACTGACTTTAATATGAAGATTTCTGACTTTTCTGTGAAGTCAGCTTCTCCACAATGAACACATGTGCATTCTCTTTCCCCACAGTGCAGATAAGCAGCTCATCGCATTTCATCAAGGGATAAATAACATTTTTATGGCTAATAGTGTGCTCATGGAGAACTTGCATGAGTTGCTGAAGCACTATAAATCATACCTTATCTTATTTCAGACTAACATTTCTTCTTGACTACTTCCTTACATAATCACACCCCTAATAACAGGTATGATGAAGTTTTAAGATCTGTTAGACTGAGTAACAGATAATAGCCTGTATATATACTCTCTCCCAACAGTCCCTTCAAAAGCTTTGCAGAAACTCAAAAATTTAGCAACATATGGCCTTAAGAATATAGGATTACTTTGCATTAAATCAAGTAGCAGTAATTATATTCTGTTGTTGAGATTATGATGATAAATTGATACTATTATTATTGTCTAAATGATCAAACTGATATTTTTATATTTCAATATATCTGATCCCATTGTTTTCTGTATTCTCAAATCATTCATCCAGGAAAAGAGTTCAGAATAAATACACTCAAATTTTGCCTGCTTCTGTAATAAGAAATCTAAGATGAAAAAAAAAAAAAAAATCTCTTAAAATCACAGAATGCATAGACTAAAAGACTTGATGGGCACTGTCGCTTACTTCTGTTCAGTGTGGTGCTATGTGCATTAAGAAGCACTTGTGTTAAGTGGAGCCTGAAGTGGAGTCTGTCCCAGATGAGCCTCTCTCTTACTGAGCCACTGGGCTTACTCGAGGCAGGGAAGATTGCTGGGACTGCAAGATGTGGGCCAGAGGGTCTCTGCATGGAGCAGAGCTCTCGGAGCAGTAGCAGCCAAGTTGCACGGAGGACAGAAGAAACCATGTTAGGAACCTGAAAGAGAGAAACAGAGCCGTGTGCTGCCACTCGGAAAATGACTGAGGAAAGCAAGCCAGCAAGGATTCTTCACAAAGCTACCTGGATTCTGAGAAGATCCCTATAAAAAAACATCTTTAAAAATTCCCATCCGCTCTTCTCTAGGTCCATTATAAAAATATTGTATTTATATTCCAAGAAAAACTGGCTTTAAAAGCACATGGATCTTCTCTACCCAGTTTACTGTAGTAGAATGCCTAGACAGCTCTACCTCAAATGCCTGGCCAACACGAGGTCCTACCATGAACAAATAATAAAGTGCAGCTCTTCAGCTAAGTAAAAAGAAGCATAAGCAGCTAGTAATTCTGGGAAGCCCAAACTAGACACTTTTAAACTAAGGTATTGATTTTTAGTAAGATTCATTAACCATTGGAATACTGTAACTATGAGCATGATGGAGTGCTCATCACAAAGACAATGCCAGATAGCTTTTTTTTTTAAATATGGAAAAAAAAAATACTTTGGACTATATGCCACAACTCAAAGGAAGTTTTGCAGTTCGTGATCAAGGCTGTTTAGGCTGTTATTTTAAGAGGTCATAGTACATGATTTTTCGGATCCCTTCTGCCCTTGTAATTTATTCAGCTATAAAGTATACAACACAAAACTATCAGACGATAAAACTCAGATTCATTTAATTACAGATTACAGAATTAAATAGATAACTCACACATCATTTTTAAATGAGCCATTACAAAAAACTTACAACACAGAAATGGCAATCAACCCAACAGTGTTGACCCATGGTTTGCAGGTACGCAAGAAACAACAAAATTCAGCGTCCTATTATTTGCCTCATAACAGACATTCTTTTGTTTCATTATTCAAGTATATCACTTTCAGAATTACTTCTCAACACTTGCCAAGAAGAGACTGGTATTGAAAAAGTGTTGGCATTTCAGTTCTGTTTAATTCAGCATTCCATGTCCTTTGCCTGAATTAAAATAAAGGTTTGAACAAAAATATTTTCTCTGGGTCTAAAGCAGTGTTTTATATTAAATAGGCAGAAATATTTCCTGCTGTGTGGCACAGCATCAGGTTAAAGATTTTAATGCTTTTCTGTTAAGAACCATTAATTATATTATCTTTTAGCCTAAAATATATAAAACCATTCCAGTCATTATTAAATCAAATTACATTTCCTCCAGATAAAATTCCTTTTGACTAGGTCTAATGAGGCTATTTAACTTTTTAAGAGAAAGCTGAAACGTGGGTATAAATATTAGAACACATGCAACTTTTTCTAATTTCAAAGCTAAATATTTCAGATTAAAACTCCTAAAATTAAACTTGGTCTACATGATTTTATTGACCATGTTATGGTCCTATTCACTTATTTTCATTGGAATAGATCTTGCAATTTAATTAATTTTTCACTAGTTGTTTGGTTGTATCTTCATTTCTGGATTTCTTTATAAAAATTTTCTGTGGAAAAACCTAACTAGAACTTCAAAAATTATGCTATTTGGGATTATAATAAATGCTACTGGTTTTAATTGACAAGAAAAAAAATGATGCCTCTCTCCTGCTCTATTTTATTTATTGTTAGAGTAGCAATTAGCTTCCACAAAGAGTCAGCAAGCCGTATCTTCAAAATAATTATCTGAAAGCTGTTGACAAGAGCACAGCCCACAACAGAATGGGGCACGATGGGTTTCCAGTAGGATTTGCATCACAAAGAAGAACATCTGTTTAAAGACCAGAAGTAGCAGGTTTGTCTCCTTCTGTATCACTGTGTAGTAAATAACAACAACAACAAAGTTAGGGATTCCATAGTTGCTTTCCCGGCTTTTCAAGAACCTTGGAATGCAAACCACAAATTTGTTTGTCTCTGTATACAGAAGTACAGTGACAGATAAAGGGAAAGATCTATTCATATCAAACCAAATCTCCTCTAATATCTCATGGTAAGAGTATTCCATTCAACACCTCTAAGAAATTCCCTGTCGATAAAGGCAGTTTGCATAGGTGGAAATTCTGATGGCTATACAGATTATTTCCTCAGGTGTGATCAGATTAAAGGACGGCAACACAACGGTGAGTTTAGCATTGTCATATTCTACATAAAGTAAAACGTGTTGGTTATTTTGGTAATGCTGTATTACAGCAGTATCAATTGACAGTTTAATATTTTTTAGGGAAGTGTAACAGGGGGGCTGATTTAGTAAACAAAGCCCTCATGCTCTCAGCTCAGAAACACTAATTAAGAAGAAATTCATCAAAACTAGATACTTTGGCATCTATTCATTTTCTGCTATTTCGATTCTAATGAACACTTTTAACATCTACACCTTTCTGAAGCGCGTTAAAAGGAACAAAGAGTAATGTAGGAAGCTTGGTAACAAAAGCGTTTTTCCTCTGAAGCACAAACAAAAGCTACTATACAGAATCTTACAGCTCATGGAGTACTTGAGCTGCAATTTGAGAATGAAGCGCCGATAACTTGCAGTCCTGTTTGAAAATGAAAAGCTTAGTCCAAACAGATAATTTTATTAGTTGCTCTGCTGGTTATATCATCTCCCTACCATTCTTAGCAGGGCAGCAAGCACTTCTACATCTACGTCTGCAGTAATTAATTGTGATATCTAAAAAACTTTTCAGCCTGTTTCAAACCCTTTTCATGCCCTAGCAATAATCCATTCCTCTTTTGCCATGCCCCCTTCTCCCCCCGCCTCAGTGAGCAGCCACAGAAGTTAACTTGCAGGTTTCAGGCACGTTTGCTTCTATTTTTCCATTCTTTGCTACGAAGAAACAGCAACAGCTGAAGAAATTCTGAGGAAGCAAAAAGTGAAACGGTTTTGCTGCTGCACTGCAACAGGATCCTTTCCAAAAGGGAGCCTTATACTCTGTGCACTGCTTCGGCATTCATTTGCCACGTGAGGACGAACACGTATCAGGAAAAGCCATCACCACTGCTTTATGCAAATTTATTCTAAACATCTTACCATTTGCTTTCAAGACCTTTGCACCAAAGGTTCCTGAAATGAAAAGATTTTGTGTGTCTGGCAGAAACCTTGGGCCTATAAGTTATTTGATGGTGTCAATCTATTTGTCATCAGTGACAAACACACCCCTTTGGCCCCGCATCGTTTACATGCTGAAATTGGCTCCCTCAAATTCTCTGAAGATTCTGCACGTTGACCCTCACTACAAAGTATCAAAACTTTCAGGGCTTCCAACAAATATACAAATACATAAACATACGTAAGTAAAAAATAACAAATATTATTATAAGACATAAATTATGTAATGACACCATCCGTATCATATATACAGTATACTGGTTTATACTATTAAATATATTTAAAACTTAAAATAGACAATATGACATACTTTTCACATTCACTCATTTGAAAAGGGCATTTCATACTAATCTTAACATTGGTGGCCTACAGGCTGCTACTACGTAAAAGAGGAACAAGAAGAGGAGCTTTACTTTTTTGCAGATAAAATTCAAGCCCCCTCTTGAAGCATTCAAGTAATGCAACACATTTCCAACAGCAATTTTAACAAAGCCAACTTTGCTGGTAATTATTTTCATAGCAGAGAACAAGTTTAGTTTTGTCAAATAACCTATTAAAAGGGCAAGGGGGAGTAACAGCTGGTACGCTACAGAACCTCATACAAAGTTTGCTATATGAAGACAAGCACTCAGAAGAATCTTTCAATGGTCTGCAGTTCATGCTGCAACAAAATTAATCAGATAATCTTTACTATGTGTCCAGGCAGTCAACAGAAGACCTTTTGACAAAAATTTTTTTTTATATAGTAGTTTGCATTGTCTGATTTTTATCACTGACGTTTCCATGTATACACCAGTGCTTCCCTAAATAAAAAATATCCACGCACATGATATCTACCTTAAATTATTATTTTGAAAGAGAAAGAAATCAAACAGCACTAACCTATTTTAATGCCACTCAAAATGTCATCAATATGAAATGCTTCAAAAATGACTGCTCCAGCTCTACAGTCAGGTGGAAAAAGCAGAGTTTATACCCAGTGTGACCATAAACACTTCAAACAAATGCTTTCTGAATAGAATTTTGACTACATGAGCCAGATTTAAAACTTGCAACTACCTGAGCCATACAAGGTTAATTTTCCTTCCAACATATTCTCTGAGAGAGCAAAAAACTGAAACTTTTTAAAATTACCTAATGAAATACTAATTCTCAAAAATGTTCCATGAAAATAGCAGAGCATGGTTAGATTAGAAGACATTTTTCTCAATTAGTTTTGCATATAACAAACCAATCCATAGTTAAACAAAACAGCCAGCTAAATCAATAAATAGAAATTAATATATTAAGAAACATGTGTGAGTAGTAACTTTAAAACAAATCTACATAAGACTGAATTTATACTTCTAAAGCAATGGTATTAATAGGGTCCCTCCATATAAACAATATATTACTTTTTGCAAGTGTCACATTGCTGGAAGGATTCACCTCCATGGAAGTGTCAGTGCAATGCTGCTACTCCATATAAATTAACCTTCCGTAACATCAGTAGCAGAATACCCTGAGGAAATAAAAGCTCATGTTGTTCTGCTGACAAGGACAGGCATCAAAAGGCTATGCAAGCAGCCCTTCCTGGCAGTAGCATAATGAGAGAGAAGCAGGTTGTAAAGGTCAAATACACAGATATTTCGCATCTGTCTTTCCCAAAACATTAATAGCAATTAACTACTATGTGCAATTATTCTTATTCATGAACAATTGTGTGGTCTCTCTGAAAGCTATCACAGCAGAACACTTTTATTTTCATCATTGAGGAGGAAGGTTTCTGCCAGGTAAGCAAGGTCAGCAAGCCACAACTGCTAAATTATATCAACAGTACCTGAGCATTTTCAGTATTGGACAGTTTGTGAGGCAAGGCTTCAATGTGGACAGCAGTTTTTCCAAATTTGATTCTAATATAACCTCATTATAGTTTTTTTGCTGTTTAAAGAGAAATCGCATACGCATCTCTGTGGAGATCCATCAATACATGAACTTTAAAGTTTCTAAGACCTTCATTCATGTGTCTGAGGCAGAACTGAATCCGTAAGGTTTTGTGAGATTTTATAGCATCTGTAGAAAGGAAACCCAAACACTCAGATCACAGGCGTGTCCAGCTCAGGTTCTAAACTGTGATTCACCTGGCAAACAAATCCCACTGAAGTAAAAGTATTTTTCTTCAACAAGCACAGGATAATAAGATTCTCTTTGGATAACGGTGCATTTCCTTCCATCTGTTGCACAAACAAAACTGAAACCACATGAGTTTTGACGGTACAAAGAACGAGGTATCCACCCCCACCTCCATCAACCCCCCAAAATACTTCATATTAGTACATGCAAATATTTTTTCTACTTTTAAATAAAAACATATCCAATGCAATTCACCTCATCTAAAATAAATTTCTGAAGTTACTGTTTCCTCACCATTCTAAATGAAAATACAAAGTTTAGCAAATATTTTCCACGCTGCCCAACTAGCCAGCTCCATCCAGTGCTACCACACAGATGCAGCTTTACTCCAGTTATCCAAATCAGAGGATGAAAAACACAGTCATCAGCTTTGCCTTTACATACATGGATAAAACCAACACATCGAATTATGATTTTCTTTTCCTAGACAGAAACAGAATTTAATTTTTATGTTACTATAGCATATACCGTTTACAATGCAAGAAAATCCTGTACTGGGAGGACGGGGGAAATTACATAACGAGGTGTTTCTATTTACCTGTTCTGAAGAA
Source organism: Elanus axillaris (assembly GCA_026212715.1). NCBI lineage: Eukaryota > Metazoa > Chordata > Aves > Accipitriformes > Accipitridae > Elanus > Elanus axillaris. Next base: position 6,844,826 of record JANZLQ010000002.1, read on the forward strand.
CAGTTCAGTTAAAAGCTGATGACCATTAAAAAAGACCTGATCAGCAGAGGGACAGTCTACACTGACTAAGGTCTGCAGAGCAGCATCAAATTGCCAGCTCTCCCTCCCAGGCTTCCTCTCCTACGTGACTCAGCAGCGTGTGCAGAACGGTTTCTCACTCCTCCGCTGTGACACTAGGACCTCTCCGGCTCTTTCGACCCCAGGAGTGGCCTGTCCAACACAAGGGCTTTTCTTACCTCCCCAAGGTAAGCTCTAACCCACAGGTTTTGCTCTACAGACCCTAATGGAGGGGACTGGCTATAATGTTGATTACAGGAGGCAGAACTGTTTGCCACTGGCAGCAATAACCCACAGTTGCTCACAAGGCCCTATTAACGGGAGTTCGTTCGCTCACCCCTCCGACACAATCCCTCCCGTATGCTGCCCTGCAGACATCTTTGTCTGTTTGTGTGAGTGTCCACAGACATTTCTTTAGCTCTGTACATAAGTTTCTGCTCCTCCGTTCCGTCCATCTGTACACAAGTGAAAACTTACCGGGGTATGAGGAACAGCAGAAGGGGGAGGGCAGATGGACTGCCTCTATTACGTATCTCTAATTTTTTGCCACTTCTTCAGTGTTAGAGAAAGTATACAATGTCTTGAGCCATTCTCTATAGGACATTTTTATTGTTGTATCTGCTTTTACATGCAAGGACCATTCTAGTAAAAAGTAGTCAGGTTTTTGCTGTTTTCGCTACTGTCTGAAAAAGTAGTGGAGAAAACCAGTACCTGTTTTTCTATTGCAAATAAAGCTCTGTTAACAAGAAGCAAGTATTTTGTTTTTCCAGGCAAATGCAAATACTGATTCTCTACTGTTGCTTTTATGCATACAGCAGACGAACATATACTATCCTCTATTTCCAACTTTTCTAGTACTATGTCAGAAAGCATGAACATTTTCCTACTGATTCCTGATAGCTGTCACTCATTTATGTTAAAAAGCAAATCCCTACATATATGAAATGCTGATATGACTATACAGATTATAATTTAAATAAAACCCAAGTAGATACTGTATAGCTTTACAGTTGTAAAAAATTTCAGTAGTGGATATTACAATAAAGCTTTTTTTGGAAACCATACAGCAAAACAACAGAGAAAGACAGATCGGTACCTTCACGATACATTTATCTCTGTATTTAGAAGTACACTCAAAACCATGTCTATGCTGTGGTCACTTTTACTATCCTAAACTGCAGGTCTCCTCACAGAATAGAGCCACTGAATTATTCTGATGGGCTGAATTTTCAAAAAAAATGCCAAGTTAAAAGAAGTGAGATCTCCTAATCCATCTACAACGCAAATGGAAATAAAATTAGGTCAAGAAATTGACTTTTAAATTACATTGCTCTTCAAGGTGACCAAATATGATAAAAGTATTAGTAAACAAGCTATGCTGATGACTAAACATAGCAGCTGAAGAGAGATCAAAGTAAGTCAAAAGACTGAATTGCTTTTTCTCTTAACCAGCTTTCAAAATTGTAATGTGTCATGGTTTAACTCCAGGCAGCAACTAAGTACCACACAGCTGCTCACTCCCCTCACCCTGCGGGACGGGGGAGAAAATCAGGAAAAGAAGTAAAACTTGTGGGTTGAGATAAGAACGGTTTAATAGAATATAAAAAGAAGAAACTAACAATTATAATGATAACGCTAATAAAATGACAGCAGTAACGATAAAAGGCCTGGAATGTACAAATGACGCACAGTGCAATTGCTCACCACCTGCCGACTGACGCCCAGTCAGTCCCCGAGCGGCGATCCCCATCCCCACTGCCCCCAGTTTATATACTGGACGTGACGTCCCATGGTCTG
>JANZLQ010000002.1:6846912-6863022 GCA_026212715.1 Elanus axillaris
GGACATAATGCTATGGAAATCAGCAAAGAGGGAACACCTGTAAAATCACAGGTTAAAAAAAAGCTAAGAGACTGCTTCTGACCTCCTGACCCTGCTGCCCATGTCCATTCCCCTGCCATACTGGGAACCAAAATTACAGGAGCTCGAAGGACTTGCTATCTTCATGGGCCTTTGTTGAATAAAGCTACTTTTGCAGCATCTCAGAGGCAGCAGCTGATTCGCATTTCACTGCCACATGCACACAGGGAGGTCAAGGCTCTGGAATACTCCGAGCGGACAATTTTCATTGCTTACTGTCTTTGAACAGAAACGATATCCTTCTCCTTCCCCTCCCCTTTTTGGAGGTGGCTCTATTTGATCACATACAGCACTGCCCTGACGAGCGTGACTGTATCAAGCTTGAAGTCTGGCCAGTTGAGAAGATAAGAACTTTTTTTGGGGTGGGGGTTGGATTCTTGTTTCTTTGATAGAGTTTGCAGAGCCTGTTTAGTTTATCCCTCCCCACCCCCAGAAGAGATAAGATTCTTTGCTTCTAGTGAATAAAAGTCACATATACAGTAGAAAATTTCTACGTAACCATAAAATATGTGAAACCAAACACATTTAGGAGAAGCTAAATTGAAGACTGTTGCTTACTATGTTTCTTCGGATGTTAGGATGTAGTGTCTCTTTTCCTGAGCACAAAATAGATACATACAATTTAGAAATAAGCATCTTACAACATAGATATGGGTAAATTATTATTACTGCTGCTCATGGCTATATACAATCTACTGTATGGTAGAAAACCAATCACTGACTGGTTCTATGTAACACTACATTAGATCCCATCTTTTAAAAAGTATCAAAATGCTTTTGGCATTTCTACTTTTGAATAGATACACCTATATTTTTTAGAGATATCAGTCTTTTCCTTTCCTAATATGAAACAGTATTGTGGCAATGATGAAGAGATTGAAGAGATCCTTTTGAATTAAAATCCTAATAAAAAATGAAATATGACAAAATGCAGAAAACCTTTTTCTATTCTGAACAGTGTTTAACTGCATATCTAGAGACAAACTATACAGTTTCACCTCTGAAACCATATTGTTCTGTGGTGTTGAAATAGAAAGCATAGCATCCACCTGAGTGTGGTCTATTTCTGTTTGCATTATTACAGATCCGTGCGGCTTCTCTACCCAAAGCTTTTGCAACACTGAGCAACTAAACTGTTGAACCATAAAGGTACGTTTTCTCAGTCTGGGATCCAGGTAAGTCTGCTAAGTCATTTTGAGTCCTCAGTTTAAAATCTTCTGCAATGATTATGCTTTATAAAGTGTAAATAAACAAGGATCAACAGAGTTCAGTGGAAGTCTGAATCTAGTAGCTGTAGGAATTCAGTACGAAAATGAATCACAGATATCAAAGTAGCTTTTGCTTCTATTATCAACCTGCTTCTACATTACGCTGTGCGTAATCACTTTTGGATTAGTACTCTAAAAAGCAGAGATGCCAAAATTAATAGAAATGCAAAAAATGATTACAAGAAGTTGGTTTTGCATGTATTTTTTCAATACATGTATTTACAATTTTAAAACACATAGACTCCTTGACTCTCAAAGCTCATATATGGCTTCTTTTGACTTTGGAAACACTTCAGTGCTTCCAAAATTCTTGAGACTACCTCAGGGCCCAAAGTACTAATATTTCAGAAAACTAAAGATACCATCATTTATCCATCATCTCCACACAATTTCTGATAAAGTGCAGTGAATTGTCTTACTACTTTTTACTATATTTAGAAACCTCTACAGCTGTTAATGAAACTGCTGGAATTGAAACAAATTCATTTTTGAATATTCAGCATCAAATCATTAGTCTTACTTCTTTAAAAAAATAAACGAACCAACCAAACAAAACACACCAAAAACCCCTTTAACCTCTCCCTCTACAGGTTCTGTTTTCTCCTGAGTCCCTCAAACGTTCCACATGTGTTACTAACTGTCACAAACTCCTTTTCTCTATGGTGTGAATAGGTTTGTTCTTGTGGTAAAATCCTTTTTTTGGTCACTACCATTCATATGCAAAAATGCAAGTATAGGGTTTTACTTGCCATAATACAAGGAGTAATAATAAATTTAAGGTATCTTACATTTAATGTTCACTCTACTTGGAGAATTAGGAGCTTGCTTTCCTTCAGCAGTTTTCTCCACTTGAGATGTCTGCCTGCACTTTCATGAAATATCACTCAAGAAAGTAAACAATATGTTCTTGCTGCACATCTCAAATATTTTACAAAATACACCTTAACAACCAGATCTGTTCCTTTTTATGTAAAAAGAGTGACTCATTCTTTAGGTTTTTAACATTTCTATACTTGTATCTATGCCCCAAAATTTTCTTGTGCTGATAAGGTTAAACAAACATTTCTTATTCATCTTGTAAAATGCCTTTAGCCATATCCATGCCTAAGATATAAAGTTATAACCAACTCTCAGGGTTTAAGGGTAGTTAATTCTTTCATTCCTTACGGCTTTATGGTCAGAAGCTACACATGGTAAAATGAAGAACACGAAAGGGACTTAAATATCTGTAACGTGAAAAAATTACTCCAGGCAGAAAGGAAAGTTATTCATGGGAGCAAAGGTAAACAGTGTGACATTTCAAGCACATAAACAAAAAGTGAACAATAAAGATGACTGCAGACTTATAAAGAATGAACTAAGTATTTTACTGCAAGACAGATAGGGACATCCCTAAACAAAAATGATTTATTTTCCTGAGTGCTTCCAAAGGCAGATGTCAGAAACCAAGAATAATTTACCAAGGAGGAAGAAGAAATGCTGAAGGAAACCAGACTCACACCAAGAAAGAGTTGAAGAAATTGGACTGTGCAAAGACTGCCAAAAATTCCAGGACCAGATGGGATGCAGCCTGCGTTTCTAAAAGAAGGAGTAAACGAGATGGAAGAACCATTAGCAGATATATGTAGCAAGCACGTGAGAACAGGGGAATTACTGATGGACTGAAGAGAGGCAAATGTAGCACCCATACCATACTCTTCATTATAAGCAGTAGCAATGATACTGGAACTGTGAGTTTCCTATTGCATGCCACTGAGCTAGCATTAACTGCTGCCATGGCAACACAATGCAATGGGAGCAGATGGGGAGTAGAAGGGTCTGTTTAAGGGTAATTAAGACGCGCTTGTTTAAGAAGGGGCAAGTGTGATGCCCCAGCAGGCTTTATCTGCTCTTCAGGAAAAGCTGCTTGTGGTCTTTTTAAATTGTGCCACCGGGGATAACTGATTAGCAGATGGATGCTCAACAGAGGAGTCTAGATTCCTACATGGGTGACAGCTGGTGGCAGCTGGGCCCAGGAACAGGCAGCTTTTGTAGGAAGGGTAACAGCGAGATGCAGACACGCACACCCAGGCAAGGAAAAGCTGGAAGAAGTGCTAAGCTGTAAAGGGGACATAGATTGTTCATTCTGAGTAGCTGCTTCAGTCATACCTTTTCTCCCCCTTTATAAAGATTTCTTTGATTCACTTGCTCTATTTTCATCTCAAGTGGTTTCTTTATCTCCCAGTTCACACCTTAACTGGGTCATTTCCACTTTTCTCCTTCTTCTGTCAGGTATATTCTAACAATATGGCAATGGCGGTAGGTTTTTCTGTCAGTTGTTTCCATGTACTAAAGAAGAAAAAAGGGAATAGTCAGCCTTAGGAAAAAAAAGAAACAAACCAACAACAAACATCAATAGGTGAGACAGTGCACTGTTAAAAATCTAAATGTTTCTGTTAAACTACACGCAAAAAGCAATTTGGGACACGAATGTAATCAGAGTTTACACACACTCTAATTGCAAACTTTGAAGACCTCGCCTTCCAGATCCCCTACGCAGTCCAACAAGAGGCATTAATTCACGGCCTAAACCAGCAGTTCATAAAGTAGGAAAACATCTCTCAGGGCAGGGGGCACAGGTGGAATTTCCAGCCAACCTCATGCCTTCCCCACTTCACACACACATAAAAGCATTTCTTTTTGGCAACGAAGAGTTGCACTAAAGCCAGTTACACTTGGTAATAGAGAAGAAGACTGGAGAAATGTAAAACCAACAGCTTAACTAAGAGGAAATGAGTCAGTAACAGTGTCCCAAACTAATAAAGATTCAGAAAAGGCCCATTCCAGAAAGAAAACAAAACCAAACTGTCAAAAGCCTTAGATTTAAGGCACAAGCATCTATCAAGAGGATTCAGATAGGAAAGCTCATCATATTTGACAGACTACTTTCCAGTCACCCAAAGTTACTCCCTGTCTAGGAGAAACTCCATTTGTGATCCATGCAAAGCATCAGAAAAGGCCTCAGAAGGCCATCAGAAACAGCATCCAGAGGTTGTAGCACTTTAACCTAAGAATAAAATTAAGCTTAAGTGCACTGTTAAGAGTTTTGGAGAAAACATCATTTATTGCACTGTGTTAATGCACAGTAATTAGCATACTGTATGCTATTAGTTTCCACAGACTGATCACAAATTTCAAAGTTCAAGCTGGATTGTGCAAGTGCGGCTGATCAGATAATTTCTGTTTTCTGAATAAGTGTGCAAACACCACTAGGGCACATTCCTGCATATGCACATCTAAAATTACATCCATCTTTTACAAACAGTTTTGAAATCTACTTTCTGAGAAGTGTCCAGTAAAATCTGATCACTTGAATCTTCACAGCAAAACAAAACACAAAAACCACCACAAGTACAGCCAAAACTAGTCCCTAAATATAGCGTATCTGTATAAAACATTTGTAATTTTTACCTAGTTATGTTATTCAAGGTAATTTATGTAAGAAAACCCTAAGTAATCCCCATTTGTTTCTCATACAGTTAGTCATTTCTTCAAGTATTTGAAAATGAAAATTTACACAGAACATGAAAATACCCTAATGAAAGGGAAACCGTAAACACTGCGGTTGTCCCGCTACTACTGAAACTTGAACTGCTGCCAGAAACTGAGGAAAGAAAAAAACCTCAAAGATCTGCAACCAGCTTCTGAGGGAATGGCTCAATCATGATGCGACTAAGGATGCCTAAAGCAGACTCGTTCAGTTGCAGTTCTGTTCCTAGTCTCTCCCATTCCTCTTCAGCTGCTCTTTTCACTAAAGGCTCCAGGCCCGGAACAGCATTCAGTAAATTAAAAATGCCCCCCTTGTAGCATCTGAACACTTCCAAGTTTCTTTCTGAAAGCAAGCAATACTCAGCGTTCAACCATATCCCTATTCATCAGAAACTCTGCAAAACTCTGGTATGCAAGATGTAGTTGTTCTTACCCAGTGTTTTGTTAACCTTTAAACTAATGCTTCAGCCTCAAAGAAGACTGTTTGTCTAACAGCAGGGTTCCTAATGAACATCTTGATCAACAAATTCAAAGTATACGCACGCTGAAACGCTACTGCAGAGTGATCAAGGGATATGTTAAAGTAGACTGATATTCTGCATCTCATCTCAGCATCACGCAAGTATCAAAGCCAACAATGACATACAAGGTGACGGATGCCTTTAGACTCTGCCTTTCTCCCAGTGCGTGCATTTTTTCACTTGTTTTTCTCTTACAGTCTTGACCCATTTATGCTAACATTGCCTCTCCACTACATAGATTATCTATTCATTCCAGCTGTCGAACCCAAATCTCAACGGCAGAAGGGGGAGGAATAACCACACCACCTTTTCTTTTTTTTTTAATTCAAAACTTTCAGATTTCAGTATTTTTCACAGGACTTCTAGAAAGAAAATCTCTCATTTTTGCAACAAACTATTCAAGCTGGCCCAAGACAAATATTTTCTAACAAAGTTAGTTCAGTATTGGACTGATTCTTACCACAAGTGCAGTCTGAGACCTTGCACAGCAGTTCATCCATGTGCCTGATGTGCAGGTTGAACTGCTGCTATTTAGAATGACTCTTCTTTTATTTTTCTTAAATTGTGAAAACCCTATCTGCTTATCAAAAAAAAAAAAAAGAAAAAGAAAAAAAAGCATGAAGTAATTGTTTATTTGAAGTGATAATGCATTGAAAATACAGCATCCCCTTCTATTTAAGCCCATAGAAAGAAATAAGAAAATGTCCTGAAAAACAAATGTACAGACCAGATTTTTGAGGCTTTATACCCAGGCTAATTACTAAAGGTATATGCACAGATTTGCATGTTCACTGATGCATGGAACTGTATCCGGAATGCACAGTTTATAGGAAATGCTTTTAAATACCTATTCTAAGTCATCAAGATCACGTATTAATAAGTATTCTGTTGTGTTCACTGACATTCACAGACATTAGAAAAATACGCTTCTGTTCCTTGAAAAAAAACCCAAACTAAATCTATCAGTTTATTGTAAAAGCTTTCAGTTAGAAATGTAAAAATATTTTTCCGAGACCCAAATGCCAGATGGCAATAGAGAAGCTTTCTACTCAATTCAGAGGCTGAATTAATCTCTTCAGCACAAACAGATTTGCAATTACCATAGACTGTAACAGAAGAATGATCTCACTGCACAGTTTAAAGTTTTGTACAAGGTAATTCAACCTCAGGAGCTACACAAGCTCTCCCTCAATTTTCAGACACTTCCATAAACCACAAGGAAGCAAATTCCTATTTCAACACAGCATTTCAACTTTAAGCAGTGGTACTGACACAGCCAGCACTTCGTTTCCAAATAAGGGACTCTTGAAAGACTTCCCAAACCGCTACAAATTCTCTGAGATTTCTTAATTCAAAATACAGAAAGCTCAATGAGGAAATATATGAAATATATAGAAAATACCATTCAAAATTAACACATAAACAATTTACAGATCTCCTTTACCCAGGTGTCTCCTCCGATAAATGTAAACAGTGGTTTGGTAACAGACACTGACTCCTTGTATACATAAATCATTTTGGCAACACAAGCAATTGATGGGTAGGTGGTAACCAATGAAATTCAGATAAGCTAACAAAATCTGGTGAATCCTTCAGATAATTAAAGACAATGCAAATAATGCAAAGACACTTTAGCATGAGAGCTTCTATACATAATTACATTTCTGCACATTAACATCTCAGTAAGATTTCCTTAGTGCATACACATTCGTGAATCTTCTACTGAATGTATAATACAAAACACCACTCATGGTAATGTCTTGGAAATACACAACTATTCTCGGTTTTTAACTTTGGTTCCAAGGTGTTAAACCATGCAACCAACCACTCATTTCTATACCAATACTACATAACACGTTTCTGGTAAGATACAGTCAGAAGTTAATGGCTGATGAACTACTATTTGTGTTTATTGCTTCTTCGACTTCCTCTTTTTGCCTGCAGGAAATAATAAATCTGCAAAGAAAAGACGTTGCATTTGTGAAAGCAATTGCATGGATACAGCGATGAGCAAACCAGAATCAGCACTGTGAGGGGCTGACCCTGGCCAGCAGCTAACACTCACTCCCTCTGCAACTGGGCAGGAAGAGAATCAGAAAAGCAAAAGTGAAAAAGACTTGTGGGTTGAGATAAAGATAGTTTAATAACTGAAGGAAAGATGAAGGAAAAAAACAAAGCAAGTGATACAGAGTGGGAAACAGAGAAAGCCTTGATGCTGTGCAAGTACTGCTCAGCAATAGCCAAATCACTGTTGTTTTATCAACCCTGTTTTAGTCAGAAAACCAAAACAAGCAGGAAACTAGCACCTCAAACTATTATCTCAATTTCACCAGTTTTCTGAACATCACAGATGGTGTATGGTTTAATTCCATAAAACTTTATTCATGGCTTCAAATGATAAATCTATCTTTCTTTCTGTTATAGCTCTTTGCAATGCCAGAATTTGTAACACAGTGCAACAAAAAAAAGATATTGTATATTGTAATCAATTATATAGTTGTTTATAATACTGTAAATTAGGTTAAATAGTAATTATTGACCGTATGTATTTTGCATATGTATTGTATAAGCAGATCACAAGAAATACGACTCATTAGCATGCTGATGGTGCCTTGTGCTATGAGGTTGTAAAGTTATGTGGTATTAACTGTTTATTCAGAACAGTCATCCTGCACACAGAGGTTCCAACTGCTAAAAGGTAGTTACAATTCAACAAGGAAATAAAGACATTATGTAGCCACTGCAAAACTATTAGCACTAGCTATTGCACAGCTTAATCACACAGAGGCAAAAACCACCATCCCGGAGCCCTGTTCCTCCAACTGCTTTACTATACCACCACCAAGAGCCAATACAGAAATATAGATGAAAACCAATCAGGATCTAACTCATGAGCGCTAAGCTTGCTCTTGGAAATAATTTCCTAGAGCAGATTTTAGGAAGGTGAGAGTATTATGCTACCATTTACTATTTCTTCCCTTTTATATTTATTTCCTCGATTGATACTGACCAGGGCTGCCTGTTTACATTTCACTGAATGAACTGACATCTGAAAGCCTGGCTGAGTTTACAATACGCGAGCGTTCAGGAATTAAAGAAGCCAAGTCTCATTAATAACATTTCTGATGCATGAATATTGTTTATTCCAATGACATAAGCAGCAGTTACAGTTGCTTACAAGCAACTATTCCGAAAAGTCTTCAGTTAGATTTTGCAGTTGTACGTGCGCTCAGTTCAGAGGAGATATTTTAGTTTTAATGGTTTGTAATACGCAAGCGGTACAGTGTAACACAAATGAAAATGAAATGAGATTTTGGTGCCAAGCACACTTTCTTTCACTGTCAGGTGAACTTTTTCTTTTGAAGTGTTTCTAATACGTCACACTATTACAATTCTACTTAGTTGCCGTCAGTCAAAGAGACAGCATTCCCAGGTACCAGGTAGCGAATTATGAACAAAGCCCATAAGGAAGAATAAAATATATTGGAATAAAACCAGGCATACCAGCTATTGGTCATAACACCAAGCAGAAATTTAGTCCAATCTTTACTGAGATACATACATTCTTACTCTAAACAACACTGCAAACCAGCAGAATCATGACTGATGGACTCATGGAGGAAAGGGCACTTTGGGCCATGCTCCCTTTTCGTAACACCAGGAAAAAAACAGTTTGCTCCTCCTCTTTCTGCTCACTTGCCCAGCAAGAGATATCCAGAGGAATACTGGGGCAACCAGTACTGAAAAATATGCCTTAAGTTCTAATTAGGCTTATTCTTATTAATATGGGTCTTTCCATTTCATACTTTCCATTATAGTCTTTTTTTCTTGGAACTATCTTAAGTGTTAACTATGTTACAAGTGTTATATATGTTAGTATGCTATGCACAATTTTTCAAAGGCAACTTTTACCTGCTAATACATCCTTATTGACACGCTTATCCTACCTTTTTAGTAAGACTGATTTGAATCTAATACTGCTTTGTGCTAATAGGTTAACTGAAACTCTATTAGCATATATATACAAAGCATAAATTAATTTTCCTTATTAAGTAACTACAATCCTCACAATGGAATACATAATGTAGCTGAAAATTGTTTTGCAGACAAAGAAGAACAGCTACTAATTTGGAATATGCTTTTTTGCCATCCAGACAATTGGTTAAAAAGACTGCAGTGCAATTTTAGGCAAGTTAAGTTAAATGCAAAGATAAATGCAGACCAACAGTCTGTTTGTCTAGTACAATAGTGACAGACTAAGCACTTTTGTCAGTTCAGTGTTAATCTGAAAAATGTATTAATAAACAAATTCTTGAAAACTATAACATATTTAATGAATATCTATTAATCCAAGCCATGATGCAGTACTGAGCGTATCTACTATGCAGCAATGCTCACTACTTTCAGCCATTTGTAATTTCACACCATCGACTACTGTATGATTGTTGCCTTTCTTTAAACATACACATTTATCAAAATGTTTATAATTCATTAATTCTTACATTTAAATTTCTAAACCATACGCTATCGCTTTTAAAGAGATACAGAACTGTAACAATGGCAAGGAAGGGGCAGTAGATATCTGCGTTCTTTTATACATAATGAATATTATGGCTCTGCAAGGCTTAAGTACAGATAGAAGAAAAATACTGTTGTCACCTAGATGGTGTACGTAATACAACCTCAAAGGCCCAAAACCTTTGTATTAAGTGTTTACAAATATTAGGATACAGAACAGCACTGGAAAATTGTCCCCAGAGGCTATTAGGCTTCTTTATAAAGGCAAAACCACTGGTAGTTACTTCCATGGAATCCTTTAGTCACTTTATCTAAAGTCTGTGTAACATAATCAAACCCACACTGGCACTCACCACAAGTGAAAGGGGCCTCTTCCATGAAACAACACCAATCAATCCTGACAATAGCACCTGTAATAAAGAGAGCAGAGTCACCAAGAGACATGGCGTTTATACCAGTGTCATTAAATAATAATAACAAGAAGTATTAAGATAAAGTTTAATGCACAGTCATGACATATATTTCCAGAGTGCTGGAAACAAACTGCTAAAAAGAAAATGTTTTCATTTTATTCTCAATAAAAAATAAACAGAAGTACTACTAAGCTGTTTTAAAAACAAATTTCAATCCAGCTGCCAGATCCAGTTAGCTCTGAACAGATCAGAGTAGATCTTCAAACATCTTCTCTCCAAGTTCAAAATGTTATCAGCAATAAAGGAGAATAAATGTTTAGGGTAAATTTTCTTGCGGTCTCTTAGCATCATTGAAAATTAGCTCAGAAAAAGGGGGCTAACAATAGGACAATCACAAAACCAGCCACACTATCTGGCTAAATTAGCAAAAGGGTTTTTTTTGTTTTGTTCCATCCAGGCACCCAAACAACTGCTTGATCTTATGTTTGGAAAAGCCCACATATGTTCATTCAAAAGCTGTATTTAACATACAGATACATTATCCCCTCCACTACAAGTCAAAAGCAAGCAGAATTCAGACCCTGATACACATAAGCTGCTCTTAGGTACTTTAACATGGAAGTTACAGTTGAGACACCATAAGCTTTACATACAGTTTAAAATAGAGGGAAATAGAGAGAGAAATTAGAGCAATGGGGTGAGGGATATTGACCCTGGGGTAGAAAAAAAAATGTAGGGAGGAACCTTTTCATTAGAACATTTAGTTAAAAAACTAGTAAACTAGAATACAAATAAAATTCAGAGAAAAGAATGCATGATGTATTTATTTCATGAGTCCGCCGTGTCATTTTTTCATCTCGGCTTGTGTAAAGAACTTGTCTAACAGTTACTCGTATACATAGCTAGCCTGATACTACCCTAATGAAATCCTCTTGTGATTGCTTAGAATAAGCTCCAGTATCATTATTGCTCTCTACAGACCTTTGATACTTAAAATGGAGGAAGTCCAGAAGCTAATGCATACCCTTTTCCATGAAATAATATTCAAGGCTGGTTGAAATTCAAATGCCAGAAAGTCACCATTCCCACTGTCATGCTTTACTAGCGATCTTTTAGGTGTAATAATAGTAGAGCATAATAATTAAAATGCATCTATATCTAGCCACTACAGAAGCAATGCACATTGTACTGGGAACCAGACTGGAAGCAGCCTGCCTACTGATGCTTGGTGCGAATGTGGGGAGTGCCCACTTTAGGCTTTCACTGCGTCTAGTCCGTGGACATTCATACTGTGAGCATTTTTCAAACATATGCCACAACTTCATAATATCCACAGCTGCTGCAGTTGTTGAAAACCTTAATCAGGAGAACAGCGTGTTGGAAAATGCACCTTTTGGCATTTTCTTTAGCAGCTATGCCATTAAAAAACCCAACTCACATGAGGTTTCATAATAAAACCTCAATGTTAGTTTTTAAGCCAAGTACAAATGCGACAGATGAGAAGGCATAAACACACAGTAAGAAGTGAACCAAAATCAGGTTATGGATACCAAAGGCTATGCAGATAATCTCTACGTGCAAATGTGCATAGTTTGTATTCTACAGCATTTCCTACAGCATAAAAACTACATACCAGCTATATACTTCTGGACATTGGCCAAGCCAGGGAAAAGCTGAGAATTCCATTTTTGCAGTTAATTAAATTTGCTCACACAGCTGTGTTAGCTTATTATTGCTGTATGATAACTGTCTCTGGGCTGATAGTCCTGTAATGCGAAACTGCACTGAAGAAGGTAAAATGACGGGGTTACCTAGTTTGACTGCAGGCTAGACAGCAACATGCTCTCAATTAAATAAACGGGATGGCTGGAATTTCGTGAAGTTATTAAAGAAAAATGCTTTAGGAAAAATAAGAAATGGCCTTCCAAAACCAAGTATGTATTGATACATAAAATACATATATATATATTAGCCAGTATTTCTCAGTCACCAAGTTACATGTTCAGAGTCAAGATATTCTAGTGTGCTACCTATGGGTAGAAAATCCTTATTTTCATTTACTGTGCTACCTTGCTGTTAAACCTCTCCCCCTCCTGTCTGACTTATCTGTGACATTGTGCATCCCTGAAGATGGAAGAAGGGAGCTGATCCCTTTTGTTCAGCTGAACTACAACTGCATTTGACCTTTACAGAGGCCTTACAAAATATAAAGAGGTACATGTGGTTTTGTTTGGAAAAGGAGAGCTTCGTTGCACTCACCCTACCGGCTCACCAAGCAAAAGCTCAAGGACAGTCAGGCCAGTTGATAAACTCTGGATATGCACTGATGATGGGCACTAAAACTCTGTGTTCCGCCTGAATCTTTAAAATACTGTCATTATAACAGTTCATCTCAACAATGCTGTAAGGTAATTTGCCAAACCTCATTAGTCCCCAATATCACTGTAGTTACCCAAATGCTTATTTTGCTTTGGGATTTAGTTATTTCCAGTGCCAAGCACCTTCGACACTTTAGACCGCAGTACACATAACTATGTAATTAGGAAAGAAAAGCACACTGAGAACATCACATACCAACATTTGTCAGAACACACCAAATGACTCTATCAAAATAGAAATCTAAAGATTTCTCTTGGTCTTGCAGAAGACCAGGAATTTAAAAACAAAAAAACCCTAACAAACCACCCTTAACATTTTGTTTTCTCTTCAGTTTTTACTTCTTATAAATACAATGCCAATACTGATTAAAATAAATAGAGCCACACTTGCTTTATATACAAAAGTAAGAACTATTTGAAAAGTGGTATGAAACTTACAGGCCCAAAAGACCTTACAATAATTGCTGAGAATATCCAATGCTTACTTCAGTGGAAGCAGTATGTAAAACACATGCTTGGTTTCATGAGGTTAAGGCACCAAGAAACATAGGCACAAGATAAATGAATTATTTTTACACCAGTAATTAAAACACCATCATTTCCTAAATACCTATAGCTCAACATTGCAATCTACAGGTCTTCTAATGTTTTTCAAAAATCACTACATCATATGTATGCTGTGCACAGGTTTTTTCTTTCTTAAATAAAAAGTACATTGGAATTTGATGATTTTAATGACTTGTCTACTTAACTTTGGCAACGTGGTTTGATTTCAGAGCCTGCATAGCACATTTATCTAATATCTTGGACCTAACTTCTACCTGCTGAATTGCAGTGAACTCCCCCATCATGTAATAATCAAAATAAATCAAAGCTACTCAAAACATGTTCAAAAACACAGATTTGCCAACTTCCTTAAGCAGAATGCCCACAGATGTATGTACCTGCTGACTAAAACAAGTGTTGATTCACAGAGCAAAAAATAAACGGAATACATCAGTGTTGACCTCTGCAATATTAGAAATGCAGTAATATTAGGTATGGACACCCTTCAACGTGCATATGAAAACTCCATTATCATTAATGCAAGCTGTGCTCCTGCATGAAAAAGATGCATATACTTTAATAGGTATATACTGAGGCAGGGCAAAAACAGAACGTAAAATTACCTTCTAGTACAGGGACTACAAACACAGGATTTTTTAAAAAAGCCCTTGATGGTGTCTTTTCCAGCATTTTCAACCCTCCGCACTCAGGTAAGTCTCTAGAAATTGAGAGAGCTCCGATTTTGAATATGGGAGAGATCAGATGATGCAATCTCTCGATATATCTTAAACCATCTGCTTTCCAAGTCTTCATCTCCAAAATGGTTATTGTACATAACAAACTCTCTACTGCACTTCCTTTAAAACTTCTTTTCTGAACTACATAAAATGTATATATATATATATAAATATTAATTTAGTTAAAACCATATTGAATATACTGAAACACTATCAAGGTAAAGACATTTACAGAAATGTAAAATTAGTGATGTTAAAGTATTAATTTGTTTAATAAAACAAATTGTCTGTTTTTTTTCCTCAGTACAACTTGGGATCTTGCAATGCTTTTCTAGTCTAATATAGAGCATGAGAGTTACAGGAAACTCCACATTTTATTGTCTATTTTGATTCCTACTTTCTTGTTCAGGCTGATACACCATATGTCAAGTCATCCACTCCTTTTCTGCAAATTTAAGGGTTCCTCACTTTTTCAGCCTGTAAACATGAGAAATTCTCCAGTCAGTGGATTCAGTTACCATTAAAAATAAGCATACACGTTGTTCCCATTATTAGCCGCAAAAACTCCTTCTTAGCCTTCTTCTAAGATACTAATAATGCAAACAGTGGCTAACCTTAGTTCCCGTGTTATCTGAATAAACAGAATCCATATCATAGCACATCCTATGTATCTGCGTTTCCTTCCAACCAAAACATATGACAATATGCATATGACATGTCAATTCAAATATATTGATAGAAACTATTTTTAGAAAAAAGTAGAAATATTACAAAATACAATTTAGAAAGCTTTAATTGTGCTCCTAAATGCATGGAGTATTCCTGCAGGGGGTGGGCAGGGAAGCCAATCCCAGTGTATAAATCAGCTCTAGTAATAACTGCAATTAAAACTGAAATGGAAACTCTCGTCTCTTTAAATCACCTGCAATATATTAACAGGTCAGGTAAAATCGATAAAGCAACAGGAACCCCTTTATTTTGCAGTCTAATTGATGCCCTCGTACCACTAGCAAATGCAAGTTATTCCAATTGCCTTAGAAAAGGCAAGGTAGCAATATACTGAGTCAAATAACAGCACAACTATGTGAGTAGGGCTTAAGTGAGTTTCCGAAGTCACAAGGGTCCCATTAAGGTTCAGAGAAAATAAAACAGCTAAGAAGACTACTGAAACTCTCTCTGTTCAGACAAGCAGAAAGAAAAGAGTCAAGGACTCGTAAAAACTCTCCTCCTTCTCTGGACTACGACACACGGTAGTGGCTGAGCTCGGGTGCCCAGATAACCCAACCCACCGTAAAAGGTATCAGCCGTTCCTCCTCTGCACTGAGGAAGCTAACTGAAGGTTCACTTACACTGAGGAAACAGTAGAGGACAGTATATTCCCAAAGCTCTTAATTACTGGTATGGCTTTTTGAGAGAACTTCTCTCCTTTGACAGTGAAGTCTGAAGTGAAAACCTGACACATAGAGGTGCCCAGCAAGTCGTTCTTTGGAATCTCAGAGGGTGAATAACTTTCTGTACACAAGTATGCATCACATTAAGCCTACCTCTATTTAAACACTAACCATGCAGTCAAAACTAATGGAGCAGACAACACTCATGCTGCCACCTTGACGATGAATGACCAGATTTCCAGACTTGAGACCAGAATCAACAAAGAAACTGAGGAGATGGCAGTTGACTTTGGAACCATGGAATGCAACAGCTATACAGTACCGGAGTGATCAAGTAGTGCTATTGAACACCACGAGTTATAAGAGCTTCATGGAATGCCATCACTTTCAGATAATGTCCATTTCAAGTGATTTACCTCTACCTGCAGGTTAAGTTAGACAGCACGACTTGCTGTGTACTAAAATCGAAAGGAAACGAGAGAAGATGCATAACTCTTATTACTCGGGTCTTACCATTTTTACTTAGTTGTTAATCAAATAGCCATATAACAGAAGGTCTAAAGATGACCAAAGATGTGCAAGGGTTCTAGATACCACCTGTGTGGCTCAGAGCGAAGACTGAAAGACACACCACCTTGCTGGTTGTCGTGGTTTAACCCCAGGCAGCAGCCAAGCACCACGCAGCCGCTCACTCACTTCCCCCCCCCCCCCCCCCCCCCCGGGGGGGGGGGG
>JANZLQ010000002.1:6863314-6875123 GCA_026212715.1 Elanus axillaris
GTGCCCCTCCGGCCTTCTCACTGGCTGGGCATCAGAAGCTGAAAAACCCTTGACTTTAGCCTAAACATGACTTAGCAACAGCTGAAAACCTCAGTGTGTTATCAACCTTCTTCTCATACTGAGCCCAAAACACAGCACTGTACCAGCTGCTAGGAAGACACTTAACTCTATCCCATTTCAAACCCCAGGACACTGCTGAAATTCCTGCTTTTGGAAAGCACTGTGATTTTGACATCTAATCTTATTTTAAATTAAGGTGTAGACTGTTGTTTGGTTGGGTTTGGAGTTCTTTTGTTTCTTTGGGGTAGCCAGGGGTGGTTGGGGGTTTTTTTGGTTGTTTGTTGTTGGGGTTTTTTTTTATAATGCCCTTTGTATTCTGATTTCTGAAGACTTTTTGGACTTCCAATATGTTATTTCAGAATTACTTCATTATTTTTGTATCTACATATTATATACCACTTGGTGGTATTTCAAAGTATCTACAGCCTGTGGAGGTGAAAGTTAGTGCCTAAAAAATAGCCATGATCTCCCTTGTATCAGACACCTCTTGTCTGAAAAGAGAAGGATGGCAAACACCCATAAAAAGTCAACTTACAACAGCAAAGTGCATGCAAGAGAAGTAATACAACTCTCTTTTCAACTGCATCCCAACTAAATCCAAAAGACACAAGCAGCTTAATCAAATCTTTCAGCCTCACAAAAACAAAACTGGGCCCTCGAAGTAGGAGCTAATTTTGTCATCTCTTTAAAACCACAGGAAGGACCTTTGTCCCTGGACCAGTTGATCTCAACTGGCTTGTTCCACGCTGCATAGCATTTGACCATAGCTCCCCTTGGACTCCATGTTTCCCATACAATCCAGCAACATAGTATTTTTGGTGTGATTTCAGTTCAAAGTGCTTATAAAAAAAAAAAAGCTTTACTCAAACAATCAGAATTTTTTTTTTTTTTTTAAAACATTAAGCCAAAATTGTGTGTAGTATTGCATTAGGCATAAAAAAAAAGTTTAGGGCAATCTAATTCTGTTTCTAACAATATAAATATCCATACATAATTTTGTAAGCAGATTTAATGAATCTTTTAAAATGAAAGGCCAGGAAACTATCTTGAGAGGTGTGATATGAAAAATTAACGTGATCATATACAAGAACTTTGGTGACACTAAATGAAAAACAGAACAGAAATTTCAATTATACATTGTATGACTACGATTACCAATAGACTTGTGATCATAGAAGTATCAGCAAAATTTATATGGCCATAAGAGCTAAATTCATGTGTTTACAGCTATGTATGTTTATGCTTTCAAAAATGTATGTTGTGAATGTACCTAGATAACCTAGAAACCAAACAGCCTATCTGCACATGTACTCCAGGACCTACCAACACTGTCACTGTCCCCATGGGGAATTTTTCTTCCCCCCTAGACCCAGTCTGAAGCTCTTGTTTCAATTTATACCCATTGCCTCTTGTCCTTCGACGTGCTGTTGTAAAAAGCCTGGTATTAAGAACACCATTAAATTGGCACAATTAAAAAAAAAATCTTCAACTTTCATCTCAATCTAGATTAAAAGAGTAGGCTGCAAAACATTACTTGTCATGCTTTCTTAAGGAAGGCTCTTCTGCTATTTTGTAACAGCAGATTTGTCAAGCTGGCGTGCAGAATAGTAAGAAAAAAGGTAACAGAACAGGTGTCAAAGAAAGGAGTACTTTTACAAATGAGGAAAAATGTATACAGCTGTCAATCACCTTTAATTAATCTTAATAACAGGAGCCGAGATGCAGTTAAGAAACCAGAAATCACTCCTCTTCAACAACTTCAGGACTTGCAGCTTTCTGGAACTCAGATTTCATTTTCTCCTTTTCTCCCAACACATTAAGGAGATCAATCATCAGTACTGTAATTCTTCAGTGAGTCCAAGGGTATGCTTACATTTTGATATTGTATTTAACCTGCTGTACTCAAAGTGGAATAAACAAAAAACATTGTATGTTGGTGTAAGTTTCCGTATCATTATTTGCTAACGTTTTTGTAATGCATGCTAGAATTTTTCTGCTTTCCGTTTATTTGCTCTGGAAAATAAGAAGACTTGCTTAGGAGGTCTTAAGGTTAAAATAAGGATTTTACAGGGATGTCTTATGCAAAATAATGATCTACACTTCAAACTCTCATTATGTTGTCGTTCTCCAGGCACTTTCCATTTGAATGCATCTTTTTAAAGAACATGCCTATGAGGAGAGGTTGAAGCAAGCTGGTTCTATAGGAAAGAAGACTGAGATGGAACATAACAGCGGCTTCAAAAATAAACAAAATTGTTACAAAGAAGAACTTGATCATTTGTTCTTCAGGTACACTCCGGGCTGAATGAGAAATAATTGATCTACATTTGCCCTAACAGAGATTCAGGTTGGACACGAAGAAAAACCTTCTAATGCTCAAGACATTTCAACATGGGTAGAAGGGGAAGGTTACAGAATCCCCATCACCAGAATTTGTTAGCAACACACGAGATAAATGTCCATCACAGTGGGCCAGGCAGAACCAGGTACAGCACAAACAGGCAGATGCGCAAGGCAGCTGAATGGAGAGGGCAGAGCAGTACTTTACTGTACCTAAGGAGGTAAATACCAGCACTTAGAGCACTAGTATCTAGTGCTCTCTGTCAGCAAAGCGCTACAGCAGCTGCTTCTCTTCAGAAGTGCCTGAAAGCACTGACACTTCCCAAGGTTCCCCTCTCTCCTCCGCAAAAGCACAGACGGCTGCAAAGTTTAATTTTGCCAACTCAGCTGCTCCTGGAAGGGTGAAGTTCAGTTCTACCTAAACAATTAAAAAGTATTGATATCCCAAACTGTCTTTGGGTCTAGATGTACCTCACACAGAGACTAAATCAACAGCTTAAAACTCATCAAGGATGACATTTCCGTGCGATCTACTGTAGCCCTCGTAACAGGTGGATAATTCTCTAACAAAATGCAAGTATTAAATATTGTGGGAGTAATGTCACAAATATCACATACTCAGAGATGACAGAAGTGTGACACGTTAGTACCAGAGTATAAAATCTTCTTATAAAAATACTCCCTGCAGCATCTGCAATTCATTAGTGCAAAATTATGAAAGTGAAATACAAGCTATAGGAAAAAGAACCATGACAGCATGGGAATTGGCTAAAAGGGGACCAGAATAATCTACCAGTAATGTTACTCTCCATTCCAACTCCAATTCATGAAAAAATAGCGGGGATGAAAATCTCTTTGGGGTGAGGGTGGTGGGAATATATTAACAAGTATCAGAAGAAAAAAAATTATATATATATATATATATATTTCCAGATGCATACACACACACAAAGTGCATGGACAAATACAGAACAGCAAGCAGCATGATTTTTGAATGGTCTTTCAAAAAAGTCATCCCAAATGGTGCATCCTGATAAAAATCATACCGTTCCACCACATTCAAAATACTGCAAAAATCAGTTATAGGTTAAAGAATTTTTAAAACATTTAATATAGCTATTTATTTGCAGATACGTGAACTGACTCTTCAGCATGCAGCTATCACGAGAATCCAGGGACCATTCTCTTGTTTAAAGACTACATCACTATGAACACAAAGAGCACCAAGTACCACCAGACTGCCTAACCACAAGCAAAAGATCTGTACACTGCAAGATAAATACAAGCAAATCAACAGCAACCAAAAAACCAACAACTTAAGCACAGTTTTGAGCTATTTTCTAAAAAGACTCAGTATGTTCCAGACTCACAAACACTGCATCACAGCTTAGTCTCTCTCATTTACCCACTGTGAACCTAAAACTAATCTAATTCTAATTGCCATGGAAACAGGAGCAGAGAAACAAAATCCCTTGGTGCCCCACAAGAACAGGACAGTAAAATTACCTACACATTGACACAGCTACCAGAATGTATTAACAGTACACAATTTTGATCTCATTGTAAGCTCTAGGGTGAGCTTTATTTGTTTTGTCTTTATTTTCCTAGGAAATATGCTCCATACACCCATCAGAAATCTGCTTGTTTCACATCTGTAGTTTGTTTATGGAAGCAACCAACAATTATAAAATTACAGTACACACTCTAAATATTTTTGTAGAAAAAGGACTAATCCAAAACGGTATTATTTCCTTCAACATACAGAGAAAAACAAGGGCTGACAGAGCACATATACATCAGAATAATATATTTTCTTATCATGGAAAAACCCATACATTCTGTATTTGTTACTCTTCCAAGTGGTTCGGATCTGTTATGTTCAACGTCACTACAATGTGCAAACTGTATTAAATGCAATGGACAGGCATTTAGATAAGATATTAAGTACAGAGCTGCTATGTCACTGACTCACAATACAGTCTGAATTCTAATCTGGTTTTTATTAAAAACATTCACAGAACACACTATTACACTATCTTATATGTCCCATAATGTAATCCAGGCATATTAATAAGGCACACAGCCGTCAGCATAACAGTATTTAAACAGAAAGGAAACTAAACAGTTTGCAACCAATCTTCCATGCTTTCAAATTTCTTAATCATTTATGAACAAAATTGAAATAAACAGATGACTGAAGACCTAGCCAACACATGCTGCTTCATAGGCGAAGAGCTTTAACTCAAGAAGATCTATCGAGACATTGTAAGAGATCACATAAGAAGCTTTTTGGGGCAATTTCTGTTTAGGACAATTCTCTAAAACTAAGATGAGGCTCCCCACAGAACTTAAGCAACTTCCTTCCTCTAGAAT
The DNA here is from genome assembly GCA_026212715.1 of Elanus axillaris. Lineage (NCBI taxonomy): Eukaryota > Metazoa > Chordata > Aves > Accipitriformes > Accipitridae > Elanus > Elanus axillaris. The sequence goes on from JANZLQ010000002.1 coordinate 6,868,088, forward strand.
GACCTATGAATGAATCAAAAAAACACTACTACTTTTGAGCAACACCACCAGCAACACTACTGCATAACCAATTCTTTAAAAAAAATAATTGACTGAGGAAATTTGCTGCCCATACATGCTACTCAACATCTCTACAGTATCTCAGAACAACTCTGAATAGCTTCTTGATCCTTTGAAGCAGGAAAGTTTTACTGAGGCAGCTGTCAAAAGCTTAATTAAAATGCAGTGAACCAAAGAAATCAGTGAAATTAGAAGCAGTTTGTCCAACACGATTGATCTGTATACAGGTATTGTACACTCAAGTGTTAATGTTTTTTCAACTGAATATTTTTTTTTGTCTTTATGTGCAGCCCATCGGATGGATAACAAAGATGATTTCTACGAGGGAAAAAAACCTCCAAGCCTAAAATGATACTGAATTTCCTTTCCAAAGATACTGGTACATTTTAAATTCTTTGTAATTTCATTATAGTTAAATTTCTTCAAGGGCTAAGAATGTGAAAACTTTATCTTAACTCCAGTAACAAAAGATTCCACGATTCCTCCATTACAAGCACAAAGATATTACCCAGCTATGAGGGCTTCACTTCCATCATGTTGCTGTGATGTGTCTTTATAGACATTTTCTAATCTGTTTTCACACTAATCTTGACATGTATCATTGACTCAGTAGAGAATATTATTCTAGAAATGTTGTTTTCCAGTAGCATTAGGAAATCACTAATCAGATTTTTGCTGCTGGGCTCTTCCAATAATTATAAGAATGCAGACTGAGATTGCTTTAGATAAGTGAAATGAGATGATGGCTCTTTCAATTACTGACACAATTTCTCAAGGGATGAAAGCTGAGGTGCACTGTAAAGTGATCTAAACATCAAGAATAACAGTATCTTCTTTGCCTCAAACTCAGAAGTTTCCAAATGCACATAAAATGCAGTGCTTCTGCATATCACTAGTGCACCATAAGCACCAGTCCTGAGTATGATACTGTCTCATGTTTTGACACTGTCTCTCACAGCAACCCCACGCAGCGCTACAGGCTTAATCTATAATAAGCAATTTGCCTCAGGGCCATGCTACCAGATAGAAGAAAAGGTTAAGGATGCACAGACTGCGGCTACAGATAGAAGGGACAGAGCAAATGTTAAATCTTCGTAGCAGATAGACACTCTCCATCCTTAGCCTACTGACTCCTGTCACGCTCTTGGCGAAAGCCATCTACACTACTGCATTTAGCACCCTTCCCAAGCATCTATAACCATGACAGACTGCTAGTCTCCATGTCCAAAACGGTACATAAGAGAAAAAGGACAAATAAAATTGTATAAGCACAGGTTTAATATCAGGATGGATAGATGCCTTCCAAACACTCTGACAATCCAAGGGTTCCGAAGATGAACTTCATGTCTCTGACAACATGTGGCTACCTGGTAATTTTTCAAATTACTTTTCTCAAAGTTTCCCACTATTCTAGAAGGTATGTATATTCAAGGTAATTTATTACTATTCATTAGCTGACTGAGTCTATCTGAAGCCTACAGGGTTTGCCTTGTTTAGACTTAAAAAATTTCTGTTCTTAGACAATCAGTATAAGTAATACTTAAAGAACTTACATATTAACAATAAGAAGTGTTCTTGAATATCAGAAACTCAACTAACATGCACCTCAAGGTTAAACTGTTAAATAAAACATAGTAATATAAGAGATGCTTTAAGTGGCAGGTAGCAAGGACACCAGTAAGACTCATTCCAAAGACTTTGCTCCAAAATCATCAAGTTTATGTGATACAGCTTCCTCCCTGACAAGATAACAGAGACTCACTTGCAACTTAATAGGATTTAAAGATACAAATGCACCTACTTTCCCTGAAGCCAGGTAGAAATCTTTTTTTTTTTTTTTTTAAATATTACCAACTGCACTGTGCGTTATTAGCTGAATAGCTAGTACAAACCACCAGTCATCTCTGACCTTCAGAAGAACTCTCTCCCATGTCAAAAAAATTGATACAATAATTTCATTATTGTTGCTCTGGTGCTAAAGTGCAGTAACTACCTCCGGACCTAAAGTAATACATTTCCTTTTAATCACAACGGCTTCTATTATAAATGGTTACGTTTTTTGGAGATAAATTCAAAGCTCACAGAACATGTCTTGTTTTAGAGCCTGATGCTCATTATTTATTAACAGTGCGATCCCACTTAATGTCTCTCAGCCACCACGTGAAGAGAGTAAATGAAACCATACACCCATATATCCATTGGCTTCACTACTGAGATGTTTCTCATTCATGTCAATTGTTACATTGCTTCTTTTTTTCTGTAAAATGTGTGGACACCTGCTTCAAATTGAACTTCCTACATTTTACAAAATCTACAGCAAACTTCACGGGGCAATGGAATCTAGTAACTACAGGTGTGGATTATAACCCAAATTGAAATGTTTTATAATGCTATTACAAACATGCACTCTCATGACAAGAAAATGTTTTATACCATTTTAAGGCGGTCACTAGACACACACAAGTGAGAAAGGCTTTATTATAACCCTTGCTTTCTAGAGTAGTTTTAGTAAATGCAGTGAAATTACTCTCATCTCCCATTAATTGGTTCAAGATGAAAACCTAAATCTTCTTTCAATTTGGTTTTACCTCAAAGTACTCTGAAGACTGCAAGCTGCCTAGCTCCTCCTCCATTTAGCAGTTCCCTTTTCAACTCAAGTATAGAGCTCTATACACTGACTCCCACCTACAGTTTTATTTCATCTTCCTTTTCAAAGAAGCCTCACTGAAAATAGTCGTTTTCTTTTCTACTTTTTATTCCTTTCTTCTCTGTACGTGCCCATATACAAATACGTGGATATAAACCAGAAACACAATATACTCCATGTACTCCACTACAATTCCCTCCTTTAAAAAGTGTTATAATGAGCTATGTATTTCAAATATATAAACATATTTACATGTCTATAATATATGTACAGACATATAATTAATATAATCAATTTTTATCCATAAACAAGACAAAGTTATTAACAAAAGTTCCACATTTAAGAAAGAGAATCATACGTGGGTCCTCAAGCACAAGCACTACGTAACCAGCTTGTTTCTTCCAAATTTACGACTCGAGAAGGACGAGAAGGGGCAGATTCAGCTACTCTTTAAATTAGATGTTTACATTTAACAAAGTTTTGTGTGACTGGTCAATCTTTTAAGCTTTCAACTTTTCTGTCCATCCCCCCCTGTTACTGTGTCAGGTACATTTTTCTATGCAAAGGTCCCTGTTTTTTCCCAACTTTTTAAAATTCTTAATTCAGAAACAGCACACTAATGCACTCTTTTTTTGCTTTCTCTCTTCTATTTTTTCCCCTTTTTTTTTAAATTAAACTGCAGAATCCACGTCATTCTGGGTTTTTGCTTAATTTTTACAGACAATACTAGAAAAAATATCCAGTATATTAATCTATCTGTGTTAGAACTGAATACCTCTTTCCCATAGACTACAACAGCAAGCTTCATGTTACCTTACCACTATGAAATGTGCTTAGCACCAATACTATGCAGAAACACATTCGTTTAATTGGGTACATCTATACTATGACTAGAGAATGTTTCTCAACATCTACCCCCCAAAAGCAAATCCTATTTCAACTGTTTTCTGCTGAGACAAGATCAGGAAATATCTCCAACCTGGTCCTCGCCAGCCTGGATGCCACAGAATGGAGATCCAGGTGCCATCAGCAGCCAGTAACAACCGTATTACATTTCAGCCAGGTCCCTGCCCAAGATGCTCGGAGGTCTGAACTCCTGACGCTTAAGAGCCTGTCAGCAGCAAACTGTACGAATGAAATCATGTTGACACACTATCAAAATAGACTGAAAAAAGAATGTAATGCATTTAGAATAATTAGAGCATTAGTTCTATTCTTAATTATAATAATTCTCATTAATTATTATTGAAGACATACATACATTATTTTAAACATGCTGCATACAAGGCATAAGATGTCTGTTGTGTGACAACCCTTGAGACTGACTTTTATAACTATCTATTTCTAATTGGTTTGGCAAGAAACAGCAACGGACTTGGATAAGTAGAAAACAGTGTGTCAGTTCAACAACGCAAACCATCCATGAAGTTCTACAATGCAGCCACCAGAAAATGAGTTTTCAATGATATCCCATTGTGTAATGAAAGCCATCAAGTTCACAGAAGAGAATGCACATTATCGGAATGATCTAGCTAACAGAGAGTTGCTCTTGCACCAAGCTCCTTGGTAGCAGGCTGACATGGACTTACAGCTGAAGACTGCAGAACTACTTTGCAAAAGCATAGTTGCTTTCTAGTAAAATCTGACATATGACATGCCCCCAAAATTCAAGCCCAACATTAAGCAAAAAATTAAAAACAACAACAAAACCCCTCTAATCAAACTAATTCTGATATATAGGCTTCTTAAGCTGTCAGCAGGCAATAGATTTGGTGAGCATGTGACACACTATTTCAGTGACTTTAATGCAATGGATTATTTGGGCAATACTAGTCCAAAAACTGAATAAAGTATAACCTTACTTCCAAAACCAAAACCCAGAGCCATTTTAGGTGCAAGGGGAGTGGGGAAACAGGGGATCCTAGAAACATAACAGAGCAACTAAAGTGATACCTATTTTCATTCCATACGAGATTCATCAATGCATAACACTAAACTAATTTGAACAACAAGTTATAATTTATCATAAATAACGTCAAAATACACAAACTCTGAAACTTTAGACAGAAATTCCTCTTGTACAACACTGGTTATGAAGTCAAGCTGAATCATCAAATTTGAACTTTTTTCCATCTTGATTTTTGGAAATAAAGCAAGAATAAACCACCAATCTTCATATGAGACCTCACCTCACACAGACCCATTTGCCAGATCTTCTGGTCTGCTTTCTAGTACTATTTAATCTTCCAGAGGTTCACGCTACTTTATGTTTCCAAAAGAAGACTGAATGAGAAGAATCTCAAGTGGACTTCTGGGCTAGCCAAAAAACTGAGTCTAAATTAACTCAAATTTAGATGCAAATGCTAAGCCTGCTCAATCTTTCATTAAATTTTCACAGCTTTGCACTGCTATCTGCATGCCAACGCTCTCTCAAGTTTTTGACACCCTGGCATACTTGCAGCTACTCAGGCTAATGCTGCAAATGGCCGTTCAGCCACAATGCACTCTCACTTACTCTACCCTCCACCAAAAAATTAAGTCCCAGGAATCCAAAGGCTTATTCCAACCTGACTCTAAAGGCAGGACTTCTATTAAATATAATGGGCACTTTGTATCAAGATCTAAGAGGAAAAATATCTTGTGGTCTTAAAAAAGTAGTTATGCATTTTTACATTACTACTAGATTCAAACACTTTATTCTGAAAATTTGTTCCCAGGGGTCACACAGAATCATTCCACAGCAGAAGAAACTCAAAACTGCAGAAACTGCAGTTCCTTACCTGCATCATATAATGGACAAATAAAAGCTACACTATACAAGATACATCTATTGTCACAGATGGAGGAAGCAAAAATCCAGAAAAAAAAATTATTCATGTTGCAATGTTAAGCAAGCTTGCTTAACAAGAATTACAGATTAACTAGCATCATGTATGACCTTTAGTGGTGGATCCACCACTGTGACCAAAGATTACAGTTTAAATTAATTTCACACAGTACAGCCACTCACATACGGGCAGTAGGCTGAGCAGCATTAGGTTGTCACTGTAACAAAAGCCACTTTAATTCAGCTTAGTTAAGCCGAGCAAATAATGTCTTGTGCATCTCATTTACAACTCACATCTTATTTACAAGGGAAATGTATTCTTCCAGGGGAAGAAAATTCTTACTGTGTACATGTCATAATCACAATGAAAACCAGAGAGCTCCAACAATTCTATTGCTTCCCCACCCCTTATATAAACACATTGCTCTTACTATCTTAATGAAACAACATCTGTGTCACCATGCTACTATGTTCAGAGAAACTGGGAACAGAATTGATTTAGGTTAGGGCTAGATTAGGACATCTTCACTTTTTTTTTCTTTTTCTTTTTTTCTTTCCAGTTCTCTGTTCTAGTAATGTGACTTGTTGAACTCTCTTGAGAACTCCGTGGCAGAATCTTTAAAACACCTTCTTAAGTATCCCCTGAGAAATTACAGTAACTTTGTGCAATAGTCCCTTGGGAGACAGTACTGAAGGGCAAAGGGGTTCAGGAAGGATGGACATTCTTCAAGAAGGAAATCTTAATGGCTCAGGACCAGGCTATTCCCATGTGCCGCAACACAAATTGCCAAGAAAGACGACCAGCCTGGCTGAATGGGGAGCTTTTACTAGGACTCAAGAAAAAAAAAGGAGAGTTTACCATCTTCGGAAGAAAGGGCAGGCAACTCAAGAAGAGTACAGAAATCTTGTTAGGTCATGCTGAGAGAAAATTAAAGGCAAAAGCTCAGCTAGAACTCAATCTGGCCACTACTGTAAGAGACAACAAAAAATGCTTTAACAAATATATTAACAATAAAGAGAGCCAAGGAGAATATCCATCCTTTATTGGATACAGAAGGGAACATTGCCACCAGGAGAAAAAGGCTGAGGTACTTAATGCCTTCTTTGCTTCAGCCTTTAATAGTGAGAACAGTTATCCTCAGGGTAACCCTGCCCCCTGAGCTGGAAGACAAGGATGGAGAGCAGAATATAACCCTCGTAATCCAGGAGGAAACAGTTAGTGACATACCACACCATCTGGATTCTTACAAGTCTATGGGACCAGATAGGATTCGTCCAAGAGTACCGAGAGAGCTGGCGGAGGAGCTTGCCAGGCCACTCTCCATCATCTGTCAGCAGACCTGGTCAACAGGGGAGGTCCCAGACGACTGGAGGCTTGCCAGTGTGACGCCCATTTACAAGAAGGGTCGGAGGGAGGATCTGGGAAACTACAGGCCGGTCAGCCTGACCTCGGTACTGGGGACTATTATGGAACAGTTCGTCTCGAGACCGCTCACATGGCA
>JANZLQ010000002.1:6875970-6901080 GCA_026212715.1 Elanus axillaris
AGGAGCGGCTGAGGGACCTGGGGCTGTTTAGTCTGGAGAAAAGGAGGCTGAGGGGGGACCTGATCGCTCTCTACAACTACCTGAAAGGGGGCTGTAGTGAGGTGGGGGCTGGTCTCTTCCGTCTGGTGGCTGGTGACAGGACGAGAGGAAATGGCCTCAAGTTGCGGCAAGGGAGGTTTAGGTTGGACATTAGGAAAAATTTCTTTACTGAGAGGGCCATCAGACATTGGAACAGGCTGCCCAGGGAAGTGGTGGAGTCACCATCCCTGGAGGTGTTCAAAAACAGGTAGATGTGGCACTTCAGGACATGGTTTAGTGGGCACGGATGATGGTTGGACTCAATGAACTTGAAGGTCTTTTCCAACCTAAATGATTCTATGATTCTATAATACTGAACGGATTAAGCTCAAATGTGACGATTTTCCAACTTCATCACACACTGTCAAATGCCTTCATTTTAACAGATTTCACAGGGTCGGTGGCAAAGAAAACCAAGTACACAGTACATCAAACTTGATTATATTTCAAAGACTGGCAAGGCCTCTTTGGCTCGTTCTACTTGCCTCTCTGCCTGCAAGAAAACTCACAAAGAAGCTTTGAAATTACCATCCCAGTAAGATTCCCACACTCTCAATGTTTGTGTTACTGCAGCCTGGCTGACCACAGACTCAACAAAAGAGTAACATACTGACTTTCATAAAAGAAGCTGTGTCCCTACTTTAGTTGTCTGGAAATATTTAATTCATCAAGACAGGATAAACTGAAAACAAGACAGGCAGACTAATACTTGCAAGTGGTTTAGGACTATCACATTTTACACACACTGACAGACATCCTAAAAAAAAAAAAAAAGATGGTATATCATCTGCCTTTTAAAAAAAAAAAAAAGTGCTTCATTTTACTAAGTTTAAGCTTGTAATAAAATGGGCTGGTAACTTAGCATGTAATATCTGTTTCTAGAACTATCTTCCCATGTTAACTGTCCAGAATTACCAACTGAGAAGCAAAAGTTTTATTTTTAAGCTGCAGAATGCCAAGAGATGGACCTCTTCAAGTGCTTCTCTGGCCAGCAGCTTTTCTTTGTACACATTGATGAAGTTGACCGTAAAACAATTACAATAATGGTTGTCCTGACATAAAGCCTTCAAGTATCAAAAGTACTTATCAGAGAAAGTCAGCTTTCTGGCAATATCAAATAGACTGAGGACCACGCTGAAGCTTGCTGATTAACTGATAACTGAAATTCATGAGTTGAGCTCATCTCAAACATCTAGCTGGCAGCTGATGTGAAGAAAATCAGCCTCAGTACTCCAGTGCTGTCAAGGAAGATTCTCTCAAGTTATTGCTGTTGATTTGTAGGAACATGACGACCTGTGTGTGGTGTTTCAAGGAGTTTTTGGTTAGGGGATATATCAGATACTCTTATCTTAACTAGGAAAAGTTTCTCTACGGTATAATTTGTAACACGAATTATACCCTATCTTGTATCACAGAAAACTCAACATGGCAAAAACCAAAGACAACACAACTGTGGCAATCAACTAAAAAATTGGCAGAAAGACGGTTTTTTGGTTTTTTTGTTGGTGACGAGTTTTTTTTGTTTGGGTTTGTTTTTTTAAGAGAAAAATAATCAATGCAAGTATCAAAGAAGCTGGCAGAAAGGACAAGGAGGGGAGGAGAAAATAGTATAGCGATAAAAAGAGCAACTCTGAAAAAAAAAGCACCACCAAAAATAAAATGGCATTGAAAAATGTGAAAGCTGCACTAACAGAAACAGCGTTATACAAAAAGTTTGCTATCTCTTTTCCTTTCCTAGATTCGGGAAATGTGAGATTGCTAAAAATCATCTTGAATACTACTGATTCTCATCAGACAAAAAGTCAAAGAAAAGATTCAAAGCTTACTAAATAGAATGCAAATTTCTTATAGTTTCCACAGCTTTTATTTCAGAAAGTTTTTCCATATATAGGCAGCTAACAAATCCCAGCTCAAAACAGAGTTCATACATCTGAGATAGCATACACACATGCAATCTAGACTAGAAATCTAGAGTTGAAACTCTCCTTCCCTCCTCCCCCAAACCCTAGCATAAGGTGATATTGGCCAGTCTCTAAAACTCATATGCACGGACATGCATGTGCAAGAACTCTGCACGCCGTAGGTATATGTGCAGTATGTACCCGAACAGTTAACATGACTAGATGGCTACAGGTTAGAAATTAATGAGATGCAGCCACATCCTTATAGACCATACAGGCACCAGAAATGAGAATTAAGTCTATGCAACCAGTACATCCTGCCTTCTCTTTCCCCTCCTCCTTCATCTACTTGCTGGTTCAGACAGTTCAAAAGACGATATGAATGCAAACAACAGGACAAACAATGAGGAGGGAGAAACTAGAATAAATTAAGCATGAAAAATAAAAATAATCCTTTCCTGCAGTGTATACATACCGACCACATAACCATTTCAAGCTTCCTAGTATTTCATTACCAATGAACAAGGGCAAAAGCACAGAGCACCCAAATGCCTATGCATTTTGCACTTCCAGAAAAAACTTATGGGTATTTCTCCTTATGGCTTATAGTGAAATCATGGATCTCCAAACTTAAGAACTGGTTTTACAGCAATCAATTTAATCATGTTTCTAAAACCAACCAAAGCAGTGCTAATATTATTTCTATGCAGCTGTAAATAGCCACCAGCTGCAGGGTGGCAACGCAAGTATGGATTTTCCTGGGATTTACCATTTTTCTTAGTATTACCCGAAGCAGTAGACACTTTCTGTCACGCTGCACGGCTGCAGATACAAAGCAGCACAGTCCTGACACAGAATGGGGTCCAGCTGTCATTGAACACAGCAGAAAAGCAAAAGATAATGTGGGAGGTCTAGTCAAAGCACATAACCAAATTCCTTCATCTGCCATACTGTCAGAAGCAATAGGCTCCTCTGAAGGGTGCAGCTGTATTAGGACCCTGCTTAGAACTAATCTCTGGAAGCACCTACTGCTATCCATTGACTGCACTTGGAGCCTAAGGAAATTAGCCCTTTTACTTAGTCAGTTAAGCTGGGCAGTGTAAACACCTTTTCACCAGCTCCTCTTTCCACAGTACGTTGAATAACATGGGTATTGTTATTCCATGACCTAGCAGAAAATACTCATTTTATTGAAACAGCCACAACACTTCTGGAGGAAATTATGCTAAGATCCCCATTCATATACTAGGTCTAAGAGACATTTCACAGCACGTACTGTAGCAGGGAGACAAAGAAACGACTGAGCAGGAAAAGCTCAGCATTTAGATTCATCGTAAGGGTCTCCAAGGGAAACAGAAATGTATGAGAAGAACAAACAAATAGTAAGGTTTTTTAAGCTCTTTGTTAAATTCTTTCTCAGGAAGAGTGAACTGCAGGTATACTAAAAATTGTAGGTAAAGCAGATTATGTCGTTTATCACAGCATTTAGGAGCTTTTAAAATTACTTATTTAATCAATTTTATTTTATGAGCTGGCTTTTATAAGAATTTTATGTACTTAAAAAAATAATAAACAGCGAAATCTAGAAGTAAAGCTAACTTAAACTTGGAAGCCCAGCTGTTAGCAAGGGCTGTACCACAGTCTCATAGGACAACTTCTATAGGAGCTGTGACAGATAGACTACTTATATTCTCCATTTTTAATTAATTCAGAACGACAATCAATGCATTTCACTGGAACTTTCCCAGTTTTTAAGAGGACAAACAAACAAAACAATCTAGCATCTAGGAAGACATAAAAAGTCTCTTTTTACTAAACCAGAATCAAGAACTCTTAAGAAATCTGTTAAGTTTATACAGAATTTATTCTTAATACTTGTATAGCCGTTATCAATGAACTTGCAGATTTTTAAAACAGACACCTCTTTGAATCTATAGAATCAGTGAAACTGAAAAATGTATGTAATAAATTTATACTGAACTGTTTAGTCCAATCAATACATTGGAACAGTTTATTGCTGTTGTGAAACAGCATCATAGAACAGAAGAAAACTAGCTACAAACCTTAGTTTTGCTTGTTACTTCAAAGTTGTATGCACCACTACAAAATACATATGGCAAATTCATAATTAGGAAAACAGCTGAAATTTTTTTGTATCACGATGCTTATAAAAACTAGCAGAAGACATTAACGTTAAAGTAACTGTTACTTCTAACATCTAATACATTCTGCAATTTGACATACCTTCTTCAGTATTTGTAATTTTTGCTAAGTTTTCGTGGAATCGTTTTTATGACAATGTACATTTGAACACGCACTATTTATTTTTTGCCAGGGATGGCAACAGTACAGTATTATTTTTAAAAAGTCTTGCTTAGCTTGCAAACACAAAAGAAAGACTATTTACCTGGGTAACAGATAACAGCAACAATTCACTCTGGGTATCAGTTTCTTTAATATCATAATAAAATTAAAGTATTTTATAACAAATAAAAGTAACATCCTCAAAGGAACTTTATTATAAACTGAAATGGATGAATGCCTTTGGTTCTTCTGCATCCCTTTCCCTGCTCATGAATTATATAACACAACTGCTAAAAAGAATGCCTTTCTGACCTAGAAAGTCTTTACAAACTTCTGATACTTTTGAATTCACAGTATTTTCTCACAGCATCATAAAAAGTGTTAAGACTTTAAAACCTAAATACAAAAGAACGTCATCAAGACTTCAGATCAAACTTTTACTATATTGTCTGTTATTCTCAAGAAAGCTTACCTGTTTTCCATTTGAAAATAGCTACATAAAAACACGCTTAGATTGTCCGATAGTTTGAGCTACAAAAGAGAGGCTTAAAGATAAGACTGTAGTTGAAGCTTTATTATCTTTATACAGAGGATAGTGAAATAAGCAACAGCACTACCTCAATTATTTGTTTGCAGTTATTCTGTGGCATAAGAAACAGTGGTGAAATTGCTGTAAAATTGTTTTAACATCCCATTCAAATTCACTGAAAATGAATTGTGCGAGTTTGCCAGCATAATGCATCAAACCTCAGTGTTTTAACTAGTTCATATGGGAGTTTTTCAGCCATTACCAGGAAACACAAACATTCTTTTCTCTTTGCCTCTACAGCAGCTCTGTAACAAAAGCTTTCTTCCACCCTTGATGCAACAGAAATGAAAATTATTTTTGAGCATCCCACAAATTACCATACAGATACTGGTTTTTGACTAGTACACTCCATGCTTGTCACAAGTCACTTGTTACTCAAGTTGTCTGGTGCCTGAAGTACTAATGCAGGACTTAGAAGATCAGTTTAAAGTATCTGCCTCCTGTCGTTGCCTGCTTATTGTGGTGTCAAGTCAGCCTCTTTATACTCCAGGTCCTCACTTATAAAGTGGGCACAATAGTTCTGAGTGTGGCAGCCGTATTTTAAATAAGCAAGCAGGCAAACCAAAAAAGGCACTCGGGAAATAATCACAAATAATATGTAATATTACTGTATAGAACTACTAAACTGGTAGAACAGCAATACAAAAAAATCTTTCTACAGGACAGAGGAATACAAGACAACCAGATATGAAGCATCACTTGCAACAGAACAACAGAAAAAAACACCATTAGATTTTCTTGGTACACGGATTTTAGTCTTTCAGTTTACAAAAGAAAGAAAGAAAGAAAAAAGAAAAGCTGTTTTCCTTTCAGAGATTACTAACCAGCAAACTTCATCATGAACTTTATCATCAATAGTTGGGAATTTCTCTAATGACACCACCACCCCCCCCCCCGCCTCGGGAAAGGAACTCCTCAAAACTAAGAACTGATCTTTTTCTCTAGGAACATTCCTCTCAATTTTCCCCAAGAACAAAACAAGAACAGAATACATTATTTTTTTTTAAATCTGATATACTTCAGTGACAGCTCCTAATATGAATGAATTACTTTGCTTTCCATGCTTTCAATCTGAAGAGACTTTGCTGCACTGCCGCCAAGGATGGAATAAAGCAAGGAGTGCACAGGGTGTACAGAACAACGCACATGCCTTCATTTTTCTTTGCAGTCATTTCTTAACTTTCTTCTCTCTCATGCTGCTAAAGAACAAAAGCATAACTATTTCTCCCTTAAACTAAGTGTAGTATGTTTTGATTTGAAATTGCAGAAAACTCTGCACAAATGCACAAACAAGTGAAGCTTCTGCTTTCTGTCAGTGCCTTTATCTCTTTAAGCATACAGAAGGGAAATTTCAGTGACCTCTTCAATGTGAATATAACTATCAAAATGTTATCTCACAAAGAGATGAGGAATAACAATTCATTAAACTAAAGGATTATTTCCTTAATTTTAGATAATTTCCTTTAAATTATTTACATTTCAAAAGGACAAGAATACTTCAAACCTGAATGAGCCCTAACATATAAAAGTTCAGACTGCAGGAAAAACAATGGCTATAACAAATGCAGTCATTAACGTACTGTTCTAACTAAAGGAAAAGATCCCTTTCTCTTTTTCAGCCTCAAAATACAATCCAAATAACATTAAATCATAGAATATTTTAATACAATTCTCTTTTGAGTCTCCACCCATTCAAGAGTGTACAATGAGCATTCATTAATATTTGTTCAAGGATTTAGAGGAGACTTCTTTTAAAAAAGTGAAGGGGATCAATCCTTTTAGCAGACAAATTCAATAATTTAGAAACACTGATCCCTAGAATCCCCCAAATCTGTATGAACTACCACAAAAATACCCAAGTCCCCAAATCTCAATATTTCATTCTGATTTTCAGTAAGAAGTAGCAATATCATTTAATTTCATTTAGAAATTGATTATTTAGAATAGACTATCCAACTACAGACAGTCCCCCAGCCATCTGTGATTGCTATTTAATTTTACAAGGAAATAAAGCAAATTTGCAAGCCACCAATATGGCCAAGAAAGATTACCACTTGTCAATCACAGCTGCTTAAAATTATCTTATGAATGTTTGCAAAAAAACTATTCCACTTATCACACTGAAAAAAATAATGCTTTTATTGACTTTATATAAGCTTTAACAAAGGAAAAAGCAATCTTTTGTTGAATTGATTTTAGGGTAACTTAGTCTCAACTGAATGCATCTTTCAGAAGTTTTTCTCTAGGGAACACAAGTGACAACAGTAGTTAGAAAGTGAACTCACCCACAACTACAATACTGTTTTCATAATGAAGGTAAAGACCAAAACAAGGAGCCTAACTAATACTTCTAGGGAAGATATTTCTACACCAAAAGAAAAAAACATCATGATCAAATCTAACACTAGAAGATTTTAGAAGTGAGAGGAATTTCTGAGCCCAGGTCAGTAAAATGAAGTTCTTCACCTTATCAAAAACTTTTTGCTGAATTTATGCAGTTATGTAAGACTACTTTTATATTCTTTTCTGATTAAAAAGAAAACTGTAGAATTTATAGAAAGGAGAGCAGAGAGCCTAACAAATAGGAACTTGGCACACCTGAGAGCCAGAAAACAAGTAACTTGTCCAATATATTAGTCTGAGAGATTTTTCCTCTAAAACTCATCTTTATTTATACAGCATACTGACTAGGTCACAGGGAAATTATCTCGGTGCAGACAGAAAGAAACATAACAACCATAAAGCAATCTGTAAATCAATTTTTTAAAAGACTCCTCCAGCTCTTATCTTCAAAAGAGTATAAAAATGAGACTACAGAAAACTCCAATAAATGAGCCTCAATACGGTACATGGGTGCACATGCATAATTTGGCATTTGTATTTAGTTTTTGCTAAATGCATTTTGCAGAGCTGATAAGTGCTAAATTGGCCTGAATAGAAGACAGTCCTGCAGAACAAGTAACTCGCTTTACAAGAATAACGAAAACATGAGTGGGATTGCGCCAAAGCACTAGACCTGGAATATGTCAGGCTGATGAAACACCCTGACAGGGTGCCAGTGGAACATTAAGAAATTTAAAATGTCTCAACGTGCACAGTCACTTTAAAAGAACCAGTACACTCCCCAGCAACCCAAACTGGTTGAAGCCACTTGAGTCCCTGCTGAAAAGCTAAATCAGAGATGGACAGCATCTGCGGGGGTTTGGAGCCTCGTTAGCTTCAGCCAGTCCAGCAACCTCAGCACTTCTCAGTTGCAGGACTAGACGCAAGACTGGACTAGATGCAAGATTAGCCCAGATCGGAATATCGAAGACCAAATGAAATACACTTTTGCCGATTCTGGAGTCAAAGAGATACGTAGAAGAGACCTGGGACACACAGAAAGAGGGAATTATAATTGAAATTCAATTCGATCTCTGAGATGGCATGGACATCAGCAATTAATCACAGCTTATAGAAGCAGCAAGAAAGAAACTGAATAGTAAAGAACGATGAGGGCTGTCAGGAACAAAAGACAGTGATATCCAGCATTTAGTCAGTATTAATGTGGATCAGGAATCTTTCTCATTTTAGCAATTCTCTCAATAAATAATTCCAGTAAAAAAAAAAAATCAACTACTGTTTTAAAATGACACTACTTCTGTTTCCTGAACTAGAAAAAAAATCATTATATTCTCAGCCATTTTTGCATTTCAGTATGTAAAGGAACTTTCACCTATATCTTCTCATCCCACTTTCTTCAGAATTTTCTTCCTACTTACTGTAAAAGCATTCCCAGACAGTACAGATTCTGCATAAAAACACACAGCATAAAACCTTGGTTTAACCTTGCACTGGCAAAAACCAGTATCACATACCATCATGCCATAGACTTTTCTTCATAGGGTTATGAGCAGTCAGACGATTAATGACCAAAGGCATCACTTAAACTATGAGAAGGTCTAATGACATGGAGAAAAGAGAGACAGAATCAAAGAGAGAAAATACAAAGGGAAAAGCTGGAAAGCCTGGCTTTTTTTGCAAACAGTAGGTTTCCTGACTCTGAAAAATACAAATCTTTGTCACTTAAGTGGGTCATCTCACCTTCCCATGCTTCAGGCTCTCTGCAAATTAAAATAGTCCTTTGCTAATTCACTGTAATGCTGCAAAATTTAATGAACTTGCAATAAACTTTTGAAGTGCCTTGAGCACCTTACACTGTATGTCAGATTCCGCTTTTAATATGTTGTAATAAACAATTTCTACTGTACTTTTTAAAAATAATTTCAGAAAAGACACCTTTATAGATTAATAATTCATCCCAGCCACAGTTGTCTAAAACTGTTCCTAATCGGTATCCTCACATCCCTCCTACAAAGACTGCCACGAAAATTTGGTGGGGATAGATGGACGCTCACTCACATTCTACTCTGTTTTCATTACCTTCTCACAATGCTAATAATAATTGATTTGAAGGACAGAAAACTTCTTGAGCCGTACACTGGTAAACAGAGCCAAACATGTGAGAAACACAGAGAAACATACTTCATTTTTTCAGTCTTTGTTTTAGAGCAAGACCTCAAAAACAACTTGTTCTGGAAATTCCAAGGTAGCTTTGTAAGTAACAGCACTGCTGAATATTATTGATCATTTTGCAGATTAGCTGCATTCAGAGCACAGTAAAACTGCAGGAGAGGCAGCAAAATTGCTACTTCTATTCATAACAGGAAGAAAACAGGTCTCTTCCCTCTGACCCACTAGCCTTCCTGTCCTACTTCCCATCTTAAGAGACACGGAAATCGGCAACAGTAGCAACACAAAGTGGATTACCAAGACAGGAGGTATACAGCATTGCCCATCAAGAGTGGGGTTTGGTTTTGCTGGTGGTAGTTTTTTGTTTGTTTGTTTTTTAAACGCAAAAAAAAAAGAGTAAAAGCAGGTAACTGCTTAAACAGGGAGATGCACAGTAGACAGAGACTGTGGAAATGGGATACGAAAAACAGAGGGTCAGAGTACTGAAGTCACAAAACTGCAGTGGTAAAGTCAGAAGAATGTCATGAAACACTGAGACCCAATTTAAAATCATCATTAAAACTAAAAGCAATATTGTAACATGCATATTAATATAAGTGCAGCCAAATGCATCAAACTTTCCTAGCAATCAAAAAAAAAAAAAAAAGGTACTTGAGATATAAAAATAACTGTAACAAAATTTAAAATTTCTGTTGTGTAGCTGAAAATTTATCTCCTTTAAAGCTGGCAATCTGACACGAAAGCGAAGCTATGTCTTATGCAGATGTATTCAGAAAACTTCAGAAAATATGTCTGAATGCTCAGTGAACCTAGGGAGAAGCAGCAGAGATACTGCATGACAGAATGCACAACTCAGAGTAATTCGTTTATGCCAAGCAAGCGACACAGACTGCAAAACTTTCTCCTTGCTGTTCCATCTCTTATGCAGACCATGCTTAGTGAAACCTAGCAGGGACATCTGTCCAATTAACACCTCATTCTACTGTCTCAGCAAAGAAAAAAGTCACTACATTGCTGCTCTTAAAACATAGAAGTAATTCCTCACTACATCTCAAGTTACGATGAAAGTTTACAATGGTTTGTTAGTCAGGTTATTACTAATGGTATTATTAAATATAATAAAGGGCATTCCAAAGCTTTAATTTACATGTCAAAATGCTGAACCACTGCATATTCAAAGGTAACAAGCCTTTTTTTTTTTTTTTTTCCTTTAGGATGCTTTTGGACATTCCGCTAAGTACAGAGGCCACAGCTTTAGAAAATGGGTATCTAAATTAAATCCTTAAATTTAAACATAGCGAACATTCCTTGCCCCCTTCCACCCACCTTCCTTAGCATTATGCTACATCTGAACTTCCGAAGACATTGTGCCAATACTACAATGTTGACAATGGCTAAGAAAGATAGCTTTACCATGTTTTATAACCTACCTGTTTCCTAGGTGACTATTTAAGACCTGTCATCGGTAGAAGAGAATTCCTGCCACCCTTCATGAAACAGTAAAGCATAAATTGTTCCAAAACACACTGCTTACTACTGTTTGTACCCAAAAGACTTCATTTTCAAAACTATTAATTTGCTACATCACAAGTGCAACATTTATCTTTAAGAGAAATTCTGTAATTCATGTACTGCAGAAAAAGGAATTTACTTCTCAAAACATAATATATCATGTACCTTGATGAGTCCAAGTGTCAGATGCCTGCCTAAGCATGTGTAAATAACACAGCTCCAAAAGAAGGGCAACAAAAAATAAACACAACTTGAATATTAAAGAATGGATTGCGATAATTTTGTGCTGCTGTAAGGCACAAAGAAGTAAGCTTGGAAATGTGAAAAGCCGGAAACTTCCACATGCATGATGATAGATTCCAGGGAGGTTTGTTTGTTTCAACTCAAACAGCTTCTATAGTCCTGAATTACATGATGCATTTTTGAGACTTGAGTGCAGTTCCAATCTCCAACAATCAAAGAAATATTGCATATTAACATAATCTACCTAAAATTTCAACATCTTCAATGTAAAGAAACAGCTACCTTAAAACACAAGATCTATTTATAAATGGTACTTTCCTGTACTTATGAAAACCAAACAAAATCTCATATGCTATGCCAGCTAACATCAGATAAATTACAAGAAATTTTTCTTCTTCGGTACAGATGCAAAATCTTAACCAAGTATTTCTTCTCTGCTCTGCTACATTGCAAATACAGAAGCTGGGGGATGGGGGTGGTAGTGTCAGTGACTAGAAACATTGATGTCTACAGGAAAATTCTCCAGAAACTAAAACCTCTTCATTCTGGCACTATTCCTGGAGAGAGGCTGGAAAACACCATCTGAAATAAATTATGAATAGGCATTTTTGACACTGACACTTATATTTCTTAAAACATTGTATGAGAAAAGAAAGCATTGCACATACAAGACAGGCACAGCACACAAATACAGAAATGAACAAAAATTACTTTGGTAGTTGCCCTAAAACATTAGCTAACTTTTCCCAATATTTCTCACTGTTATACTTACAGAACCTTAAACTGTGAACAGACAGGTTTTTGCCAAGGTCACCTAGTTTCACATTATCTTCTATAACCTCAGGTGGAAAAACGCTTACAAGCTCCTACAGTATCACAAACTGAATTAAAACAAGTATTAAGCAACAACACACTAGGGAAACTATTTTTAAGTCTTCTGTAATGGTGAAAACTCCCAAATGAGTTTGGCATTATTTTGCGCTATACTGAAGTTCTATTTCCTGATGCCAACAGGTTCTGTGCTTAAAATATACAAGATATTAAACTGCAGTGTAAGACAGTTAACATTATATTGTACACCTGCAAATATGAAATGGTATCTTAATCACTGAGGCTAGGTCTGCTCTGCCTAAAACCAAGCTACATGTGGAGTATGAAGCTTTAGCATCAATGAGAACCTTATTGTTTCACAGTATGACTGACATCTTTTACAGGCAAAGGTTGGTAACAATTGGCAGAACATTGACTTCACTGAAGTTAGTAACTGTTAAAACCTCAGCACGCTCCGCACTTCAGCAATTAGAGAAAGAGGCTATCAAAGAAAATCACCGTAACATGAATAGTGGATGTACCAGGTCAGGCAGGGATGGAGTTAATTTTCCTCAAAGCAGCTGTATGGTGCTATGCTTTCAATTTGTGACTAAAATAGGGTTGGTAACGCACCAGTTATTTGGCTATTGCAGAGCAGTACTTGTACAGCTTCAAGGCTTTCTCTTTCTCCCACTCTCGGGGAACACTCCCAGCAAGGAGGCAAGAAGCTGGGAGGGGACACAATGTGGACAGCTGACCCAGACTGACCAAAGGGTTATTCCATGTCATATAACCCCATGCTCAGCAGTAAGAAGTGCAGGGAGGGAGTTTTGCAGGGAGGTAGCCCCTGCTCCGAGCCTGGCTGGGCATCGGTCTACTTGCGGAAGGTTGTGAGTTACTACACCTTTGTACACCTGCTTTGTTTTTTTCCTTCCTCCTTCCTTCACTTATTAAACTATCTTTATCTTGACTCACAAATTTCCTCACTTTCGCTCTTCCAATTCGCTTCCCATCCTGCTGCAGGGGGAGTGAACAAGAGGCTGCGTGGTGCTTAGTTGCTGGCCAGGGTCAACCCACCACGGTGTATGACCTGCTTCGCCTTCCCTTCAACAGCTAGCTGTTGACTGTGCTTCCAGATCTGAGGAATGCAAGGACAATCTGCTCATACAGTTTCAAAGCCTGTGAACTATAACTTTTAAGACTATTCTGACAGAATTATTATCAGAATAAGAATTGTATAAACTTGTTATAATAATGCAAACAATCTAAAATACAAACTAGAACATAGCAAGGAAATAAAACTCACACGTATAGGAAAGCGTTCACTATGGTTAATCCCACAGAATAATCCCAGAATTTGGAAATTAAGAAGAAAAGGAGAACCACAAGGGGGGGCGAACAGGGACAGGATCTTATTTTATTAATTCAACAACGTTTCTCAGGTCCTTCTAGATAAATAAATATTTTATAAACATTACTTCATCCTGAGTGACCTGCTTCCTGGTTGTCATCACTGATTTTTTCCACCAGCTGATGCATCTTCCAATACCAACTGCTCTTTAGCACTGAATTCTCCTTAAGTATCAAGACAAACTCTGCAGAAAAAGCACGTATGCAAATAACTAAAAAATATTGATAGTTTCTGAAGACTGTTAAACAAGCCTATTAAAGACAGGAATTCCAAGCACAGGATATGGGACAAATCTATCTTTTTTGACCAAACAGCCCCAGACGTTACTTAAATCAGCATTCTGAAACACAGAGATGCACATAGTTGTGCATCTGAAAGCTGCAGGACCACACTGATTATCTATCCTACTCTCCCACCGAAAAAAAAAGCATCAGTTTAGTAGATGCTAAATAACATTTTAGGAACATTTCACTTGGATGATGCTATGGAACTGGCGAGACTGTTAATGCCATCAGTTCAGAAACTAAATCATCAAGCCACATCCACCTCTGCTAAACCTCTGCATGCATTTCCCGTTGTTCACAGAAGATCCCTCAACTACTATTACATTAGTCATCCTCACCATCAAAGACTTCTGTCACGCCCCCAAAATTACATTTGGACAGAAGACACTATCACCAACCTCTCTCTGCCTTTCCAGAAAAGGAAAAAAAACCCAACCAAAACAAAATCCACATTGCTGTCCCACTTCTCTAAGTGCATTCTGCAGTTTAAGTCATATGCTATTTGAGAAATAATTATTTCAGATCATATCCAGCACAAAAACAGTAAACTTAAAAGTAATGTTCAGCTTAAGCTGAACAATTAAGGACATTGTACACTAGTGACATAGTTGATAGCATTATTTCCGTACATTCTGTATGGTATGTTTAAATATTTTGATGGGTTTCATATTTTGTACCAGCCATGGAAACTGGTTTGCTGCTAGATGACTGTAAAAGTGAGATTTGGTAAGTAATTATTAGAAATCTTATACTAACACTGTGACTGAAACAATAGACAAAAGCATAGCCAAGCATTTAACTAGTAGAAGTAGATACTCCTAAGTTTTGCAGTTCTTTGCTCTTATGACTGGATGTTCCTGTATGCCAGACGACAGCAACGTTGGAACTGACCCCATGTGATTGAAACTCCGTTAAGCTCCAAGATCAAAGAACAAGGACAAGAACAAAGACTTCAAGGACAGCCAACAGAATCTCAAATGGGTCCGTAGTCATAAAAGCAGCCCTTCGACTCAAATGAATTCTTCATTGTGCATGATCGGATGTAGGCAGCACTATGATAATCAGTTACAATAATTTTTATGTATATGTATACTAATCTGATTAATATGTAATTGTCACCCCATATAACCTTTATGTGCTGAAGCTGCGGCATGTATGCGAGGTGGAATTATTCCCGGTACATCCAGCGCTGCAATAAAGAATGCCTGCTTTCTAAAACTCCAAAATGAGTCTTAGAGGGTTTCTCCGACCGGCTTTTCAGTATCATAGTGATAGCAGAGAATGGACTAGCCAAGCTTTTTGTTCCAGTACTTCTCAGAAACAATTATTTTCTGCAAGGATTTGAAAGTCAGCACTCCATTTTCCCTAGAGTTATAAAAACACATTATTATCCACTGCAGCCTAATATTTTCAAGCTTATAGAAGATTAAGAGTTTTACATAGGTGTTTTTGGAAAAATTTAAGTAAATGAATATTTAGAAAACATCAACTTCCCATTCTATTCGTGTGGTGCAAAGTAGAGCATTAGAGCCAATTTGTTGTTGATGTTAGAAGGCATTCTTAATGAACAGGTTTGGGAGTCAGGTACAAGACTAATCAATAAAGTTTATGACATTTGGGAAACGTGTTATCAAAGCGGGAACATTAAATGTTCCCATCACATTTCAGCAGCTGTAGCTGAAAGCTCAGAAAATTCTTCTTAAAAGTCATCCTAAAATGACAGGTGGCATTCTAATGCTCTCAGAAAAAGCTGACAGCATCAAAAAAGCTCCTAGCAGTCACAGTAATTAAATTGATATTGCAAATGATGACAATATGTATATAAATATTAACTACAGCATCTAAAACACCCCACTGCAAAGTACTTGGGAAACCACCATCATTTTTATCATCCTCTGATCTCCCTCTCATTTAAGTTATTTCTAATACCTAGTTGAGCTGCACTGAATCATGTATTTCAAGTGCACGTGAATTACAGACGTTCAGAGTAACTTTTACTTCCTGCCCTACAATACATCAGGGCATATAAAAAAGCATATTAAAAAATTTACCATACTGACATTACAATTTTATTTAACACAGGCACCAAGCCTAGTGTGTATTTCGGAAAGTGGTAGCCTTTACTAAGTACTAGCCTCGGAGTTACTTGCATCTTTTCAAAATAAGCCTTATTATTACAATTCATTGATTCTACAACATATCTTGATTCCTCTTCTCATCATCCTCTATTCCTGCTAGCAATTGCCACACCTTGTTCGGATTCGTAAGCAATCTTAACCATACTTTTGCATTTCTTCCACAATGTGAATCAGCTTGAAAAAATACATGTATATTTTTAACTAGCATCATGAAACAAAGAGCACCTTCTCTTAAACAGCAGATATGTATATCCCAGTACCATCGAAGAGTGCTCAGCTTCTTTAAACTTCTACATTCAAACATTCCAGTTTAAGCAAATTGGA
Organism: Elanus axillaris; assembly: GCA_026212715.1. Taxonomy (NCBI): domain Eukaryota; kingdom Metazoa; phylum Chordata; class Aves; order Accipitriformes; family Accipitridae; genus Elanus; species Elanus axillaris. The sequence continues at coordinate 6,892,077 of JANZLQ010000002.1, forward strand.
AGTGGGGTTTCAACCTGGAGCTTGAATCCCAGTAGAACTTCTAGTCTTCCATTTTTAATTGCTATAAGCTGAAAAAATTGTTTTGTAAAAAGACACAGCCTCAAACCCCTTTCAAGCCTTGTTCCTTTGCTGACACTGATTTCAAAATACCAATAAATGCCAGAAGTAGTAGCAGGTTTATGTCACGATCACCCATCTACCAGCAACTTATCACTGACATACAAAAGCTTCATAAAATAGTATCCAAAAAGAGCTCAGATGAAGCAGCTACTGTTGTAAAACAAATGCATTCAAGATGTTCCTGAGATCATCTACACAATTATTCCCATCTCTGTTCTATGTTAGTTCTCAAGACTCTACACTCCGACTGAATAAGACTCCAATCCCATCATTTTGTACTAAAAAAAAAAATCCATACTATCTATAATTATGTTATTAACTATTAATTGTGTTACATATTATATATTATACAGACCGGATACAATTGTATAATATTTTTCCTGTAAGTAGGAAGAATAATGCTCTATCACGATAATCCATACTGCTATTATTTCCAAATTAAAATTGGATTTTTAAAAAATAATCTGGAAATGATTAAGTTGTCTATTTTTCCAGTGTTTCAAAACTACCTCCTATGAACGATACTTTAAAAAGCTTTTATAACACATTTTGCAATTTCAGAGAATTAATCTTCTCTCCAAAAATGCATAATCTACATCTTACTAAAAAGGTATATGCATTGCAGGGGCTCAGCATACTGGACTATCCATCCTTTTTAGCAGTAGAATCAAGACAAGAATTGAGGAATACAAATCTCTACCTCTTTCTGTACCAGGTTCTCACAGAAATGTGTGATATTAAAACTGATACGCTAGTCCGTATAAATGTTAATCACTCATCCCTTTTAAGAAAGTGTTTGAAAACAGGAATATAGTGGCATTATAGTATATAAATATATGCATCACTGTAGTAGCTTGGGGTTTTTTTAATCCCATGTTGTTAAATGTATCTTAAGAATAAAGTCTACTACAGATCTCTCCTTATAAAAGCTACACCATCAGCAACTTCTGGTCTTTCTAAAACAGAAATGCTATTTTTAAAAACATAAAAGGTACTGCTTATGGGATTGCTTTGCTGGAAGTATCAACTGGGAAGTTATACTGATAGATGTACTTTTTATAAAAGCAAGTTTTTTCTAGAAAAGCTTGTTCATCTTCAACATTTGTAACAGGAAAACATGTCAGTTCGTTTTGGTTTTAGTCAACAGTGTAGGTAAATACAGAAAGGTCGAGACTGCTCAAATGGTTTACCACATCTCAAACATTGCAGGCTGCGCTACTGCACACCACAGAACGGCGGCCTTTTCGCAGTCCCGCTCCTGTCTCACACACGCAAGCGGGCAGAACTACCATATTGTCGTGGATAACCTGAGCCACCAACTAGGCACCATGGAGCTGCTCACCCAGCTCCCCTCCCTCCCGGTGGGATAGGGAGGAGAACTGGAAAACAATTTAATAGCTAAAGGAAAATAAAATGCAGTAATACTAACAACAACATCAACAACAATAATGTACTATAATAAAATAATATTTAAAAAAAAACCAAAAAACCCAGGAAGAGACAAGTGATGTGCAGTGCAGTTGCTCACCACCTACTGACCGATGTTCGAGGACCGATCCGCCCCTCCCGGCCAACACCCCCCAGCTTATATCCTGAGCATGACGTTCCGTGGTGTGGAATATCCCTCTGGCTAGTTCGGGTCAGCTGTCCTGGCTCTGCTCCCTCCCAGCTTCTTGTACACCTGCTTGCTGGCAGAGCGTGGGGAACTGAAAAATCCTTAGCTTGGGACAGGTGCTGCTTGCCAACAACCAAAACATCAGTGTCTAATCAACATTATCCTCACACTAAATCCAAACCACGCTGCACCAGCTACTAAGAGGAAAACTAACTCTAGGCCAGCTGAAACCAGGACACATACGTAACGCCCTATGATCTTTTCTGGGAAGATCTCAACATTCCCTACAAACATTTTTACACAATATCTCTGAATGTAGGGAAGAAATTCATACTAACGTTCTTGCCAGCCAAGAGTGCGATCACCTCCCAGATGGAAGTTCAAGGTTTTGTTCAATAGCTAAAAGCACTATTTCAGAAATCTAGGTCAAAAAAAAAAAAGAAAAATACCTTATCACCAGTTGAATTTTCCCAGGCACTGTATTTTGATGCAGGAAATATAATAAACTACTTCTGACTTCACCAAAACAATTAAGCTTTATGCCTGTACATCTTAAAAATAATCTGAAAGACTTGATTTTCCAGTTTTCTGCAGTATCTTAACAGGGCCCGGCTTTTTCAGGAGAGTTGAAATTATAATTTTTAGTGAATTGGTTAAAACATTACTAGTAAATTCTGTATCAAACCACATTCAAATGGTCAAAGATTATGCGATTGACTCAAGACTTGGAGATGTACAATCTGGTATAGAATCTGCTGCCTACGCTTCAAGTTTGGAAAATGGCAGAAAAATTTAATCATTCTGAAACACACACATTAAATACACAGCACTATCTTCCTAACCAAAACATTTTCAGTAGAGCAAATAATGTTCAAATCATGTAAATCTAAGCTGCAACTTGACTTGTATGAATAATTTCAGCTTTGCAGTACCATTACTCTGAGCCAAATAATTCAAAAGAATATCTGATAAAAAAATACAAATTAATTAGATGACAAACTTTTAAGACTACATGCATCACGTTATTAAGTGAAAGCACAAACCAGTAACTCTTCTGGAGTATTCCCACACAAACATTTATATTGACAGGACTACTCAAAAAGCCAATTAAACTGAAAACAACTCACAACTTCAACAGTGCTGCACACACTGAATGCTGGTGATCTCCAGTTTAGACAAGGAAGTGACAGAGTTGACATTTCACGATTGCTGAGATTCTCCCAGTTAGGACTTCCTCTGTGGAGGCAGCCAGTGATTGAGAACTTTAAAACATACATACATACATACATACATACATATATATATATATATATAACCACACTGGCACAGTAGATGGGAACCAGATGGCCTATAATGACATTGAATAATCGTGAAATCCAACTTATAAGTTTATTGGTGTCATTTGTGTAAAGGCTGCATAAAGCTTTATTTCCTTCATTTGAAAGCTTTATGAAAAATGGGTTGTACTTTTAAACTTAATACAGTTTTAAGAACAGGGCATCCGAATAGCTCTGAGCATGAGAAAGAACAGAATTGGAAAAAGACATTGAAAGGAACTGATGATATAACTACCTCCAGTATGAGAGGTAGGAAAGAAAATTTAACTTTCCCTTTACATCATTTTAGAACTACAGAACTCACAGTGTGAGTACACAACAATTGGGTTTAATATCTTAGAGAAGCAATGAAGGATGGAACAAAGCTCTTCCCTGCCAAAAAAAAGTAAGTTCTTTCTGAAAACATACTTGATAAAAATTTGTTCTGCTATACTTCTGTACAGCTTCTAACTTCAATGTCTAAATCCCTTATTTATAGGGAATAACTTGCATACCATTTTACAGTTAAATTATCTGGATCAAGTATAACAGGAAAAACACAAAAACAAAAACAACACAATGAAAATCCCGTGCACAACAATAAAACTGCACTGGCTCCTTGTCAGCACTGAGTAAACCTTACTGCATGTAGAGATCCTTAGATGAAATTTTGATTGAGTTTTTTTTAAAAGAAATTCCAAACATTAAGTAGGCCTTTTTAAACCTGAAGAAGTGAGAGCACAAATGAGTGCACACAATAGGGTTCTCAGACAACTGAAAACACATTAACATAACTACTCACATATTTCATTACCATTACTACGCTAAACCTACAATCCATCACACTGTTAAAGAAGTCCATATAAAGTAACAGAAATCAGTATCATCAAACACTTGTCACTGAATCCCACGTGTATTTTTTCCATCACTTAAAGTTTTGCCTCCGAGATAAACAGCTAATAGATTACGAGGCATTTCTTAATTTTTCTGAAAATTAAGAGCTGTTTCTTCAGTAGTAAAGCTTAAAAAAATAATGAGCTAGTGGTGAACGAGGTCACCGAAAGTGAGTTTCTCAAAGGAAACTGGTTGACTCTGATTATGCTTTAAGCAGCGTGAGATAGCTGCAAGAGGCAATAGAAGGTGAAGATGGTTAGCACCGTAACAAAAATTAAAATTAAAAACTAGAAATCCAAGTACAATTACTATTCAAACATGGCTAAAAGTTCTACAGACCCAATTTGAAAGTAGGATTACCTATGTGTTATGCAATGGTCTATTATGTTTCGATTATATTCTGAATTAGTTTGTACAAAATAAATGAACCTAGCAAAAATCTTTATGTGATAAACAGTTCCCTGACAAATTAATTGCATTGTATCAAAAGGTAAATGCACACAGCTCTGAAGTATCTATTAAATGTCTGAACCACTCTGGATACAATTACTTCCGCAGAGTCTCTCATGCAACCAAAAGAGACTGGCTTAATTACAAAACACACTATCAGTGCAATATACACTTAATGCCATCACTCCCCTCTCACACAATAAGCCAAGAACTGCAACAAACTAGATAATATTAGGATGCTTCATTTAAATTTATGACAGAAAAATTAGGCAGAAATATTAGGCAGAAAAATTCTTAAATCCTAGGATAATCTGTGAAGAGGTATTTAAATCACCTAGATGGAATCTGCTTAAGTCACATGCTAAGATTCATAAGACTGACCTAAGGCATTTTTCTGAATAATAAATGCATATATTACTGCTCTGATTACATTCTGATAGCAAATCTTAAGTACAGTCTCAAAAAACTTAAAACACATTAGTGTCTACTCACATACTAAATATGCCCTTTCTGAAGAAAAAGACAAATTTCAAACAACAACAATAATAATACTACTACCTGACAAGGATGTATTCTTTTGTTGGTACGTTATGTTTTGGCTCAGGGAAGAGCTACTATTAGTTTGTAGGATCTTCCAGGTATAACCAGTGAACTTTTGCAACAAATATAAAACACAAGCAGAGATTTCCAGCAAAAACACCAACACTGAAATCAAAATAATTTGTTTTGCTTTACTTGCTAGATTATGAAAGTGAGTCTCCCTAACACCACACCGGAAATATTACAATCTGTCTGAACTGTAGAAGACATACTGATATATATATATATGTGTTGCCTCGGTCTCAGTGAAGCCTTTTAGGTTTTGTTCTGTGTGAATGTAATTCAACAATTATTCCTCTGAGCATAAAATCAGAACTAAAGAATTAAAGGAATAAGAATTTTTTAACTTACTTGGAGATGTTCAAATAAACATCTCAATTAAAAAAAAAAAAAAAAAAAAAGAGAAATTAAACCCCTGCCTATCTTTAAATGAAATAATGGCACCACAAAAATCTGTCAGTCAGTACTATTCTTGACAACATACTGCCTTGTCTTTCTGTAAATAATGGAAAGCTTTAGTGAGAACTCATGCACACAACTTCTTCCTATTAAGTAGGAAAAGAAAGAGTCTTCCCATGATGTTTTCTAGAGCAAAATCCCACAAAAAATTTGATGTGATAGGGAAAGAGTAGTTGCAAGGAATAAAAAGAAATACTCATTATTAGAGTAGTCCAATACTGGTTCTTGGAACCTGACCAAAATAAAAAAAAAATTAAAGATATATATATATTTTTAAAGTAAGCACATTTAAAGGTGGGTTCCAATCTAAAGAGGTTAACCCCCAATAGTTTCTCTACATACTATACACTATTTTTCACCGAGTAATCTAAACCAAAGGACATAAAGTTAAAGAAGTTCTAAAACATACCAGTTTTATTCCTAATCTTTCTCAGAAATTAAACCGTTATACACAGAAAAAAACCAAACCTATTTCATGTTTACTGATACCTGTTCTTTACATTTGCTTCTCTGTCATCTAGTCATCTATTTAATACTCAAGAAACGAAACCATTAACCTGCAACTACATTATTTAGTAGACAAAAAACCCAAAAAAAGCAAGCAAATTGAAGCTCACAGCTCTATGGAAATTTTATTTTTCCCATGAGCACATACTATTTTAACAGACATGCAGAGTCTGTTCGCAGGAGGAGGTGTGGCTATGAACCATAGAATTCTTTCATTGAACAGCAATTCTAAACAAACCAAAGCCATAATTATTAAGCAGATCCTTTCCTTCCCAAAGTTTAAGACAGGCTAATAAAATTGGTTACAAGAAGGACAAGTAAGATCTCACACCAGCCAAAACCAGCACCTAGACCCTGACGAAATAAAATCAAGCTTCATGTACAGCATACTGTCCTTTAAGTGGAATATGCAATCTGCCTGTGATAGTTGTAAGATCTAGAGAATACTCCCCATAAAAAAGTAAATTCCAAGAATACCAATTTCTAAGATTCCCCTGACGTTTAGCAAACAGTTCTCAAACCGCTAGCTAACAACTGCTTGTATTCTGTCCCCCTCAGTCCCAGAGACCCATTACAAGTTGGCTTTTATCGTCCAAGATTACAGAATGCAGATGACACCAGTGCCATATGGAACCCTGTCTTCCCTCATAGGAGGCTTTTTGTTTTTAAAGAAATCCTAGGCATTTATTGACAACCTCTCAAACAACATTAACATGGCTCCTCATCTTAAACTCAAATTTTGGAACGCTGTCACCATTTTTGCATAATTTGAAATGGACAAAATCTCAACTCAGAAAGAGAACTTCTTAATTTTCTGATTCACTCATTGCTAATACATTAGTAATGCAGCAGAATCGCTCCTTCTGCTCACAGACATATGCCAAAGCACTCTCTTCTCACCACAGGTACCAGCATGTAACTTTCAGTCAGCCAAAACAATTAACATAGCTTCATAGTCAGTATTTTAATTTTCTATCTTGATTGTGTTTGAAATAGAAAAATGAAATGTCAAAAAATAATCAGCAGCCGCATCAGTTACGACTTTTCCAAAATTACTAATCATTTTTCCCCGACTATGTTTCACTTTCTGACAAAGTTCCAAGAGGCAGTTTTTTGCTAAATGGAGTACGCATCTTGGGTTGGTTGGTTTTACTCCTACCTGAGGAATAATCAACACCGTTGGTTTTTTTTTACTAGGAGAAAAAGCCAAACAGGCTTCACTCGGGCAGCTGCAAAGCGGTTAAGTAGCCTGGAGCAGATGAGTTTAGAAGGATGATCCTCTTGTTACAAGAGTCTGGGAAAAGAGAATGAAGCTCCAAGAGACTTCAATGAAAGTCAGTTGAGGTGAGGAGAGACAAGCTGGAGTAAGTAGGGCTACAGCTAACTGGAAACAGAAGACACTACTGGGAGAAGAGTGCCATGACAGCTGGAAAAACCAAAGCTGCTGGTCTAGGGCAGAAAACCCCTGATGTCTTCCACCGGCTCTGTACATCAGGGACAGCTGAGTCAGGAGGACTGCGAAGTCGTCACCGTTTGTCCTCCAGCCTAAACAAGGCCCTGAAAGACTGACTCCTTACTTTTCCTCTCTCCCATCTCCTTCAGAACTATCTCTGGGCCCTTCCACAATGTTCTTGTCTCTGCTTTTAGAGATGATAGGCTTGGATTACCAGATGAATAACCGGTGGATCTGAAACTGATACTTCAACACACCTACAAGATATTCTACAAAAAAGAAAATACTAGAAGAATTTTTAAATGCATTTAGAAGGAAGTTTGAAATTGTATGTTCCTGCTTCGTACATACAATTTTTATTTCTATTTGGCTGAGGGAAGGGGGTTGTTAAACAGTTCTATCTTCCAGGATTCTTAGGGTTGTTTGTTAAAAAATTTTCTCATTCAAATATGCAACAGGCTCAAGCACCTTACTCTCCAAGTAGATCTTAACAAAACATTTAAAAAAACTAATGTTACAAACTATATAAATTCTTATGACTCCTTCTGGAAGGTATAGCTGGTAACATGTTTCTGTACTGAAAAGGACTCTGAAAAGAAGTGGAAGTGAGCATCTCAACATCAAGTCAGAAATCAAACATTAATCTCCTCATTTGCTAACTGAACCATGCCAGCCTCAAGACACCCTCTTACCCAGAAATAACCAACTCCAGCCTTTTCAAGTGGCCTTCAACGCCTAGCACAGCTCCTGCAATACCTCCACCTCCGCAGCAATCTTCCCTTTTGCTTTTCACTCCCGACTGAAGCTTAGCATTCAGGTTCTTAGAGCCTCTAATTCTTATAATGCTAATTTTCCTGTTTACACCATACAGTTCATGACTGAGCTGTAACCATTGATTTCATCATATTCATTGTTCTTTTTAAACTGCAAAAATACTGAAGCCAATTCTGCAATTTAAGGTAAAAACTGCTATCATTAACATTCAATTATAATACAAGCTACACCTACATCTATACAAACATAAACATAGTTAGTACTGGTACATTATGTGCAAATGTGTACAGTGATTTCTTCCATACCCAACAGCATCTCATGCTATTCTTGCAACTGATTGAAAAACAATTTGCTGTTCAGATACGATCAAAAAATCAGTTCATAAAAATAAGACAAAATAACTGCATTTAATGTTGACAAGTGGGTGTGTGTAAACTGTGGCCTCTTTTTGTCAGGGAAAAAAACAGCTACACCTGGTTTGATGATCGCAAATATTTTCCTTCTGGCTTATCAACTTACATGAAAATTACAAGCAAAAAAAATTTAGTTTAAAAAAATACTGATGCAATTATCACACAGAATACATATTTTTAAGTCAGAATTTTTCAATTCAAGTGTGCAAATCTGTTACTTAAGCTATTTCAAACCTCTGTAAAAACACCCGCAATTCTGACCTTTTGTTATATCTTTTAATTTCAATTTTAGCTAAGGTGACCTTTGTTTTGTAAAAATCTTACTTTCTACAAAGGAAATCAGAAATTATAGAAGTACTGAAATATAAGAAAACAGACTGGTTAAATCTCCAGCCAAGATCGG
>JANZLQ010000002.1:6911520-6923413 GCA_026212715.1 Elanus axillaris
CCAGGACAGCTGACCCGAACTAGCCAGAGGGATATTCCACACCACGGAACGTCATGCTCAGGATATAAGCTGGGGGGCGTTGGCCAAGAAAGGGTGAAAAGTTTTGTATATGAAGGACTTAAGCCTATATATTAAATCTTATTCTTACCTACCATAGCGAGAATATTAACGTCCTCCTGAAGGACAACCATTGCTGGTACAATTCCTACCGTCATGCATAAAATGCAACATGGAAAAGTTGTTAAATTTTGCCGAATCTGTACGATGTTATCAAGGAGAGCAAGTGCACCTGCCATCCCATCTGTCCTCTCTTCCAGTCTTGTCTTCACTATTCTCTCTCTCTGCACCATGCAGGATGTTATGTGGTAGAAGTGTCAGAGATGCGCCAGAGACATCATATGGCCCAGCTGTAAGAGATTCCTACATGTACAGACACACCAATAATATGGACTTACGGGCATGAGCTTGTTATTTCACATGCATTTTTTCTTTCTTTTTTTTTTTCCTCAATTGTGTTTTGTGGTTTGCTCTTTTTCTGGTTTTGGTATGTTATTTTAAGCATGAGAATTATTTATAGCATTCAAATGTATTTAAATAAACCTCCATTCTGTAAGTCAACTTTTTCCAATTATCCTTTATAAGTAAATTTTTGCAACCAAAACTCTGAGAAACATTATTCTTCGATGCCCCCCCCTGTTGTGGTTTAACCGCAGCCAGCAACTAAGCACCATGCAGCCACTCACTCACCCAGTGGGATGGGGGAGAGAATCAGAAAAAATAAAGTAAAACCTATGGGTTGAGATAAGTACAGTTTAATAGGACAGAAAGGAAGAAAATAATTATAATAGTAGTAGTAGTAGTAATAATGACAATAAAAATAGTAAAAGAATTGGAATATACAAACCAAGTGATGCACAGTGCAATTGCTCACCACTCACCCACTGGTGCCCAGTTAATTCCCAAGCGGTGATTCGCCCTCCCGCCAACTCCCCACAGTTTATATACTGGACGTGACGTCCCACGGTCTGGAATACCCCCTCGGCCAGTTTGGGTCAGCTGTCCTGACTGTGTCTCCTCCCAACTGCTTGTGCTCCTCCAGCCTTCTCGCTGGCTGGGCATCAGAAGCTGAAAAATCCTTGACTCGGTCTAAACACGACTTAGCAACAACTGTAAACACCAGTGTGTTATCAACCTTCTTCTCATACTGAATCCAACACCATACCAGCTACTAGAAGGAAAATTCACTCTATCCCAGCCGAAACCAGGACACCCCTTTTGCTCTTTACATGTAATGAAAATGTATTTCACATGAACTTTGGTTTAGAACTACTGCCAAACAAAACACTGAAATCTAACACATCTTGAATTAACACTGCTCTTTCAGAAAGCAACTCTGAAGGCAAAAAGGACTACAAAGGCATCCTTCTGGTTTAAGAGACAGGCAGGCTGGTCAATACACTTTCCTGATTATTAGCATTCGTAATAAGATACAATAACCTTTCAGAAGCAAAACATGCACTTCTCAGCTGCCAACATGCCCGTATAAGCAAGCAAGAGGAGGCTCGACTACTCTTCATCCGAAGATCCCATACTTTCATTAGTTTTCCAAATTTAATTTTTACTTTAAGACCATGAACATCACAACTGAAACTTCCCACAAGAATGCATAAGTGGTCTTTCCCCGCCCCCCCAGGAAAATTCCTATTTAAGGGGGGAAACGTAAAGAGTCAATACAGTAGCTAGGCAGTCCAGATCACCCGGGACATGTAAAACAGGTTGAGTTCTCTCGACAGCGACACAAACACAGGACTTGAGCCTTTGCCTCCTTTGCTCCAGATGACCCACAAACCCTACACTCCAAGCTGTGTCGAATCGCTACAGCATTTCATTTCTTCAGTCCGATTTTCCACAAGTCTTCAAAAGGTTTTGGATTTAGCCGCTGGAAAGATAAAATTTGTTTGTACCATGGCTACTCCCAATCTGTGACAAAACCACTTTCTACCAATGTTATTTTCAGAATAACATAGCAGTCAGTACGCTAACCACGTGATCACAGCACTATTTTAAGGAGTATGTCTTAGAAAGTTCTTGACTGTTTACAGTCAGAAATTGAAAACCTCCTATTTTAGTATCATTGATCAACAAACGCTTTCACTGCTCTAACAAAAGAATACCATTCAGTTTAACTTTTCTGCTAGACCCACAACCACTAGGAGGCATAATAGTGAGATCATTACCTGTGTTTATTATTGATCAATGACATTGTCCATTAGCTCTTTACTATGAAGGCTGAAATAATGCTTTTTGTCTTGATTATTATTTTTTTTAAACTAAAGAGCAGTCTTACTTTCTGTAGCAGGCCAAAAGTCTACCACAAATCTTAAAAACCGCTGCATTCACAATTTCCACCTAGATGAAAACAAGTTTCTTCTCTGAAGAGTGAATGTAAAAGTGACATTATAAAGCTACTACTAGTTTATTATCTCTCAGTGCCTCTGGACTAAGTGTCTTCAGTTTAAAACCACCTAGTTTTATCTCCCCTGGCACTGACGGCTTAGTGATCTAAAAATCTTCAGATTAAGCCACGTTCTTTTCTGCTACAAACAGCAGCAAAAGCAATCTCGTGAGGAAATTACATCCTTCACATGAAAGTAATTCTGCTGACTCTTTGTCGGTGACAGGAGTAACGAAACTGTATAGTTATCAAAGCGGACATTATTTGCTTGTTCTGCAGAACATAAGTTACTCATGATGATGGCATCTAGAGAGTATGAAAGTTCATATTCAAAACTGAAAGCAAGCTCGCAAAGTTAGCAACTCTTACTTCGTAAATGTGAAACTTAAACCAATCTGTTGTAAAGATCGGCAACCCAAGTTACACTGAGTTTGCATCCTCCAAGCAAAAAGCACATAGTCTTCAAAGGGCTCACATTTTCTCATATTTATCTGGATACCATAACAATAACAAGCAAGTTCTATGCTTGTTGGAATATTGTAAAATTATTCCTTTTTTTGAATCACAATCTATCGAAAACAGTGTCTCATTGTAAGTGATGCAGCAGTAATTCAGAGAAGTATTTCTCTTTACTGCAAATTCGCTCAAAAGTACCCAAAATACTCAAGTTACTCGAAAGCAACACACACAGAGCACTGGCGTCTGGTCCTCAGAACTGGCTATTTCACTCCGCAGACCTGCATCAAATCACTAATGTAGATGTAACCAGTACAGAGTAAAATTCTGCCTATCGAAAGGATTACCAGTAATTTGTAGGGAGTTCACACCCTCTGCACAGTACAAGAGTATTCAGATTGGCCTTACAGATTCTACCTGAATGAGCAAAGAGTAAATGGAACAGGAGCAAATCTGTTTGCAAAAGAATTGATTCTTAAGCACAGAGCATCTACACTATACACATACTTAGATGGGTGACTACTTCAGACAAGCTGTACTCTGGTCCCAAGACTTAATACCCGCTAGCAGCCAGACTGCCTTTTCTGTGCTCTTAAAGCACATCTTTTGGTTTCATTTTCTCCCCCATGAATCAAGTTTGTGTGCTCTGAGAATGCTCCACAATGCGAATGGACAGTGAGTGGGAGCACATACGTGTTCAGAACTAAAACACCGATATGGACGCATCCACAGACTACCAAAAATGACGATGATAAACGACACTGGGGAGAGGAGTGAGGCTTCAAACAGCACGAGCAGGTACTTTCAAAGGAATTATGAACACGCTGCTCTTACAAATCCAGATTGTAGCCTCTGGTTATGGGACAGAGACTGGGATTCTGTGACTTGGCCAAAGAGGGAAGGCTTAGCTTTGGGCCATTTTGCTCTAAAAATATTGCCTGCACGTGCACATAAGTTACAATGCTGTAAACGTATAAATACTGCTCAATTAGAAACTCCCTAGCTTTGTCACATTCGCATAGTATTCCTTTAAAGCGGTGTGGTTACCCCATAGAGAAGGGGTAATGACCACACCATCTTCTTCTAGAAGAGTATCCTTCTTTAAATACGCCACTGAAATACTTATACTCCTCTACCTTACATATTTTTCAGGCAGTTCACACCTTAGATTCCCATTACTTATTCTGCCCTTTGATGAAGTGAGGATAAAGGCAGATGAGTGAGCACAAAAATGAATTGTGAAAGAATAGCCAATTAAGCATGGTAATTCACAACTCATTCCTTCAGTAAGTCGCAACATACAACTAAAAAGGAGGTGTAATAAGTTCAGCAGCTGCTAATGACTGGATAATTGACCTTGGAAATTCCCACTTCAACTAAGCTACTTATCTATTCCTAAGTTTCTCAGTAGACTGCAACTGTTCCACCCATCTAGTTGTTATAAATTCCAGGGCAGTATTTACTGTCTTTACAGCAGATGCTCATACCTTTCCAGCACAAAAGAACGTCTGGAAAGGACAACCACAATTCAGGAAAAATATTTAATTCCTAAAGAGACTGAGACACACACTCATCTTTTTTACTACAAATTAAAAAATAAAACCGTATCTTATGCTGAAAACAGTAAGAGACTTACTCAAAATGTAGTATTTTTATTCTGCAGTCTGGCTGCCTACAGAAAAATAAAGACTTCAAAACACAGGTAATTTATAATAAGAGGAGAAAAAAAAATTATACTATCTCTTCCCTACAGATTGGATACACACGCACATACACCCTCCCCATGATAATGGGGCATCTTTGCTTTCTTCTATTATTCCTTCCTGTAACATAGGAAGTTTTAAAATTAATTTGCATGATCAAGTGCTTCTCAACCCCATAGGGCTTAGGCAACAGAATATACTCAGAAGCAAAGCTGACTTGCCTCGCGAAGCAAATAATGGTGTCTTCCATGAGTGCTATTTTCCAGTGCACTGAAGACAAGAAATCTCAAGGTTACACTGGGCCCCAAATCCTCAGGAAGTTACAAATAACCATTTTACCATGCATACTTCAAAGAACAAAAAAGTAACACTCTTCCTAATTCTTTCAAATTGTTCCTCCTTCCAGCTGTCTCACTTGCTGTCATTCCATCGGGATACGGGAACAACATTTTCACCCGTGAATCCCCTGTTCCAAAGCCCTGCCTTACCGGGGACTCCAGAAAGTACAGAAAATGTAACCAATGCTTCTTATTCCTTACGATTACATGATGCATATGACCCCTTCTTGTACACCAACCCACAGGTTATAACTGGCATCTACTAAGAGGTGGTAACAGCCTTGTTCCGGGTGGGTTTTTTTTATCTGTCACACAATATTGTCATGATGTACAAATCAGAACACTAAGAAAATTAATAACAATCAATGACCGAGACAAGACACGTCGCAATCTTCGTGAAGGCAAGAGGCAAGCCTATGCAGGTGACACTGGTAATTTTTTACTGTATACCAGCAGCGTACATGCCTAGCAGGCTTCCCAAAACACAAAGTTCCAGATACTTGACTTCCTTCCCCAGCTTCCTCACATTTCAAAGCCCTGACAAACTTGCAAAGGAAAGGAAAAGCATGCCTAAAGTGTTAGTAAATCCAACCTGCGTAGTAGAGTCAGGGAATAACAGGGATGATGGGCTAAGGGACACAGTAGGAAGCAGTAACAGACAAAGTCTCAAAGAAACAGAGTTAGCATAATTCTTCGACAAGTGTATACAACTGGAGGTTCCACTACAGGTAACTAGAACTGTTATTGCATATTGCAACTCTTCAGTGAGGAGTTAGTACTACTATCTCAAATTTGTCATCCAATCTAGCTGCTCTTATTTTGTGACTATCACACTGGCTAAAACCTACCATGAATTGTTAGCCAGATCCAGCAGTCACTCATTGATTGGAAAGGAGACTGTGAATAGGCAAAAGACAGGTTAACAAATTGCTTGGAGGATTTCTGAGGTGATCCATCTCCCGGTCTTCTAAATGTCATCAATCTGAAGAAAGGAACGTCGAGATTAACTGTTCTAGTGTGTGGGAAGCATCGTCTTTCAGGACTGACATAAGATCTTCAACAGCCACATATGGAAATCGGTTCCATTTGCTCCCTGGGTCCAACTCTATTTGATAATCTGCATCAGAGGTCTGATAAGTCTCCTGAAGAGGGAAACTTTGTCAGTGCTGAAATTTACCTATTCGATTCCCGAAACAGCAATACCAGCTACTTCCAAAAGAAGCCTGAAAAAAAATGAGTATTTCCAGACAAGAGAACACTGCCTGAACCAGTAGCAAACTTCACAGAATAAGAAACTGTCCACAATATGCTAATCATCATAGTCGTGGAGTCCACGGATTTGAAATCTGCCATTAGAACAACCACTTACAGAGCAGGGATCTGGTCAGATAACCTAACCCACTGTCATGGTTGAACCTCAGCCAGCAACTAGAGCACCACACAGCCGCTCGCTCACTCCCACACACACAGTGGGATGGGAGAGAGGATCAGAAAAAAAAAAAGGATAAAAAAAAGGTAAAGCTTGTGGGCTGAGATAAGAACAGTTGAACAGAACAGAGAAGAAGAAAATAATAACAATGACAACAATAATAAAATGACAATAGAAATAATAAAAGGATTGGAATATCCAAAAGAAGTGATGCACAAAGCAATTGCTCACCACCTGCTGATAAGAACAGTTTAGTAGAACAGAAGAGAAGAAATTAATAATGGCACTTATAGCGTTAATAAAAGGACAATGGTAATAAAAGTATTGGAATATACAAACGACGCACAGTGCAATTGCTCACCACGTACCAATCGATGCCCAGTCAGTCCCCGAGCGGCGATCCCCCGCCCCGGCTCCCCCCAGTTTACATACTGGACGTGACGTCCCATGGTCTGGAATACCCCCTCGGCCAGTTTGGGTCAGCTGCCCTGGCTGTGCCCTGAGCCAACTCCTTGTGCCCCTCCAGCCTTCTCGCTGGCTGGGCATCAGAAGCTGAAAAAATCCTTGACTCGGTCTAAACATGACTTAGCAGCAACTGAAAACACTAGTGTGTGTTATCAACCTTCTTCTCATATTGAACTCAAAACACAACACCATACCGGCTACTAGGAAGAAAATTAACTCTATCCCAGCTGAAACCAGGACACCCAGGCAGCTAATGACATCTCTGTGGTTAGAACAGATGCTCAGGAATGTTTCTGACGATTTACGCAAATTCTAGATAAACTGAGTTTCATCTAGGAAGACTGTAGGTTAAGCACTCAAGTAGTGTGTGATAGCCAGGGTACTCCGAACAAGCAACCCATACTATATACTCCGATAGAGAAGCATGTGGCACACTCAGAGCTGCAAGGGACATTATGATCAAAAGTGCTCGATATGCATGCTAGAGTCGCATTTAGACCTACAGCAGGTAGACAAGAAAGCTAACATTTACGTCCTAGATATGAATGAGATGATCAGCTCCAAGACAAATAAATGATACATGTTAGCAGACTTTACCAGTTCAGTACATACAATATGTGTCACTCAATACTAGCAGCAAGTTTACTTTCTCTCACACAGCTTAGCTCTACTTTCACAGTAACAGCCTCTCTGCTAGCAGCAGGTTTTTCATGCAAACTAAAGCTCATTCCTCCAAGCTACAAATACCATCACGCTACCACCTCCTATATGTCACCTGACTAGCCACAAGCAGAAACAGAAAACCCCAAAAGGGAAAGACAAAGGGGAAAGGAGGAAGGAAAAAAAAAATAATCTGTACCTGGAATGGAGAAGAAGAAATAAACACACAGTTGCTAACAATTCATCTTTCTTGTAATCTCCCCTTCACTTCCACAATGATTCTGCATAGGAACACGCTAGAACAACCTGCTGCACGTGAGGAACAGTCAGGGTCACAGGCTAGTAGAAGCTTTTGAAAGTTAACTCCTCTATGCATCATCTGAAGGATTTAAACCTGTTTTGTACAAAGTCATTGAAGAATACAGAAAAAGGCTCTACACTCAGCTTTCTCAGTTAATGATGTAGACAAGTATATAATGTATTTCACGTTTTCCATGAGAAAGAAGCTGGGTCTGAGTTCACCTTGACAATCGCCCCATACGTCTCTTTTCCGTTTCAAAGAACACAAAAAAGCAGGTATGTCACGAACCTTGAAGGCATACTATACGAAAGCTGCTTTTCAAACAAGAGGAATTTACCTGTTTTGAACATGGGATATGGATGAAAAGAGGAAGAACTGAGAAAAAAAATTAGCAGAAAGGAGAGGCAGCACAAGATCTTCCAGCAACATGCTTCTACACAAGAATACAACTGTTGTCAAACAGCCATATATAAAAGAAGAGGTAGCTTGTACTCTGCTGCTGTATGTTCTTTTAAGATTTCTAGCACCATGGTATGATTCTAGAAACCTGGGTAATCCCGTGATTTAACTTACAACTTCATTAATGCTTTCCTATACTAGAGATAACTATAGTCTCCGAGTCCGGTAATTTTCTCAGAATGCTGGGATCAAGGCAGGGCCGGGGGAGGGGGGTGGTAAACCTTGCCAACTCCTCAATCATTTCAAGAAATGACTACAGAGAGCAAGACTTGCTTTTGTAGTCATGCTAACATAACTATCGGGCCTATGGTTTCCTAGTTTCCTAACACTCCTACGCTAGCCATAAACATTAAGCGCACATAGCTGAGGCATTAAAATCCATCTGGGCACGCACGAAGCCCGTAAACTACAAATTGGTGTATGTTTTGGATTCTAAAGAGCAAAGACTGAAGAAATATTTTCTCATATTCAAGCGGCTATGGATCTACAGGAGAGAGAAAGAACTTTGTCACCGCTTATACTTGTGGGGAAGTTTCAGCGATCTACCAGAATAGCCTAACTTTGAGACCCATTCTTCCCGACCAAAAGGAGGCTAAGAACCGTTTCTTCAAAGGATCAAAGACACATTCATACATCTTACATCTGCTTCTACCCAACTGAGAGAATGTGAAGATGAAATTGCCATTCTCCTGAATAAAAGACTGCGATGGGAACAAACTGCCTAGCATTCCACCACAAGGTTTGTAACGTCTTGCCAACGATTTCTGCCTAGGCAGAGAATCTACCAGCGGCTCCCCATGTCTAAGCCCCAAATTCCCTTTTGCTCAGTGGGAGTTTGACTCTCATTAATTACCTTAAAACGTCTTAATACAACATGTATGAAAATAGTTTTTCTCTTCCTAATATGATGCTATAAAAGGTAAGATAAAGCAAAATGGTTTAATTTATGGGATGATGCTTAAATAAGCTCTGAATTCTTCAGAGTTTTATGGAAATGATGGTGCCTTGTTCTTTAAATAAGCTCTCGCTGGTACAGTCACTTGATTTGATTCCAAAAAGAAAGCGAGAAATCAGAACCTTTCCTTGCATTTGATTAGAGAATTTTCTGTGAGGACTGTAATATGCAGCCCGCTCTTTTTTCTTTTTTTAATCAGCTAGAATGTTACCAACGCTGGGAAATCAATTTCAAAAACATTTAAAAGATTCTTCGCAAATTTTTGCAGCCTTCATTTCCATTGACAGGGCAGCTGGTGTCAAAAATGCTGAAAGCGCTAATGCCAAGACTACTCTGTTTTAGCATGTACATTTCTAATGACTAAAAACTACAGTGTATCACACACACACCCCCCCGAAACAAAAAGGTTTAGAACTGCTATTTGACCATCAAGCAACTCAGTCACTTATTTCCAAAGTGGTGGGGTGGGGAAGTGGTTTGAAGGGAATGAGTATTTATGCCTGATTTCGGCGCCAAGAGAGAAAGGATCTTCCCGTTATTTTTCTCCCACGTCACTTAACTCACCTTTAGTTATTTCTTTTAATTGTATTTTCCAAAAGCAAGCTAAAAACATTCGCTCTTGCACATAAATAGTTTTTCAGCTGTGAGCGACAACATACCTAGTTCTTGTTGAACTCACTAAATACCTCAAAAGGCTTTTTAGAAAAGGCTCTGTAAGCAACTAACTTGGCCTCAAAAATTTCTTTAGGGCTCACCCTACTAGAAAACTACCCTTTCTTTACCTTATTTTTGATACTTAAAGAGATTAGGAGGAAAGTATGGTTATTCTCGTGCTCCAACAGATCACTAACAAGGCAGAATTATTTTTTCAAAAAGTAAGTTCTTAATTTAGGAAACAATGTATACCTGCCTGATTCTGATAACACAGAACAATAAAGCCTTCTAGTCAACAGCCTTGCAGTGCTCTCCCTGTGCCTTCTACCAATTCACACCACCGGCCGGAATCATGGCTTTCTTCTCTACGACAAGCAAGTAACACTCATGAAGTCCAACTGGAAAACATACTTTTCTGTGGGTTACATTGCACAGAGAGAAGAGTAGAAGGGGCCCACAATCAGAAAAACAGCGTACCTTGGAGGATACCGATAAAGCCCAAAAGTCTCTTTTCACAAAGATTGCAGGAGCTGGGGAAAAAAGGCATTATTGAAAAAGTTGCGCTTCCTGGAGTACATAATCAGTTGCGTACATTCCGGCTTGGTCTGTCAAGATAAGAAACCCAGTCTGCCCAAGACGTGCCGGTTTAGTAGCACGTTAATATGTAAGCAGCCAGATTCTTAATTTATCATTCACACCTCATGCTATCACAACAAATAGTTGCATATTAGCTTGCAGAGGTTCAAACTCAAAAGAATGATTATTACAGTATCAAGGCTACTGGCGTAAAGTGATGTTTCTTTTCAAGATTACAAAAAGTCCTGGCAAAAATCGAGAAAAGCATTTCAAGAATTAATCCAAAACTACTCTTCTGCTCTGAAGGACTCGAAAGAATTACTGCGTAACATGCTGCATAAGCACGTATTAAACAGTTATTTTTAAAATTACATCATTTCTGCCACATGCTCAGAACTGAACAACCCAAACAATTTATCTAACAGTTCTCGTTTCTAACAAGCACTTTTAAAGTTGAAAACTCTCTGGTTGGTCCATTAAAAGAGCTGAAAAGACAGACTTGAAACCAGTAAGGCGTTAAGTAAGACGGAGCAAATCTTCGCCAATAACGCAGCCACCGGCGCCCTCGGAAACGTCCAATTCTTCGCGACTGCCAACTCCCATTTCACTGCTGCCGAGAGAAACTTTTGTAAACCAGTATTACACCGGCGCATCCCCGCGTGCGTCGCACCCACGCACACCCGCAAACACGGATGGCCCGCGTTAAGCGAGACCACCTGAGTAAAGCATAGCAACTCTTTTTCTTTTAGCGGGACACAACGGAAAGCCAACAGGAAAGTCACAAAGGAGCGACTGCAGCAGGAGGACCCAGTTTGGGGCACACGCGTTCAGAACAGAGGAGGTTTTTCCCTCAGGTACCCAGCCTCGTGCGACCACGGCCTCCCTCGCTCGCGGCAGGACCTCTGCCTGCCCCGCAGCCGCAGGCCCTTCTAGGCCTTTCTGAGCCCTCCTAGGCCTTTCTGAGCCCTCCTGGCACACTCACCCTCTCTGCTCGGCCGACAGGTCTTCCACACTGCGTGCGAGCCTCAAAACCGGCGCCCGCTGCGCTCGCCTCGCCTTTTTATTGCCTTCGCCGCGACGCAACTCGCGGCTCCCTTTGCCCCGTCGACGGGCCGCGCCTCAGGGTGAACCCTCCGACCAACCGTGTGGGAGCCGGTACGGTGGACGCTGAGGAGAACGACAACCGCCCGCCGGACGGAATGCCAACCGCTGAGGCAACACCACAGTGTTACCCCGACTTTCACCCGCCGCCGTCGGTAAGAGGCCAACGCACCCCGGCCTAACCCTTCTAAAGCGGGCAGCGAAGTGCCGTCCCACCGCGGCCGGCCTCGGAGAAGCGCGCAGAGGGCATCCGGCCGGGGCTCCTCTCACCTCGATGCCGGGCGGCCCCGCGCCCACAGGCGGAGGAGCGGGGAGGGAGCTTCTTCGCCCGCCGGACCCCG
>JANZLQ010000002.1:6939928-6975936 GCA_026212715.1 Elanus axillaris
GGCGCGAGTCAAACTCTAGGGTAACATTTTCATTTGTTCTTTAAAAAAACGCTAGGATTTAAAGAACTAGAGAATTGTAACTGAACAAGTTTTCCGCTATTTTAGTTTAGTTTAACAAGCATTTTACCTAGCTCGCTTCACTTGCTGAAAAATGCTTGGCTAGTTCTGCCTGGAAAATGAGCTGCAAAATGACAAAAAGAATCCCAGTGAAAATAGTACAGCTTACACCTGTTAACCACTTTTGCTCTTTGTGTGTCTACGCGAAGTTCAAGTAACTGTTCTTTCAGCTCCCATTCCAGTTGAGATAGTTCAGCTAGCCGTAAAACGAGAACAGACAACAGGAGAACAGCAGAAAACAGCATGCTTTTTGCTACAGCAGGGATTCAAGCTATGTAGTATTATAACTATTGTAACTACATATAACTATTCAAGTATAGCTAACAATACTACAGGAGAGATTCTGCCAGTCCGCATATTAAAGCTCCATTCCAAGGGGTTTTATTCTAGACAGTTCATAAACATCTTTAAAAAGACCTCCACAGGAGAATTATATCGGGTATTCTCTGAGAAACAAAAACCCCACAACACTCAGTGCTCACCAGACATTAGAAATTTGGATGTATTTAGTTATAGCAAGAGAAATCCCGTACTTCATCAGTTTGTTTTTTCCTCCCACTCTACTATTTTCACCCCCATTCCCTTCTTTATTCTTATGTATGATAATGTTGGAAGGTGTAGCAAAAAGAAGGCAGAATTACTTGGGGGGTTTTCTCCTTTCAAAAGGAGAACCTTATCTAATACTGTTAATAGTGCACGGAACTTTCCTAAAAAACAAGTCAGAAAAAAATTAAATGGCACTTGACATTTAAAAGTAATAGAGAAGAACTGTCCTTGCTGCATACATGTCGATGCACAATTCTATGCCAGATCGAATGAAGTTCTTTCATGTGAGGATTTTTCCACCAACCTTTTCCCGTTTTTTCAATATTATTTTCCTTGGTTTTCTTAAAGCATATTTTCAGTTTTTGCTCTTTTCTAAGCCTGTATTTTTTTAAAACTCTACTCAAACCTTATTTTTTCAAAAGCCGGGTGACTGTATGACAAGATATTTTAGTTCTCAATTTTCTCCCATTTCATATCCCCGTCGCAAAACCATTTCCTTTCTGAACATACAAAAGGACATCAGAAAATACCATTTTCTTCCGTAGTAGAGTTGAAGCAGAGAGTTAAAAAGCTTGATTCTACCTTCGTGACATGGATAACTCTGTCTGCCTTCATGCTATTTAGCTAGAGGAACTTCTCCCAAAAGACAAGTCAAATCAAACAGGTTTTGGGGCACAGAGGTAGAGCTCAACTGCCTCACTCTTACAGCTCAAACATTTACACCAAGAAAATATGTTTTTTATCTTGTGGCTTCAGGGAGCACTGTTGCCTTTGGTTACCAGGGCTGCCAATTAAGGTTTCATTTTGGCTTGTAATAGATGTTAGGAAAGGTGGTAGAAACTTCATATGAAGTCCCCCACAGATGACTCGCTGTTGAACAACAGGAGCTCAGTATCAGGGCAAGGTCTTTGCTGCAAGACCTTTAAAGCGTAGCAAGGTCTGGCGACTTGCATACAGTGACCAAAAACCTTTGCAATATGCCCTAATGTTTCAGTTCTAATCTGCTTTCACCAACACCCACGTAGATAGTAGCAGAGAGGCAGCAGCCCAGTTGTTCGGTACAGGTTTTGTAGCTCTCCATGTACACAACATCGCTCAAGGATGGGAACAAAGTGTCAGCAAGGCTAAAATGAACCCAAGCTCATTAAAGTCATCTCTAGACAGATATCTGAACGAAAAGGTTGAAGTCCTTCTCATCTTGGAATTACGTAACATTTAAAAAGCATTTCTAGAATTTAAATTGCCTCTTCTTAAATAACTTACGTTTTTCTCCTCCGAAACTACTTTTCATAACACAAAAGAACCTGTAAGCTTCCTCAATCTGGAAAAATGCTGGCATTCACACAAACCAACCCACCCGAGACATTTTGAGACGTCAGTTATTTTCATTCTGACCAAAAGATGATTTTGTGTAACTTCTCTACTGTTGAAGGGCAACCTACCTTTTTTTCCATTAAGTATTTCGCCCCTAAAAATCAAATGGAATGGCGGTCTTTTGTTGGTTTAATAAAGACAAAATTTTAGCCAACACACTTGTCTCATCCACGAGTATTTCGGAAGATCTGAGCATCAAATTAAATTACTGCCTTTTTGATAGAAAAAGAACAACATTAGGAGCCTGTGCATTACTAACTTTGACTGAGGCAATTCAATACTATTTTCCTCTATGAAAATTATTCTAACTTCATTCTTTCTTCCCTGTTCCTTATCAGCTGAGTGACAAATAGGCTTAATAGGCCTTGTGAATTGCAACCGGGTGGTGTAATGATGGACTTTCCATTAACCACATTAGCACAATGTGTTTTTGGAATTTCAAGAGGAAGCTATAAGCACGCTGAGCTATCACAGGCTACTTCAATAAACCACAAAGCATTTTATTTCATTAAATCCCTTTTAACAGCAATATTAAAGATATGGACAGAAGTGTCAGATTTTATATACTATACAATGGGTGTTTTTTCTTTGATTTTTTTTTTTTATCCCATCTGAATAAAAATAACAGCTTATAGTCCCAACAGAAGTGGGACTTGATCCTTTGATTCACAACATAAAATGTTGTAATTGGTAGTACGTATTTTACGTCACTGGGCTCCTGGCCTGACAGCTCTCACGCCCTCACCCGCCTGCGATTCTTTTTCCAAGACGTAGAACATTACGAGTATTGAGGACTAATAGCAATTACTGTAGCACAGGCAGCACTACAGGCATCAGAAATTTCTGCGCAAGAGTAAATTCTGTAACTGAAGATAACAGCTTTGAAGAAATTAAGATAATTTTGCTTTACCAAAACAGGGGTATAGAAGAGGGTACAGTGAATATGCAGAGTATGTATTATTAGTCAGCAAAGAGTATATAGCCTTCGCTATTTTTTTTTCTTTTTAAATTATTACTTGGTTTTACTATGAGGGTAGTCAAACACTGGAACAGGTCCCCTGAAGTGGTGGATCTCCATTCCATAGAAGGAGATGGATTGATCATTAACTTCATTACTTAGGGAAAGACTACAGGGGTCAGGAAGGAACAGAGAGAAAGATCAGTGCTGTTCTGAGCAGCGGGGAGAATTATGAAGCTAATGCAAACCCAGAGCATCTCTGCAGCCTTTGGCTCAGGATGCACAAACACAGGAGAGAACTTGTCCCTCTGCCGGGGCCTGAGATCACGTCCCTGCGAGCCGACATCCAAGGGAGCTGGGAAGGCTGCTGCTGGGGAGCCTGAATATGAGCTGGGAAACTTAAACCCTGGAATGGAAAAAGCCCACAAAACTTATGATACTCCATTCCCTCATAAGGAATAGGACTGAGTATGGTAAAAAGAGGCAGTTAATACAGTGGCCATCCACATTGGAATAACTCTTAACCCCTCATTTCCTGGGTTTTGAGAAAACCCTGATTGATTAGAGAAAGGTGGGAGATTACACTGAGCAAACTCAACCCTATATTGAAGTTTTTGGATGCCATTAAGCAAAAACAAGACTACAAACCAGAATTTTTAATATCCTAGGAACAGATCCTATTATGGTGCCTAACAAGTAACGCCTCCTTAAGTTCAAGTATTTATAATTGTATTTAGTCTGTGAAAAATTGTAGGTAGCAGCTTGTTTATCAAAAAAGTACGCTGCCTGGTGAAGGAGACGTATACAGAAGCTACAGTTCACCAAAATGCATAAGCTATTTTAAGAAATCCTCTTGGACAGCATCAGAGAGTAATCTCATTTCAGTACAGCACAGCAATTCTAGCCCTCCTCAACCCAAGTTCAGGACCTCTCATGAACTCTTCATCACAGATGGGCAAGTTACCAACAAAATAGTCTTTTGGTCATCTCCAAAGGAAAGGGTGTATCCAAAGATACTCCCATGAGGGACTTAAAACCAAATTAATCACTACTGCAAACATACTGCAGAAGATTTGCTGGTCTTTATTACTGACGTCTGCTTCCCTATATACCGTTCAGACACAGCACAACGCATAGACGTGGCAGGTTTGCAGTTTTAATGGGCTCTACGTAGACTACTGGACAGTAATGGTCTCTTGATAGGCAGTTTAATCTATTTTCTGTTTACAGTTTTTACATTTGGTAATTAAGTAATTGCCCTTTGGAGAGTCAATTGCTGACATTCCTATACATATCAAATGGCACTTAAGAAAACTAAAGTCTATGCTGCAAGTTGCCATCTTCAGATTTGCTATCTTTGTAATTCCTTATGGAAGGACAGATGCACTAGCAGCACAAGATCCCATAAAAAATAGTGTTTGAAACCCTTTTGGAGCAATGCTTAAAAAAAAAAAAAAAACCAAAAACCAAAAAAACCACCAACCAAACCAACCACCAAACAGAACTGCTTAGCCACTGCCTCTCTTGTTGTGCCACTGGGCACCGCTGAGAAGAGCTGGCTCCATCTTCTTTGCACCCTCCCTTTGGCAGTTTGGGTTTATACGTATGTGATGTTTAGACACATATTTATATATACTTTTTGTAATATATGTATCTACGAAACTGAAAGATCCCCCTAAGCCTT
This sequence comes from Elanus axillaris, assembly GCA_026212715.1. Classification (NCBI taxonomy): domain Eukaryota; kingdom Metazoa; phylum Chordata; class Aves; order Accipitriformes; family Accipitridae; genus Elanus; species Elanus axillaris. The sequence goes on from JANZLQ010000002.1 coordinate 6,944,608, forward strand.
CTCCTCTCCGGTCTAAGCAGTCCCAGCTATCTCAGCCTTTCGTCATAGGAGAAATGCCCCAGTCCTTTCGCCACCTTCGTGGCCCTTTGCCGGACTGTCTCCAGAATGTCTGTGTTTCTCTTGTACCGAGGAACCCATAACCAGACATGGGCCTCCAGGTGTGGCCTCACCAGCGCTGCGTAGAGGGGAAAGATCCCCTCCTTGACCAGCTGGCAATAGTTTGCCCGATGCAGCCCAGGAGACCATTACAACCTTCTTTGCTTCAAGGGCGCACTACTAACTCATGTTCAACTCAACGTCAGGAGAGTTTCCTGCCGAGACCTTCAGAAGGTGGTCTGACGGCAACTCGCAGCACAGCAGGAAGGTTTTCTTACGCCATATTAAAGTACGTGAGGCCTGATGGACACAGCCACATACCCGCAGCACAACTTTTCCTTGCCATGGTAATTTGCTTTCCGTTAGTGCCGAGGAAAGCATCACTTACACATTAGAATCACAAATAATGTGCACTAGAAAAAGCCATTTTCAGATATAGATTAAGGGTATGTATTACGACTCTTATTACTGGGACTGAGAATTAACACCCTTTCACTTCTGTGGTTAACTCAATAAGCTATGCATTTAGCTACACCACAGCTGAGCAGCACTACTCTACAGTCGTAACTTTTCTGGAAGAAGATACACTTTTGCTCTACCTCTTTTCAATATGCTTTTCCTTTCCCAAACACATCAAAAAGATTTCTTGAAGTGTATTTGAACTGACACTAAAGAAGAAAACCCTGAGCAGCTACTACATGTGACACTCAGGTCTACTTGGTGATTTCTCATTTATATGCTCTTCTGAGATTTTCTTACAGGGTAGGCACTGCATTCATCCAATCTACCCAAAAAGTTAAAGAATACTCATAATATCCTCTTACTGTCTGGCATAGAAACTGTTTCTAAAACAGTTTAGTTGAACATGGACAAGCAAACATTCCAGGAGGAGCCATGAGCAAAACCACTGTACTCAGAAGTACAGCAACATCATTAGACACACACTGGAAATGTAGATCAGGAAAAAAAAAGTCTTTGAAGGTATACCAAAACTTTTCACTTTTTGCAATGGACCAAAACACTACAAAGTCTAAATAAGCCCAGATTTAGACATAGTACATTTTGTGGGGGAAAAACCCGGGAAATCTCTGACAATTTCAAAGGTGCACAAACATCAAAAAAAGTTCAGCATTATGAGAGGTATATTTCCTATAGAAGTTGTAGGGAGGAAAAAAAAAAGCAGTTATTTATCACTTGGGGTAAAAACTGATAATTGGAACAACGAGATTGCTCACAAGGGCCAAGAAACTGGCACTTACTCTACGGAGACAAATTTCTTAGTAAGAATGTGCTTATGTCCTGATCACCCCTCAACATCCGGGAATTCTTTATGTATTTCAAGAAAACATAGAGCATCTTTTTATGCAGTTTATAACCATGAGGTTTCAGTGACACACAGCTGGATGCAGCTGCAGAGTGGCAACAGGCTAGAGATAATTCGAGTCTGAGTAACAGTATGATTAAGCAGACCACACATTAGTGGGCAAACAGGCAAAAAAGCATAAACAAGGCTAAAAGGGAACGACTGCAGGGCAAGATGGTTCCAAAATGGCTAAATGGCCAAGTGGCAACACCACAAAGAATACGAGCGAGGAAGTTCAAAGATGCAGAAAAATCTTACTGGTTCTTTTGAATGATAAAGACACTCAGTCATGGCATGACTCTCTTATCCCCAAACTAGTCATAATTAGCTACGAGTTTTAGCATCAACAGATACTAGATAAGACTTCCTCAGTCATTTATTTTCCAAATACATAGACAGTTAAAAATGTCTCAGATTATTCAGAAGGTTTTAAAAGTGTCTCTCTATTGTGGAATTACCGTTTTCTTCTACTTAATTACCTTTACTTACACATAAAGCGACTTGCATAAGAAAACTTGTCCACCAATTAGAAGTTTTACTAGAAGGCTGACCTTGTACATGTTCATCACTTAGCAAGACAGAATAAAAAAGTTACTCAAGACACCTTCTTTCGGGTCTCTCTTTCTACTTATTCACTGGTCACAGTATGGCTGTCCTTAACGCAAAGTAAACACACAGACAAAACTGTTCGGCCAACGCCATGCCCATAAACACAGGGGAACAAAATTCTGGAATTCTACACATACCATAAGCAAATCCTGTTCTCCATAATTATATTTATCCTTATATAACTCTACACCAGAACCTCAACACCCTTTTAAAAATATTTTTAGAACTTAACATTCACTAAGAATAAAATGATGCACAGATGGATCCCTGAATTTCATTGCCTCACTAAACACTTAAAATATCTGTTCATTCTAGTCAAGAGCAGAAACATCTTTGGAATGACAATTTTTTGCTTAACAGAAAGTGATTTCTTACTCAGCTGTCATTGCTGCAAGAAGTATTACCTGACCTCATCACCCAAGATTAGTACATTTTGACAGAAAACTAGTTACTAGAAGTAAATAAATCTTTGATTTTCTTGGATTAAAACGTTCTTTTTAAGAAAAAGGACATTATGAATATTTTTTTAAATTACATGTAGATTTCTTCAACCCCTATGAGGCTACATGAAGGTATTTACAGAACATTCAAGACCTAACTACTATTTTGTTAATAGGAAAATTGTTATCTATACTCCGAATCACTGTTTTCTTAAGACAATTAAAAATCTGAGGAGTTAAAAAGGGCTTAATAATGAATCGTCCATTAAAATGCTAAAATTTCAAATGCTGAGAAAGCCTTTAACAACAACTTCATTTTCTTCAACTTCACATTCATAAATAATAGACCCAACAGTCTAAACATGACTATTGTAACCAATGTTCCAGGTAGCTGAAATTACATTCAAACTAATCGTCTAAAATGCTTGTATTTGATCACAGCTCTACAGTGAGGACCTTATAAAGCACGTCTTTATTTCTGTAGAACAAAATAAGTAATGTTCCAGAACATAGTCCCATGGCACAAACGTCAAAGGTCATCTTCTCCAGAAGGAAAAAACAATTTTGCAAAACAGAAAATCCTTCTGGTTTAGAATTTGATCCAGATTACACCATTTACACTGTAAAAAACCCAAACTATATTGTCATACAGACATCATATTGTTCGGAAAAAAAACCACATTCTGAGATAGTAAAAAAACCCTAGCAGTACAGTTTACATGGTCTGATCTTTAAGAAATTACTCTGCTACACTGAATTCTTTCCCAAGGTTTGTTTCCAATTTTGTTCAGAATAGGTAACAGTTCATGCAAAGAGAATATGAAAAATAAAATAACTGCAGACTACAAAAGTCTATAAAAGTTCATAATCTCTTGCTGGGTAAGTTACATTAAAGCATCCTTCAGGCATCTCCCCATCAGTATGTTAGTCCATGAAGAAAACCCCCAGCCCAGGGTAAAGGACAGAGGCGGAAAACGCTGTGCTGAAGCGGAGTGAAATTGCACAAATGCAACTCACCACAGTGAATTTCAGACTCCTGTTCCGCTGCCTCTTCCTTTGCTTTCATAGCTGACTGCAGAAGAACATCTGTTTGGTAACCACAAAAGCAGCCTTCAAGCAACGACTACTTTCTGAAAGAGGCAGCAAGTCTCAAAAAATTAAGCCAAGCCCCTTTGCGGAAGGAACGAGATAGAGGACCATTTCTGTCAGCGCAACTGTCCTTTACAACTAAAGTGAACGTGGACAACCTTTAGCTATACAAAGAGCTCTGGGCTCCCTATCGCTGCACAACTGAAGGCCAAGCAGAGCTTTTTGATGACTGAATTAATCCTACGAGTACCATCCTCCTAGCTACCTTTTACAAAAACATGCTTCTTGGTTGAGAACTACGACACTGGCTTTAAATGACAGGTAAGACATCTGAAGCTCTGCATTGACGTTATTTTTCTTAGAAAAGCCATTATCTAGGAGCTCAGTGCTCTGAAGTACGAATTTGTGTCCATCTGTGCAAAATACTAGCTGTGTGCAGACGGGAGCCTTGGGAACTCGGAGCCCTGCCAAAGTGCAAGGCAGTGCACACACGTGCTCCGTGCATGCAGCACCCAGCCCATGGGGCACACAACTCTGCACAGGTGTCCTTACCTGCAAGTCCCAGGCTTGGCTGATCAGTGCTTGACACCAGGCCTCTAACAGATTCCTGAGGCTTAGACAAGGCAAATTTGGGCAGAACTGCAGCATTCTAACAACAGCCATATAAATTTGAGAAGATCAAAATGCACTATTTGTTATTAAGTTTGAGTATTTACTCAGCACTGCTACGGTCTGATTTTAAAACTCCTGCAGAATGAACAAAAAAAAAAAAAGAATTTTTTTTTTTTTTTTTCCTTTGGCACTCAGTATAAACCTAGTGTCTTTCACCCCATCTCCCTGCCCTAAAGCAGCCCGCCGCTGTTGTTAAGGGAAGACTCACCCCTAGTGGCTGCCTGTTACTTCCACACACACACAAGCTCATAAAAAGACTGCTGCAACTCTTCAGCCTGCAGGAAAACCTGGAACACTTGCCAGTAACAAGTCTGATAAATCAAAAGCACTGACAAGAGGCTGTCAGAAGTCAAGCATCATTTTGTACTAATTGATCTGTGTCACAGATGCACTGCACAGGAGTTCTGCAAGAAAGCTCTCATTACACAGGAGAAGCCTTTGCCTGACAAAGGCAACCCAACACAAATCGTTGATCTGAATTACTCGTTTTTAACTGAAATACGGTAAGTTACATATTCTTTCTTTCACGGCAAGAAAAAGCAAGCCTCTTATTTGAAGAGATATTTTTGTTCCGATTACCTTTGTTTTTCTTGTTTTCCAGGAGTAGCCCAATTACACACGATTATGACACAATAAACCCTCAAGACCATATGCTACAAAACTACTCCTATGAAAATCCAGTAAAAGATCAAAGCTTACCAACTTCTGTTGCAGATGTGCATTCTGACCATCTCGGACTGTCCCATGGATCCTATGGAAGGTGAACAAGGCTTACGTACGGAAACACGCCTCCATCGCCATCAGCAAAGTTCAGACCTTACCATGGTGGCAGGTGCGCATGCAGACAAAACCAGACTTACAGGATACGCTGCCTAAGTAGAATAGTTTGCCACGTTTTACATCTGAAGGTTAATTCCAGTAAGCTTCAGTTATTTACATTCAGATCCATTTTCTGCTTCCTTGAGGAGTTTTCGGAGTGGTCCTCCCTGACAGCTTCTGCCACTGTAAAACTAGCTGCCCATGCTAGAAGAATTCCTTTTTCCCTTGAAAGAGGATTGAAATGGAGCACCAAACACACACAGTAAGAACATACGCTCCTTTATTTCCATTTCTGTCACATTTTGACCTAAACACATTAACATGCAGGTATTTTTGCATGGGATACGGTGTATTCTCTATACATGGCTTCATCACTAGGAAATCAAGAGCTAGTTACTTTGTACTTTTCCTATTAAAAAACGAGGATCGCACCTCGAAAGCAAGAGTGGCACCTAATTCCTCCAGAATTGTTACGTGCTCTGAAATCCACATACACAAATCAGTAGAAAGTACGTCGGCCTCACAAGACACCGTCTGCCACTGCTATACTTGAAAGAGCTACCGCCTACAGACCAGAGTAGCAAGGTCATCAGCAAACTTCTAGCTATCCAATCAAAAGAAAGCAGAAACAGAAAACGTCAGGTTATGGGTATGTCAGAGCAATGCTTGTTACTAATTTAAATAAAAAGTAGTAAGGAAGCATGAAGTCATACCTCTGTGCTTGCTCGTCACCTATTCTCACGCTGCAGAGAGACAAAGTCCGAACCTTGCTCATAGACTGATGCCAGTCTTCCTCACATTCACTGGGGCCTAGAAATTTTTACATCCTCTACAGAAATCTGTCAAAAAACACAATCAGGGAGTGTTGCTAGTGGTGGTGGTTTTTTTCGGGTGGTGGGGTTGGGGGGTGGTATTAAATAGAACATGGCAACAGAATCAGCTTTATTTATGGGCTCTCAGGAAACTCTTTTTCTGCTTTGTGGTAATTCTGAGCTTTTGTGCAAAACTGTTCTCCCCACTCACTGTCATGGGTCAAAACGGGGCAGCTGTTACTGTCACAGGCTGCTACTCCATACCGTCCATGGCTGCTGAACAAGGGGACTTAGATTTATATGCCACCAAACCAGAAAACAGAAGTTTCTAGTCTCTTGAAAACAAACCCCACAGACTCCTTCACCAGCAGAGCACCACATAAGGACATGGGGCGAGGAAAACCACATCAGATAAGTAAGCTTTCTTATTTTGGGGAGACTGACACAGCTGTGTAGATACTACTGCAAAAAGTTACACCTGAATTACCTTTTCAAGACTGCCTCGCATCATAAAGATGTCAATTATTTAAAAAAAAATTAAAATCTGTATATAAAACGTAAGTCAAAGACACATAAGCCTGCTCTCAACACTCCTGCATTCTCCGCAGACATCTGAAGTGCTATAAATAACTTCAGTGTGTTGCTGGTAAAGATAAAAAAGGAGGTGCCAATACTGGCAGCAGCAGTAGGACTGCCAGTGACGTTCAGAGAAAAGGGCTGCAACTCTTCCTTTTGGCATAGGTTCCGGCTGGTCTTCAGCAGCAGCACGTCATCATTTATGTAGCTGATTTCATAGCATTATATACCATAGAATAAGATTTGCATCTGCATGCACCTTGTGCCTTTCCACAGCTTTTATCCAAGACAAACCTTAAAATTAAGGCAACTATTTCCTGGCCACTAAGCCGATTTCCCTGATGTACTACTTCACCAACATGCTACTTCAGTAATCAAATATGCGAATTCTTTTATCGTGAGTTTAGTTAACTCTGCCTCGCCTTTTTATTCTGCAGTGTGATGAACTTGAAATATCTGGTCATTAAGTCAGTAAGTACAATAGCAAGTATAATCGGGAGAGAAATCACTGCAGCCAGCTTCGCTGTTACATCACCCATATTGGAAGTTCACTGTCAAGCTCTGTATTACAAATGCTCCTTCAAGCAAAAAAATTTCTTCTTATTTCTGCAAAACAGAATTTTCAGTGCCAGTTTCCCACTCTGGCAAGATTACCTCAAAATCATTTAAGTCTTTGGCAAGACTTTTAAATGTATGTAGACTTAGTTTTAAATGCATGCTATAGGTTTGATTAAGTATCACCATCGGCAATCCAGTGCCAAGATATAAAAGCATTTACAAAATTGAATGCCAGATCTCATTTTCCTTAAATTCTACAGGCTGTTTCTCACTTACATCTTCCCCCAAATTGTAAGCCCTAAAGTTGAAAGGAAGAAGGATGGAAGTAGGTCATAATTCTTCTGGGAAGACACTGCTTATTTTTAATATAATTTAGAAACTGATACATTAACCAACATGTTTTAAACGGGCACTCATCTTAATAGGCTGTAATTCACACACAGTGTTTTCACAGCATATCCTATCTACTGTGCTCAGCGACTTTTGTGTAAAACGAACAAATGCAGAATGCTGCAGAATACTGTATTTTTTGTTCAATTATTTTTAAAGAAAATTTTATGTGCACTCAACACCCAAGAAAAAAAGATAGTATCAGTAGCCAGTACTAGACTACAGTTTATTTCCTCGGGAATCTATTTTTTCAGTTGTCTAGCTAATTGCTATTAAGTCAATAGAAAGGACCCTCAGAACATGGCAATAGTTAGCGTTAGAATAACAAGCGGAGAATTGCAGGTTCCTCCAGTGGAAATTTTTTGCTGCAACAGGTACATTATGCACACAGAGAGGTGTATGGTGTTTATTGAAGAGAACCCACTTTCAGGTTTTATGCCAAGTTTTTCAAATCTAGTCAAATAATGCAAGTAAACCAAAACTGATTGCACCATTTTGTGTATATGCCCAATTCCCCTCTCCGCAGATTTTACTTATCACAAGAGCTCCTGCCTGCCATCACAGCCTAGCGCTACCTTCAGAGTAGCAACAATGCTCAGCAAATTTTGCCACGCTGAGGAAAGCAACAGACTTCTGGACACAGGTCTGCAGAAGTCCCGTTCCTCACGGCTGTCATCCACCCATCTGGCTGGCCCCCACCCCAATAAACTCCGAATAGACATACAGGACATCAGGTCAGAAACACAAACACTGCACAAACAGGGCAAGCTTTTGCAGACAATGAAAACACATGACACACCAGGTTTGATAATGGTCTCTAGTGGTACACAACACTGGCATTTAGAATCCAAAACCAGATGAAGCTACTGGAGGTTCTAAAGTATCGCTGACTTAAAGTTCTTCACAGAGAGCAAGCCACAATAAAAAAAAAGCAAAGCCAAAACCCAAGATGTACACACAAACACTGCATAGGCCCCTAACCACAAGCAGAGCCCCTGATTTCCTCGTACAAAAACATAACATCTTTTATCCCTTTCATGAGATACACAGAGTGGATGATCTGGCAAGGTCCAGTCAGGTAACACAAACCATAGTTACTCCCCTGTCAGCAAGGAGCAACAGTGACAGATACCAAACCTGCCTTACTGGCAGCCTCTCCGGGCCGAGGGAAGTCAGACATTTGGCATTCATCTCCACTCTTCCACCGTCACGTTGTCAGCGCCGCAGATGAGAAGCAATAGGCAGTTAGTGCTGCATAACAAACTTCAACGGGAAACTTCATATACACTGTCCCAGGGCAGATTAGAGCAATTTCAGAATCAGCATTAGTGAATTCACAACTGACAAAGTTAGCCTAAAAATTTGTTCTTGTCATTCTAAGCATAAATAGTGCTTCCTGCTCTCTTCCCCAGGTTCCCACGATGGCAATTCTAGTTGCACAGCAGCATGCGAAACTAAGTGTTCCTCTTTCATCACTTTTGGTCTTCTTTATTACTCCTGTTGTAACAAAACGGGACCATCGTACTGGTAGATACAGACGTTCTGTTCTGGACTTGTTCTCTGCGTCTTACACAGTACGAACTGTTACTATTTAGAGTCACTAACAGACAACTGTATGTGCTAAAACTCAAATTCACAGCAATGTGAAACGATCTTGTGTTTCAAGTTTAATTAAGGTAACTAGGATAGCACCACTGCTTTCCACCAAAACAACCTTTAATCTTTGTCAAAACTGGGTTTCAAGCCAAATTCAGTGACAGCGTAATTATTTTATTGTCACTGGATTGACAACTGTTTGGCATAGAGCTGCGCAGTCCACAGCATTCAGGCTAGTAGAAAAATCTAACAAATAACATTCATGTCTACATGTGTGTGCACAAACAGCCAGCTTCATATACTTTCACTAATACTAAGCATATTTCTTCTCAGATGCTTGCTTGCAGGGTCATAAGGCACAGTTCATTTGGATATAATGAAAAATTATTTTACCCTTTCATTTGATCTTGCCAATGGATGAAACTAGATGCCAGAGAAAGCCATACAAAACAGACCACCACTAGCACTCTGTGAGGCTTCTACAAATGCTTTCCTCAGAAGTGACTTAGATACTATGAAAAAAAATTTTCAGACATACGTAACATCTTCTATTCTCCAAACCTGTATGGCTTTGATTTCTGTCATCTGACCCAGGTTATATTACAGCAGAGAATCTTCACCTAACCCGGGTTGGCAGGAACAGTACCTTTACAATCGCAGCTTGCTTGCATATGTGTCGTTGAATACTCATTACTACTTTTCTTGAAAAAAAAAAAAAATTTTAAAAGAAAAACAAATTTTTACCAAGAACCTAGGTCAAAGAGATGAACAGTAATTCTGTATCCATTGAGCATCTATTTCCACCACTGAAGCCATTTGTTTAGAAAGGAGCACAGGACCTGAGATTTCCATGATTAAAACTTCTGTACAATTTGCAGGGCTAAAGCCAGCCAGTACATCACTGAGACAAATAGAAAGAATTAAGAGATGCAGTTTTTGAAGTTCACTATATTCACATTATAGTGAATAGAGACCGACAGTAAATTATTACATGTGAACTTGCCTCCTGCAGAGCCTAGCCTATGTAAGGAACATAATCTTTTGCAAGGATAAAGATTTCAAAAACACTTGGAGTTTAAAAGAAGAAAACGTGTTATTTTAGCACGGTTATCGTCAATGGCCATGTTTTAACCCAAAAGCATTGGGATTTAATGACAAGGAAAACACGCGTGTGGTTTAAATTAGCCACTTCAATCAACATTCTGCCACATAGACAGCAAAAGACAATTCCACTGACAAGTAGCTCAGCAGTAGGGAATTGCCACATTTTTTAACAGCATCAGCTTTCTCATTTTATGAAATGACAGCAGAGCAAAAGCTGTCACTTCTTTTTTTTCACTTGTATAGAAAGACACGACCCTACACTCTTTAAGAGTAGAAAGATGTTATCTGGATCCCTACAATAAAAGCAACTGGGGACAGCTTACACCTCACAGCATGCTAGACTCAGTATGTCCAAGACACAAATTACACCATTGCAAAGAGTCCATGCAGTGTAACTCCAAGGTTCCTCAAGTCCAACTGACTGACTCCTTTTGTAGTGTTTCACATACTTCTTACTAAGATCTGAACTGGAAAAGAACACTTAGAAATTTCAGCATTAGATTTTTCTCCAAGATGCTTTGCATGCCATTTTGAAACCTTCCTTTCTATTGATTAAAAAAAATACCACCAATATATTATCACTACGAAATGAAAAATGCCATCCTGACATGAACAGCTTTTTTACTATTGAAATTTTCTGCCTGCTCTTAGAATTGAGATAAACCATGAGGAGTAATAGTAGTGAATGCATCTCATAGGGCAGGTCATGCCTGAGAAACAAACTAACTGGTCAATAAAAGTACAAAAAGGAAACATCAGGGTTATGCACTGTTTCCCAGCATTATTTGAAACTAACTTCTAGAATTTATTTTCTCTTATAGAATGTTTGTAGCTTAGCAGTCAGCCACTGAGTACTCCAAACAGGCCAGATAATGGGATTCTGTGGGAATATCTTTAAAACTGTACAACTAAACTATGTGTAAATCTACATGCTAGAACACTACCAAAGTATTTGGAAGAGTAGGTATAAGTAAACTAGCACCAACACAGTGATTCAAGGGACAAGTCTACCACTCCTACTTTTATTGAGTATTTCCAATGGATCCACACTGGAGTTAATTTCAGAAGCCCTGCTGTAGACAACTCCAGCTGACTCCACAAAAGAGCTCTGCTTCGTGTATGAACATAAGGCAGAATCCAGCTGTCTACTTACATAGAAAAAAAAAAAAAAAGAAATTGATTTTGTCATGTTCACATAAATGCATTTCAGAAACAATAAGGTACTACAATCTCCTTTATTATTTTAAAAACAGTTTTATTCTGTATATTTAGAAACGTGTAATTTTAATAACTGCAGAGAAAAAAATCAGCCACACCTGAATAGCTAATAACTCATTAACAGAATGCAGTGGTATATTATCTAAACAGTAGTAGTGCCATTGTGCCGTAATAAATTGTCTATTAGTAAAAAAATACATTTCAGGGCACATAGTACAGCATCCTTATGACAAATTACAGTAGGGATACTTTTCAAGAATTTAATCAAAGTAGAGAATTCCGAGTTATATTCTTTAAATGCAGCACTTTAAAAGGTAACAACTTTGTGCATTTTTAAAAAATGTCCTTGTTCGCGTATTCTAGAAATGCTGCTTTATTGCTGCAGATGTTAAAGTTCAAGGCTCAAAAGGTATGAGAATACAAAGATATCCTTAAGAAACTTTGTTTGTTTTTATATATATTTATATATATAAAAAGGTAAAGCTTATAAAAGTTAATTTACAAACCAAGAACAAAAGTGGTATGCACGCATTATGTACAAGCGGTCTATAACATCTAGAAATTTTCAAATGCATAGCAGAAAACATACCATCATTTTCTTCTGGTTCTCCTCTGGCTGATGAACAGAAACAGTACTCATTCTCTAAACCAAACTCACAAATTCCCCCCCGTCCCCCAATCTCTCATGATATATTATCAAGGTAAGCACAAAAGCCATACAAACTTAATACAGAGAACTATGAGAGCTAAGACTATTAAAAACATGAGGGTAAGGCATCCCTGCTGGTTAATACGTCTGTAATAATGTGGTTAATTTACAAATCCACAGAGGCAACTGAACCATAGTCATCCCACATGCTTTTCCCCCTCCCCCCGTTCTCATGACAATGTTCCCATATACAGTTAAGTAGATGTGTTTGCATTAGCCTCTGAGCAGAGGAAGACATCTAAACTGTGCTACCCCAAGTTGATTGCCATTTCATTGGCCATGTACACCTGAAGTCATTTAAAAACTAGACCAAAATGTAGTTTTGTGAGTTACCAACACAGAGTCGTAAAAATGCAGGCCAAATTATGTTTTCACCAGTGGAGCGTGAACCAAATTCAGTTCCTCTGAATATAATTCCATTGGTACTTTCAGATTTTAAACAATGAAATACGAGTAGTGTTCAAAAAAAGAAAAAAAAAACCAAAAAAACCACAAAAGAACAACCAAACAAAAACATACTGAACCTGCAAAACCCCTACCTTGTTCCCACTGTACACTCCCTGCTTGTGGCATGTATTGTGACCATGGTTCAAAGAGTGTACTTGCTAAACCATTGTTAGTTAAAGCAAGATGCTTAAACACCAAGATCCATTATCACTTATAGAACAGTTAATACTTGATAGAGTGGTTCGGTTTATATGTAAGGTCCATCTCAGTTTCACATTATTTACTCAGTCAGCTAACTTAATATTTAGAAGTGGTCAATTAGGACTGAGACACAGTTTGCTCCAACAAGATAGTTTGGATCCCCAGGAAGAGACTTGTTCTGCCAGGTTTTGGGGTCACCTGTGGGAGGAAAACACAATGCTGGTGTTTAGTATCTGCTGTCAAACAGTGTACATCTTGAAACAACCAAGCTTTTGGACAGGAGCCTTTTCTGAATCAACACCTGTTTGTTTGGGTTGGGTTTTCGATTATTTTTTTAAACCCTGCAGTTCATATATTAACAAAAAAATAACCCTTTATTTTCTTATGATGTAGGATAGATGAGTTATTCAGAACAGATGCTGTGGCACTCAGCAATTGTTAAATAGAAGTAAATCTACTCTGCAGAACCAACATAGTGCTTTCCATTTGAGAAGTGTTAACAGCGAGTCAGGTATTCACTGCCTCTTTTCCTAAGTTGCCAGGAAAAAATAAGACATTTTAAAGGCTCATCTGGGTAGGATGCATTTGAAGTTTCTTGGAACAGTTCTGAACACAGATGAGCCAAATCAGAAGTTATGCTGTAACTAAACACTATGACATACTGGTATTTTTGTTTTCTATTACGGAAGTTATTGTAGACAGGATTGTAGTCATTTTGCAGCTACATCCAGTGTACTCATTTAAAAGCCCGAAATACTGATGTTCTAGAAGGGATTCTATAGTTAACTGGTACATACTTAAAAATCTTTACAGCAGATCTTGCTACTCCTGGTCAAAGGTCCTGTTAACATTCTGTTATAAGGGAAAGTCATCAGCTGCCATCTCACCAGACAAAGGGTACACTCCATCCGCACAATGGATTTCTCTCTTTCAACTGGAGAAAGTATTCTTCATCTACCCACCTAAAACCACTACTAAACTCTGCCACTACACAAAAAGTTTCATCATCCCACTACAGTAGAACAGTGAAAAAGGCACTGAAGTTCTCCTAAGCCTTCCAGATAAATGACATTAAACAGCCTGGCCACAACAGATCTGCCTTGAGAAACGTGCAACAAGTTAGAGAACGTAGTCACACAGACTGCAAATGCCCGAGAGCTCTGTATTAGATGAGACTGATGTAAATTCCATGTAATTTTCTTGAAGAACTCATGAAAACAAAATGAAGTACACAATGCACTGAGTGATGGCAACATCTGATGTAGGGACAAAGAATAGAAGTGGCCTGTGTATAGTTAGAGAATGCGAACAAGTTTGCTGCAACCAAGCCAAGACTACTTATTTCAGCCAAGAAACTCAATAATACTGGAGAATTTTTCATTTTATAGATGCAGGGAAGTCCATTCAAAACTCACATGATCAACTACATTAGGAGAAGGATAAAACAGGACTGCAGGACAAGCAGGTCCTAGTCATGCACATAAAAGAATGGCAGACTTTTTTACAGCCTTTCCTCCTAAATATATAGTAAGGATTAGACTGTCGCCAGTGCATCCTCTAGTTGTTGAGGATGTTTTTTCCCCGTACTTACATAAAACTGCTTTGAAAAATAAAAATCCTTCGGTATTTTTTACTAATACAATCTAATAGGTGTGGGCACAAAAGGCAACTTTTTTTTTCCTGATCCGTTTTAATACCAGAATCATTCAAGTTTTTGAAGGGGTTTAATGGTAAAATACCAATACATGAGGCTTAAATGTGGCAAAAAGGATGTTAGTAAGTGCAAATGAATGTCACTTTTAGGACAGGACATGCATACATTGAGAAAAGATGAGGTAGAGCAGAGAACTGGAAAGAGGAAAAAACCCAGAATTGCATAAACTGTTAGTATAAAGCCACCTCAAAAATCAGAGTCCCATAACCAACTAATTTAGAAAGAGAGAAAACAATTATTTATTTAAGACACAGTATGGTCTACTTACATATCATAAGACAGAATTGCCTAATTTTAAAGTTTGTCTCGAAAGAGCAATGTTATGATATACATCCCATTTCAGATTAACAGAATGTGGTGTTATTTACAGTACAGAAAGTGTTAAGGTTTAAATATACACGCTCTTGCTCTCACCCACACTTGCTCACACACACACATTCCACTTCGGAAAGGGAGAAAAATGTCTCAGTAACTTCAGTTATTGTTTAGGTCATTCGAGTCCTCTCCCTTCAAGTAAGTTCATGAACAGGTGCTATTAGTTACAAAGGAAGTGTTGCGTCATTTTTGTACATAGTAGTTGTATCTTTTGGGACCCTATCATTTATGAGTCCGTGTTTTAACACTGCCATGTATACACACATTGTTAAATAGATGCATGCAACACATGCATATAACAGCTTATAAAAAACAACTAAAAATTATTGCCATTAATACCTCTAGGTTATTGAATCCCCATCAAGGGGATTGATGCTTTAATCTTTCAAAGCATCAGTGCTTTGGTGTTGACAGTGATAGATACATTAGTGACGGAAGATATGCATACATGGTGGCTTAAATGCTGTATACAGAAGTACATTGTTCAGTCATTACTTAGATCATACGTACACATTAATGGTTTGAAACTTCCACCATAAATTTTGAAGGTAGCTGAATAAAGCCTTAAGACTTGTTCCCCAGATGTGCAAACGTTCCTTTTGAAATCTCTGTAACCTCACAGCCATTTCATGAAATTGCTTGAAACTTGCCCAAAATTCTCAGTTAGGCTCCTCACTGACAATTTCAGCCAATACATTCTCCCCCTCATCCCAGAAAGCCACAGTGCGGTAAAAATGAACAGGTAAATAAAATTGCAACCTAGTTGCAACTTCTACTATCAACCAGAAACTTCTGGGTAAAAGGCAGTAGAGGAGAAATAGGCAGAAGCAAGCAAGGAAAGTCTTGTGGAAAATCCAGCTACATTAGAATGAATTGTAAATGCTTTTACTGAACACTATAGTTTTCTTAAATGACCCGGTTGTTAGCATCAACTTGCACACATGGAAACAGTTAACAAGCATTAAATCATGGTCTATGAGCATGCAGATTGTTAAAATTTGCCAGAGTCCTATATGGTTAATTAAGCAACAGACAAACACCAGTTATGTTACAAAGGCCAATCAGAGGTACATAATCATTTCCTCTCAATTTTAGTGCGACTATCATTTCAAGTGTATTCAGCTGTAGCAGTCCTCAAGAAAGAAGACAGAATAGAAAAATACGATAATATTCAATAGACTAGAGATATTACTCTTTTTCTGCTATCATGGTCTTAGCTATGAATTTGCACCATGAGTAAATGTAAGAAAGACATTTGTAATGAAAGTGAAATGGGGAGAGTTTGACACAAATACAATGATTGAGTTCTTTATATTACACAGCATCACGTTTAGCCAAATTAACTTAAATTATACGATAGCACCCAAAAGCCCCAAAAGGACAGAGGGAGGACAGCATACCCGACGAGGAGTCGGAGGATTTTAGAGCAAAAGACCAACCATCAGGGGTCATAGACGCACAATGTGGCAGGCGCAGCTCCACTGGCTTCAGGAATTTTAGTCCATGAGGCCCACACATTACCAAGGGGCTAAGAAGCGTTTCACCTGTAGTTAAGAGAAAGAAAAATTTGTTACTGATTTTCCTTGAAATCAGTTCAAAGTATTACATAATTACATTGCAGGACTACTCAGCAACTTCATTTTAGAGAAAAAATGAACATTTTGACCTGCCAGTAAAGAACGGGACTTAGCAAGACTGTTTCTCATATAGTCCCTTTCGGAGCACTCAAGTGACTTTTCAACGGAACGTATCATAATCTCAAAATGAGAAAGGATAAACAAGTCTGATGATTAAATCATGCTGGGATTTCCCAACACACACACACTAATTTCTAAGCAGGTGCATCAAAAGAAACAAATCCCCAAATCTGTAAGCAGCGTTGTTCATGCTTCTCTTCGCACTACAGCTGTGATGTTCCGCTTGTGGATTTATGGTGTGCTGATCTGAATAAAGCCTTCAGCAGCTCAATAACCTATGACCCTTATCCTAACTTAGTCAAATGGGAAAACATACAAACATAGATCTATTTTTAGTTTAAAACTCCAAATGTTAACGCAAGATTATTCAGTTGAGGAACATGCTGTCTTTGGTTTATAAAGATGCAAAGTAACTGCAGATCACAAATAATGCTTTAACTGCAAATTTATGAAATGAACCCCTCTATATTCTTGACATTAGGAAATTGGCAATCTGACAGATCAGAACACACATGTACACTGGACTAATGGTATAAAAGAGACTTTCTATGAAAAAGCTGCTCAACTAAGATACGCTACTCAACCCTTATTATTAACAGGACAGTCAGGAATATACTTCTATATAATTAAATGTTAGAATATTTTTTTAAACCATGAAGCTGTTTTCTTTAGAGAAATTGAAAAAATTAAAAAGCTGGAATTTACTTCAGGACTTGAAAATACTCCAATATTTAACTCAATTTAAGTCACATGCTTTGTAACTCTTTTAGTCCTAATTGTGAGATGAAGTGAAATATCTCTACTAATAATGCCTAGAATAAATCCCTGCACTTTGTGAGGGAATCTACTATTTCAAAGATTCTTAGAAAAAGAATTCAGAACCTTCCTTTAGTGCATTAGGTAAGTTTTAAACCAGTACTTAAGTGTACAAATTAAATATTCCCAAGTTCAAAATCAGGGCCTCCACCTCAGTTGTAACTTTCAATATCGAGCAGAACATTGCTTCCCTTGTACTTCTTGAGAAGTATACTCTGTCTCTTCATACAGAAATAGATGTTACATATTGAAGCATATTAAGGTATCTTCATATGCTATTCTACTGCTGTTAAAATACAGTTGTATTAAATAACAGAACAGAGTACAGTGCCTGCTCTTACCTTTCTCTTTGTCCAAAGGTGGAAGTATACTGTTGTCTCGGCAGACTTTGAAATATATTTCTTGCTCTATTCCCTCTGGAATGGCTCCTTGTGGTATAATAATACTAACTCCAGTCTCTATGGAGCTCAATACACCACCATTGCTGTTAAATACACCTCTTGCTGTGGCTACAACAGTGTGTCCATCTTCTTCTTCCTCATCCTCGAGTGCTGAAGGGCTGAATGTAAGACAGAAAGCCTAGCAGTTTTATCAGTATTTTCTTCCTCAGTGTCAGTGGCATACTTAGCTCTAACGTTTTAGCAGAACATAGCCTAAAGTAGGCTAGCACTGATTTTCAGAAAACACTACATGTATCCCACACTCGATTGTGTGGGATAACTAAGATGAAGGCAGTTCAAAGCTCTGCCATAACAAGAGATCACCTTCACAAGAAACCGCACCAAAGCCCACAAACTCTGAAAAAGTTCAGAAAGTGGTTAGAGCAAGAATTTGGACCAGTTGAATCTTGTGTTTTCAAATGCTCACTTCTGGGATTATACAGAAAGAGCTTGCCCCAGCTACACACTTCAGCTTAGTAAATATAAACATAATTAAAATCTGAAAGCTTCTTCCTCCTCCCAAAACTCCATTATGACTTGAATATCATTAAGAATAATAATTTTTATTCAAGCCACACTGAAAACAAAGCCTGTAAAAAAAGAAAAGCCTACACATTTTTTCCAGGTTGCCAGGATGTATCTGGAAAGAAAAATCTAACACTATCAAGTGGGTAGCTTGAGTAGATTTCAGATCAGTTTCTAAGGAATTTCACTCAAAGAAGCAGTAATTTCAAAGTTTCTAGCAGTCTACAAAACCATAGAGCATCAAAACATTTCTCAGGTGCTTAAGAACAAATAGGATTCATTCTTCCATTACGTTTCTGAGTTACTGAAACATCAAGCATGATTTCAAGCCTGGTTCACACACTATTACTTTGAAATCAAAGAATAATAAAACGCTGTTCTGCAAATATTAGTGAAAAGAATTTAACAAGTCAGCAAACAGCTTAAGATTGTAATACTGTCTGTTGCTCTTGAAGCATATTAGGCAAGCACAAGCTGCTTTTAAGCAGTTGTTTTGCTTCATAGTAAAGAGAACCAATGTGAAACTGCTCAAGTGACTTTCTCTTTTTACAAGTATTTTAAAATATCCCTTACACACGTGTACCATGAGGTCTCTCTAACCACACAGAATGAATATGAATTGGTGCAACAGCTATCCTTTGAAATTAATTCCATCTTCCAGAAACAAATTGAGAAGACAAATAATTACTATCTACCAGATTTGCAATTATAGCACGGGAAATTGGAAATAAAAGCTATGCCACTTTCTAGTAACAGGATGCAAGACAATACAGGGACATAAGACTTACTCTAAGTATCTATCCAAATGCTCCTTAATGCCCTTTGCTGAAGTTTTACAACCACAGTATCAATCTTTCGACTGTAACATCAACACAAATTGGAAGCACAGAAGCAAAAAAAAAAAAAAAAAAAAAGCAGCTCTATTTTTTACAGGTTTCACAGATGAACTCCTATAGATGTACTAACAGAAAGAAAAAAGCAGCATCTTACCTTACAGGAATGGCTTTAGGCACAGCATTAACATTATTTGGTTGATATTTAGGCTTGTCAACCTGCACAGCAAAGGTATCCATTCCACTATCAAACTCAGGAGGCTGCGATGAGCTGTGTGCTTTCAAAATTGGTTGAGGAGAATTTGGAGATTTTGATGGCAACTCTGGTTTATGTTGAGCTTCATTTGGCAGGAGATTATGGTTGAATTTAGGGCTTTCAAACTTGCGCTCAAAGGGCCTTGCAGCGCTCGTGTAGGGTTTGGTTGTGAAGCGGTTGTAAGAAGGAGTGACTGTTTTCTGAATCTGTTCAGTTCCATTAACAGGGCCTTTGTCAGGGAAGCTTTTCTGAGGATAAAAAGTGGACTGCACAGTGTCCTCTCTAGAGGATCTGAAAATTGCTGGCTTATTCTGAGGTGGAGGAGGGTCAGACACGGAGTTAACTGCAACGCAAATAAGACGACCAGAACTTGTCAGTAACCATCTGAAACTTCTAGTCACATACACTATAGCATAGAAACACATTTTAGTGCATTCTTAACCTACTATACAAAATATATATACAGTTCAGCTTAGCACTCTCAGATCATCTGTCCTCTCATTATATTTTGTATGTTCAGGCAAGTTACCTAATGTTTCATTAAATGGGTAAATTAGATACAATGGTATGACATTTCAATAAAAAGGTTAGACTGATTTATACCATGACCAAAAACATAAATGGAAAACCAGTATTTAAATACTATCATGCACTTGCAAAAACTAAAAAATTCATTTGGACTGGGCAATCCTCTCAATGTGGAAGTGCAAACAACTTTTTCTTCTGTTTTTAGAAACCTACAAACTACTACTCATGCCTGAAGAGCTCCGGTCCAAAGCATAGAGAGCTAGATTTGCAAATACTAAAAATTTTACTTCATCTTTGCTGAGATGACTAGATATGGAAGAGAAGGTTACAGCGACTATTAACACCTGGAATTTACAATTTCAGACAGGATTACCAAATCATTTCACAAGACCCAATCTCACTACAGTAAAGAACTACTTTCACTAATAACTATTCCAAGTCTGGGTTAGAGAACAACATAGTTACCAGTGTAGACATGCCGAAGCAACCTGACAAGCGATACTTGTTATAACGACACAGGTTAGCTCTCTAGCTGCTCACCTTCAGAAAGTGCAGGCTTGTGATGTGCTGGGAGAGAAAGGACAGGACTATTGATTGACTGGGGTTGTGTATACTGGACTGAAGGAGCAGGAGGAGGAGTTGTCACTTGAGGGACTGGCTCATAGCGTTTTTCACCAACAGGCCTATCCATTGATTCACCGTCAGTTGGTTTACCCCTGTTGATAGAAAAGAAAAATAAAAAAAACATTTGACTGTTCGGTTTCCTCAGGGCTCTGAGCTCCTGCATTCACTGCTATTTTTTTCTTCTATGACCACCTGATTTCCATCTCTTCCTATAAACACTGAAACATGATTTTCTTTAATATCCTGTCTCAAGTATAAAAACATTTATTGATAAGCACAAGAGATTAAGACAACACTGAATCTTTAGAAGGAGATTAGTAACACAAACCATGGCAAACAAAAGGCAGATGACATTTCAGGTGTATTTGCATAATTTCCTACAAGATTTTCGTTTTTCAATTTCATTTGGGGTAATTCCAAATGAAAAAGTGTTCTCTAATTTAGCAGGTCTTCAAACTAAAAATATAAATTAACTTTTTTTGGGGGGGGGGGTGTGTTTGAAAAGCATAATTAGCCAATAGGACAATGGATTCTAGTAGAACTTGTCTAAATACACCTAGTATTTGAACAATGCCATCTTAATTAGAAATGCAATCAGCTTAAGCTTCACTAGCTTTATGTGCATAGTATAGATAACTTTAAAATCTTATTTTCAAAGCTTTTTTCTTATATTAGAACTATTTCTCCAAAAGTTTCCTTCAGGAAATGATTGATTTCACAAATATCTGTAATTCTGGACTACAATATAGAGCCCTTCATTTTCAGAATTCAGATGTTTAAAATTTTAAGTGCACATAATGCCTGTGATGAAATGTAACAGTGAGAGGACACCTGAAAACATCCTCACATCAACAACAGTCTTACCACTTGATGTTCCTTTTCAAGTAGTCATAGCTAGTGTAAGAGCCAAGAAATCTAGGTGATGGCAAAGCAAACAGCAATAGAAGAATGAAAGAAAATAGTCATTCTATCTTGAGCATATTATTTCTTCACACTTTTTATGTTAGTCCTAGCAGTTCTCACACGACAAGGTTGTTGAAACAAAGACAAACACTAATTTAACAGTGTTGTTTCTGATAAGACCTCTACTATATGCATACATAAATAACCACCTACTATATTTAATGAGATTTTGTTAGTGAATCAGGAGATGGTCGAGATCAAAAATTGACAGATATTGAAAGTAAGAATGAGACTACAATAAGCCATTTGTTCTTATCTGTATAAGGAAAGTTATTCAATATACTGAAAAAAGTGAACAAAATCTAAATCCCATATTCTAACCACCTCTCATTTATGGCCCAATTTGCATTTATTTCCTCAGTTTTTAACATACACGGAACAATGATGGTTTTGTACTGCAGATCATGTACTGACAGGTGCCTTCACAGCAAATGTTTCTAGAGCACTATCAGCTCATCCAATAGCAGAGCCCACACCATAAAATGCTTCTGATAGCATTCAACAATTCCTAAAAGGACATCTTAGAACAACTCTTCATGAATACTAGGAGAGACAGAAACCGCAAGTACACTGATGACTTCCCCTTGATGTTTAACACTTATCGTGCTTATATGTTGCAAGAAAATACATTTCACATCAGGACAGTGTTCCCTCATCCCTCCACTTTCCGTATGCTCTTAGAAATGTAACAGGCAACAATTCTAGACACCGGTCCTGCTGCTTCAGAGAAGTATGTTATGAAACTAAGAAAAGGGCTGCTTAACTTTTGAAAGTCTGCTTGATAACCACATGAATGTGGAATGCGATGCTCAGTGAGCTAAACAGCATCCGTATGTATGCGTCACTAAAGTCAGAGTTGAAAAAAAAGATCATGTTGGATCTGCTGTGTAAGTTTCCATTCCAAATGACTTTATCTAAACCCATTCATCCAAGTTATTACTGCATGCTCACTCACTGTTGTCTTTACTCCGGGGGGGCAGGAGCTGCTTTCTCAGAAAACTGCCCACCTGAAACCACCGTTTCCCAGAGGGGCTATTAACCAGGGGAGGGCAGCACTACAAAGGCCCACAGAAAAAAACCCCCACACTCCACACCTAATCAGAACTGCTTGCCTGCTTTCAGAGGAATTAAAAAATAGGGAAGGGTAGTACATTTTGATGGAGGGAGCAGAAGAGAGCGCCATGGCAATACAAACACAACCAGCTCAAAGTTGTGCTCAATATGAAGCACTTTCTTCTGTCATAAGCCCCGACCAAGGGTCAGCCACAATCTCAGGCACATTGTTCAGAACCTATATGCGAAGTGGTCTGCAACAAAATGCTTGCTTACAACTTCTGAGTGTATAAAGGTAAGTTCCTCTAAATTATTTCTAAGCTGTTCCCCACTTCATTTTTGTTACAAAACTGGTACTTCAATTTGAAATGAAACAGAAATGAACCATGAGAACAAAACTGGGCAACAGGTTATAAGCCTCAGTGTACAACAGAAAACTTATTAAACTGCATTGCTGATCTTCAGGTCCCATTCAAAAAGCTCCAGTTCTTTAACAGATACATAAGAGCTCAGCTACGGCAGTTTAAGAAGCGAACACAGGACACTGTTCCTTACTGCCTCCTGAGATGAGGCCGCAACTGATGGTGTGCAGATTCTTAACCCTAGCTCAGTGCAAAATTTAGGTAAGCTACCTCATTCTGCAGCATGTCAAGCTAATGCAGGTAACTACGTTGAACCAAGCGAGAACAACTCCACTATTCTCAGCCGCAGGGATAGTAGCCTCAAATTGTTTCAACAAGATCAGTGAAAGATGTCCATTTACAAGTTCTATTATTTTCTCACATCAAGGGAAACTATCCCTTATTCTACAGTTAATGACAATAACATGCAAATAATGGCATTACCCATACAAAACAGCTTTAATAATGGCATAAATTTCCTAAATGATGCAAATAACACCCCGACAAATTAAAAGAGTAGACAAATTTGTACACACATAACGAGAAAAACACATGCTTTCACAATACTTACTCAGTGGCAAAGAACTTGACATACTTTAGCGTTTAACATTAATATTCAAAACTGAGAAAGTTGTAGCTATTGCTCAGGAATCATTAAAATCTGTCCTCTGTACCCAGAATACATTATATGGGTTATACAGGAGCAAGAGATTACATTATCTATAGTTCCTGTATCAACCAAATTTAGTGCTCTTAATTTTTAAAAGAGTTTGTTCACAGAATAGCAGTAACCTTATAAATTCACTGGAAAAAAAGATAAATAACAAGCAAATAAGAGGGTACAAACTAGGACCTGGCAAAAGGAGAGTCCTAAATATGAAAGCCTTCTCAAGACAACAGTTGTTTTGTGTGTCCATGCAAAGACATTGCAGTATGGTTCTAGAGGCAGTACTGTCCAATTAAGTAGTGTTTTTGTTTCTCAATTTCCACTTCCATTAATATTTTAGTCTTTGTCTATTTGCAGTGGCCTACCCTGGGTAAATTTTCTTTCCCATGTCTGTCCCTTCCTGTTAAGGGTTACATTCTTTCATAAAGAAAAAACACAACACATTTTTGTCCCTTGACATATGAAACTAGCAGTCTTAAAAACAATATTCCTCTGTGGCAGTAAGATGTCACCTTCCCATAAGTACAAGCCCTGAAGTTATATACCAACTCACAACCAAAACACAGCCACAACTGAGCAGCCAAAGAATGGACAGACAGACAGAAGTAGTAGATAGAAAGGAATATGGAACAATCTCTCTCAACTATTAGCTGTTCTGCAAAATTCAACAGCTGTGTGTATTTCTCATGGTTTTTGGTGCATGTTTCAACACCACAGATAATAACAAACATACAACGAAAGGTTACAACACTCTCCATCTGAAGAATTTTACAATCTTCACAATTACTTGAAAGATTACAACATTTCTCCCAAACCATTACTTGCGTTTATGATGGCAACACAGTCCATGCCTACAGATCAAAATGGACAATCTATAGGTAACGTTGTTTTTTGTATGTGGTAACGTAATTCTGAAAGCTACTGCAATACACTGAGGCCAGCCAAGACTTTTTTTTTAGGTCTCCTCCTATGATGCCCAGACTAGCAGGAGAGATATGATCCCATCTTTCCACCAGAAGACACAGGGCAAGTGAAAAGGAAGGACAAAAGACCATCCTTGACTGAGAATCAGAACCAATTTAGTTAGATTACTACACACGCTTCTTCCTTAGCATATAAGAAAGTAAATCAAGGAATAGTTACCATATGTAGACTTCTTGTTTAGGAAAAAAAGTAGTGAATCCTTTAAAACCTATCAAGCTTTTGGCGAGATCCCAATATTCTCAGTTCACCAAGGAAGACATTGGAGATGATAGACAATATTACACAAATAAGAACAGGACTCCCGAGCCCTAGCTCAAAATCTTTAAGACAAGCACTGGAACACAGTGTATCAAGTACATGAAAGACAGCTTGCACATACACTTAGCACTATAAAACTTCAGCAAGCTAGTTTATTATTTCATTCTAAATATCTCATTCACATTAAGGTTGCCAGTTTTTCATCTTGACCCAAGCAGTCCAGATTTCAAGCAACCAAAGCCTTCAAAAATGCCCAACTGTCAGCCTGCATGCAGCAAGCCAAGATAGCTTTTCACAGTAACAACTAGAAACTCATTATGGTTTGAATCAAAGCGAATTTTGGAAACTTAGGTAACTGTGAAGAATATTCACAAAAGTTTGTGTAAGTATCCTCCAATATAGCCAGTACTTTACCTGAGCTAAATTGGTGCATGAGCTTTGACACAATTTCTGTATCCAAATGTTCCAAATCAAGGAAGCAGAATGATACAGGAAACAGATGTTTCCATCAACAGATTAAATTCTGGCCTCAGCAATATTCCCTAAAGGATCAGTTTCCTCATGTCAAACATGGCTAACACGTACAAGCCTATCTGCAGAAAAAATGCATGCAGAACTGGAATAAACCAAAACCTTTGCTTTTGAAAGGTGTTTAAGCACTCAGTATTAGTTCGACTAAGGAAATACTTTGTTATGTTCTCTTAGTAAGGGGTAAACAAAACGAGTAATATGTTGAAGGTCCCAAAACCTTCAAAAATTATTAATTTACCAAAATAAAAAGTAAAGCAGTTACACGTTTTCAAAGTAAAGCTACATCTAAACAGATAAACTGACGTTGTGAATACAAAATTTCAATTAGATACCATGAACCCCTGGAATTCCATTGACAGACGCAGAATTTCTGTTTTAGTCCTATATGCCTCCCTCTTTTTTCAAATAATAAAAAAAAAAAAAAAGGAAATCCCCCAAACTTACTTAGAATAATTGGTGAAATTCAGCTGATTCTGTGAATGTATTGGTTTAGTGGGCTCAGAATGATGGCTGGCAGGAACCTGTGCAGATGGCTTATTTTCAAAACTCCTGCGGTCAAAGTAAGAGAGTTGCTTCCGATAATACTCTTCATCTTCTTCAGGATCATAATGATTTGAACGCACAATATCTTCAGGGGGCTTCACCTGAGGTCTCTGTGGTTCTGGGGCCCTAACCAAGAACAATAATATACAGTTGCCTTGCGCAGTTGAACAAGCGTAAGTACCGGAATTAAAATTCTATTTTATAACCAAGCTAGTAATAAAGCAACCAAAATGTAATTCTTAAAATTGCACACCTTGCCTTTTTAACATGTATTGCATGGAAATTAGATAGCTGTGACACAGCATAAAGAAAGGAAACTCTTACTTCCCTTTTACCTTACCTTTTCCCTTTTGTTTTACTTTCCAGTTACCTCAAACATAAAAAAGGTAAAATGGAGATATTGACTAACTTTCTTCCTCAAAAATGCTGAAAAAACATATTGTATCCTTTCCCCCCTTCCCAGCAATCATGTTCATGAGAACTGACTTTATGCCCTGTCTTACTATTGACATAGAAATCATACTGACGCATTCAAACTCTCTACTCTGCAGTTTCCCATTTGAACGACTAAGATGTGTTTTCTGAATATTCTGATCTCATACTGAAAACTATATTAATTTAATCAGTTGTGCATCTACCTGTAAGTTGTTTTGTCGTGTTCATACTGGGTTTGAGAAGTTGGTTTTGGACCACTCACAGTTGTGAGTGTAGGCTTAGGTGCTAGTTCTGGAGGCTGTAAAGAAAAGCACAGCATATTCTCTTAGATCCTAACATGTAGAAAGATATGCCACTTTAGGAGCAAAAAAACTAAGACTGCCACCCTCCCTTCCCCCACAAGAAAAAACAGAGACACTAGCGAAAGCTGAATTGGAAGAATTTTCAGCAAGGCAAGATCCCCTTCAATGTTTCGCAAAAGTTTTCAGCTTCTGCTTTTAAAACATACTGCAGTTAGGTTGCTACGAGGCTATTCCACAAGCAGTAAAGCTTTCTTTCCAAGACAGTATTTTACTTCTTGCAATGTAGTCTCATTAGCAAAAACCAAGAATTAAAAAAAAAAAAAACTTAAATGACTTACCTTGACACCTGGTGTATCACTTGGGTCCTTCATTTTTTCCAATGATGGAGATCTTCTTCTTTCAAATATCTTAACTCTACTTCGCACAGACTGTGGTTTCATGGCTGGATCTTCTTCTTCCTCTGCTACAGATGGTGGTGTAGGCAGTGGTTTACTGTTAGAAGGCAAAACTTCTGGTTTGGTTTGTGTTGAAGGGGGAGGAGGAAGAGAAACACCTGAAGTGCTATGAGAAGGCTCATATTGTCCAGCTTTAGCATTATAAGCTTGAGGAGGACCTTGGTCATAGGCCCTTATATGTGGATCAAAGTACTGCTTCGGTTCAGGGGATCGAGATATGGCTGACTGGTACGACTGAGCTTCTTGTTTGTATCTACCATGCGTGTCATACCCAACAGTATGCTGATCTTCGTATCGCACTTGTGGCAAGCTGAAGTTTTTGGGTGCGTGCTCATAGCGAGGTCTGCCATCATAGCTCATTGGGGGAGGAGGTTCCTCAAAACGAGGTTGTGCTGGATAATAGCTGCGTTCTGTGCTCTCTTCTATATTTTGTCTGGAATCAAGATCCCTAGGAGGCTGGTTTTCATAAGCTGTTCTTGTTTGGTTGTAGGGCTGCTTTTCATCGTAATATGCCCAGTGCTCCTCATAGGGAGGCACGCGGTCATCATAATGTAGGCGAGGGTCATAACCACGAGAAAATTGATCTACATAGTTTGTAGAATCATACCTATATGTTGACTGTTCATAGTCCCTACTCGGTTGTTTTTCTGCATACTGAGCCTGGGATTCATAGATCAGATTTGGGTCTCTTTCTTGTCTCTGTACTGGGTGATTAATTGCTGGCTGTTTTAAGACATAGCTTTGTCTGGACGCTTCTTCGTTAATATATGGATCCTTTCGGTATACCTGTTAAAGAGAGGCATACTTCTCAGTTCAAATGAAGAGTAACTGCAGCTGCATTTGAAATGTACTGTTTTAAACAAATCTAAGTTTAAAATATTGGCTTTAATTTTGTTTAAAAGCAGAATAATTTGATGCAGTTGTTTGCAATCACAGGAAGCTGAACTCGGTGACTCAAGAGATCCCTTCCAGTCCTGTTTTTAAGCAAAAACATGTAAGTAGATTAAAAGGGAAAGACAAAGGTAACAGTCTCTCACCTTTGGGGTTTGGTGTTGGGAGGGGGGGCACACACACTTTTTTTGCAGGGGATGGGAAGAGGAGAACTAAATAGATTTACACGTTTAAGTTAGTTCTAGCATTGCTGAGGAAGTATATTAAGTCACCCAACAAACTAGATTCATCTTCATGTTCCAAGGAATTGGCATGATTTAAAGCATACAAAGATCTAGTGTCTTTCTAGGGGAAAAACAGATTTTTCTCAACACTTCGTTAATAAACAGCAGAACACTGGCAAGCTAAAAAAAAAAAAAAAAGAAGTCACATGTAAAGTAAAATCAAGATGCAGAATGCAGCCTTATTTTAAAAAATGCCATCTTTTTCAGAAGTGAAAAGTATATAGTTTGAAGCCATGCACACAAAACATTAGATGATGCTTAGAAATTCAGATGCACTGGATTTTTCCAACCTGCATGATCTCTTACAGAAAAAAAATTAGAAGGAATTGTCCAAATAAGGGCAAAACAAAAAGATCATGTGCTAGCTTGATCTATAGCAGGAAATCAGCGCAACAACGTGGCACAGGTACCTTTGCTGGATCTATATGCGGCGATAAGGATGATGGCTCTTGATCTCTTAGGACTATATGAGCTCCCTCAGTACTTGATGTTCTTAAGGGGCCCGCTTGTGGTTGGTAAGAGTTGTAAGGAGCAGCGGAAGGCTCCTCCAGTCTGACATTAGTTAGGTTTACATTAGCATTTACTGCAGAGGTTGATGAGGTTGCAGGGTTTGATTCAGGCGACTGGGAAAGGTAAGGGACTGCAGGTGAGGCTTCTGCTTTCTGTGAAGTGTTTAAAATATTTTAAATATACTACTACTATTGAAGCACTGTATGACTTTTTTGATTTATGTTAAAATAATTTAAATGATGCTTTGATCAATGCAGCTAGATGTAGAATGAAATGTACTGAAAGTATCATGCACTAGCACTTCCAGAAATTCATTATGTGGAAGATTAAAAAAGGAAAACATTTAATCAAAGTGAAATGATATTTCAACCACCCTCCTGTCAGAACGAGTCACTAAAACAGGTAGGGCAAGCTGTTCTCCAATTCATTACAACTTATTATTGCTGCTGTTGACAGATTTTTGTATGCACTCACAATACTGGTAAGGATGCTATAAACACAGATTATTTTTTTTTTGTTGTTCAAGAGAACTTGCAACCTGAAGTAAAGGTATAGTGGTCCATGTATAAAATTACTTTCTTACCGGCTGAGAAGTAGTTGCTTTAAATCCTGAAGAATCTATTCTGAGATTTGGCTGTGGCGGAGCTTGAGATGCGTAAGTAGTGTAAGTCTGAGTTTCATGATGCATTCCAGAAGAGTCCTCTCTAACAGGTTCAGAAGAACGTGTAATAGCAGATTCAGGAGGAGTCCCAACCTCATCATTCAGAGTTTCATCCAGTTCTTGATCAGTATAAGCACCTCCTTCAGTATCTGTGTCTTCATAATCAGATGTGTGTCTACTGTCTGTGCTGTACATAGAATATTCACTACCAGGAGCTGAGAGGTAAGAAAGGCGGTCATCATGTAAATCAAGGTCATCACTTGTAGCACCATCTGCCTGTGTCAAACAAAATTATAGTACACATTTATTGAAATACCTTTTAAAGAATGCCCTTTTTCTTGCGATGTAAAGCTAGGAATTTTTTTGTGATTAATTATGAACAGAACAAATGGAATGCATCTGTCTTGTTCTGAACCACAACAGAAAGTCTGGTAGTTAGAAGAGTAGTCATAATCCAAATCCAACAGCACAGCAACAATATGAGAACTGAACAATTCTGAGTATCACAGGGGAGGAGAAATCAGGTTTCAATCGTTGAAGATGTTAAACTTACACCTAAAAGCCTTTTCTGCAGTATTGCTCTTTGAATCATTTTACTACGGGGTCAGATGACTGGCAGTGTAAGGGAGGGGATAGTGCATAGTGTCTACAGACATAGAAGTGTTTGGAAAGATACAGAGCTGCACTTTAAAGTGATACTATGATATTGGAATCATTAACTTGAAGGTAGATTAAGAAGGTGAACAGAGCTAAATCTGAATAGAAATAGATGATATACATATTAAGAAAGATATAGCAAGAGCTGATTCATCATTTGCTTACTTGTAGTTGGCATTTCACTTCATATTAGTTCAAGAGGATGGATCTAATGTGCATAGTGTAACATGCAGCTTGAGAAGGCAAGTGGAGTTTAGTGGGGAACATAGAATACCAACTTGCAATTTTGTATCTGTGTTCTCAGAACTGAGAGAACACAGTTCTCAGAAAGGTCAGAAAAAACAAGAATGTCACTTGCTTTTATATTAACAAAAATACAATTAATCATCAGGCAATCCCAGCCCCTAATACCAATGCAGCAGAACATCTAGAAGTTCTTTCATGAAAAAGCATCCGGTCCCCACAAAGTCTTCAAAGCAATAATATAACCTCCATTTAACAGTGGCAATGGGCAAATGCTTTCGCTTCCTACGCTGCTACACGCACAAAGACAACTGTGCAGCCCTCATTAACAGAATAACTGCACTGATATAGTGACAAATCAGTTCTGAGCAGTTCTTGTAGCCATAAAGCATTACTGCTTTAGAACTTCAAATGATGGTTAAAATGAGGAGGGAAAAAAACAGGAAAACAATTCACAAGTATTTGCCCCTATATGTAATGCCAGTAAGAAAGAATGAACAAAAAACCTCTCATGAATACAGTTTTGTCATTTCTCCCCAAACATATTATTTCTTACCTTTCCTTCTGAAACCCACACTAGTTGGTTCTGTTGTTGTTGAATTGCTTCCTTTAGAGCTCCATACCAGCCTTCATTCATTGAATTCAAGTTAATGGTAGCTGGAAGTACAGCAGGTTAGTTTGACTTACGATTTCTGCAGAAATATGAGCAGGATCTGTACCACCAGTAATAAAAGCAATATAAACTGGTAGGTTAAAACTATGAGATTTAAACAGTAATGTAAATACTAATATTCAAAGCAACCTTTAGGCCTGATGTGGTTTGGGACATTTTATCCCATAGGAAACACTGAGTTAACAGTAGCTTAGAAAAAAGTGAGGCTTCAGTTTAGCCAGACTAAAAAAAACCAACAACCCTACACCATCATCCTATTTATTCAAATGTTTGATTTTGGCTGACGATCCCACAAAAGACACCAAATCTCT
>JANZLQ010000002.1:6976036-7005247 GCA_026212715.1 Elanus axillaris
CTTAGAAATGTCATTTTGATGTTTTGGATCACTTCGCATTTGTGCAGACATGTGCAAACAACACACACATCAATGAACTATTGGTTATTGAACAGGGGAGCCCAAACAAGTCAACAACTGCTTGACTCGGCCCATTTGCTGAAAAGTGTGGAGGAAGAAGTTACTCTCATCTCACCTCCCCCTCCCTCAGAAATACTAATCCAGTAAGTATATCCAATTACTTACTTGTAAAGAGATGGTGATTATTTTTGCGTAGCTTGTGAGCTCTTTCATACAGCTTTCTTGCACTTTTTCGTGATTCTGGGCATAACCTCATTCTCATAGTCTTTACACCCTGCTTAGAATCTGGATTTAGGAACACTACAATAGGATACCACTGGGCATAATTCAGACGGTCCACTGCATTAGGAGTGACATCTAATAAAGCATGTTTATCCTGTTGTGACAAAAAGCACAGAGGTAAGTGAATTGCTTATATTCTAGATTTTAAACATCCTCTATAAATTTATTTTGTATTGCCTTTACAGAGTTCATTTTTTCAAAGTATTGATTTAAGTTCTTGTCCTATTTGAATAATAGATTAATGGAAACCAAACCAATTCCAATACCAGGCTACATAGGCACATTTTGAACTGTAGGACTAACTGTGTAACTAGAAGCTTTTTAATATTTAACTCCCTATTTAAAAAAAGGCTCCTCAACGTAAAGCAGGCATTAAACTAAAAGTAAGTTTCATATTAGTATTCTGCTAATAGGAATAAAGGAAAGATTGAAACAACACCTAGACTCATTACACACCTCCATCTTCCTTTCTAAAAACCAACACCCCCCCCCCAATCAAAAAACCCCCACCACTCTGAATGCAAGAACTTGGCCAGCTTTCATCCACTGCAAGATTTCTCAAGCACATGGTAACCCCACTTTCCTGATAGAACAGCTTCCCCCCAACACTTGGGCATCTGAAAGGCTTGCAGTTTGTTTTTAAGTAAGGAAATAAAAAGGTGAGGAATAGAGCCTTGTATCAGGAACTAGTGTTAAAAGTTTTAAGGATATTAAGGAAGTGAGACTGAAGGACCCTTTCCCCCAGTCCTTGCACAAAAAAAAAAATATTTGTTATTAATTTGTAAACTAGGATGGGAGAAGACTAACAACTCCATAAATAAAGTAACAATTTCTACCTGTAATGTCACACCATGGCTTTAAGTGAAAGAGGAAACGGCTTCAAACCACCTTAATGGAGAGAGGACAACAGTCCCAGGAACAAAGCCTAGAATTATTTCTAGGTTGCAGCTATTAATATGGAGAAGGAAAGTGGTGGTGGTATTTTTTTTTAAATTAACCAATAGAAATATGAGAAAGTTACTTCTAAAGCAAACACGCTCATTCGTTATTCTTCTACATTTTAAACACCCAACACTTCACTTGGTATCAGTCTTACTCTTCTTGTGTTAGAAGTACAGTGACAATAAAAGACTTACTCTATCAATTATCTGTTTTATAGTGTGAAGACGAATAATGCCAGAACTACGTTGGTCAGTACCAGCATCTCTTGGTTCACTTTCTGGTAAAGAGGACACAATAAAAATCTGTTGTAAGTTTACAACATATTCTATTCTACATTCCCTCATTAAGATAAAACAAACCATTTCATAGCTCAAATTGTCTAATACAGATTGAAGACACTCCTCCTGCTTCAAACTAATACACGGCAATCTAAAATTAGAGATGGCTATAAATAGAATATTACTTTCACCTTCAGAGAATTATCAGCAACCAAACAGTACAAGAGCTTACAATTAGTCAGTTCCTTGACATTGTCATCATCTTGTTAAACATCTTAACAGCTGAAGTAATAATGTAGAAACAAACAATCTAGCAAAAGGAAGTTGACTATTTCAAAAATGCAGAAAAACCTGACCTCGCACTTACTTGCGATTTGAAAGATATCTGGTTCTTCTCTAGCAAGTTTCTCCCGTGCAACATCAGCTATTGGACCAAAAATGGTCACAGGTCTGAGAAAACCAGCTACAATTGAAGGGGAAAAAAAAAGTCAAAATATATTGATTGCTTAAAACAAATGCAAGATACTCTTAAATACACAGGCTAACACAAAGCAAACCACACAAACCTGTTAACCTGCAACAGTAAGAATAAAGCCATACCTTCCCGCAGAACAACTCTTTCATAGGCAGGAAACTTTGTCTGAACAGGCTGGGCAGAAAGATCTTCTCTGCTTTTTCGGAGATTTCTTTTTGAGCTACGCAAACCTCGGAATCTCCAAAAATCCGCTCGATCTCCTCCTGCTGTCTTTGGAAGCGTGTACTGTACACTAGCTAGTTGCTCAGCTCTAAGATGACAACAAATCCCAACCAGTTATCAAGGAAGTCAGCTTCTGAAGTAATGCTCGACTAGCAAGCTTATACTTCCAAAAAACACTACCACCTGCTGAATTAAGCTTTTGTTGTTTCTGTATTAGGAAGTACAAGACTCAACTACTGAGGCTGATGCCACATTTCTAAAGCTTTATATAGCCTTGTCTCTTGTATTGAAAAGAAAGTTTTTAGTTTCTCTGTGGGCTGTGTAAAAGTCAAAAGCAAACCCATAGATCAGATATTTAATTTAACACTTTGTCACTTTTTCTGACTGAACCAGTTCTATAAGCTAGCACCCTGCAGGCAAGTACAATCATTCATTTTACAGATGCAGAATTTAACATCGTAGTTTTAAACCAGCGATTTAAATATTTTAAGATCGTACCTGTTTTTGTTAGGTATGATACCTCGTTCAACTTCCTTATGATTCTTGCCAATCCGAATTGCCAGCCATGAACCCAGTTTACCATTGTACAGAGTATCCACCACCCGGAACACTTCACCTTTGTTGAAACTTAGTCCATAAGGAGATTCCTTTTCATATTCAAAATGAGTTCTGATATAGAAAGAATCCCCTACATCAGACTCAACAATGCGACGATAAACTGAAAAAAGAAACCCCAAAAGATAAAGTGTTAGGTATGTGACGTCCTAATGCTCACACGAATTACTCAAAGCAGTGCCTCATCTTAATTCTCCTTGTTTTAAATAAACAATATTACTTCAAGAAGCCTTAATATCTCAGAGCTGCTCTATTTTAAACAGTATAACTATTAACAGCAAACTCTACCAACATAAATTCAACTTTCATGGTCAAAAGTTTGGTGCTAGTGCAAGCTTAATTCAGCTCCCCTAGAAGGAATGAATCTTACTGGGAAAGCAGTTTGTGCGTGCATGCACAGCAGTGTAATCTACTCATTATCAATGGCATAATTACAACGGATTCCCCTGCTCTCCCCCAAGGTTTAATGCCAATACTTTTGTCAGATGCTACGGGTTATTTTTGGTGGGGTTTGGGGCGTTGTTTTGTTTGGGGGATTTTGTTTGTTTGGGGGGAGGTGTGAGTGGGGGTGTACTGTTCCATTATCAATCTCTAGTCTGTCTGTAGTAGTAAGCTATCCCAAAGCCAAAAGAACTTAATAGTCTTCATAAGGAGTCAATTTCCTGCAAGCCACACATTAGTCATCGTTCACTATACTTTTTATATTGTCCCAAGCAGTCTATTACATAGCTCCTGATATACAAATACCTACCATCTTTTTTCTTCTGTGCCAAAATGGTTACTTCTTCGCCTTTAGGAAGATCAAGCAAAAAAAGGACAGCTTCTTCTCTGATGATATTTGTGAAGTCTACGTTATTTACCTGGTATCAATGAAGTAATCAGTTTGATTTAGCATATGACGTTATAACAGAGATTTAACTACACAAAGGGAACTCTAAATTAACTCATTGCTAAGATTTGGGGGGTTTTATTGAGTTTCATACATACACACCAAGTGCATGTATCTCAAGATGTCTCTTCTACCACTTCATTTCTTGATAAAAGCATAGCTTCCAGAATAATAGGCAGCTGTTAATTTTCTATTCTTTAGATCAATATTATGGAGCACCTATAAACATCAGTAACATACAGAGCCCTCTGACAATCTAGTGACCCAACACTTAAAAAACCCAACAACTTTATCAAATGAATTAAAGTTTAAGGAATTGCATGTGAAACTTACTAACCCTCCTAGCAACAGTATAGTTAGTAACAGGAGATTTTGCTACTATTAAATCATCTAATAATTACATAAAGGAAAAAAACCCTGTATGAACTACAAAGGCAATATAGTCAATATTACAGAAAGAAAATCTGCTTTGGTACAACAAAACATTTGTACTGTTACTGGTTTTGACATACCCTGAGAATTTGGTCCCCTTCCTCTAATCCTTCTTTCGCTGCGGGGCTGTCTTCCAGAACACCAGCTACAAATATGCCAACATCATTGCCACCTGCTAGTCGCAAGCCCACACTATCTCCTTTTCTGAATTTTACCAGTTTCATGCTTGGCCTGGAGATTTAGAAAATTTTCCACTTAGAGGTGTAATAGCACAAAATAACCTGGTAAATTTGAGACTGAACACATGCAAAGAACTAATTTGCCTATCATTTCCATTAGAGGATATTACGCTATGCATACGGTTAACTGCTTATCAACTGCAGCACTACAACACACATTAGCAGCACTTAAAAAAAAAAAAAACCCCACCGGTATTTAGTTGTTTAGTGGGATTTGTCTTACACTCATACAGCGATTTAAGTGAGGCACTTCGACACTCTCTTCCAGAAACATTCCTCCTTTTAAAGAGCTGTGCTGGCATACAGATCTATTTTAGCTCCAAAAAGATCAAGATGAATTTGAGAAAACACCAAACTAGAATCTATTCTCATGTACACTAATGTCCATAAAGGAGATACCACTTGAAGTAGACTCATTTCCACATCATGACTTCACATATTTTTGCAGTGACCTTTATTGCCCTCCAATTATTATGAAAAGAAAAGAATATGCCACAGTATCTCTCCTCTCTCTGGAGATGGTAACAGGGCAGGAGGGTTGGGGGTGCTCGGGGAGAGAGAAACACCGCAAATTCTTTTCACCAGTTGATAACTAACTGCTCATTTCCATAGAAAATTAACAGACTGAAAAAAAGTGTATTACACGATGTAAGTGCCAACAAGACTCAGGAACAAACCTAAAGTCTTCACCCTAGTATTTCTGAACAGAAATGTCAGGACACTATATTGGACTTCACATGAAGTTATTCATTGCCTTGGATAAAAGCTCAGTTTGCTCAAGGACCAGGCAGATTCAAATAGAGTTTAGAGTTATATTACCGAAGCATTCCATCTTCATGGGTTGAACTGGGTAAAGGACCATCAGATGGACTGACTGGTAAATCCACATCTGGCTGACCTCCTTGGGCATACACTGGCTTTGGTTCTATTAAAATATCAAAAGATTTCAAATGTTCATTTGGTCATTTAAAGATGAGAAAGTAAAGCTTAACTTTTAAGAGCTTAATGACTTTTTCAGTAGCCTTCTTCTACCCCACTTAAACCCACTTGAAAAGTAAAACACTAGAAACTTACAACAGCAGAAGACACTCTCACTGTGTCATCAAAGCAGCATAATTACTGGCCTAATTATCACTCCAGTAAAAGTCCCAAAACTTTCTTTGTACTTCATTAAGTACTCTGAACACTGTAAAACTACAAGAACTAGAAGGCTTCATGCTTGCAAGACCACTTGCAACCCTGCTGTTTCTCATCTTGATTTATCTAATATAACTTGTTCATTTTCCACTGGCTCTCTTCCTTCATGAAATCAATTTCTGAAACAAAAATACCACAAACACTTGAACTACTGCTGCATGCTTTGAGGTAGGTAGATTTCAATGCTTACTTTGGTCCAGCTGGTGGTTCTTACAGAGAAGCACTTAGTACAGCTCTGCTGCATAGATTCTCTGGAGTCACTGGGAAGAAACTGCCACTGCAGTCTTCCCTCAGTAGTGAACATTATTAAGGGCTCTTCTCTGCTACATGCTCGGTTAGAAGAATTTGTATTTAAGGCTTATCTCTGCACACCTGAAAAAAGTTGATTTCAAACTAGGCTGCCTTGGAACTAGTCTAATATACCTGACCTTCCCAACAACTGCGCTGTCTTCCTTTCAAATCACTGAACAGACCAGTTTGAAATTGGGAACTTCAGACAACAGTTTGGTAATAATGCCTCTGCTAATGTGACTTTTGTCCTTACCATACAGTAACATAGCATTTTCCTTTAAGTCTTTAATGACCCTTTCCTAGCCTAAGCCTCTGATAATTCCTCTGAACAAATGCTCTGATTCCAGCCTCCTTTGACACAATAGTGACAGTCATCTTGTCCTTAGTCTAAGCCGTAAACTGTCACAGAATCCGCCGACTACTTTTTTAACCACACTTTCATTACAGTCTTTGAATTTCCCTAGAGCTTTCTGTGATGCTGTTAAAGGATTATGCCCTTTACTGCACCTTTTTATCTCAGACTACATATTATGGCAAGTTAATTTTATCTGCAGAAACAAATTGAAGTATTATCTTTATGTACTGGCCTACATCTCCTCCCACCCAAACTAAGTATTTCCATGTGCCTCTTCCCATTCACCCAAGAACAGAACGTATCTTCTTCCCCACTATCCAACAAAATCCCCACAGCACTTCCCACCTGCTTGTCAGTCCCTCAACCAATTATTAGTACATTACTCTGGATTAAGAGCCATCTCCAGGGTCTCCTATCCTGGCTGGCTTTGTATTATGCCGATTATTAATCTTCAGTATCTTACAGAAATACTGAATTCATCTTTCTAATCTCACTACTACATCCTTTCTCCATCTCAGCAGTTATAAACTTACTTCATTTACACCTTTTCATAACACCACTGCAAAAGGTCACTTCCTATGACAATCTTTTTAGTAACAGCTGCTGCATCAGAAAACCTATTCTTCTCATTTTCAAGATCTTTTGGAGTCTATCGACACCATAACTCTTCACTGAGCTACTGAGTACTAAATGCAGAAGCATCATTGCTCACCCATTAAGTCTTCAAAATTTTTCAAGTTTGAATGTGCTTTTTCTTATTCTACCCAGCCTTTCAAGAACAGCTCCCTCTAAACCAGCTGCACAGCTCCTCTTTTTCCACTTACAATTTCACTAAGGTGCCCCATTCTGTAAACAAAAATCTTGTAAGTCAGCCTGCTCAGAACAGTGTCCTGTCACTGCATCACCTGAAGTTTTTTCTTTTTTACACCACCTGGCTTTTATCTGCTGCCATTTAGCTTATCCTTCCCTTTTTGGAAAAAAGCATGAGACTTCATTTTGGTTTTATTAGTTATACTGTACTTGTTAAAATGCCCTCTTGGTCCATGACTGTAGTTAGTAAGTGCTACAGTAACAAAGCATTTCAGTGTTTTGAGTTGTGTCTTGGGAACAGCAGTTCTAAACAGGTTTAACTATATCTTTGTTTAAATATAGTCTGGTACAGTAACCCATAAGACCCAGTCTACTGCTTGACCCTCCAAAAAAGAAATGTTGGATTTTAACCTTGCTTGAAAAACGAGGACAAAACTCTTTACAACCATCACCTATAAATACAGCTCTCAACACTGAGGTTTGACTCTTATATAATGTGCAGACTCCACACCTTAGGTTTTCAGGACCGAAACTCTAAGGTGTAAATAGTTACAAAGACTGTTTGTATATGCAACACCATAAAGGCTTTAGTGGACATCCATTCTCAACAACATGCATAATTAATATACTTTAATGTTTTTACCTGGGAGTGGTGGAGTTTGTTTTTCAGTTCTTTCCACTGACACCTCTTCCATAGTTTTAGAAATATCATCTGCATTCTTTACAGGTGTAGAGACAGCTCCTGGTTTAGTTACTCTCTCATCTTCTCTGCTTCGAAGACTATAGTAGAAAAAAAATTCCACTCTGCATATAGAATTGTTTCTACGACTTGGTCTACTAAGACTAAAAAATAAATCCTTTAATGCATGAAGTTCAGGCTTGGTGGGTAAGAAATTACCAATTACTATTTAACAAGGTTTTGTTCTTAAAGACTACCACATTATTAATAATTTTTACCATTTCTACATTTGAGCATTTTGTCCCTACCTTCACGTTTATAAAGGACTTCTCTACATGTGACGATTTAGAAGGAGGAAGGACATGGTTAAACAGACTGCTCTGCTTCAAGCATGTAAGTCATACACATGTGCTATTTGTTAACAGCGATAGAAGAAATTGAGAAGCAAAGGGAAGAAGAGGAGAAGAGCTGTTACAATGGTCATTTTCTCAGCCCTCCCTGTAGAAATCATGGCTCTTTAGACTTAATTCATAGGCTTTGCTGTGATCAAGCTTATTTATCTGCTCCTTTGTATGGCAGCTGCCCTGGAACACAAGTGCTGCCCGTGCGGCTCTTGATAGGGCTTTCCAGAGCTAAAATGTAGAATGCAAACATGCCGCCGATTTCTCAGTCTTCACAGCGGACAAGGCCTTCAATCCACAGCTATTACAGGAGTGCTTTTCCCACACTCAGTCATCCATGTATTTTAATAAAAAGACAACTTGCTGCTTCTTAT
The DNA here is from genome assembly GCA_026212715.1 of Elanus axillaris. Taxonomy (NCBI): domain Eukaryota; kingdom Metazoa; phylum Chordata; class Aves; order Accipitriformes; family Accipitridae; genus Elanus; species Elanus axillaris. The sequence continues at coordinate 6,984,578 of JANZLQ010000002.1, forward strand.
GTGCTTCCTATACATGCTTACAGTGTAAAACAATGGCATATATGACAAGTAAAGAAAGAAAAAATCTCTCATGTTCTTTAAATGATGACAGCAACTACAGCTCAACAGAACATAATTTCTATTCCTTTAGCTCGAAAGATCAGGTATTTTTGTATTGTTACATAGAGGTAGAGCTACCAGCTGTGCCATAGCAGAAGTGAACAGAACATATGCTGTACATAGAAGTGCTAACTGTTACACTACTATCTGTTGAACAGTAAATAATTTAATAGGGTAGAAGCAGATGAACATTAATAATTAGCTGGAAAACAAAAGTAGATCAATATACCAAAGAGATAATCTTAATTCCAGAGCATATACATTCAAAAAAAAAAAAAAAAGAAAAAGGTCATGAGATGCTAAAAGTATCTATCTATCCAGTTCTGAGAGTTTGCAAATAAACAAGGATATAAAGTATTTGAGAGAAGACACACACAAATCACAGCTTTTTATATGGTATTAGACTTAATTGCCAAGAAGAGGAAAAAAGGTACTTCCTGAAAGACAACAACGGCTTGGTCAGTAGGTGCAAGCCCATCTCCTCTCATAAAGCAAAAAGTTTTTCACTACCAACAGCTAGATGGTGCTACTAGGCAATAATGAGCATCACTTTTCCATAAAGCACGAATGTATCAAAAAAAACCCATTATACAGAGTAAAGACTATTTTCATCAGAACCGATACTTCGAGAGTTAGAAGTATGACTTAGGAAAACAGATCCCAGCAAATCTACTCATCCAAGACGTGCGAGAAAGAATAGAAGAAATCATAAACATCTAAATACAAGCAGAACACGCTTTCCTGAAGCCAAGTAAAGTTTGAAACATCAGAAACAAAGCTTAGCTATTCAGCCAAGACATACTAAGACTTAACAGTACTTTCTTCTGCCAGTTTTAAAGCTGTGTGTCTGAAGGCAGCTAAAAACCCCCAAACAGAATACACAAAAATGCTGCAATCATCAGAACAATCTGGGAAGACACAGGCACCCTTGCACTGTACACAACCATCTTGGTTTAAGTCATTAGTAAAAACAAGTACAGCAGCCTAATTTTTAAAATCCTTATTTGTGCCTTTTTATTCAGATAAACCTCTTGGGGGGGGGGGCTTCCAGAGTTGATTAAAACAATGCTAAAACCATTACGTCTAGCAAAATGAAAAGTAAGCTTTTATCCTTCTTCTTTGTTCCTAAACTTCACTGACAAAAAATTTCTTACATAAAATTAAGTGCATAAGCTGAAGGCTTATGTATCTTATTTTCCAGCACTAGACTAAAATATGACTGGACTCCTCATTCCCCTGAAAATAGTTCCTGGCTCATTAGAAACAGACACATACATTTAGCTGTTTAAATGCATATTATTTATCTTATAAACAAAAGAAGTCCTGTTGAACCATCTCTACCTGTTTCCAAGCATCTCCTAACACTCAACAGAAGCATTATTCCAAACCAGTAGTATCTTTGGTTTGCTTTAAAAACAACGCCAAAAATACTGCAATTACTACACAAGGACAAAGTTCATTTTATGTTTCCTCTCCGCATAGTCCAAACCCACTGTAATTTTATGCTGCTTTTATACCTGCATATATCAAAAAAAAGAGTATAAATATGAAAGAAAATAGCTCTCAAGAACAGTAACTAAAACACAGACACTGAGAGCACAGCACAAAATAGTCAGGTATATCTCTGAAGCAATATGCTTCCAGACTGGGCTAATGCTATGCACATAGGCAAATACACCCTGCCAACTAAAATGTTTGCAAAAGGTCAGTCCTACTCTACATAAGACAACAAAGTTTAAATTGGAAAAAGCTAAAAGGAAACCAATTGTGATAGAACGAAACTGTGTAATTGTTCTTGATTCAGCTTAAATGGTCCAGTAAGCACCGAGTACTTCAAATTGCAAGATGATACAGGAAAAAACTTGATGCCGTCACTGCTTCTAGGTGATGGAAACTTGTTAAAAACCGACAGCTGCGCTTCCCAAGAGACAAAAATGTTGGTCACTGTGTGCACTGTGACACTATTGTTTAACATCTGTGCTCTGTCAGGGCCCCCCCCCCCCCCTTTTTTAAAGTATGCCTGACAGAAGCATTTTTAAACAACCTTCAGTCACAAAACGCAGTCAGCTACACACTATCGCCATCAACTGTGGCTATTGCTTCAGAACAAAAAAAAGACAGTCTGCAACACACAGTTAGAATGTTTGTTTGCACAGAAAAAGTTTTGAAAAATATGAACACATAAGCTGTTTCCAAATGTGTTTTTAGCACATCTCAAACTGTTTAGCACGAGAAGATAGTAAGAGCCAAGAAGCTCCTTCCTAAGTGCATTCAAAATAGCATTCGTTTTTGTCCTATATTCCAGTTTTTCAACTTGTTTTGAAAACGGACAGAACGCGAAGTCTCTCGTGCAATATATAAATTGACAACTGTACTACAGAAATCAACCTCATCCTTCCAGAAATAATGATGACCTCTACAGGGACTTCTTCAAGCTACCACATCTTTCTTGCTGATGCTGAAGTGTTAAACATATCAGAAAACATTTTTTACTGTTCTAGTACCCAGGTGAGGAAGGCAGCATAGGAAAGAAAGTTCCCAAGTGAGAGAGAGTTCTTTCAAGTGGTAAAGGGCAGCCCAGAGATGTAATTTGGCAGGCTCGCCAGCACCTGGCTGTAAACACCACTTTTCAGGATGGGTCACACCAAAAGCTTCGCTAGCTCAACAACTTGTTACTGCCAGCAGTCAGGCCAGATAGGTAAGAATGAGTGCATATGATACTTCCCCCAAAGTACTCTCCAACTTAGGGTGCAGAGACCCCTTTTGCTCATGCCAGCTCTTTAAATACAGCTCTTAACAGAGGAAAAAAAAAAAACCCACTACTTCGACAGACTGTTCAAATAGCAATTTTTATGGAAATTCTATACCCAGGAAAACCGCAAGCACAGTGGTGTACATACCAGTATGGAATACTGAAAGATGGACAACACTGAAGACCCTGCCAGACCTCAAAGCAATACCGAAGCAAGTCTGCTGGCAGATTTCTGTACTCTAGTGCACAACTAAGTCTCAAGTCTGTAGTTAAGCTTGTACAAAAGGACTAAGAGGATTCCCCTGGAATTTCTCTCATTAACATACAAACGCTTGGCAGAACAGAGTCCAAATAAAGACTCATTGTTTTCGATAAATTTTTAATGTCCTCCTTAAGCTCATTTTGAGGACTTTTTCTACCTTTTCTTCCTCAGCTTGTTGCTCTCAAGCCTTTTTTCCTCCTCCCTCCATATTTTCCACCAACTTTTAAAAAATGAAGCAGTTGCAACTAATTTGATCTTACAGCAGATTGGAACTTGCACAAATAGCCTCTACAAAGTGAAGCTGCTTTTAATATTTTTTTCTTCATGTGGCTCAGGGCCCAGACCTTCTGATCTTGAAAGGGACATGTCCAACAGGAAGTCAATCCATGCCAAGGTAGCTCTTGTTCATGAAGTAGATAAAGCAGATGCATTCAGAGTTAAGATAACTTCAAAGCTCCTTCACAGGAAGGATTTAATTCTTCTGACAGTGTAGTCCATAGGGAGGAAGTGACCATCTATCTAAACGACCGTAATATGACAGGAAAGCACTAACGCTAGGGTCAGTCAGTCATAGTATCAGTTTTGATGGATTTTATTTTGTTGTTGTTCCTCCCTCCACAAGACCTTTGCACACTGCATTAGAAATGCATGTCAAGAAATGAAGGTTTTAAATCTGACAGAGACCTCACATCCTTCACAATCAAATCCCTGCGTGTGGGACCCTGCTTTTAAGTTTTTTTCCCCACTAACATGGAGTTCCTACTTAAAAACAAACTTTCATGCCTTGTGGTCCCTCTGAACAACATACATGCAAAGATGTCTGTAACCCATAACCCAAATCAGATATACATGCATGTAAGATCTGTCCTGCAGTTTTACTAGTCCTTAAAAGACTAAAAACCTTGAAGGTGTTGTGTTATTTTCCCCTTGGGCAAACAAAACGTTATTAATAACTGGTAAGGCATATCTTTGTTTCATGGAACAGCCAGCTGCAATTTGTTTTTCAGAATTTTCACAGCATCTGAAAGGCTTCAAATACAGGCTCCGAATTTGCAATTTGCAACAGATCAATTCTGACTTCTGGTCCATCATCTCTGAGCACTCAGCAGGTAAACTTTTCTCTTACAGATATTTAGTAGAATCTAAAATCCTACACTGCATTTCTATTTCAATAAATTAAAATATCCATTTCCAACAAACTGTGGAAATGCAGAACAGAAGAGAGTTATGTTATTCAAGGCTAAAGTTTCACACAGTGGAAGAAAAAAATCCAAACCATACAGTAGATCACTTCTCTCTGAATTCATATAAAAGTAGACTTACCTACTTCAGAATTATCATGAATGTCCCACTACCGAGTTCAAATACTAAATTTACATTCCAAAAGCTAAATCTGCTGTGCAATACACCTTATTTTGTAGGAATTAAATTTACTCAGAAACATAAGATAACATTTAAAGAAGGCTAGTGAGGAAAATGAAAAGCCTATGCCTAAATAAAGCAAGATTTCAACAAGTTTACCCTGGTCAGACATTCAATAGGAGCTGTGCTACTAGTCAACTCAAGTATCCTTGCACCTAACTGCTTTCTAAACCCAAAATATAATTACATACGCTTCAATAACATATATCACTAGCAAACTTACACAGTCATTCATACAGCCATGCTGTAAGATTATGTTTAAAAAAAAGGGGTAACGCTGAAGTTAAAGGTTCAATTTCTCCTGAAGTCTAAGAAAATCTGGATCACTATCAGCTGCATCTCTTGAGAAAAAGAACGCCGTATTACTACCATCATAGCTCTGCATCACATTTGTCATACTGTATAAATCCAAGCACTCCTACAACTTATACGTCACATTAAATAGTTGATTTAAAAATAATACAATGCTGCCATCACCTGCCGTTGCTGGGCTGCTGTGGAGAATGTCTGGAATGGTCTGAAGGCTCTGACCTCTGGTCAGGAGATCGTGAACGACTGCGGCGGGGCCTGTCATGTGATCGGTTGGAATGATCTGATGCCAGCGACTGAATTTCTGAAATGTCTGTTAAATAAAAGTTGTTTTTTCATGAAATGATTGTAATTAAAATGGTGGCATGACCTGCTACAATGGAAATAAGCTTTTGCAAAGAATTTTTATGAAGATGTTAAATCCATGTTTATTATTTCGAAACAAGTAAACTTAATATTCCTGAAAGAACACTTACAAAAATAGGAACTGTATCTTTTTCTCTCTGTTTCTGAACACGTGGATTTCAATCGATCGCATTCAAACAAGAATTTACCCACATGACAATCCTACTCCTAACTTCTCCTCCCCACCCTCTCATCCCACTCAGGTACTCCAAATCTTTGTAACACAGGGAATTCTTCTCTCCCTTTCGAAGTCAAGTTTATTTATACTCACCATCTCTTTCTGAAGCATTAGCAGAATGAATACTGTCAGAAAGATCAGGGACATTCAACAGTGTAGCTCGTTCATCTCGCTGAACAACCATCTTCAGCTTGCCTTTTGACCTCTCTATTAGTGTTTTTGCATCTGCTAACGACATATTTTCCGTCACTGTGCCATTAATCTGGAACAAAGTGAAAAAGAGCAGACAAACTTACTGAAAAAAAAAGTGATTCTCCAATAAAGACAGCGGTTTTCTACCTGATGATATTTAGAAATAGCTAGACATATTTATCAAATTGTCACAATATAGTGGAATAATACTGGGCACATCCAAACTATAATATAATATAGAAAATTATTTTTAATCTTTCAAAGCCAAAGCTTCTACCACTAATACAAAACTTAAAATATTAGTTATGGTTTTTGAACAAGCATTGCTGAGTAAGGAATGGTATGTTTTTCTGCACCAAGACATTTACAGCAGTATCTTGAAATAAAAATTGTTAGTACGAATTAAAAATACCTGGGTATATTCATCTCTACAAAACAAACAAAAACAAAAAAAAAAAGAAAAATCAAAATTTAACCTGAAGGAAAGTTCTAGTGTTGCTCAATACCACAATTGCACAACAGTATACTGTATAACTAAGCGCACAGGGCCAAAGTCTCACAACACCCCAAATGTCTTCTATTATGCATTTACAGTGGGCACTATTTGTCTGATTAAGGCCTGGAGAGTAACACAAAAAAATCCAAAAAGGCTTTATAATTTTCCTTTCCTTCAAGAGGTTGATTTATCCTTACATTTATTGATCTTTGAAATAATTTAATAAAAGAAAATACATCATCTACCACAAACTATTAGACTATTAAGAGATAGCCAATTCTAAGAACAGTTACATCAATGAGTTTTCCCTTTGAACAAACACCACCATCGTTTACTGTACCTTCAGTACAACATCTCCTTCCTGAATATTGCCATCTCTTGCTGCCAGGCTATCCTGGGATATTTCTTTCACAAATATGTGGCTTGCCAACCGTAGACCATACTCTTTATATAAATAGCAATAAAAGAAAAAAGAAAACTGATGAAGCTACAGTAAAAAAAAAAAAAAAAAAAAAAAAGGAGGGAGGCATCTTAAGATTTACAACACTGCTTTACACAACATTTACACTGGAAACACAAAGAGGAGGGTGAACCTGGCACGTGAAGGGCTGTAGTGGAATTACACTATAGATTTACCATTATATCAATCTCTTCTAACTCTGCCTGTAGTAACAGCTGTTGTTCAATACCTTAATTTAGATGCTACCTACAATTTTCCCTCTTTTAAACAAGGCAGACACTGAAGACTCAACTGAAGTACATGCAAGGTACGTAGCTACTGACTACCAGATGTCAGGTGCATAGTCGGTGTTTGTTTACACTATACAAAAGTTCACCCTTATTTAAGCATGTGTATTTTAGAGTATGAAAAATACCACCAGAAATACAATAGCAGTTTAAGTTTTTAGTTAGCTACTGGTAAATTTTGGCAAACAAACTGTCAACAGCACTATTCATACGGTCAACGAAGCCCTTAACACAACATTGACTGAAACAATTGGCCTTTAAAAACCAGCAAAAGTCTTAAAAAGAAAATTACATACTCGTTACCTTCATTTTTCCTCGATTTCACCAGTGTTACTTTGGTAGGTTTTGCAGGCTGACTGGAAGTAACCGACCTTCTGTCTGATCTCGGTGATAAACTTCTCTCTCTGCTAGCACTTCGATCTCTTACCCAGCTCTTCTCATGCCTTCTGTTGGCACTTGGACCACCACGGCTGCTTCTTGGATCACGTATCTCTTCATCATAGCTATCATCTTCATTTTCAGACACTGGTTCAGGTTCTGGTCGAGCCACTGGAATCTGAATTTTCTTCATCCTTCGGATAGTCTATAATCAAACACTAGATATCAGCCTCTGGCTGTGTGATGCTAATGGTATTACTAAGTGTCAGAAGCCAAGCTAATGCCAAACATCAGAAGAAAACATTCACGTGTATTTGTGAATGCTCTGAATTCTTGCATCCTCATTGTAAAATTCTATCCAACTACTACAGGAGAGTCATCAATACCTACTACTAGAAACCCACTTTTGAAGAGAGGGGTATGTTTGTTTTTACAGTTGTTTCAGTCCTTTTTTGCTTCTGCAAAAGTGGCAAAGGGATAAGAATAACAGCCCCTGTAGCATAACACAATATTCTGTCTTCACAGAGCTGTTTATTTGAATGCCCTCTCTCTTTGCTTAAACCGAGAAATCAGCTACTGGCACTGCTAAAAACTTTTTGCTAACATGTCATCTACTGTATACTCAGTATGTTATTGACAGTAATTCTCCTCAACTTTGAAGCCTCCCAGTCTTCCAAAGCAATGTTTATGCAAGCCACAGAGGAAGGGGAACATTGCCGCTGAAAGTTCAAAGTTGGTTTGCACTAATGTAGTCAGCTGTTTCCAGCGTAAGACCCAATCCTGTTTAGAGGTTTATTTGCTGTTTTACAGAACTGAACCGAATTAATACCATAAAGTTTTCATTAATTGCTTTTCCCCATATAAATCTACAAACTAAATACTCAAGATACTGAAAGGCCTGCACAGCTCGCCACATATTTTGTCAGCTTTAAAGAATTGCTGAATCGGCAAATGCAAAACACAACAATTTTTTTTACAACTACATTAAAGCAGACAAGAGCACTAGAAATTGTCAGCGCAAAAGCTTTTCTACAAGCCCTGGAAGTCTGTTTTCCTGAATTAAGAAGCTGTTAAACAGTGTGCATTTGTGTTCTATTTTTTGTAGCAGAAATAAATCTCAAACTTCTACCAAAGGCCTGATTACTACCCTTTAGTGATGGCCTGTTTTGTTTTGCAAAGCTCAAAAGCCAACCACTTTGAATAAGCCTACAAAATTATAGGAATCAAGGTAATTATACTTTATTTCGGCAAACTGTTTACTGAGTTAAAAAGAACTATGTTAGTGCCTGAACAGCGGGTAAAGTCCTTTAGCATACACCAGCCTTTGAAAAACTGGACAAAAGTGCGCTCAAAGCAAAGAAATATTAAACAAAGCTGAGAACTGAGCTTTTAGCAAACCAAGAAGAACTTTACCATAAAGGAGGCTGAAGTATCCAGTGACACATTACCCAAACATCACCACTCACATTTAAAAAAAATTTTCAGTGACCCACGTGATAAACATGTCACGATCATAACTTTAACCTGTAGCATCACTTACTCAAGTACCTTGCATCATGCATGTATTTCACAGCAGACATTACACCATTTCACTTTTGCTCTGTAACTATGGAATTTAAGTTAGTTTAAAATCTTCAAGACTTTCACTTACAATTTTGGCATTTTTCCCACTTTTCCTCAGCTGCTGAACAGCAAACGCATGCTCGACGTTATCCATTGAAACTCCGTTAACCATTGCAACACGGTCATTTTCTCTAAATGAAAAACATCACAATGCACAGTATAAATACTTTAGGCCAAGGGGAAAATATTGGGGAATGAGTGTCCCAGAACAAACTACCAATATTATAAACCTACTATACAAACAGTTACAGACAGATATCTTCAGAGCAAAAGAAGAGGTTAAGCTTCCACCGATAAAAATGAATGCCCCCCAAATCAGAATCCAAGTATAGTTTGGCACTTACTGTAGCAGTCCTTCTGCTGGGCCTCCTTTCAGCACATCAGAAATAACTATAGATGTCTCACCGCTCTGAAAGTGAGGATTATCTCTTCCCCCAGATATTGCAATACCAAATCCAAATCCAGGAGCCTATAATGTAACAAGAGAAATATTTTGACTCTCTAATATTTACATGGTCACAATTCACATTCCTTTGTCAAACACAAAAAGACCTTATGAGATGAATACAACTTTTTGCAAGAAAGAAGGATCAATGAACCATGCAATGTTACGCAATCCAAGAAGAGGAGAGAGATTGAAAATAAACTAAAAAACACTCTTAGAAAGCAGAGCGTTTCAGACTAACTACCCAATCTCTCCCAAGAGCAAAATATTAGAGTTCCCATTTGCATTTTCATGTCCTGGGCCTCAGCTGGTCACCAGTAAGACCTCAACCTTCAGTAAGGTAGATACAAGATACCACGACCACTGTGTTGAGACAGTAATTCAAACCCTTATCACTTCCTGCAATACTTTCTTTGAGATTTCACATTATGGTATTTACCCAGCTTGACCTCACTTAGCTCAGGAACTGACAGGATCGCAGCACATGGTAGTATGACTGCAGGCTCAGTTCTTAGGAATAAGACCAAGATCACTTGTACCATTAAATACATCAAAACCTTGTCAGCACTTGCAAATCATCTGCATCTTAACAAAAGTAATTTGCTTCAATCTTTTCCCTCTAGGGTGACCTGCCACTACGGCAAGGTCAAAGCCTCTGAAAAGTTATTCCTCTTATTTTAAGATAAAACAATGCTGCTTACATGTCTGTCTGGAAGCAGCGAGGGTGGGAAATAAACTTCCTAAATATAACTGATTTGCGAAACTATCTAGCTCTTCCATCATTGCCCAGAAAACACTGTCAGAACGGTATTACTGTTTAAATGCTTTATTTTGCTTAATGATTTATTTTGACATTTTCAACTATGCAAAATACAGTCACTGGATGCAAAAGATCAGATTTCAGTCAATTCCTCCTCTCCATTTCACACGGCACACACTCCACACTGGCAGACTTATCCCTTTCTTTTTCAGACTTTTCGCCAAACATGACCCAGCTTTAGCAATGAGTTTCATAACCCCGCAATGACAGCAGAAGCAACACGGCAGTCTGCATCTGGTTGTAAGACACATGATGTTCAGCTTTTTGGACAGTAATTACTGCTCAAAAAACCTGTTTCCTATTTCCCCCCAAAACAGAGGTCATAAAAGGATGGTCCAGATTTAGCCTGTAAGCAATGAATAGGACCATGCAGCATTAAAAACAAAGATTTGGGGATTCGCTGTTCAGAAATTGATTTCAACTATTAGCAAATACTGTTGCCAGGTAGGAAGAAGAAAAGTTGGTCTAACAAGCATGGGATAGTGGGGATGGTACACCTTACTGATTTTACATTTATTTTGATTCGTTAAAAGGAAAACTGGATATCTTTTCAAGGTACGTTCCAGCCAGAAATACATTTCAACCACAAATCATGGCTGGGATTCAAGAATTACTAAGTGAAACCCTGTGCCATGCAGGGGTACAGTCTAAAGGATCATAGTGACTACTTATGACCAGAGCTGAGGTTTTCTTTCCATTTTATTTTTCAAACAGTTGACAAAGAGAAAACATAATAGCCTGTGAAAATATGTAACAAAACCCCCCTTCAAAATAGTAGTATTTCCCCTTTCTCATGCTTAGTCTTTCGGTTTTCCATTACTCTAACAAACAGAATTCAGTTTGCACTATATTTGGGGGGGGAAGGAAAGGGAGAAGGGATATAACACAAGACATTTATGCCAAACTTTGTTTAAATGTTCTCTATCTCTCCTTACACCATAAACAAAAAAATTGTCACAGTTCTCCACTCATGAAGAAAAATACAGTCATCAGGCTAGGGCCAGCAGAGAGGCAGAAACTCACTGTAAACCTAATCTTGCTGCTCGCCTTTATGTTTTTTTATAGTAGATTTGCAAAACAAATCACCAATACTAAGACAACTAGTTTCATACTTCAATGTTGTTTTCAAGAAGCCCTGAAACAATGCCGTCTCACATACAGACAGCAGCGAAACTGTAACAGAAGTCAGATAAAGGCTTTCTAACAACATAAATCAAAGTCTTAAGAAATACTCCAAATTACAAAGGTAAAATCAAACCCGAAATCTTTTTGAAAATTTAAGAGCTCAAATAAGAAACCTTCCAGTAAAACTCAGCCTACTATTTTTCTTTTTATCCTGCTGCCTACCATCATCTTAAGAGATAAATGATAAACTGAAGCACCCTCAGAAGACTGAACCTTGCTCCTAGACATGTCTGGAAATAGTAAGATGTTGATCACTACAGGTTATACAAAATATAAAACGCATATCTTAAGTAAAACTGCATTTTAAAAAAAGAAATCTGCTCCATCACAAATTCAGATGTCAGATGCTGTAGTGACAACGAGATAGAACAAACTGTACTATTCTGCTCTCCCACAGTAAGGCAGCACGGGGAAGCAGAAAGGTACATGCATACCTGGTTTCTGTTCTTTGGGGGAAGGAGACACACCTAGCACAGACACACACAACTGCAGTTCCAAATACAAAGAAACACACATAACATACGAAGTGCATGGCTGCTCCTTGAAGTCCTTCACAGTTAAGTATATAAAAAACAGAGGATCTCAAAATAAAAAGATAAAACTGCAGCTACCTGATAAGCTTTAGCTGAAGTTGAGACTGGCTCAATCTCTTAAGAGCCAAGCGGCAGTCCAGGAAGTCGGAAAGATAGTAAAGAGAGGGAACAAAACCTCTTGGTTAGAAGTTCAAGCCTCTCCTCCCGAAAAATAGTTTTTAGTAAGTCTTTTGACAATAGTGCTGGAATTCACTAACTACTGTGTTAAATCACAGAACAGTCAGACTGCTTATATGCAGTGTTCCAGATTCGCTAAGCAAACGGATAAAAAAAAAAATCTCAGGTTTGAACCATATCAAAGTGTCTGAACTGACACATGTATACTGCAACTACTGGGATTAAGTATACCCTGTCCCTAATTTGTAATGACATCTCTGGAAAGTAAAGGAAAGAAACTCTTCAAAACAAGTGAGCAAAGCTGCATTCTTCAACAAGAGCTTCCTGTGTAAAGCACTCCCTTCTCTTTTGTAAGGCTCATCTTCTTAAGTTTATATGCCATACTATCCCCATTTTAAAGGGCTATTACAGGATCAAAACACGTTCATAAGACAAAACACTTATCTTTTTAAGATACGTAACAACACTCCTGAACTGCCATTAATTGGTTTACAAATCAGTAACTGCCCCCTATAACAATACAGAAACATTTTTAAAATGTTTTAATGCCTCAGACACTCACATATTAAAAAAAGCTAATCAGGAGACTATACAGATGGAATACCTTATATAGTACCTGCTAATGGGGCTTTTTTGCTTTTTTCTTCAGAAAGGAATTGCATACAAATGATATCTACTTTCCTAAAATTTGACGATTACTACCAAACCTACTTTCTGTTTTTACAGTATTGGCTACCTTTATGGAGCCCAAAAAGAGTTAAAAGGACAAGAGTTAAAGGAATCCTGCTCTGCCATACACAGGAGCAATGGAGTTATAGTAGAGAACAGCACAGGCTTAAAGTAAAATTGTCAGTGGTGGAATTACCAACAGGACAAAAACAAGTCTCAAAACAGGAATAAAAGTAGTTAAGAATATTCTTTGTATCTTTGTTAACATACACACATGCCACCTAGCAAACAACTTGCATTTCCCCACTATTTTTCAGGCTGCTCACTAATAGGTGGTAGTGGCCCTTACTCATTAACTAGCTTTGATCAAATACCATTAATAAAACCCAATTAAAATGGAAAAAGAAACCACGGTTACATAGTTTCTTTGGGGCACTTGGAGGGACAACAGATCTGCTTGCCATTAAGCAGGTACTTTTGAAGAGACAAGAGTTGATCTAGACCGACAACAACTCTGGATTTCTCTGCCTCTCCCAGTGGGACTTACTAAGGTTTTAGACAAATTTGTCCTGGATCAGGTTCTTCCAATGACTTGTCTAGCATCATTTCTGAAGGCAAATACCGACCGAATGTACAATTAAAGTTACGTTAATCCCAAGAGCTTCACAGGCATACCAATAAACAGGAAGCCAGTAATATGAAGCCTGGCTTGCATGTACCCTACAGAAATTCAGCACATGTTAAATGTCATTAATTCCATCATTCGCAGCCAGTTTACTGCCCTCAACAGTCACTTGAGAAAGAAAATTTAGTTCTTCAAAACGTTTTTTGTGTGGCTGACAGTAGATGGTCTCTAATAGTTCTGTTGCTCAGCCAAGTGTAGCAGATAAACCTCACACAGAAAATACTCCACAGCCACTCAGAGTGGCATTTCGAGTCTATTCCAACTCTATTAACTTCTAGATATCTTTGAGGATAACTGAGATTTAGATGCATTTCACTCCTTCCGACTAAACTGAAGTAACCTCATGCACCTGATAATCTAACACCACACGAATGTCACAAGCAAATATGTAGTCACTCTCCTAAATCCTCTTCCCAGTGCTAAGGATAAATTCTCAGCAACAGTTTGCTTAACATTAGCATAAGAGTTCTGGTTTTGCTATCTGGCAGATCAAAAAACACTGTTTTTAATTAGCGAAATTAATGTTATCAGAGCTACTAACAGTACATGCCATCACTCTTCAACATCCAAATGAGACACATACTCAGCTAACAAAAGAGTTAAACCAGTATAGTTGGCAGAAGTTTGGCACATGAAAAAAACCGTAATCAAAATTATAATCAAATCGCACTTTCACTTCTTTACTACACAAGGACTTCCGACTATGCTGCAAGCGCAACCAGAAGACATGATTTCTAGTTCCTACTTATTATTTCAAAATTTGTTCAAGTTAACACCATACTGCAGCATTTAATTATTCCTTTGTGCACCGACTGAACTCGTCATTTTCAGGTTTCACTGAAGTCACTGCTCCAACTAACCAGAAAAAATATCCCCTTCGAGGAAGCTAAACTATCATCAAGTCTACTAACAAACCTTGTATTGCTATAGCATTTCTTGGTTGTTTTTGAATATAAGACAGTACTGATTTCATCAGTCATATAAAAAAAAGTTCTAAGCTTACACAGATTCCAGGGATGACTGGACAGCTTCAAGAAGAAAACATGAAGGACAACTACATAGAGAAATAATCCTTCTTGCTCAAGAACTCATTGACTTAAAAATTGTTGGAAACTTGAAGAGTAGCCTAGGTAAGTATCACTACACATTTTTGGTTTTACTTAGGCTTTTCTTTCAACATGTGGTTGCAGTTAGAGACAGGGTACTTTGCTAGCCAGCCTTCTGGTCAAACTGAGCATAACTGCTCTCTCCTTAAGAGGGCAGGTACTAAAACTGTTCTTTTGCGTCAACAACATCACACTCATTAGAATCAACAGATAATAGGTTTGTACAGAGAATTAATATTTTCTCTGACCAGCTGATCTATGCATAGACATTTTTAGTCAAAGGTCCATTCATCTCATTCAATGCTACTATTCTAAAATGCCTTGATTCAATGCTGAAGAACAGAAGACAAATGATGTAACTTGCTCCCTTGAGAAAATTCTAGTACATCTCCCTTTTGCCGGAATGAATATAGCTATTTCGGCCACTTTAAAGCTCAGCTACTGCCAAAAATGGCATCCCACCTTGTTCCGACCCTCCGTAAGCAACTCATTCCTTACTGCCTCTTTTGTACAGCTTCCTGATAGCTACACCAGAAATCAATTTAAGAGTAACTCAAATAAGATAGGAGTCAAGCTAAATGGAAAAGCTGTCTTTCTAGTCACTGATTACCAGTACACATTCCTCTGCATAACGTGCACATTCTGACCACCCAAAAATCACTACTTTCAGCCACTAACTTAAGAAAGTGGCAAGCAAATAAGGCACTTCTGAACACATTTATTTATACTTAGCTACATTGGTTTATGCCCCCACAAATGAAGTTTTAAAATATTTAAGTACAGTTGCAGCACAGTCATTAACAAACACTTAGATCTTTAACTACTTTCAGTTATGTACAGAAATAATCTAAAGCTCTTTTTCTGGCAGGGTTATTTGTAGGCAGGCTTATCTCTGAAACCCAACAAACAAACAGAGCTACTATCAAATGGAGCTTTTACAACACTTCTAAAATTAAACAAAGGAATATGAGTTTCCTTTTCTTTTACTTCCTGACATCTGGCTTTTTCCCATTGTTTTCAAAAGCTACCAGTATCCTGGGTTAGGCGCACACACAACCAATTGTATGAACTTACCCTGTGAAGAGTCACTGTGTGTTGTTCCCATATAGCTGTTTCTTCCATTGTTGTGCTCTAAGGATAAAAAACCCAAAGATTAGTACAGCTATTGACAGTGAAGTCTAAACAACTGCATAAAACCACAACTAGAAACTTACAATCAAAAGGAACATTAATATTCATATTCAATAGCTACAGAGAAGTAGGGCTGGCTCATTTGTTACACATTTCCTGTCTTTATATGTCACAACTGAACTTCCTGAGCTCCTATGGAAGGGGGTCAGGGGGATGAACAGGCAAAATAGATTTCTGATTGTTGTATATTTCAGAACTTGAAGTTACAAACAACTTTAAAGGCAAGGACTAC
This sequence comes from Elanus axillaris, assembly GCA_026212715.1. Classification (NCBI taxonomy): domain Eukaryota; kingdom Metazoa; phylum Chordata; class Aves; order Accipitriformes; family Accipitridae; genus Elanus; species Elanus axillaris. Next base: position 7,000,484 of record JANZLQ010000002.1, read on the forward strand.
AAGAAGCATTTGTGATGTACGCTCTCTCGGTTGCTCATTAAGTGTACAGTAAATGAAGGTGGCTCAAGGCCCACTTACAGTTTTCCACTGTGATCACCTTTGTTTATATTCCAACTTCTATTCTTCATACCTTTGTCAACACTCTCCTTTTGCTTGTTCTAACTGTATGCAGATTAGCACTAATTCATGAACAGCCAGCTATAGACTACAGTACCTGTGCTACTGTATTATGCATACAGGTCACATTTAACAAACTCCACAGTTCACTCACTGTACACGAATTTCTTTGGTGAACAGTAGCACTGCAGAAATAAACACGGTTCTCTCTAAGGGAACTAGATTAAACAGTAACATTATGACAATATTTACGTACCTGCATTTCTGCTTAAAAGAACAGACACTTGCACTACTTAATGTGCCATGACAAGCAAACATTTGGAAGAGGGAAGATGGCATGAGGGAGGAAAAGTGACCAGAGCCAAAGGCTTGAAAACAGGCAGAAAGGCAGCCGGAAATACATTGCTAACAGCATGAAATCTCCTGCTATCCTGCTGCTGCTACATTTCCTACCTTTCCAGAGGAAGCACCCAGTGTTTTGCTCCATACCCTCCCCCTCTCATAAGCAAGCAATCCACTAAGGAACAGAACCACAACACAAAAATCTCTGCAATATGGGAGCGTTGGTTGTTTTTTTTTTTTTTCCTACTTTACTCTTTGTTTCAATTACAGTAACTCAGCCCCTACAAAAAGTACCCTAACTTTTAAGCCAGTCCTGTATTATAATACAGAACAGGAGTAGGATTATTTACTCTCACAATCAATACCTCTGAGAGCTTCATCCAATTTCATAACACAATTTGCAACCAAGTTTAAAAAGTGAGTTCTCACAACCACAAAAAGCTGTGGGGTTTTTTTTCCTCCATGTTTTGTGCTCTAATTTCAACGGTTAGGATGTGCTGCGTTACTGCTCATTTCTCTTTCAAGGTTCACTTCTCCCGAAAGTGTTGGTGCAACTTAATTGGGGTATATTTCATTCAAACAGCTTCCCCCCCCCCTTCCATTCAGTACCAATGTTACTCCTTGCATTACCAATTGATTCAACTCTACCGCAGAATTGGATTATTTCTCTCCAGCTTTTTAAAAGCAGACCAAATATATATTAAACCAGTAACGATTTACACACACAAAGCCATCTTTGAAAGAGAACAGAACATTTTCCTTGGTAAACGGTTAATGAATACTGATTTTCTTCCCTATTTCTGATGCTCTCATTCTGTCTTAGTTTTGGCAGGAGTTTCTCAGGCTAAACATCTCGTCAACAAGTGAAGAATTATCTCTGCAACTAAACTTCTAGAAGAAAAACCTTTAAGCAGCTCCTGTTCAGAAAAAGGTGCAACAGGAATCCAATAAAGGACTGCAAAAGTCTTGACTCACACTTTAATTGAAATCAGCTACCTCATTTCTATCAGCAATTATCAACAAAGCGGTTAACCTGACTGGATCATTTACTGCATTTGCCCTGGCAACACCATGCAGGTACCACACTTCATCAGCAGTCGGAGGCACTTTGGCACAGCAGTTTGAGCTACCTGACTAACCAGGCGCCAGATTTCAAGGCTCCGAGTTCTTGTGCCTCACTGTCAGAGCTCATGGTGCAAACGCACCAACTGGTTCCAGATATGGCAAAGACGGATAAAATCCAGTTTCACCAGCTAAGCGCTGCTCCCACTGGATCTGGGAGAACTGGCAATCCCAGTCAGAGTCAGAGCAGGATAAGATATCAAAAACAGCTAAGCTATGACTAAGAAAAATGGAAATGACCTGTGTAACGTGCTTCTGAGAACTGCTTCTGTAGAAGCTCAGTCTTTCCACTTGCTTTGCTTGTTCTTCTCCATTTTCTTGCTCACTATCTCCTCCACTCATGTATTGCTACCGCCTCCCCTAGATTTTACTAATACATTCATTTCAAATTCACAAGACTTGGAAACATCAAATACCCATTACTTAGCAAACCAAGTACTATGTTATTTTCATTCTTTCTGCATGCCCAAACAGTCCAATCAAGAACAGTGAAAACAGTTCAAAGGCAGCCTGAGGTGAGTTGCTGGCTTGGACACAAACTGCTTATGTGAGTTAGTTTCTCAGCTGTAAAGAATTGCACTCACTCACAAAAGACTGAGAACTTTGACGAAGACCTGTGAAGGTACTCACCCTGCTAAGCACTGACAACTGAGGCAGAAGTACTAGCTTGTGCTACCATCATCAGCTGAGGTCCCTGTTGTGACACTGCTCTTAGACCGTAGTCAAAGTGTTCTGGTTTTCATGCAACATTTGCATTTCAGCAATTTTGTAAGGACTTAATTCCTAAGTCGCTAGCAATGGCAAACGTTGCTTCCAGTTAAGGGGTGGGGGTGAGATGGGAGTGGGATGTGGGGTGGAGGTCTGCAGTAATGGTGCCAGCCCTGCTGACTGTTAGTGCCAAGCTTGGTACCCCAAATAATGTTATCCACCAGGGATTAAGGGGAAATCAAGGTGACTTAGCAGGAACTGAGAAATACATACAGCCTAACGCCCCAGAAACTAAGAATATATGAGAATATGAAGATGCTACGGTCTAGGTTTAGAGTAACTTAATAGAGACCATCAAGTACGTTTGAAATGCAAGTGGACAACTGACAGCATTTGAACTTTGCAAACTCCAGATACTATGTAACCTATGGTTCTCTACATGTATTAAGAATAAAAACACAAGACACCTACACTATCGTGACTTCAGCGTTGGAAAAATGATTTATTTTATCCTTATGCTTTATTGAAATGAAGTTTCCTTAAGCTCATCTTAAACACCCTTATACAGACAATTAAGAGCATTCCCAGCTCTGTATATGGCAAGTGGATGTATTTGTGGGTTGGGGTTTTTTAATTATTATTTAAAGGATAAATTCATATATGAAGTTGCAATTCATCAACATGGAAGTAACGCAACTTATTATTTGCTCAGATTCTTGGAAGTATCAAATCTTGTTCAACTTTTTCATCTTTGAAATCGCCCTGAGATAGAAACATACCAAAGTACATCTTTCCAGAAAGCTCCCTTTGTTGGCTACAAGGGTCCTTCAAACAACAACATCTTTTTGTTCCCCTTCTCACCACATTTTTTCTCCTGCTTCTCAAAGGCTGGGGTTTTCATTTTTCTCTCAAAAACATGCCTTTTCTCATAGAACTCCTACCTTCACACATGCATCTGGGCACATGTGCACATACATAACACTGAATTTCTCCAATGATTAATTCTGTACTTATGCATCAAGATTTCTCCTTCAAGCATTGTGAAGGGAAAAAAAAAAAAGTCTTCCTGGCTACCAGTTTGAGCAACGCTGTCATGTTCACAAACAGCACTGCTCCATTTACCTCTACCTCAGTTGGAAAAGCTGTTAGCAGCAGCACTGGAGCCACCCATGGGCTTGAGAAGACAGTTCAAGTCTGTGTTTGGAAAGATTCAAACAACAGCCACAGAAATTAGTATTTTATGCCTAAAACAATGCAAGGCTACTGAGGTAAAATTTCCTGCGGGGTAACACTTACTTCTTTAGACTTCTACACCTGGAAGAAGTGCTCAGGCTAAGGCGAAAGCTCTTACATATTCGTGAAATCAAAGCCAGAATAGTTTCCCAAGGTTTCTTTGCAACTCTAGGGGGACTTAAGAGGAATTATCTTTCTTGTTTTAACTGAACGGCTTTTCGTAAGAAGCGTGTCAAGAATGACAAGTTAGATTTCAAGCAATTGTTTGCTGCACTACGATCAGGTTTTGACACAGGAGGTCAAAGGAGTTTTCAATCACCTTATTTCTTAGTAAAATTCAACAGCAATTTCCTATAAATAAACCATTTGTGTTAAGCATCTACTGTTATGCATTTCCACATATTTCTCACTAAGGACAATGATGATATTACATTTTCAGAGAAAATCATATTTAGGTATCAACCTTGGAACACGCAGATTTTCCTCTGGACAACACAAGAGTAACATACCAAGAGAAGCAATAAAGTGCTTTTACTATCTTTACAAACCTGGTTTTGTGGATCAGCACTGACAGCTGTCCTGCAGACAATAAATGAAGCAACTACTTCTGCCACCTCAGGGGGCATATTGTTTCTATTCTCTGAAAAACACAATAGAGAGGAAAGCTATCTGTGACAGATCCAAGTCCCTGCTCTAACCCTTTCAGCCACAGCAAGGAACTACAAGAAATTGAATGATCAGATCACAAACTCAATCATATAAAGAACACTATCTTTGCGCCAAGCTTGCAGCCTCCTGTTGTACCTTTTGTGAACATCTTACTTCCAATAAAATGCTGATGTCTAGAAACATTCCTAATTGTCCTGATAAAATCTTAACAACCTTGAGAAATCGTTTTCTTACTCCAGACATGGAAAAAAAGAGGAAAGAAAGAATAACTGCTAAGGGGTTGTATCAAAAGAAGGAAATATATTTGTATTTCAAGGCAGCCTCTTCAGACAGGAAACATTTATACACTTTACCTATCTTGCTGTATTTCTATTTGGCTTCTGAAATTAATTCTCAATTATTCTTGAGAAGTCCACTTCAACAGTAGGATACTACTGAACTTCAAAGTTTTAAAGGTTAAATGCAGAATCAATACATCTTGATTGCAGTTGTGGGAACAAGAATTAAAAATGCTTATTGTTAACAATTAGCATTCACAACTGCAAGAATTTCTGCGGGGGGGGGGGGGGGAAA
>JANZLQ010000002.1:7006701-7029786 GCA_026212715.1 Elanus axillaris
GTGCAAACCAAGTTACCCCCCCCCCCCCCCGCAGAATTCTCAACACTGCATGTTAATAAAATGAATTTGATTTTACTTAGATCAATATAAAAGTAAAAAGTCTCTACTACACTGGTACTACCTACTGCCTGGACAACAGAAGTTATCTTTGCATCATGAATAACAACCTTGGTAAGAAAAACTAGGACTAAACTTACTTTTTAATAGCTAGGCTGTTTCGCCATTCTGCTCAATTCTCCCTACGCTTCCACAGCCACATGCTGCTCCACAGAACACTAAATACAATTTCCACTTCTCCCTGCTCTAAAATTACTAAGATTACCTGCTGTATTTTGAACATGCAGACACTGCATATATCTAAAAATGTCCCTTCTGCTAGTTTTCTCGATTAATTTTTGGACAAGACATTTTTGCTCTGACTTCTGGGCACTACTGTCTCCAAACTTTAAAACAAACAAACAACAAAAAAAAAACCTAAAAACCCAAAACTCAGTATTTAACTCCTCCCATGTAATACCCAACTTCTTTTTTAGCATGACTCACTTTTCCAGAATTGCCTCTCAAGTCTAAGCCTCATAAATCACAGTTAGCTCTCCAGGGTCATAAAACCTTTTTGTTGTTGCCGCTGCTCGATACACAAAAAACACTAGACCCTCCTTCCAAAAAAGCCCTAAACGAGAAGAGTGTGCAGAGATTTGGGAGTATATCACAGTTTAGTGAAATAATTAAATACTAAATTATAGATCCAGTTAAATCTGACAATTTATAGAAGTGTCCATGATACAGGCCTATTGAATACCATTATTCTTGAACGGCAGAAGGCTGACACTTAGGAGTAAGAAGACAAAACAAACCAGAATATAAGACCCAAATGCAGACACATCTCAGATGATAATAGGTTAAGTCACTTCAGATGAAGACTACCACTCAAACACCCTCCTAACAGTATCAGCCAGCAGCTAAGCAAAACCTCCTAGCTTCGAGATCTCTGCACGTGGCAAAACTGTGCTTTAGAGTTTGGGATCCTTGTCTGTTTCACTTCTTTCCCTTTTGTTTTCCAGCTGGCAGCAAAGTCATGCAGGATCACAAACTCCAAAGCACTGGCAAGCAGCATTTCACATGTCACTACTTCAGGCCAGTATACTAGCAAAACGGAACCAAAATCTCGACAAAACAGAAAGGCTAAAAACGAAGTGGTAAGCTGTGTTTCTCTCTCCCCCACGTGATGTTGCCAAGGGGAAGCACAGATAACTTGCACTTTGCTTTTGGTTTTAAGTCATTTCTCTACCATACAAACCTAGGTCAGTATTATTAAGACAGAGATTCCAAAATTACAGTATAGTTTTAATTGAAAGTATTTATCTTCTCTTCATTAGAGATCAACTATTGCTCTGATCTTATTTTTTTTCAAATCACTTCAAAACCAAGTTCTTCAAGAAACTCACTGTGGTATTTTAATTCTTTAAATCTCAGGATGCAACCTGAAAAGCACTTTTAGCACAAGTAACTGCTTAAGCAGCACACAATGCCCTTCTACTAGTTTCCATCCTCAAAAATACCCCCCCTCCCTCATATGACACTTGTCTAAGTGTTACACTTACGTATGTGGTCATTTCTACCTGTCTGTTCACCGTCAGTTCATCTCAACTCCACTGACTGCAGCTGCCAGTGGCACAGTTTGTAAGTCAGCCCTGTTAACATGAAAGCTCAAGCTACAGCCTCACATTGAAGCAAAAGTAAGTTATATTGAAGTATACAAGTGAAGTTCACTCAGTGCACACAGCTGTGCCCACAGTTTCACAGCAACTGACAACTTGGAGTGGGAAATTCCAATCAGATACTACCTGCTAAGTTGGTTTGTTTTGAAACCACAGGGGGGGTCAAATGGTGGTGCAGGCTGCCCAGGAGGCTGTGGAAACTCCGTCCTTGGAAGCGTTCAGGACTCAACTGGAAAAGATCCTGGGCAACCTGCTGTAGCTGACCCTGCTTTGAGCATGGGGCTGGACTAGATGATCTCCAGAGCACCCTTCTGACCTTGTTGTTCTGCAAGTATTTGATAAACCAGATTTAGCGAGACTTGCTTTGAACAGAGAGCTGGACTAGCTGATCTCTAGAGCCCCTTACAACTTGAATTACTCTGAGATTCTGTGCAAGTCACATTTCCAGCACATTCCTGAAACCAAATCCAATCATCCAACTGCAGACACAGCCTCCATTCCTGCTCTTATATGCAGCGCAGTGTTACTGTTTTATTACTCAGTAAAGAACATTACTTGAAGTTCTTCCAGTTAAGTTTTTTCCCCTTGGGGAAAGAGGTGAAGAGCACAGTATCAGTACCACAGAAAACAAAATCATACTGTATTAGTTAATGTAAGAAACCTAAATCAGGCTTCGGTACCTGACCATTGCTTTTTAATTAAAAAATACAAAGCCAAAACGCACACAAGATACAGCCACCAAAAAATTACTGACATGAAGTTAGACATCAGAGCAGCAATCAAACCATTCAAGCACCTCACTTTAAGCCAGAATGCCTCTTTACCTCGCTTCTAATCCAGAAAATCATAACCTAGTTACCAAGCACTGCACAACATCAATTTCAGATCTTTACACTCTGAAGATGTCAAGCAAGAGCCTCAGGATAGGCAACAGTATCCCACTAAGAGAGAGCAGGGTTGTTTTTCCCATGATACTACTCAAAGCTTTCAAATATCAATCAGACAAAATACACATTCAAGAGCCTTGCCCAACAGTTCAAGCTACTGATGCAAAATTACCACCTTGACCTTGACATCTTCCAGCTTGACAATAAAACAGCACACATAGGTTAATTTCTCCTTAAAATGTTTGGGGTTTTTTTGTTTTGTTTCTGTTTCTTAAAGCCTACACAGCCACAACAAAACAATACATTTTATGGTTAATTAACCAAATTCTTCTGAAACTAAAGATCTGAAAGGCAGGTACTTCCAATAAACACACACTGCCTTTTGCCTGGTAGAAGCAGTTGACAACTAGTTTTGTAGTCACCAAATTCCACAGGGTTTTTTTTCCTCATAGTCTCCGCCCTGAAACTCAGTGTGAAGAAATATATCGCTTTGTGCAGTAAGATTGGGGTTTTTTCTTTCTTTTTAAAGGTACAAAATTTCTTCCTCTGAATCTCAACCAACCACTCTCAGAAATTCTGAGTTAAGTGTCCTTCGCTACCCTGAACAGCCCACCCCATACAGATGGCATCTCTCCCCACCCCCAATTTGGGTAACTGTCAGTTAAGAAGAGACAGTTTTAGTCACATGGCTGCTAGAGCATCTGCAGAACCCATTACCACTCTAAGCTCACATTAACCTTACGCACTCAAAGGAAGTAAGTTAGTAGCCAAGGATGCAGAAATGCAGAAGTTAATAGAGGAGGAGATGGTGAATGATGTTAAATATTACAGCTCTTTCAAAAAGAGTAACTTGTTTAGTTAGAAATTTGTTAGTGACTTTGGGATAAGGAGACAATAGTAACAACTAGTTTGGTTTAAAAAGTGCGTAGCAGGGACCACAACAGGTTTGGTTTTGGTTTTTTTCTTTTTTTTTTTTTTTTTTATTAAGTGCAGTGCTTGTAAGTTGAGAGAGAAAGGAAAAAAAAAAAAGTACAAGAAGTCAACGGGAGAGAAGGAATGAGAATTAGAGCAGCACTGCAATACCCTGCTGGTCAAAGGCAGACATGATCATGATTTCGATGGGAGGACAAGGTAACAAACACTACAGTAGTGATTAACATTAATACATCTGAAAGGCTTATTCAGCTATCAGCAAGGAAAACATTCCTGAACTTTCTTACCAGGCAAGCATGGGAAGTAGAAAACACATCATTTTTCCTCAGCAAAAAGGACCATCTCCATCCTATTAACAATGCCTAGTTTTGTATTACTTCACCATGAAATGCAGTACTCATTTACCTAGTTTTCCAAAACACAGACCTTGCATAAGGGAAGAGGCATCTGTTTAAGCAGGCACCATCTAGTAGGATTTGACACTTGACCTCACAGCAATTGTCTCCCAGTCTCCCTATTTATATGCACAACGTGAGTTTGCTCCAGGATTTTCTTCCCGAAAACTTCCTTTCTAAAGCTAATGCATTGACTATTAAGTAAGTGATGAACTAAAAAAAACAGCATGCTACGATTGTCCTTAAATCCAATTACAAAACTGAGTACCATAGCACTGACAGAACTCAAACCCGGGTAATGTTTTAAGGCACAGAATAAAAAACCCCCCAAACTTACTAAGAAATATTAGTCAATACTATCAGTATTTAAATTCTGAACAATATAATGCAGGAGAAGAGAGGAGAAGAGTCCTTTCCTTTTTTTATACCAAGCCATTACACTGCATTCAGTAGCCTGCAGACCTACAGATGAACTAAGTCCACATCCCAAGGAGCATATTCCTACAGCTCATTTAACAGCTTCATTTTTATCACTCCTTCACACCCTTCTGTCTAGTGTCTATGTAATATGAATTGACTAAAATTATCCACTACTAGTAAGAAAAATGGAAGTGATTGTGAAAGCTCAGTTTCAAATGTGGTAGAAAGAGGTGAATAGGGTCTAAGAAAAAGGATGGGTTATTTCTATAATTCTGCGAACCAAGTGCGCAGGTGTCCAACAGTGCTGCAGAGGTAAGGCGGAGGAACCACAGGACTTCAAGCAAACTCTCCTGTCAGAATGAGCATAATAGTTAAAACAGCACCTTCAGGCTGCTGCTTGACAATACAAAGGGTTAAGGAGCAGCAAAAGCCTGAGCTTAAAGCTACTCTCAACCTCGGGGCAGAGGATCTCCTTTATTTGCAAAGCTACTCTGAACTGAATTAAGGAATCAGTCTGGCATAGGTGATGGCTTTCCTGAGGTGGAAAAGCAGCAGACACAACAGAAGCCAACAAAAAAAAAAAAAAGTATTTTCTGGTGGATTATTCATTGACTGTGAATTTAGAAATATAACTCATATAACAACATACATGTGGTCACTTTCATGACCCTAGCTGCTTTAGTGGGTAACAAACAATTGCTTATTCACAGCCAGTTACAGAGTGGGGTTTTAAGCTTAATCCTGGCTATACTATTAGATATTTGAAAGATATGGATGTTTCTTTTCAGAAGGCATAAGAAGATTCATTGTTACTGAAGTGAGACTTACAAACATGTTTTATGGAAAACACCTGCATATTTTTCTACGTTACAGTATTATCCTTTCCCTTTTTCTAAGCCATCTGCTTCCTTCTCTTCAGGAGCTACTAACAAGCACAAGAGAAAACAACAACAGCTCCAGAAGAATCAGCAAGCAAGGGAAGAACCAGCGAGACACATGCACACTTTTCTTTCCTTTTCCTTAAAAGGACATGCAGCAGCAACACGGACATCCCTGCCACCCAAACCAAGGCAGAAACATCATTTTACTCCCAACAGAACTCCTCATCTTCCTAAAAAGCATAAATGAAACCAACTCCAGTGGGGAGCCAAGACTGGACAAGGCAATAAAAGCAGGCCTAAGTAAGACACCACCCAGTACCAACAGCCACCCTAATTACAATCCTCCTCTTTGATTTCCCACTAGCAGCAATCCCACTACTGCCTTTCACTACACCAGTGGTTCATAACCTTCTCCAATGTGTGGACCTCTTAAGAAAAGTTGGATGCAATTCACCCCATGTCAAACTTAAGAAGAGCAAGCCTTCTTTAAAACAACATGTTCTGGTTTGGGGGGTTCGGATTTTCTCTTTTTTAGACTGTATCTCTACCCCCACTCCAAATAACTATGAATTCCCATGAATCCCAGGCTGAGGAATTACCACAGTCATTTCTCACTTACTGAGTCAAGAGACAACACCCAGTCTCCTTCCCTTCCAAAACCAGGAAAGAAGAGACATTGGCTACCATCACTAGAACAGAATCACAGAGTAATTACTGGACAAGAGGCTTTACATAGGCCTCAAATTAAACTCTGTAGGTATTCAGATTGACATAACCATCACGCCTTTTCCCATCCCACACTACAGACATACAGCTAGGTTTTTTCCTTTCCTGTTTGCACATCAAAGCAGGGGAAGGGAGAAGGGAATTTAACATGCTCAAGAGCATTAACTGTTGTCCAGAACTTCCTAGCAGCATGTTGCCTTTATGCATACAAAGCCAAACAGCGAACTTAAAAAAAATCTATAAAATGCTCTCTTCTCATGAAGAGCCATTTGGTAGACTTTCAATTATTCTGACCACTGTAAGTAAAACTAACACTGAATTTTACATAAAACTCAGTTTGCAAATTTAGAAAGCTTTGTAAGTAAGGAATTACCAAAAATTACAGTCTTTCAGATCAAATAGCTTTAAGGCCTTTCTTCTGCAGTTTAAACTTCACCTTCTACTTCCCCAATTGAGCATTTAAGGTGACAAAAAAGCCAAAGCATAACTAAAAGCACAGTTCCAAAGGAAAAAAGCCACACCCAGAAAGCCAGAGGTTAACCTTAAAAATGGTCGCAAAGCTACTTCTGTATTTACATCAGCAATTAAAAATAAACTCATTTAAGTGGAACAAACTGCCTCACCAGCAGCTTTAACCACAACACTAGCTTCTCTTCCCACAATTGCAAATATATCGAGGATACAGGATTATATTCTTGACCAAAACTGCATCATGTCCATTCATCACCACTCTGGAATGCACATTCTCAAACAGCAAAGAAAACTATGTGGGCAGAAATGATCAGGGTCATTTTAAAATATGCATTGTGCTTCTACCAGAACTGCATCTTCTAACTACCTGGAACCATATTTAAAACTGGAGCCTTTGCAAAGGCAAACTTCTCCCTTTTTCAAAGTTGTTCCAATTGCACTTTAACTTAAAAATTGCAAACATCAAAACTATTACCTGACACTCCAGTTTGCAAACTGAAAATTCACCCAAGTTTACACAACATTTACCCTTTATTACTCCAGTACTCCTTGTGGTACAGAAGGTAGATTCACTGGACTTCTACATTCTGAATGTAATATATTCTAAGAAAATAACACAAGGTTACAGACCAGGGGAAATAACTACTGTAGAAGCTTAAGTCTTTCCCCATCTGTTACCTTGCCTCTTTAAGCTTCACATTCTAAAACAAGTTAAGGCTTTAATTGACAAAAGAGAACAAATTCCCTGGAGTGACGTAGTTCAAAAAGAAGCAGGGAAGAAAGATAACAGACATGGCACTTCGCTGCATTTTTCCCCTCTGCATAAGTTTGTTCACATTGCTGCGTATTAGCTCCAATCTGTTCCACAAGAAAAAAAGCAACCAACTGCAGAAGTGCTTCCACACTCTTCCCTACTTGAGCCAGCTCCTTGACTCTAGAGAGGGAAGGTGTATATCAAAACATAGTGTCATTTCATTTCACAGCTAAACTTAAGTTCTTTCAAGAGCAGACCTTCACTCCATTTTTATTTTTTGTACCACCCTCTTGCTTGCCCTTGGATGTCCCTCACCACCAGCAGCCCAAACATCAGATGTGTTATTGATATCTGCAAGTCAAAGACCCAGAAAGTCCTTTATGTGACAACACATGCTCTTTTCCAGTCCCTGGATAAATTGGCCATGTAGTTTTAGGATTGTTGCATGACTTTTTTTTTTTTTTTTAAAGAGCAATACAGGAAAAATGTGCTTCAAAGCTCTTTTCCCATTCCACCTCTGCTTTACATCTTGCAACTACACAGCAAACTAAAGACATATTTTAGCTACCCAGTCCTGACAAATACATCGTAAATTGAACCCATTAAGGTTCCATGAGCACATACCAACCATCTCATCATACTGGTGCCATTTTTCCTTGACAGTCCACTGTCAACTTAGGAGTCAGTGCTCCCAAGCCATACTTACTCTCAAAAGATCAAAGACAATGCATGCATTATCATACCAATAGTGCAGATTATTGATGCATATACTTAATATACAATGGCACTGCAACACTTCACACAAGCGCACGGTTTAACTTCTTCCTTCAAACTGGAGTGAAGGGTGTTGCAAAGCACTAGGTACAGCACAGCTTAATATCATTCTTTCAAACAATCTACAGTCCCCCATACCTACACAGTACACATCATTGCATCAGTACAACTGAACACAAACATTAGTATTACTTGGAAATTATTTTCAAAAGCATTTATTTTAGATCTACTTATGTTTTCTTCATTTTTGGGATACAATACACCCACATTTTCAAGATTGTTTTTTTTCCTACTGCTACTAGAGCTGGGTACACGTTTTTTCCAAGATGAAATCTGAGCTTCTCATGTAAGCAAGTGATAAGCATCGAAACACACACAATTGTAGTATCTGAAGTTTGCACTTGGAAGTCTGCCTAAACAAGGCTGATAGAACAGTACAGCTGACTGAATTACAAAGCATTTTTGCTTTTTAGTGGTCTCACTTTGCATTTGTTCCATAACACATTTAAGGGGCTCTCCCCAACCACCCACCCCCCAAAAAAATTAGCCAACTCCAGCACAAGTTAAAAGAACATTTAGCATAAGCCACCTATATCAGTTCAAGAAAAAGCATCCAACATGACCAAAGTAATGCTCATAATTAAATGAGCTTCAGCTACCTTCACAGGCTTGTTTTCAAAACTGGGAAGAGGAAGAAGAAAGTTTGCATGCATTAAAGCTACAAATATAACCCAGTAAACACAGGCAGCAGTTTGACATCCATCAAGAATGTCTGACAAGGAAAATCTAGACATACCAGCACTCTAAGTTACACTGAAAGCTTTCTGTTGGCAGGTTGACTAGCAAGAGAATGTCATAGCATTTTTAGGAGAATTGTCATTAAACTACTGGCAGCCTCCCCTATCCGTACATGTCTGAAGAGCTACCGTCGTTCTCAGCCTATGAAGCTATCAGCTTAAGTACCCAATACAAAGACACATCACAGAAATTATTTTCTATAGCAGTGAGTTTGATACCTTTTATAAACACACAAACAAGAGTAGTTAATTGTGTTCAAGTACGTTATTCTGATTTTGCACAGGTAAGACTCAAGAACTGAAGAATCCCAAACTAATCGCTACATAAAGACGTGTCCATAAAGTAATAGTGGATGTCACGGCTTCAACTCAACTTTGAAATCGGCATCAACTATGCAATAAGTAACACAAGCAGAGACACGACACGCTTACAAGGTAAGACTTATGAGAAGCTGTTCATTCTCCCTAGGTAATCATCATTTCATAGAGAATAATCCTTGATTGCTAGCCAAGCTATGGTGAAGATGATGACAAGCACGTAGACTATTTCAGAAGAGGAACTCTGAAAACAAGGACTAAAAATAAAAGTCTATACATAACTACTCAGACATGCTACCCATCAAACCCACCTCTTAGCAAGTATTTCCCATCTGTGCTTAATGGGCAGATGTCTTTTTCATTTACTCAGCACATTTTTTGAAATGAAAAAGCATCAATGACATTCTAGCTGTTTAGCCAACCAGCTGGAGAAGAAACTGGATAAGCTCTTGGTTAACAGCTGAAATGCCTGTATAATTTTGGCCTATGACCTGTTTATCCTAGGTTACGGCTACAGTTCATTCAACTGTTGCCCTAAAAACTATCAAGTTACACGTCTGCAAGAACTAGACGCTGGGGATGTAGGGGGAGAAGGAAGCAACTGCATCACCTACAAACCTGCAAAATCAGCTAGCCTTTTATTTTTTTTGAAAGGAACATCTGTCCTAAACGAGTTAAAACCCTCAAGAGTTTAGCTTCAGTACACCAGACAAATCTGTTTGATGAGTCAGTTCAATGGAAAACACTACCAGAAGGCCATGGTTTGCAGAGAAACCACTTAATCCAGAGTATTCTTTGGAAAAAAATCCCAAAGGCTAAAAAGGCGAGGATAAAAAAAACAGCAAAAAAGTTGGTCAGAAAGATGAGAAATGAAACAGTATTTCCACCAAGGAGAGTTATACTACAGTCTTTTTTCAATAAAACCAGAACTGAACAGCAAAAGAAAACTCACTGTAAAAAAGAGTGCTTTCAAAGCTTGACTGATTAAATATTTTTACCTTCATAGTCATGCAACTTCTAATAATTTATAAGTGAAAATTAAGTGCAGTGGCACTATCTACTAAATTTGTACTTGTATCAATGTATTGATTTAGTTGCGTCTTTTTCCACTGATTTTTGTGGGTTCACCTTCAGAAGTCATTCCTTTTGAAATTTAATCCTCTAAAAGATACTGTAATGTTATCAACAGGTATAGTAATGCATCTTTTTTTGCATCTCTGTGCCATTTAAGTTGATCCAGACTAACAAATGTTGAACTGCGCCATGGCAAATATTTGTCCTGTATGGAAGTGAAGGCGCAACTACAAAAAGATAAATTTGAATATATACAAAGAACAAATTTCGTCGCCCTACCAATCACTACAAAGAGTGCAGACTTTTTTTAGCCAGAAGAGTAGGAAAATATTCACTATGGAATTACACTGTTCAGTCAGTCCCGTGCCATAAACTCATTACTCATTCCACTCTCTTCACTGCATTGCCATAGCAGGAAAGATATAATATATTCTTTTACAACTTCAAATTTATATTTTAGTGCACTGTCGCTGTATACTATTTAGCCCCACATCAAAAAGCAGTTTTAAATACACAAGTCACTTACCCCTCAATATGCACTATGCTTCAAGAGACTTTAGGCACAGGCTGTGCATATTTTGCAATTACTGCAAATGCAGTAAATACAGGTGAGTACCTGTGGTCATGCTCCCCCCCAAAGAAGGAGACAATGATGCCATGCTGCACAACAGAAGCTCAGTCTTAGAATTACATGAAGCTTCATACATGATACACATACACAGTATCAATCAAATGATACTACTTTGTTTTCTACCTCTCAGCAGAATAGAACAGTGATGCTTAATTTTTGATCCAAACACACTGAACTCAAACAGGCTTAGAATCTGAGCTACAAGTAACCAATACATTCCCCAGAGTCAAAGGTTAAGTTATGAATCGGTGAACTTTGCCCTTCGTAGGTAATGTGCTATTATACTTCTTATTGCACAGGCTTACTTGGATTAGACGTCCACTTCCCACAAACATCCAGTGCCTTATTTTAAGTGAGAATATGGATTCTCTGTTACATGTCTTTGGAAAGCAAAAGAACAGTTTATCCTTGTAACATTCTAGTCAGGCTACCGGAATTAAAGATTTTATGCTCTTGGACTTATTCTGCCTCTTCCTATGACCCTTTCAAATCAGGCACTACCTGATCTAACAGCTATTAATAAAATGAAAGAGATTAAACAAAAAAGCCAAGTCAGTTTAATTTTTATTCATGTTCTACTCCTGTTTCTACTAAGGAGGTACTGGCATTTTAGTTCCCATGTATGATGCCCATTAAGCACCACATACTCAAAAGAACCATTTACTTACCAGCTTCTTCATACTCTTTGAAACCAATTCAGGAAAAGTCATTAGATCTCAAACTTCTATATGATATATGCTACATTTCAGAAAACTACTTTCCACTGTATTGGTCGTCATCGATAAAAGACCATTGTTTTTTAATCCCTTCCCTCCCCTGCTTTGCCCAACCACACACACCCTTTCTCCCCCCTAATCCACCCACTCTTTAAAGCCACATCAACTTTTCAAGGCTGCTTATTTGCAACAGCTCTGAATAAACCACACAAACCAAATCTCTCGCACACTATTTCTGAAGTGAAAATTAACACAAATACAATTTAAATGGAGACAAGGCAACAATTGGGCCCAGATAAGAACTGTGTGTGTAGTCAGCAGGGGAGAACTGTTGTTATAGAAAATGGGGGCTAAAAGCATGGAATGAGAGCCAGCTTTGTTCACAGTCAGTAGCCTAAGTGCCTATCAGTCAGCAAAAGCATTTTTAAAACAGCTGCATCAAAGCTTTCTGCAAGTTAGTCAGCATGTGACAGGCCAGCACATTACAACAGTGCCACAGCAATCTCTGCATAATAGGAGTGCTCAGAGTGACCCGAAAGGTCAGTGTTTTCAAGCATTCCAGTAATCTGTAAATTGCCTTGGCTTATCGCTTGGAAGCAACATAATTACATTGCTTGAAGGGCTAGGACAGTAAAGACAGATTTTAGCTATTACGTTTTGGTCAGACACATACTAACCTCCACACTGTAAGTATATCCAGGAAATACAGACTAATGTACAAATAAAAAATAAAGGACGATCATAACATGGGAAAATGTGCTTTTCTGATAGAGAGAAAACTAAGTTTTGTAACACTAACTATAGTATTTTATCAAGTGTAAATATCTTTGAGGGGTTATTTATTTCTCTAACAAAGAGTTCCAAAATGCTATTTTTTCAATACAGCAAGACAAAAACTACTGCGCAAATCAAAAGATCCTGTTGTGGAAGTTAAAAGGTAGAGCAAGGAAAATCTAGTTTCATACTAAGCGTCCAGTTCCATTTGAAAAATGGTACTTTCTATAAGAGATAAGAGAAATGATTATTGCCAGCTATAAACATCCCAAGCAGTTTGCTTAAAGCAAAGCAAGGCCAGTCATTGACTTTATTCCAAGAATTTTCTAGAAATAGGAAAAAAAAATTGGATCCCTCAGTCTATCTCACATGACTGAAAAATTACTTAGTTGCCAACAGCATAATCAGGATTGTAGCAAGTTTCAAACTGTTTCAACTCATTATTTGATTCATGTGCTTCTCTCCTGTCACAGACCACAGCAATCTGATCACAAGGCTCATGGAATAGGTATCTGTATTTGCAGCTCACTACATAGTTTACTTCACCCTGTCCTGCGTAGCTCTTCAGCTGCACAGAAGACGACCGCCTGCTTACTCTACAAACCTATTTCTACTACTTCACTCCAAGTGACTTCAAGCTTTCTTCATTCACACAGAAGGGAGTAAAACAAAGGACAAATACAAAATTGTAAAAATTCTCCATTTTAATTCATCCATAGAGAAGAAGGGGAAAAGCCCATGCATTTCTCCACCTGCTTGCTTTTGTTTGAAGTGTTTTTATTATCAGTAACTGAAAGCATGTTTGATTTTTATTTTTTTGAAGGGAGATAGTCAATGTAATCAGAAGTTCAGGCTAGCAAAATGCATGCTGCAGAAATACAGCATTCAAGTTTAAAGGCACCCCTCACCTGTTTGCAGTTTAAACTCAGATGCTAGCACACTTTTTAAGTACAGAACATAAATCTCACATTGTTGTCAACCAAACTAAGTTTACAGCCAAAAAGATAGTCATAGCATTACAAATAATCCAACTGACTTAAAAGATATCCTCATAATGCTGGAAGAGGAAAAAAAAAAAAAAAGCGCAACACCGCTGGTCATTCTGAAGGAGCAATGATCTCGGCAACTCTCAGTCACTGGCTTCTTACTATTGTTTACACATCTCCCCAAGATAAAGAGGCATTTACTGATCCCAGATAAACCAACAAGTAAGAAAACCTTTTAAGTTAGCATTGGTTCGCTTCAAATGAATCAACTCTGACTTTATATACCCTCAAAGGCAAAGAGTTCTTCAAAACTAAAAATCCCAACATACACTTAATCTGTATTTCAACTTCCAACCCCCAAATTCCTCTCAACAGGCAGGACAGGCAGCTATGAAATCAGACAAAAATTACAACATTTCATTTGGAACTCCACCTATATTGATTACATAATCTTGTATTTCAGATAGAAAATTTAATGGGAAAAAACCCACTTGATAAAGAACAGAATGGGTTCCTGGGAATAGCGCACCAGCAGAGAAACTGCACCAACAGAGACATGTTTCTGGGAACATAGACTCCCCTTTCCCAAGAGGAACTGCAGCTCGTGATTGGCTAGACAGCCACCTCCTAAGTTTTATTTTCTTGGGCTGGGGTCGGGGGGAACCGACATTAATTTTCAATCCTATTTGCGGCTCTTCTCAGCGTGCAACACCTCCCACCTCAGCCCCTCCCCGGTGTCAGGAGAGCAGAAACCCCAGAACATTTGAGGAAGCTGACAAATACGGACGAAGAAAAATTATATTCTTAACATTAAAAATACTGCCAGTGTTCACAGACCCTTTGGGGGAGGTGGGAGCGGCTGCACCTTTAGACCGCTGGGGTGGTATCCCTCTCAGCTGGAAGAGAAAAGCATATTGAGAAAGCAAGTAATTGTCAACTACCCCCCTTCCTTAAACAGACTGCTTTAGCTGGAGAAGAGGACTTTCCGTAAGCTAGAACACGCAGCACAAGAATGGGTAAGCAGAAGGTGCATTTCAGCCCATTTTGTTTACAGCTTCTCATTATTTCTCATCTACGTTTGTGTTCTTACACGTTTTGAAATATATCCAGCTTGCTACGGAAGGCCTTATTAGCTAGAATTTATGTATAGAATCCTAGTGTCCTTCAAACTGTCCTTTATTTGCTTTAGCATTTAGAAGAGCTTTTATAATTTTCTTTTCCTCTCCCCACTGCCTTCAGCTCTCTTACAGAAAGCAGAAATAAGCAAATGAGCTCACAAGACAGCTACAAGAAAGAACACTCCTGCAACTTGAGCAAAACATCTACATTTTTATTATGGCTCTTTCAGAGGTTAGGTGGGATACTATTTTTTTTTTTAATGCTAATCTTTAAAAACAATGATACAGTTAGTCTGGATGAGACAGTTCTGTGAGTAAGGCTTAGTCATACAACACAAGGTTTCACAATAATTATTTGGAGAGTCCAGACACCTCAGCTTTAGTGCTAAGGTTTTTGTTTCTTTGCTGGGGAAGGCAGAGCCGAGAAAGAAGAGGAAGAATAGGTAGTTGACTCAGGATTAAAAACTGTCTGCTTGCCTTTAACTCCCTCTTTCCTTTCATTCTCTTCTCCCTCAAATACCACCTAGTTTTTTCCTCCCTGTTCTCTTTCTGTAGTTCTTTTCCTCCCATCATAGCTTTCACTTTTGGCTTAGCCAACAGAAGCTTGCACAAAAATCCAGGAAAGGTAGGCAAATACAATTACAACACAACCAAAGACAGATCTTTGGCCTCCCCCTGGTGAAAGTTCATTTGAGAAAGTAGATGCCAACCTTTCGTTCAGAAGATGATAGAATTCAAACAACTCAACGTACTGCACAGACCTAGCTATTCCAGCTTCCCCCTCTTAATTCTTAAGAGACAACACTTTCTTGCAGTAACCGGGAACACGTCTGCTATTTATTAATTTCTGAATCCTCCTTGCTTGTAAAGACCAACCTCATCTGATGCACTCTTGGCAACTCCCATGAAGGAGAACATGCTGATGCAGACATTTTCAGTTTCAGAGATGTCTAAGAAATACTGAGTGGCAAAGGCAATACTCCACCGAGGCACATAGTATCAGAAGAGCAGGAGGTGTAGGGCGACAACACACACAACTCTGCAGTGATACAGTGCCTCTGCTGTTGACATTTCATGGCCCACTTACCACCTTACAGGTAAGTGATACTTATTTTTCAGTCTAACCGGTACTACTGCACCTAAGAAATGTAAAATACAGGGATCAGCAGCTGCAAGATACATGTAATAGACTAAATAATCAGAGTTGATTGAATACAGACAGGTTATTCAAACAATTTTACTGACAGATCCCCTAACTTGGAACTCAGCAGTTTCCCGGACAGCTCTGGGGAGCATTTACCATCTGACTACCAACAACACACAAACTACAATAAACTACATGAGCAAGACTGGAAAAAGTAAGCTGGCATACTACAGAGTGCTTCTGTAGCACTCTACTTGACTCAGATGAAACATGTTCTTGGCTCAAGCCATTAATACACTTCCTATAAAGCTGTAGACCTTTCTTGTATTCCCTAGCTAAAGGCTTCCTGGTTTAGGAGCATTAATCCCATCTACATTATCCATAGGGGGCAAAACCCAAACAAAATGCAAGTCCATTCAGTTCTCTCATACAAGATTACCCTCCAGGAATTTCCATTCCTACACAGCTGGGTTAATAACAGAAGGGTTTATCCTGTATGCGATGGCCAATCACTTTCCACAACTTAATTTCAGTTTTGAAGGAAACACAAGTTCTTTTGTCAGAAAGCCACGCCTTCAAGATCTTAATACCCACTGGAAATGGTATTTTAGGGAGTCCAGATTTACAGCAAAAGCCTGTAGCTTTTCCACATAACACTACGCTGGAAAACTACTTCATGTGGAGGCATTTATGGGCAAAGGAGTATTTTTCCAAGTAACACATGGGAGCAATGCTGGGTCACGTGAGATATTTAAACAAGCATCCTGTGCTGAGACGGTTAACATGATCTGGCCTTCACCCAGATTTAATTCTGGGGAAGCCAGCCATCTAAAATGAACAGGAATTACAGATTTATTACGAGTCTTGGAATTTGTTCAGATAAACAATACTTGGCATGTTTAGCCCCAGGTACTATCCTGATCCTGTATTAGTTACAACTGACTAATTATTTGATACCACATTGTCAAGTAGCACCTTTTAAAGTTACTTCTCCTAGACTTTTGCAGTTACAGTAATTCCAATTGTTACTTTCTACTAGAAACAACAAATCTTGAGATGGCATAATTTAAGCCTGTTGTATTTTCAATGAAGCTGAAAGCAACTGTGTAAATACTTCCCTCTTTGCTTTTTTAATGTATTTATTAAGACTTGTAAATTGGGGGGGGGGGGGTTAAATCATTTCATTTTATAGCAAGGTGTGCCAGGTCAGTCCTTTCGCAAACTCATGTCACCACTGCTCATAATGTAAGTAATACAAAAACTGACATCATTGTTCAAATTTCACAACCTGTCCTGTTTCATTACACTACTGCTTCTAGATATAATTTAAGGTTATTATTTCCTTTTAATTAACTCTATTTTAAAAATTGAGCAGCGTCTCTTCAGCCACAAGTTACTTGTTCATAATTTTTTTATTATCCAACTTCATAATTAATATAACCAAGTCATTAATGCCATAGCAACAGCAACACTGTTAGAGCAGT
The DNA here is from genome assembly GCA_026212715.1 of Elanus axillaris. Taxonomy (NCBI): domain Eukaryota; kingdom Metazoa; phylum Chordata; class Aves; order Accipitriformes; family Accipitridae; genus Elanus; species Elanus axillaris. The sequence continues at coordinate 7,023,703 of JANZLQ010000002.1, forward strand.
TGTGGTCTAAAGAAAGATAATCAACAAGATCTGTAGGAAAGGGCAATGGATGTCCTTCCAGCCACACTAACCCTTCTTAAAGAGCTCGGTCCAAAAGCTTGACCATATGCTCTGAAATTTATTAACAAGTCTAAAAGACACCATCTCTTTCTCTATGCACCTTGCTTATTCTACGTCCCATCTGGGTACAGCACAAGAAACAGTCACCAGCCTAGAGTGTAAATAGCTTAAACAGGGCCATTTAATATTCACAAGAAAAATTTAAAGCTGGATACATAATTGGGGGCCATCTGTCAAAATGATGGCTGACCCAATGGAGCACAGGGGAAGACATTGTTACTGGACCTCATTCAAATTGGGTAAGGAACAGCCTATACAATCCCAAAGGATCATGAGTTGAAAACCAGTTATTGCCTGGTTTAGGAGGGGTGCAGGGAATATTTTGTAATTAAGTTTCTAAGAAAGAACTCAAATCTAAAAGGCAGTAGTGAGGAAGACAGAAGACAGCTCTTTTGCACAATACTTACTGGGAAAAGTCTTGGAACTACAAATCAAAGAAACTGCCTACTTCTGCTCCATTTCTATTTTTAGCATACCAGTGCTTTGCATATGTGGGGGTGGGGAGACTAAAACAGTATCAGAACAGTACCAAGTTCTGTTAATGCTTCCTCTGCTATGAAAAACTAACAGAACACCTTACGGTGAGTTATGCAGGCCAAAAAGGGTCATAGTCCGCTTGCCCACATCTCATAAGAACATGAACTTCTTCAACACAACACTCCCTACTGCTATCATCTTACTGAATTTAGGCTGCCCTCCCCCACCACAAAAGGGTAGAACGTCTGTTTATAATGGATTAGGAAACAAGAATCCTATTAGAGATTACCCAATACCCTTGAGAAAATAAATACTATTTTAACATAAAGCCAATATTTACATTATGAGCACCTACAATACATTTAATTTTTCCATGTGTCTAAATAAATCCTGATGTGCAAAGGCAGGAACAACTCTAAAGAGCTCCTGAAGATTCTACAGAGTTAGGAATAGCAAGTGTGAGCAAAGTGTCCGGTCCTGCACACACTAGGGAAGTTCTCCAACCCTGCAGTACCCCATCTACATAGCTCAAACAGTCCACAGGGCTTGTGTCTTAAGGAGTTATCCAAGGATATACCACAGCACGAAAATCCCATGGATAACCAAGCAGACATCACTGTCCCCGGACCTGTGGCCTCAGCTGCGCTTGTTACTCTGCAGGATCCAAGAGACCCACACTGGACCTTACAGCATTCAGATGAACACATTCCTCCATCTTCTCAGACCCTTCACTGAAGCGCATCACAGCCCCTCAAAACAAGGGCAATCCTACTACTTATGAGGTTAGAGCACATACTTGAATGATCTGTCCCTAAAATAGCATAATTGTAAGACAAGACAATGTTTTCATTTCAGGACTTTTTGGAGTCAGCATAAATACACTGCACAGAATCATGGAATTCATTTTAAGACTTGCCTAGGGCTGTTTGCTTAATCAGTACATTCAGTGAAGAAGTCATTAGCAATGTATTTGCCTGAAAAAACACTGAGCATAGTTTGATATTAATTTTTGTTGCATTTATACTACAATAACCAAGAAAAATTGGGGGGGATATAAACAACCAATGTCTTTCTTAACCAGAAGGTAGTTTGCTGCACAGATTACGTAACTGCAGACATCTTATAAACTTAACAATAAGCATTTGCTTCAAATACTATCCCTTAGCTCAACTAGACACTTGGAATTTGACACAATGTTAATAAACCAAACACTGGGACTATTAATTTTGACACAGACACAAATACAACTTTACTCTCCCCACACTGCGCTTGTAATCCGATTTCAATACACAAGACATCACCTTTCCTCTAGTTATAGAGGATAGGAGAACAAAACCGAAGAAAGGATCCTATTTCATACTGCAGGCTTGTTGGCATGACCTTTAACAATATGGGTGAACAGTTGGGCCCTCGGTCAGAACTTGACTGATTCGATAGAAAGTTTTTGGGCGAGTGCTTTGACCCCAGACAGACAATTCTTTCGGGTAGTATTTCGAGTAACAAAATCAAAGTATTGAGCACAATTCACATCTCGAATAGTTCACTAGGTACAGGTCTGTTTTCAATGCAGTATCTTATGCTGAGGACTTTTTATCAAGTATTTCATGAGTCCTTATATCAAAGTTTTGACCACAATGGTACACTGTACTCTTCACTTCAAGCACCAATTCAAAATACCATGTTTTGAGCCTTTTTCTGCTTTGGGCCTATATCTATTCTCATAGTATTTAAGGAGTAGTACAACGTGTACGTTAAAATACCTATGACATACAATAACCCATTTCTAGATGTTTTCCTTGAAACAAAGATTAGCTAGCTGGTCACTGATAAGGTCTTACTGATTTTCCACTCTGTAAAGGTGGAACCAGCTCCCAGGCACAGTCAGATTTCAAGTTCTGTTTACATTACAGTAATCTTTGTGCTGCAAGTTGAATGAGAAGCAAACACCAGAATACACTTCATAATGACTTACAGAGTGTGGAGCCCATGGCTCTTCTCACGATACAGTAAAATTCACACTGAAAAAATACACCTAAACTATCATTTGGTAGCTGAAGTTGCCTACAGTCATAACTGGAACAGTCAAAGAATTTCAGAAAACCCAAATCTGAAATGTAAGTTATATAGATACTACTTCTTTGAAAACAAAACAATAAATAATAAGTATTTCCTAAGAAGGTCCAAATAAAACTTATGGGACACTATGAAAATTAAACGCAGCCATTTTACCTCAGGATCTTTTTTTCCAAGTAGAAAGTAGGTTCTGATGTTAAACCAAATCCTGAGCTTATTTCCACACTCGGTGTTATTTCCCCACATGCATTTTCTATGTATTTATTTCTTCTTTGCTGTTAAAGAATCTCACCAGCAACCTGAGAATTGGTCTAACGTTACAGCATTCATATAGAGTTAAATAGGAAAAACAAAATACTGTTCCAAACTTCACGCTTTCATAGATTACAGCATGTTAAAAAAGCACTGAAAAAGCTTGCGCGTATAGCCTCTATAGGAGACAAATACAGTGGTGTCTCCAAGTTGGATTTGGGGTAGAACGCTAAGCCACATCTATGAAAACTATAGGTTATTCCCTCTAGCAGAGGAAACCAAAGAGTCCTTGCAATCAGCAAGTCTTGAACTGTTAACGTGATCAAGTTCGTTCTCAACTTCTGATTGAAGTGGTAGATAATAGATATGTGCCTGGAGCTAGGAAGACAGTTAAAACAACCAAAATCCAGTTAATTACAGGATCGAGGTGAAAGACTGGGAAATATTCTTTGTGCACGTATTTAAAACTAGAACAAAGTCTCAAGAACTCGGGTTCAGCATTCCAAGAGGCTGTAGGATTCAGGAAGTCCTGTCCCCACATTTACTACTTAAGAGCATCTGTATTTTTTTAACCCATGTGGACTATATTTGAACTCTCAGCTTAAAGGTGGAAAGCTTTACAACTCATTACCAATACCCTGACCCAGTCATTCCCACAGCATCGATTAGTATTGTTCAAAAAGACATCAGAAGAGATTAGGCCCCTTACATTTTGTAATCACAGCCACCACTAGATTAAGGCTGCAAGCAACATTTCATTTCTCTCCGTTTTCCATTGTATACTACCAACAGCTATAGCAGGCATTCAAAACCTTAATAAAAACACGTTCTTTAACAGTATAGCAGGGAGAAAGTTAAGAAACCAAAGCTGAAGGGTAGCGGAAGGTAGCATAAAGACTGTTGATAATAGGGCATTATCGCAGAATAACACAATCAATCATACCAGCCAAGATTCCCCCACGTACAAATAAGAACTATTCAGCTAATCCAAAAAAATTTTTTTGTTCTTTTGTGGCCAAGCGTGCCAAGATAAACATGGACACGGACACAAGGCCCACAAGGCTAAAAAGTATGTTAAGTAACAATTAAGAGAAGATCACTCACAGAGGTTTTTTTACTGTAGTAGAAGCACAAAAATAAGAAACCAGATACCACATCCAAAGGGCTGTCTGAAGGAAACAAGATCTGAAACTTGAATGCAGAAGTCCTCCAATATTCTAGTATTTCAAAAATATTTATAATCCCCCCATCTACATCTATTAAAACTACATGCACAGTAGCCCAGGAACTAATGGCTGAAGTAGAAATAATGCTACCCGTCTATTGAAAGCATTTCTGTTTTGACAAGGAAATTCATAGGAACTGTATGGGTAAGATTCTAGTCTCTAAAGACACTTCTGTGATCAAGATCAAAAAGGTAAGAAACAACTTTGATAAAAGGCTATTACAGACTGTGAGAGCTTACACTAAAAAAGCTGCAGAACTTCCAAAAGTTGGGTTTTCCCCCCCCCCCCGAGAAAGAGATATGCTATTTCAAATACATGATTTTTATAAAGTCTGGAATTATATACCCGTGAAGAGTTAAACCTGGGGAAGACTGTATTTTGCCAACATACTTAACTTAACATACCTTTCAGTATAATTAGTTTGGCTGATACTGTATACATGCTCAGAGGGCCAATTTGATATGACCACGATCTGGAAGAAGTTTCAAATAACTCCCACAGTAAGATACAACTTCCAATTTTACACCAGTCTGTACCCCAGTCTGCAGTCAAAATAGATAATACTTCAGTATTTAAAGAAATAAAATTCTTTTTTAAGACAGCGCCTGCACTTGGGGAAGGCGGTAATTTTTCCACAGCCTCACAAAATAGCTCTATTTCAGGAGAGTATTTTCAACTGGAAGTGGGAACCTTGCACCCTGGTTTTATACAAAAGAAAATGTGCAAAATTTAAGCTGATGCAATTTCTCACAATTCCTCATGTGGCAGGATTCTAACACAACACTATTCTTTTTCGGAGCAAAGACAACATTTATCCTTCAAGTCCTGTTTGCTGTTAATATAAATGCATCTGAAGGGGGGCGGGGGGGGAAACGACGCTTTATCTGTCTCTGTAGCTAGGCGATACCACCGGTTTGAAGTATCACCCAAAATCAATTACCTCTCCGATCATATGCATTTATTGTTGAAACACGTGCATGTATATCTTATATTTTAAACCATAATAAAAAAAAAAATCTCTGCAAGCGTACTTAGAAAAAGGGGCATACAACTCGGTAAATCGGCGTTTAAGTTTTTTAAATTTTACTCTGGAAGCTGAAGCTGCCTCGAATAACACTTTTAAGGCAGAATTGAGACTTCAGAGTTGACAACATCTCCACGGCCAACAGCACCTTACAACTAGGCAGTTTACCAGTAAAACTCAGTATTTCAAGCCGCGCGATAAGGTGTGTATTTTGCTTCAGCCTGCAGAATGTCACTTCTGAGGAAGTGCATACCAGTAAGTGACATCAGACCGAAACCACACAGTTTCGCTCGAGAGCAAACACCACCAAGCCAAGCCACAGCAACACCAGCTAACCGCACGACGGGAACTCGTCCCGCTGAAGCCGAGGCAGCTAGCTACCGGGGAATCACGGCTAAAAATCAGATCGGAATTCAAATTCGAACATAGCTTCAAAGCAAACCTTTAATTCTACGCGAAGGAAAAACAACCTGTGGAGCGTTCCGAACTCCACCTCTTTCCCTCGGGGACGTTCGGCGTTACTCACGGCCGCGGCAGTCCTCGGGGCGGTCAGAGCACACACCCCACGACGTGCACCTGCACCACGAACACACACCTCCCCATCAGCCGGAGGACCGGCGCAAGTTTCTGAAGGATTACTGCCTCCCCAGAGCTGTTTACCCTGTGTCAGCAACAATCATCCCCGACCGATTCAGGCGGCTACAGAAAAATCCTGCAGTACTGGACTCTCCCGGTTAAACCTTTCCTAATTGCTCTCCGACTCCTCAGCCTGCAACAAAGGGGCACGGCCTGCCCCAGCGCGCAGGCAGCGCCCGCCCGAACGCCTCTGCCCCTCCGCTCGGCGACAGCGCGCTCGGGGGAGGCTTCTCCGGGCAGGGCCCGGCTGGTGGCAGCGGACCGGACCCGGGGACC